>CM060939.1:227167225-228417225 GCA_030765085.1 Allium cepa
TCCAGGTGGAAATAAGATGTATCAGGATATGAAGAGAACCTATTACTGGGAAGGTATGAAGAAAGATGTTGGAAATTTTATTTCCAAATGTATGAACTGCCAGTTGGTAAAAGCCGAGCAGAAGAAGCCAAGTGGATTGCTTCAGCCATTAGAAGTTCCTACATGGAAGTGGGAACAAATATCGATGGATTTTATCGATGGTCTACCTAGAACCAGGGCAGGAAATGAAGGGATTTCAGTCATCGTAGATCGTTTGACTAAAAGTGCAAGATTCATTCCTGTTAGATCAACTAGGACTGCATCGAAATTGGCTGAGTTATATGTTAAGCGGATAGTTCGATTCCATGGTATTCCGAAGAGTATAGTGAGTGATCGAGACCAATTGTTCACTAGTGTATTTTGGAAGAGCTTCCAAGAAGTTTTGGGGGCCGAGTTGTGTTTGAGTACAGCTTATCATCCCCAAACTGATGGTCAAACCGAGAGAGTCAACCGAGTTTTGGAAGATCTCCTTAGAGCTTGTGTTTTAGATTTCGGAGGATCATGGGAAGATCATCTTCATTTAGTGGAATTTTCATATAATAACAGTTACCAATCAAGTATTGGTATGGCATCGTATGAAGCATTGTATGGAAGACCATGTAACTCTCCGACATGTTGGTTGGAAACTGGAGAAAAGTTGATACTTGGGCCAGAAATGATTCGACAGACTTCTGATTGTATAGAAATCATTCGGCGACGAATGAAGGCAGCCCAAGACCGTCAGAAAAGTTATGCCGATAAGCGTCGTAAGGATTTGGAATTCGACGTAGGAGATATGGTTTTTGTGAAGATTTCCCCACTGAAGAATGTTATTCGATTCGGGAAGAAAGGGAAATTGACTCCGAGGTTTGTTGGACCCTTCCCGATCATCGAGCGAATTGGAAAGCTCGCGTATAAATTAGAGTTACCAGAAAAGATGGCGAGTGTGCACAATGTTTTCATGTATCTTATCTACGGAAGTATGTGCACGACTCGAATACAGTGGTTTCTGCTGATAGCTGCGAAGATTTAGAGGTTGACCCAGTTGTTACGAGACCTCGTAAGCCGCTTCGTGTTGTGGAAACCGACACGAAACAGCTTAGGAGGAAGACGATTACGTTGCTCAAGATACAATGGAGTGATGATGTTAACGATTGTACATGGGAGGAGGAAGAGAGGATGAAAGCAGCTCATCCTGAACTCTTCGAGGTATGGCCCTAAGGTGTCGTGACATCTCACGAATTTGTAACTTGTTCTAATCTTAGAATTCTGCATGCTAGGCTAGTAATTGGATGCATGGTTTGTTGATTGCACTAGATGGTAGGCATGCAGAATAGTTTTTGATTTCTCTTGTTTGTTTGGAATTTCGGGGGCGAAATTCCTAAGGGGGAGAGAATGTAACGACCCGTATTTTTACGGATCGAAAGATCGTAAAACTATCAACTTTAAGTCGTTAATGTTGTTAAGTCGTTTAGAGTTTAAGTCGTGAAGGAGCTTAAGTCATGTGTAAGTTAGCTCGTGTGAAGCTTAGGTCGGGCATTTTTAAGTCATGGGTGACTTAAGGGATTACGAGTTATAGAAGCTTTGACCTATAGAAATTATACGAGTTAGTGTGTTAGAACGAGTTAACGAGTTAAGGAATAAGTCGTTAACGAGTTAGTAGTTGAAGTAGGTTGACGTGTTACGACTTAAGAGAGTTAACGAGTTACGACTTATAGATTGAGACGACTTAAATACAGGAAGCGACCCATAGTAGTTAGCGACTTAAGGATTATAGAATAGGTTGTTGTAGTTTAGGTCGTGAGCGACCTATGGTGTAGTTAGGTCGTGAGCGACCTATATCTAGTTGATGTGTTAGGTCGTTAGGAAGTATACCTGTTAGGTCGCGTGAAGGCGTACTCGTTAAGTCGTTGCTGGGTTAGGTCGGTTGTGCCGCATGTTTGTTGGTCTCGTGTCTTAGTTAGGTCGTGGGACGACCTATGTTAGGTCGTAAGTCAACAAGGCGACTTACGAAAGGATGCGGCTGTGTTAGAGTGTTAGGTCGCATATAGGGTTAAGCCGTTAGGTCACGCGTGGGTTGAGTCGTTGGGTCGGCTTTGTAGTTAGGTCGGCCTTGGGCTTAGGTCGTAGGTCGGGGCAGTTGGGTCGGCGATGACTTAAGGGGGTAGGCGACTCATGGGGATTTCCAGCCTATAAATAGAGGGGTTTGGTTCACTTTTTGGCACAGGATTTCGAAGCAACGAAGTGCTGCCATTTTGAGAGCTCGACTACAACACTTCTTCACTTCTTTTCTCCACTTTAATCTTGTGCTTCCATCCATCTATATTGAAGATCAAATCGAAGATCCAAGAGCCAAAGTTAGAGATCTCCATCCATCAAAGAGAGATTTCATCATTTGAAGAGGAGCTTTGGGGGATCAAGCTAGATCCTTTGCTGTCCAGATCTGGAGTTAGTTGATTTTGATGTGTTTAGGTGATTCGGTGAGTGGTAGTTATCTCTCACACGGACCCAAAGGAGTATATTGGATCGGTGGCTTGTTTATGTGTTAAAGATAGAGATTTCTTGAATTTTCCTTAAGTCTGCATGTAGATCCATTGTCTATGAAGTTTTGGATACCCATTTTGCTACATGTTAACTTATATAAGTTTATTCATCAAGTTGCAAAGATATTTGCTTATAATTCATACTTGTTAGATTTGGACATTTTAATTACGAAATTGCCATTCTTGTATAATTGCTGAATGGTTGACTGCTTGGATTAATGATTGATTTGATTGATAGATTGTTGCAAATTAGCTAATAGTTGATTTGGACAAGTTGGTCGAAGATGATTAAAAAGCTAAGTGGAGAGGCTCTTGAATGGTGAAAGCTGCTTGTGGCATATGAAGCGGATGTTAAAGCTCATATGGATAGATTCGATGATGATGGACTTTGCTATGATGCGATAGAGCAAAGTGTGATGTTGGGATGAGACTTTGCTATGATGAGAGGAAGCAAAGCATGATGTTGAGACGGAACTTTGCTATAATGCGATGAAGCAAAGCATGATGTGAGATAGCCTTGGTTTAATCCAGACGGGATCATCCCAAGCATATTGATAACTCGATGATGCGGTTCGAGTTGGTTCATAATGGTGGGCTCGAGAGGCGCTTGGGCTAGTATGAGAATAGTCGTCGATGAGGATGACTTGGAGACTGAGATTTCATCGTTGTTGAAGGTTCTAGCATGCTCAAAGCAAGAGTACGTTGGGACGGGCTGCGACGACGTTCCAAGCACGGGCTGCGACGACGTGCTAGTACTCTGGGCAGATTCGATAGTCCTAGGCACGGGCTGCGACGGCGTGCGGAGTTATGTCTAGAACCGGGGTTGCCATTAGCCCTTGACTGACGGCTGAAAGAATGTGCCGGTCATTCAATTAACGATGGTATCGAGGCAATGATAACAGTGATAGCCAGAGTCATGGATGTTTGGTTGTATCATCATTCGGACTCAAGAGCGGTGTTTTCTTGGTGCTTATCTGATCTTGGTTTAGGCCTTGGGGGTTTGTATTTGGAAAACATCGACCTTGACTCGAGTGATTATTGCTTTACTTTGATTATCTGCTTTGTTATGCTTGCTTCTCCTTAGTGTGTCTGGGGGCTATCACTGTAGAAAAAGGTGGAGTGGGATGGTTGGGTTCCTATTCCTTTTACCCTATATGCTCTTTTGGTATGTTTGATAGTTGATTTACTGCTCACTAAGACTTTTGTCTGACTGAAGGTTTTATGTTTAACTCTTATTACCTTGGGTTGTTCATCCATGTTGTGATGGGCAGACTAGGTAGCAGGTGACAGGTGCTGTTCTTGGTAACCAACGTTGTTGATGACAAAGACTGCATATTGTTTTCTTACCATATGTACTGGATGTTCCGCTGTTTGTTCGTATTCTCTGAGTGATATGTAGTGAGGCTTGATGTATTGACTGTTCAGATGTTTGTATCAAATTGTTGTGAGCTTATATGATGAGACTTCTTTTCTATAGAGCTTCACTATGTATACTTTCTATTGTATTTTATCCATGCGCTGTGAGTAATACGACAGACTATTTGTGTGTTTACCTTATCCTGACTATCATCTGTGGCTGCCTGGCACACTTTACAGCGCACTATTTTCTTGTTTTGATGCGGAAGTCATGGGCAGTTGTCACACCTGGAATCCATCTCGTTCTCAAAACTCCGACAACTAGAGTTGCTGAAACTCCGGCCAACCCTTCGCCTACCTCCAAGCTTCCATCCCCACGAGTTTGGTTGAACTCGATCAACCAGAGCAGACGCTATGCTCCAAATTTCGACCACAACCAAATTTAGGGTTTAAAACATGAATGTTAAATCCCCAACACCACGATGGATTGATCACCTTCCAGACATTTTTCCCACTATCTCCGATCATCCATCCCCCTCCAGAGAAGACTGCGACTAACCCAATCACCCAGATCATCAAAAATCCCAAATTTCCATTCCCAGTTCATACCAGAACTGCACCTAATTCTCCAAACAAAAAACTATGATTTTAGTTTTAAAATTCATATTTTTACATGATATTTCAGATACTAACCTTGAAACAAATATTTATGAAGTTTAAATTTTCACTTATTTTTAGACTGATCAGTTATTTGATTTCCAGAGTCATTTAAGTGTTTCTTTAACTTAAGTATAAATTTTAAACTAAAGTTTGAAATAAATCAAACAAGTTTAATTTGGAACTCAAGTTGAACAGAGACCAAAATCAATAAGTTTTGAATTTAAATCAAAACAAGAACCAAAACTGGAAACATGGAAGTTACATATATTCAAATGCATGCATACATCATACTTCAGCAGTTCAATAATATAAATACACAAATATACTTCACAATACAATATTGAACACAGGAATGACATGCAACCAAAATTATGCTTAAAGTTTTAAAGGTGAAGTTACTCACCTGAATTTTTTTTGAACAGAGAACAAATTCTGGAAGTTGCAAACTTGATTTTCCTTTAGATCTTCTTGTTTGTTTATTTGAGATGTATTTGAGTTTGTAAAGGGTCTTGCTTACTTTTCTTTTTCTGGTTTTCTATCTTACAAACGAACTAGAACAAGAAATATTGTATATATAGAGAAATTTTTTTGTATAGGGTAGGTATTAACTAGTACAAACTTATCTCCTTGATCAGAGTTTTTGTCTTGACCAGAAGATTTTTTTTGTTTCCTTTCTTCTTAAAACTGAATTGATTTACAAAGGATTTGAAATGACTTTTGTTTTGTGCTGAGATGATAATATTAAATGCAATGTTTCCTTACAAGTTAACCTATTTACTCCATTTGATATGTATATGCATATATTTTTGTTTTTATATGTACATAGGTATTATGTATGTAGATATTTTTGTTTATCTGCTTGCATACACATATCCCTTGCCTAGTTTTTCTTTTATGTCTTATGTGTTCAATATAAAATTGTTTTAGTTATTTGTATTGGTCTAACTTATGTTGCATATGCACAAACCCACTTATATACTTATTTTTAACATAAATCCTTATTATTTCTATTTCTATTTTATGCTAACTATCAAATACTTAATATTTTTATATTCTTATACTTATATTTAATATTGATAAGATTAATTTTATTTAAATTATTATTATCTATATTACATTCAAATGCATATATTTAGATTAAATGTTAATAATGTACAGCTTTTAAATTAAATTGAATAAGATAGGTTTCATTTTAAATATTTTTGAACGATTTTATTTTGAATTTTCAAATCAAAGCTTCCTTCACAATATATATATATATATATTGTTATCCCATTTTTTGGACAAAGCTGGAATATCAATGTTGTACGCGTTTCCACCACGAACAAACCAGGAAGTACAGAGATATAAACAAGCAAGCATGCATAAGTCCGGAATTCCACTAAAATCTCAAGTTCATTCGGCAGAGCAAAGGCATGCTTCATTCGGCATATCATATCCGGCCTCCCCTTGGTTCATTCGGCATCCCAAGCACTACCGGACCGGCCTCCCCCATAGTCCTACCGAACCAAACGACTCCGAAGCCGGTCCAAACTATCACCAACCAATCACCGGACCAAGGTGATCACCGAACCAACCTTCCACTACGACCGATCCAGAAGACTACCGGACCAACTTCAACACCACCATCGGACCACCTTGGCCGAACCAAACCCCAACTTATCCAAGCATAGCCGAATGAAAGCCATGCCGAACCAGATGATGCTGGACCAGATTGCTTCAGCCCAGGCCCGCTAGCAGCTATATACTTCCAAGCCCCCTGCCCCCTACCTCACTCTATAAATAGAGGGGCAGGGGTACAACAATGGGGGAGAAGTTTGAGAGCTCAAACCTGGAAGGAACTTTCAAACAACTTTCATACACTTGTACTACAAGCTTTGTACTTGTAATCGGATTGGAAAAGGAGAATAACATATAAAGTGGACGTAGGCACACTTTGGCCGAACCACTATAAATCTGTGTGTCTTTTACAGTTTAGCCCCTACTTTTTACGTATTTGCATACACCACCTAAATCAATACGAACAACATAAAATCAACTAATTCATACAACTTGGAGCTGTTTGCCCATTTTGTACAAACATCTTTGAGTTATTTGCTGAGATCTGTGATTTGTGTTTGAATATTGCTGACTTATATTCATACACTGGTGCTTTCACGACTTTGGGTGTTTGCGGCCATTTTTTACGCAAACATTTTGGTGCTTTCACTGAGAGGGAACCAGCTCCCGCTACATCGGATAGAGGTTTAGATTTGGAAGACAATGACTAGGCAAAGCAGTAGAAGGCTAAGGGCTGAAAGAAGCCAACAAGGAGGAAGTCAACAAGCATCCTCCGGAGGTGAGGAAGGACCGGCTTCGATCTACATAACAAGGGATGAAATGGTAGCCATAACAAATTCACTGCAAGAGAGGTTGCTGAAAAGTCAACAGGAAATGATGCAAACTTTCTTGGAGCAAATGAGAGTTGCAGGGATGCAGAACCTAGGAACAGCTACAACGGCTGTGGATGCAGGACAGGAAGCTAGGGTTATGGAACCCAATGAAGGACAGGATACGGAGCCAGGCGGCAATCAACAAGGGCTTGGGGGCAGGCCCACAGGATTCAACACAGGAGAACCTTTGGAAGGAGTTCAACAGGCTAGAACCAACGTTGCTGCTAACGAGCCACACGAAGAGTATGTACCGGAGTTCCCTCGGGGGCAACCCTCGACAGATAACGGTGGATTGGTAGATATAATCAGGAAGACTGTGCGAGGTGGTTTGACCAACGGAGACTTGGAAGGAGTAAACAGGAGTCCGTTCACCCGGGAAATAAGGATGGCTCAGAATCCACCTAAGTTCAAGCTACCTAGCGTGGAGGCATACAATGGCAAGGAAGACCCTACGGATCACTTGATGAGATACACCAGACACATGGAGGTGCTGGGGGCATCGGAGGAGGTGATGGCCCGATGCTTCCCTTTGTACTTGACGGACTTAGCTGCAATGTGGTTCAGGCAGCTGGAAGAAGGATCTATCAGGACTTGGAGGGAATTGGTAGAAAGGTTTTTGGGACAGTTTCGGGTTCATGTCAAGAGACCGAAGAATGTGATGACATTGACGTCGGTAAGGCAAAGGATGGATGAATCGCTTAGAGCTTTTCTAACTCGATTCAGTGCCGCAGTTGCTTCGGTGGATCGGCCCGATCCATCGATGGTTTTAATGGCAGCAGTATCAGGAGTCAGGGAGAACTCGGATTTCAAGGTATCTCTGATACGAGATCCCCCACGGAATCTCGACGAATTTTTTCATGAGGCAGAAAGGTTCCTTCGACAAGAAGATGCGAGTACGGATTTAAAGCTGAAAAAGGTTAACGCGGTTGAGGGGGGAGGACCATCCAGCAATGGTTCGGATAAAAACAAAGGAAAAAGGAAGTTGGACAGTGATTCTGGAAATGCTAGGAAGCAATGGAAGGATCCAAAGTTTTCCACATACACAGGATTGAACGAGACACTGGAGCGGATATACCTGAATACTCGAAATCGCCTTCACTACCGGAGGCCGGCTAGGAGAGAACCAACAGAACGGGAAAGGACATCAGGAAGGCACTGTCTCTTTCATGATTTGGATGGACACGACACCAACAGCTGCAGGCACTTAAAGGACATAATTGAGGAACATGTAAGGAATGGACAACTGCCACAATATGTTGGACCGCGGAGTGCAACGGCGAGGCAGGAGCAACCACCGCCTACCTCAAGCTACGATGGTGGGAGGCCCAGGAATGATGGTCGGTTGATCGTCCCTTAACCAGGTTAATATGAAATAAGTAGCAAACTATTGGCAAGCAACCAAGTCATTTACACATGTACGGGGACGGAGATAGCCCCTAGGCATGCTCTGAATGATAATAAATTGCGATGCTGTGGTTTGTGAAATTTATCTTTTGCTTTTGGATTGGACACTGCTTTTCTTTTCGGTTTTCGGTTTTGGAGCTTCGATTGAGCTCCTGGTTTTTCTTGCTTTTTGATTTGGATTTTCCTTTGGACAATTGTTTTCGGTTTTGGATGCTGGTTTGGATTTCTGGTTTTCTGGTTTTGGATTTGGATTTTCGGATTTGGATTCTGGATTTGGATTTTGGATTTGGATTTGGATTTTGGATTGGATTTTGATTGGATTTTTATCTGATTTTTGATAAACGGTCGTCGGGTATGGATTATGCCTGGCAAGGGGTGAGTCACTTTGCCCGAACATGGTAAATTGACTCATTCAGGTCGTCGAGTATGGACTATGCTCGGCAAGGGTCCGGAGTGACCAGGATTCGGCCTAGGACTTAGGCCCTATATTATCAATCGTTATTTTCAGGTCGTCGAGTATGGACTATGCTCGGCAAGGGTCCGGAGTGACCAGGATTCGGCCTAGGACTTAGGCCCTATATTATCAATCGTTATTTTCAGGTCGTCGAGTATGGACTATGCTCGGCAAGGGTCCGGAGAGACCAGGATTCGGCTTAGGACTTAAGCCATGGCATTGTACAGCGTCCAGGGACACTGGACCAAGATCGTCAAGTATGGATTACGCTTGGCAAGAACCCGGAGAGGTTTGCTCAACGTCCAGGGACACTGGACCAAGATCGTCAAGCATGGATTACGCTTGGCAAGAACCCGGAGAGGTTAGCTCAACGTCCAGGGACACTGGACCAAGGTCGTCAAATGTGTTGTACGCTTGGCAAGGACCCGGAGAGGTTAACACCCAGGGACACTGGACCGAGGTCGTCAAATGTGGATTGCGCTTGGCAAGAGCCCGGAGAGGTTATAAATTTGGACCGCGACCCAAAGAGGTCCTGGATTCGGTTGTTGGCTATTGGATAAGGATGGTTTGGGACTCTGTTGTCGAGTTCGGATGGACATGGAATTGGCTCAAGCTTTGGTTATTGGATTTGGAACTGGATATCAACTCGGAGCAGTCAAGGATGATCTACTCTGGCAATATGGCTATTGACTTTGGATATTGGATTCGGGACTATACAAAACACGCCTTCCTACCGCAAGGCATATTTTGGGGGGCAAAGTGTTATCCCATTTTTTGGACAAAGCTGGAATATCAATGTTGTACGCGTTTCCACCACGAACAAACCAGGAAGTACAGAGATATAAACAAGCAAGCATGCATAAGTCCGGAATTCCACTAAAATCTCAAGTTCATTCGGCAGAGCAAAGGCATGCTTCATTCGGCATATCATATCCGGCCTCCCCTTGGTTCATTCGGCATCCCAAGCACTACCGGACCGGCCTCCCCCATAGTCCTACCGAACCAAACGACTCCGAAGCCGGTCCAAACTATCACCAACCAATCACCGGACCAAGGTGATCACCGAACCAACCTTCCACTACGACCGATCCAGAAGACTACCGGACCAACTTCAACACCACCATCGGACCACCTTGGCGGAACCAAACCCCAACTTATCCAAGCATAGCCGAATGAAAGCCATGCCGAACCAGATGATGCTGGACCAGATTGCTTCAGCCCAGGCCCGCTAGCAGCTATATACTTCCAAGCCCCCTGCCCCCTACCTCACTCTATAAATAGAGGGGCAGGGGTACAACAATGGGGGAGAAGTTTGAGAGCTCAAACCTGGAAGGAACTTTCAAACAACTTTCATACACTTGTACTACAAGCTTTGTACTTGTAATCGGATTGGAAAAGGAGAATAACATATAAAGTGGACGTAGGCACACTTTGGCCGAACCACTATAAATCTGTGTGTCTTTTACAGTTTAGCCCCTACTTTTTACGTATTTGCATACACCACCTAAATCAATACGAACAACATAAAATCAACTAATTCATACAACTTGGAGCTGTTTGCCCATTTTGTACAAACATCTTTGAGTTATTTGCTGAGATCTGTGATTTGTGTTTGAATATTGCTGACTTATATTCATACACTGGTGCTTTCACGACTTTGGGTGTTTGCGGCCATTTTTTACGCAAACATATATATATATATATATATAAATGGTAAATGACAAGAAGTCTTATTTTTATTTTAGAATGACAATTTTGTATTCTATTTAATTAGATTAAATACTTATTAAAATAATATTTCCAAATCCCGGGTCGTCACAACTATTGTGATTTCTTATTCGATGGGTGCACCTTTTTGTCGTTTGGATTGGTTGTCACGGTCGGCCACAAATGGGTTAAGACTGGCCAGAAAGGGTAAACTGGTAGAATCCCACTTTGGGCATTGCCTCACGTGCCTTCTCATATTTATCCCTGTACGAGCCCATTACGACTTTGGTTTAAACCACAAAATGTGTTAAGGTGGATCAATGTAAAGCCTTAACGGTATTTTGATATTTATTTTACTGATAGATAATATATATTATAGCGTATACTATTATATATAAATAGTTTAACGGATCCTTAGGAGATGGAAAATCCCGTAATATCTCTTAAGTTATTGCACTCATATTTTGTGATATTGATTTGACTTACATAAGAGTATTTTAGTCTTGACTTGAATGTTTTTTCTCTTCATTGTGCTCGGGTCAGTCCCGAGTTTTTCAGTGTACTGAAGACTATTCTCTAGAGGACGAAGATAGGGTTTTGGTATATTACAATTATTATTATTATCTCCTATATCATGTTATTCTGCTGTGTTGATTATTTATTCCTGATGTATATATATAGCTCTGATAAACGTGTATAGATTATAATCAAATGTATAGTAAACGACTTCATGAATTGTTTATTTGATTATTATATTTTGTTGTTTCTGCTATGAGATTCTATGTTTGTTTGCCTCTTCTCTTCTTATTTAACCCCATTGATTATCTACATTCCGAATTGTTTATGTCGGATATGTGTGGATTATTGTCAATTTAAACCTTCCGAAACGTGGATCGTTACAGTTGGTGTCAGAGCCAGGTTTAGCGATAACCTTGGCTTTGTGGGGTTTGACTTATTAGAGGTAGTGTAGTAATACCCTAGAATGAGTCTGTTTAAGTGTATTTATACGAGAGAGCGTACTTGTTAGTATTATAAAATGTTTTATATTATGTTTACTTATCCGTTGAGTTGTTTGTGAATTTTGGTCGATTTTGGGATGCCGTGTTATCGACAAGGGTTTCTAACACTTAAACGAGGCAAGTCGACATAGTATTGTTTTAAAAATCAAGTAAATGAAATAATTGGCTAAACTATATTATTTATATATATATAAAAGGTTAATTCTCAATGAAATTATTGTTAGGCGATGATAATATTTAATTATCAATGATTATTGGTTGAATTAAAAATATAACAAATAATTAATGAATTTTATTTTATAAAGTAGTGATAATTAAATTGAATTGAAATATAATTACAATAAGAATTAGATAAAATCACCAAGTTGTAAATTAATGGAATATTTTGATAATAAGTTAAGGAATTTGTATAAGTATATTTATGATATAGCTTATAAATAGAAGGATTTAAAAATTGAGAATTTTAGAATTTAAAATACTTTTTGTTTTTAAAGTTATTTTCGAAGCCTTCAAAATTAATACTAATATTATTTAAAAGAATTTCGACGAGAAAAATAAATTTGGATAAAAGATTTTTGAAGGAAATAAAAGCATTAAACTCGCTTGGTCGTTGGAAAATAATTCTAGGGATGACTGCAGCATCGCCAGTGTTCGTTTCGTGTTTCTAAGTGAAGATTGCTACCAAAAGAAATTTATTTTCGATTAAAACAAGTTTTGATTGAAAAAATATATATTCTAAATGTGATTTAATAAATATATGGAAATAGTTTGAACTTAAAATTTAAAATAGTATGGATGAGAAATAAGTTTGAAAGTTATAAACTGGAATAAGAAAATAAAACAAATTTAATTTGGTCAAGCATTTTGATTAGTCGAAACTACAGCCACCACAAGATCACAATGCAACAAAAGCTGTCTCGAAACATATTAGTCGAGACTATCAAAGTTCAGCAAATCAGAAGCAAGCTAAAATCAATACTTCAAGAAACCAATACATAGCAGTGCACAAATGAAGACACTGCAAATGCAACAGGCAAGGGATGAATACCGATAATCTCAAATCAGGTTCGAGTACATAAGTACATGACACATCAAACCGGACAAGCCACAAACCAAAATGTAACAATGGTAGAATCACAAATGAATTAAGTCCAGACCATACAACTCAAAGTCAAGCCACCTGAAGATTAGACTTCAAGTCAACAGGACCGCATAAAGAAATCAAATCCAGACTGAAGCAGCTTGCACAAGTGTGGAAATAATTACAAGTGCAAGTACAATATGAATGCATATACTTCAATGTGCACAGATGTACACAATCCAGGCAAAGCAGGATGACCACAAGCTCCACTGACATAAGTATAAAAGAGCATGTGCAAGAGGAAACATAACTCAAACTAGCAACTGCAACTACAAACAAGACTCAACTAAAGTCGAACTCAAGTCAGTGCACAAACATATATACATACACAATGCAGGAGTGCAAACATCACCATGAACAGGCAAACAAGTGAGGAACACAAAAGTGAACCAGCTCAAAATGAGCAGGTACAAAGTGAACCAAAGGGAACACAATGCAAATTGAGTTGCACACAGTGCCACAAGGCCAGATTACACAAACCCAATGCAAAGGAATGCAATCAAGTGGGCAGCAGTTATGTAGATGCAACTCACAATAGTTTTAAAATCATAGTAGAGTGTACAAAATCAAGTAATATATATGTACATTGATGTAACACATATAAACAGTGATTAATCAATAACTTACAATGAAGCAGTGAATAAAATCAAGCAAAGATATTCATAGCAGAGAACAAAACAACAGTGACCAAGTCAAACACTATCACAAACCAAGTCAAGTTCAAACATCAGGTTGTATGTGCAACAGGTAAGGGACGAAGCACTGTCAAACAGTTTTAAAAGCCGTGGTTAACAAAAATTCAAATCAATGCTTCAGGAATGAATACAAAGATGGCCAGAGACGAAGCTCACAGGGGCCATAAAAATCAAATCCCTAAGGATCGGTGATGCCAGAAATTCACGAAATCAAAACAACATATTCAAACCAAAATCAAAGTCATGAAAATTAAGTAACAAAGGATTGTGTGAATTCGAACTAGATGTGAGTGATTCACTCACCTGTTCGATGAGCTCCACTATCGATCAACAAAGCGGTGCTTCGAAAATCACGAAACCCTAATTTTTCACAAACCCAAATTGCAAGCAAAGCAAAGGAACGAGAGCCGCCATTATCTCGAGAGAAATGGGCTTAGGGTTTAGAACGATTGGAAATGGAGGGGGAGGAACGAATGAATGAATTTGAGGCCGCCATTTATTTTCTTCGTTGGTTTATTTTTAGGGATTCGAAAATGAGAAAAATGAAGGGGGACGGGTTTGTTTTGGATAGATATCACGGCACAAAACAAGTGGGCCGAGATTTAGAATTTTATAAAGCCCGTATTCTCTTTTAACAAAATTGTAAAAGAATTTTAACTCAATTTTAAAAAATCAAAACTTCAATTAGCAATTAGCAACAATATTAATCGTTTAATGTCGATTATCAATTGATGCGAAATACCAGGTTGTTACAATTTTTGTTATTTGAGGCTAATTGCTTAATGTAATTAAAAGGGATAATTAAAGGATGATTAATAAATGGTTTGTAATTGATTAATGATAATTAAGCTGGATTAAAAGTGATTTAAAGAATTTATTTAATTTATTTAAATTAATTAGAATGGTGTGATTAATTAATCTTGCTTATAGATGATTGAATGATATTGAATACCTTGGATTTGATATGAGATGCTATGTGTCATGTTATGTTGGATTAAACTATGATAATATGGTTTGTCTATTTATGATGAACGACAATGTAATTATGCAATTCTGGATAAATGGAATTGTTTAAAACTTAAATAGTTGTTATGAAATGGCATTGGAATCAAAGAGACTGGGTCGGGTATCAGTAAATACCTTCGAATTGTAATCTACAATAATTATTTATGAATTTAATTTTTGAAATTAATAGGCTGGATTGAAACAAATGATGTAAGCTTGGTCATTAATCGGAGTAGTTATGCTTAGATAGGATGGTAAGATGTGATAAACTATGATAAGGAGGAACCGTAAAGGTACGAGTTACCCGGATTTTAAATAAGTATATTGCATTAGTATTTCTTTGTAGATGGGTTTACTCATGCTGGCTTCCAGCCTGACCAGGGTGTTACTTTGATGTAATGCTCGGGTCAGACCGAGTATTATAGATTTTCAGGTTAGGACATTCTGGAGCTCAGGAGATGAGTTGGATGTCAGGAACGTATGGAGCGTTTCCGCTGTGATATATTTTTGTATATCTGCGACATGTTAATTTTATCTATTCAGAGTCTGTATATATGTTGTAACTCTTATGCATTAAAATGAAATTGACTGATGCAGCTTTCTTTGTGTACAAAATATTATTTGATATTATATTTTTCTGCTGCGTATGTGAGATTCTGTTTCTTGTTTCTGTTTTTTTTCTTTTTTCTTCTATCTCTTTCTTCTTTTCTCTCTTTCTTCTTTTCTCTAACTATCTGGAATATTCGGGATCGAAAATTCCAGGTCGTTACAATGAGACTAATGTTTGTCACTGTCAAATTGTATATTGGGTAAAACGAAACAAGTTGTCCACAAAACGAGGTAATAACATTGGGGGTTCATTTTCAGAATTTCTAACTTTCAAGCTATACTTAAAGAGAAGGCAATGATAGCATGAGCGACATATTTAGTTTTTGTCCACCGGTAGTTGTAACGTTCTATATTTTCTTTGATAATTAAAACTAGTAAATTAAATAAGATTTTTGAATTTAATATCGTGAGAAATTAAAATTTATGATTTATTTATGAGAAAAATAATTAGAATATGATTTAATAATTTTATTTGGATGTTACTAACAACTATTTTAAACCAGTTGAAATAACTGTAAAGTCAATTTGGTTATAATTGTAAATAAGGAATTAAATCGATAACTATTGAAATCAAATTGGTAATTAATGGAATTAATGCAATTGAAATATTATAATTAATATGGTAAAAGATGATAACTGTACAGTATGAATGTAATAAAATGTAAACTAAGGTTAATTATATTCATAAGGTAATAGTTGATAAAATAATAACAGTGTAAATCGAAATAAAAAAAATTGATTGAGATTAAAATAAAATTCACTGGAATTTTATTACAATTGCAATTGAACGCTGAATTTTATGCAATATTTAAATATTGGATTTAACATGGAAAATTTATTTTAAAAGACTATTAATTTCTATGTAATCAAGAGGATTAAATTGTTAACTTTAAATTTAAATTTAAAAGTGATTATATCAATTTAATAATAATTTATTTAATTAACGTGTAAAATTAGCCATTTTTGGCCATTGTCTCGAATTTTGACGAAACCAGTTTTATCTGATCCGTGACATCGAATTATTGTAATATTTTAAGTCATGCGGCGATTGGACTTATCGTTTGATCGTACGAGCTTGATAAGCGTTAAAATCGATTAATGGAATTTAAATGAATATAATCTGATTTTAAAAGCTAACTTCCATATACAATGGAATTAGGGTTTGAAACTCGTTCCACTGAGTCTAAAAATATGGAAAACCTATATTTTGATATATGAGATGACCTACTTTCGTTTCGGGAACGAAAACGGGTTTTCGAGTCGTTGTTATCGTTCCAACCCAATTCGATCTGCCAATTTGTTCTTATCCATTTGTCCTCTAACCTTAGCAGCCTTTTATTTTATTTTTGTATGTACTTCTATTTTTCATATTTTCCTCCTTATCAAATGTCAGAACATCAAAACCCTAATTCCTAAATTCAAAATCAAATTGAAAATTCGAACTCTTCAAACCATATCAAATTATATATCTTTGGAAAGCTCTCGGTGAGCATAATCTAGATCTATTGTTCATTTTTGCAATTGAGTCCTAGATTGGCTAGAAATCATTGATGAAGTTTTGGCTATCCATCATAGGGTTTTCAATTCGACGGTGGATCATCGATTATACGACGATCGGAGGATACCGCGACGTAGAGGGCGACGAATGGAGGCGATCTATGTTGGCCATTCATCGGCAGGTGGTAATGATTCTCCATGATTGGGCCGTGGATGGCACGGTGGCGCTGCACGCCTGGAGGCGCTAGGAGGTGGTCGCGCAGCCATATGTGGGTCGGCCTGAGGTGGGGGTGGCCAGTGGTGACTCCTGATCTGATGTTATGTGAAGATGGTGGTGTGCGTTCATCAATGAAAGTGGCGGTTGGAAGCTCGAACGAGGGTTCGATGCGTACATATAGGGTTTTGATGGTAAACGTAATTGCAATCTTACCCTTCTATTTTTTATTTTATTTAACTTAAGTTTCAAACCTTCTAACATTCATAACTTTTGCATAAGAGCTTGGATTTAGACGCAGTTTCTTTCATTGCAATCATATCGAAATTTCAGATATTATGGAACTGGTTTTGCAGCATTTGGAGACTTTTAATGGACGAGAATTTCGACCCTCGAAAATCGACATTAATACGTCCACTGTATAGAATGCCGAGCAATCGAGTTTCGAAAAGCACCAGTTCATTAGGGGTGAAGAAGAAAAGGGTAAAAGAAAAATAGAAACAACACAGAATCTCATAGTCGCAGCGGAACAAAATATAATATACAATAACATATTTTAAATACTAGAACTGTACTGTTAATTTACATACCATTATCAGTGTACAACAATTCAGTACGTCAAATGGACAACTATAATAATTTGTCCTCACGCAGCGGAAACATAACTAAGTACGGAGATACATCTTTGTCGTCCGGCTCATTACCTAATCTCCATAACATTCTAACCCGAATCTGTAATACTCGGTCAGACCTAAGCATTATAATAAAATAACACCCAGGTCAGTATGGAAAACTAGCGCAAAAAAACACATTCAGTTTGAATTAGTTACTTTTCTCAAAATCCTTCGAAAGGTATCTCGTAAGACTACGTCACAAATAAAAACGACAGGTTTTTACCTTACGATGGCCAAAACAATTTTTATTAAAATCATCTGATATTATAATAGTGTCTATGGAAAGTAAATAGAAAATAGCTGAAATGCTTGGATCTCACGTTCCATCATATTTAGGCATAATCAAAACTGCATGGCTCTTATTGGAGAATGGTTCTCATAGAATGATTGGGCCATTGGGGGTACCGTCCATCACAGTACACCTCTAGAACAATGTACCGAGGACATCATCGTGATCCCCTGCTACACAAGACCGGCCTACCCCTAACCTAGATAGACCGAATATGTTATCACCCCGGGTGTTCCCACCCTTACCATTGAGCGCCCCTTCTTTCATGCACAACCATACCTATAGTATATAGGTTTCCGAGGACATCTAGAAATGAGATAACTTACCCTAATTGGGTGCGACCCACTTAGCCTTACTGCATCTTCTCTATTTTAGTCATTCCCGTTTGATGAGGCTCAAAGCTAAGCGTTACCTTTTAAGAACAAAATTCTACTTAGAATGCTTATCGTCCTCCAATGTTGATGTTCTGATAACATTAATCCATACAAGTTATCCTGGGTCTGGAAAACCGAATCACCGTCATCATCATCTTTAAGGTATTCATTCATTACGTTAAAACTGGATCAAAGTGGTTTTCGGATAATAAAATCTGATCCCGGCCTCTTCGAAATGATTAACGAAATTGGCTAAAATTGATAGTCTGTTATTTAACCATCAAATAAACATCCAAAAGTGGACATCATATAATGACCTGCTATGTTGAACCATTCAAATCAATAATAGTAGATACACATGTCAGACTTGAATTGCCCAAAATAGCAGATTGTTAATATATATATTTGGCATAACTTAGCATATACAGTAAATAAATCAATCACAAACACAGAGTTTGAAAAAAATAGCGGAATAAAGCAATTGTTGCTCATGAAGCTATTGCAGAAATAACATAGTCCAAAACAGAATACAACAGAAATCTCAATATACAGAAGTCTCCAACAAAAAACCAAATGACAAGTCTGGAACATAATGCTAGAAATAATAGAAATAAACCAAAAGCTGAAATAGATAAGACAGGTCTTCTAAACGAACTCCAAGCTCCAAAAGATGAGTCTCGGAGGTTGCGACACTCAGGCTGACCCGAGCGTAAAGCAAAATACAAAACAGTCGAATCAGGATGAACATTCTTATGCAGATAAATCAACTCAAGTGAAATGTCAAATAAATGCAAAATAACTTAAAGGATGTTGGGATTCCATCCTCTAAGGATCCGATAAACTATCTACATACATAGTATAATACACTACATATATAATATCTATAGCAAAGTAAAATATCAAATTGCGTTAAGGCATTACACAAATCTCCCTTAACACATTTTTAAATATTCCCAATCTCTATAGTACAATAATTCCTCCATAAACTAGAGGGCTATCAAAAGGGCGCTCCATAGGTATGGTAAAAACCAAACTCATAAAAGGCGCGATATGGCATGTGAACATGGCACTCGAGGCAATGCCAACGTAGGACTCTACCGTTTTGCAGAACCGGGCTTGTGGTAACGCATAGAAGCTACTACCGCCCACCTCGAACAACATTCCCATAATCAAATGTGCACACCAAATCAAATCACAAAGTAATAGAATGGTTTCGAAGAACTGTGTCCGATTGGAGGTATGACCTCACTTGGCCCAGGTATAGCTTCTGTTTTAGTCACATCTAGATTAACTCACAGGAGTTAGGGCTACGTAAATACCATACTCAATCGTTCGCCAAACCATCCTACTTCATTTTGGAGTCTTCACCATGTACTCGGTTGTTAAAGTGGTTTCCGGTATTGGCAGAGAGTGACAATGTTCGATCCCGGTCTCTTTACCAACCAAACGCTTATTTCACACCATGGTCATTTATAAAATTACTTTATAAATATTCAGATAAAACCTTAATTACCAATTTAAATCAAAATAAAATATTCAAATTTAATTTTATTTAAATTTTAAAGTATTCATTTAATCCCCTTCATTAAAAACAAGTAAAAATCATTCCAAAAATCATTAAGGCATGAGTGAATCCTTATTCAAATTCAATTATAAATCAAACAAAGTTACAGATGAATTCCAATTTACCATTCAACCTTTTATTTATTAAAGTTATAAAATCTATTTTAAATATAAATTAAAATAAACCCTTTAAAATGTTATATATATATTAAATGAAAATTGATTTTATACAATTTAAAACAAATTAAACCTTCCATCTATTTATTTAAAATCTTATTTTATATGTTTAGAAAATAAAACTATGAGTAAAGCTTTATAAATTACCTTTAAACTAAACTCTAAATTTTTATATTTCTAAGTCATCATTTTAAAATTCTAAATTTTATAAAAATAAGATACAATACTTACTATATTTATAAATTCAAAACTCATATGTTTCTTTTAAAAATATTTGGAAATCATTTTCAAAATAGGCCGACGGTGTCCATATAAAATTTTCCACCCTATGGTTAAGCGATACAGATAATTGTTATTTCAATAAGTAATAGTTTAAATTTATAGGTTTATGTCATTAAACCCGCAATCCCAAAATTTCAAAAATAAATGAAAATCGCTTTGGTTTATCATTTCAACCCATAACGAATTTTCTCCTATTCTAGAGTCCGTTCGGGTATGTATCATTTCAACCAATAGTGACTTCTAAAACTAAGGGAACTTGCAGAGTGCGTACAATAAATAACATAACATAACAATTTCTGGCATATCTGATCGATAATAATAACAGTTATATAAAAAATCAACTAACATATAACAGTGTTAATTTACATAAGTGATCAATTGAAATAATGACTTATCGTATTTAACAGTTAGTAACTAGCAATTAATTTTTAACAGTACATGTAACGAGCCAATATTTTCAGCAATTCGCATACGCACATGTCGGACTTGAATTGCTCAAAATACCGCGTTGTAAATAAAATTTGGAAAATCTCAGAATATACAGTAAATGAATAATCACAGATTACAGACACGGAGTAAATAATAATGCAGCGGAATTAAAAGAGATAGTAGTTCATGAAGCTACTACATAAAAATAAGATACATCAGAGTTAAAAAAGATACAACTGAAGAATAACATGATACATCAGGTACAAATCAGAATACATCACTAGAATCACTGGATACAGAAAGCAAAATAGATGGCTGGATCTTCAAGTAAAGCTCCAACTTCGAAGGTAAGTCTTGAATGCTGAATCACTCAGTCTGACTGGAGCGTAAAGCAAAACACAAAACACTCGAGTCAGGACAAAAATACTTATAAACTGTAAATCAACTCAAGTAAACAGTAATAAAATGCATTAGTAACTTAAAGGATGATTGAGATTGCCCATCCTTTAAGGATCCATTAAACTATTTACTATGCAGTAATATTGCGCTATTATAATAATGTCTACAGTAAAATAAACTTACTTTTAAATAGCTTTAAACGGTTACCAATATATCCCTCTACACATAATAGTCCCAGTAGTCTATCTAATATCAGCGTATCTATAGATCAGGAGGCTACCCTAAATACTCCACGGGCTACGAAAGAAAAACAAACTCGTAGTAAGGCTCGCAATGGTAGGTGACATGGCACACAAGGCAATGCCAGGGTAGATATACCAATTACGCACACGGGCTGGTGGTAACATAGCAGCCACTACGCCCACCTCGGAACACACTCCAAAATTAAAATCGAAAGAAATGTGTCCGATAGGAGGAATGACCTCACTTGGCCTGAGATCGCTCATGTTTTAGCCACCTTATGCCAACTCATGGGAGTTAGGTCCACGTAATACACCTCAAGATCGTCGCCACCATCCTACTTCATTCTGGAATCTCCACCGCGTACACAGTTGTTAAAGTGGTTTTCGGTATCGACAGAGAGTATGTCCATATCCGATCCCGGTCTCCTTAACAACCAATCGTTATTATAATTGGTGGTTATAAATTTCAAAATAGTTTATATTTCAAAACCAAAACCATTTTTGATTCAAAACTATATTCAGATCAAAGAGTTTATCATTTCCATTTCAGACATATATTCACCTTTCAAAAAATCGTAATACTTTCAAAGTTATAACTTTTCGAAACCAAAATACTTGAAATCATTACACTTTGAAAATCGTAACATTTCAAAATCATACATTTGAAAACATCCTTTAATTCTTTACAATTTACAAATTTATTTAATTAAACCCAAATTTTCAAATTTCCAATTTAACTAAATTCAAACCATCAGTTTTAATTCAATTCAGTTTACCAACAAGCCATTTCAAAATTCAAATATCATATCCTTATATCCTTTCAAAACCTCATTCATTTTATATTTATTTACCATTTCAAAATCACATTTCAAAAAGGGTTATATTTCAAATCAAAATACTTCATTTAAACAATTTAAAAGTGAGGTTATTATATTTACAAATCAAATATTCAATTCCCAAAAATTTACTCTTTCCTGAGTTCATTTATCTTGTTAAAAACTAAAAAACATTGAAATTTCAGCTTTCCTCGGCACTGAGAAAATGCTGCGGTAAATTATACTTGAAAACAATTCATTTCAGCAAAGACAGTATTTAAAACCGCTGTAATATTTCAGTTATATTCAAAAATCTTATTTCAGCCAACTGCAGCACTTAAAAAGTGCTACTATAGCTCTTTCATTAATTTCAGTTTTTAGTTTAGTTTCTGCAACTACAACACTTACCAAGTGTTGTAATATTACTTAGTTAAATTTAGCTTTTTAGTTCATTTGCATCAACCACAGCACTTATAAAGTGCTGTTATATCCTTTACAATAGATTTCAAGTTAACTTTAGAAATGATAGCATTTCTGAAGTGTTGTAACTAAATTTCCAGATTTTTAATACAATTTCAAAAACAATTAAACTTTGATTTAAACCATTTTAACTTATAAAAATCATATTTTTCCACTCAAATTGATCATTTAAATACCCGTTAACTTATGGTTTTTTTTAAAGTAAATTTATTACATAAAATCAATTTTTCTTAATAATTCAATAATTCAATTCAAGCATACAAATTCCTATTCTTTGTATTTTTAAAAATTAACTTAACACTTAATTTTAATTACCATTTCAAAATATAAACTTAATTTCCATTTTATTTTCTTAAATTAACTTTTATTTTAAAACCAAATCTCAAATTTAAATATTTAAGTTATATTCAAATTTCACTTTTAATCATTCATTTATTTAACCATTTTAATTCATAGAAAAAATCAATAAGACTTTATTAATTCATCTAAATTCAAATTTAAATCAAATTATCATATTTTATTTACTTAAACTCCATTTTTAAACAAAATCTCAATTTCAAAATTAACTTATACTTCAAATTTCAACTTAACTATTTATTTATTTAACATATTTTACTTATAGAAAATCATTAATCCTTTAAAAAAATTATTTTAAGTTCATATTAAATCAAATTATCATAAATTTTTACTTTTAATATACTTTCAAAATTCTAGAAAAATATATATAATAACCACGGGTCTGTATAATATTTTCTAACCTAGGTCAAGTGATATAGATAATATATCATTTCGATCCGTAATTTTCAAAGAAGAATCCGGTATCTATCATTTCAAACCCACAATCCCAAGTCAATTAAAATAAATAAAAATCACTCAGACCGATCATTTCAACCCATAATGATTTTTCTCTATTCTAAAGTCTGTTCAGGTATGTATCATTTCAACCCATAGTGATTCTATTCTACAGGGAACTTACAGTGTGAGAAACTGGTATAAATAAACAGTATAGCAACATATGGCATTATCAGATGATATGACAGGTTTATAAACAGGGTTAACATCATACAATTCAATCACAGGCAGGTATAACATGATATGATAATTATATAGATTCACTTGCTATCAATTTACAATTATATAAGTATAAATGTCATGAGTGAATACTCACCTTTTCAAGCTGGAGATAACAAATCAAACTACACGAAATAAATCCCAGAAAGCATGGTACGGCACGACACAGCACGACTTTGATTCAAACGGGAAGAGAGAGCCAAGATATGATCTTGTGAACAACCAAAACAAGACATTGTAAATATAAACATTTAACCCAAAACAATGTTGAAGCAACTTGAAATAAAAAGCAATAAGAACAAGATAACTTGACCTTCCTTTTACCACTCAAATGCTTGGCCTAAGTGGAACATATGCACAGCCATGATCATGCTTTAGCTCGGGTATGACATCAAAATGCACGGAAACATGGAGATGAAGGGCAGTGGTTACAAAGTGAAGAAGATAAAGGGCCAAGGCAAATAGGCAAGTTTGGTCACATTTTTGGCTCGGCTTGGTCATCCTAGGGCTCGGCCTTGGTCAGGTCAGGTCTGAACAGAGGTGAAGATGCGGCCAGAGGTGGAGTTGTGGCTAGTGGGGTTGGATAAGGGTGTGGTCGAAGTGATAGATGAAGGGGTGGTGATGTATTAGGCTCGGCTAACATGTTTTCAAGGATTTTGCATTGCTTTTAGGCGATGGCTTCAAGTGGAAGGTCATGGCCTGGTCTTAGTCGAAGGAGAGGCTGATGGTTGCTGCTATGGATGATGAGGTGGTGGTCGGCGGTGATGGTGGAGAGTGGGGCCGAGCAAAGCTAGAAGAAGAGGAAGGCAAAATCATTGAAAAGGAGGAGAAAAGTGAGATTAAAGAAGAAGCCATTGCCATTTTCATTCTTTGGCCGTGAGTTTTGAAAGAGAGAAATTTTTTTCCGTGAAAAGGTAAATGAAAGTCACGGCTAACAAAGAGTAATGTACGGCTAAAGCAATGAAGTGAAAAGGCAAGAAAATGAAAAGACAAAGGTTAATGGAAAGACACAAGGAAAATGAAAGGCCTTTTGCCTCTTTGTATTTCTAATTTCTTTTAAATCAAAATAAACAAAAATAAATCAGTAAACAAAAAAATGAAAACAAAATAAAGTGAAAAAGAAAATAAATAAATATTGTTAGGAAAAATATAAAAATAAATGAGAAAATAGTTATTATATTGAAACTAGAATTAAAAATTGTAAACAATATACAATTAACATTGGAAATTATACCTATACTTTTAAAATGTTTTAAAAATAAAATTATATACATAGCATGTCATGCTACACAATTTAGAACATGTTATGACAACAAAAATATTATTTATATAAACCAAAATAGACAATTTTGTTAAATAAATCAATTTACGTACAATAGTGCAAAAAGCATAACTTTCACAATATTAATCAGATTTCAACGAAACAAAAAGCAATATTCTTGCAATTTTATTTACTTTCGTAAAAAGGATAAAATTCAAACAAATTCAAATTTTTAAATGTTTAAATTTAAAAGTCAAAGTTTGATTATATTGACCAAAATTCACATTTTTGGAAAGTATTCTATTTATTTATATTTGGAATTCTAATTTACATCAAAATCAAAATTTATATTTAAAATAACAAAATTTATTCATTTTAATAAATAATATAAATTTTTTAAATCAGGAATTTCAGTTGAAATAATTACAAAATACAGGGTTGTTACACTCTCCCTCACTCAAAACTTTTCGTCCCCGAAAAGGAATGAGGTACAGGAAAGCACAGAAAAAGATAGAATGAAATAAGATTAAGACAAGATGACAAGAAGATTGAAATTATACCTGATAATTGTTGTTATAGGTAAGTTTAACAAGGTGGAGATGATCTTCCCAAGATCCTCCAGAATCAAGAACACAAGCACGAAAAATCTTCAAGAATCTGATTCACCCTTCCCGTTTGACCGACGGTCTGTGGATGGAAAGCAGTGCTCAGATTCAAAAAATGAGTACCAAAGATTATCAAAGATTATAGAAAGATTTCTAAACAGACTTGTATAAGCAATTGCCTTCCCATTCTGTAGTAAGATAAGAGAAATAAGGACAACCAAAGATAGTTTGAAAAAAGGAAAATAAGATAATCAGTTTGAACCCATGAAAATTTCAACTTTAATTGAGAATTAATTTTACATAAGTTAAATAAATCTTAACCATCTCTAATTTTATTATCTTATTATCCAATTATCTTAAATAAACAATCTCTAAATCATGGATTTGAAAAAAAACATTTATCATACTCATAATGTACACAATAAATTTAATTCTTCCTTATTCTTAATTATAATTAAATTTATTCCTCTTAATATATTTTATCACCTATATTAAGTATATTTACACTTATTATAACTGCTTTAATTTTTTCTTAGTTCTTTTAACATCATTTTATATTGCAATTTATTCCATTACCCTTTTTTCTCTATTTACCTCTGTTAATTTTTTTGTAACTAAAATTTAAGTGTATAACATTTATTACAACCACTCAATTTTTTTATAAAATCTTTTTTTTTATATTGTATATTATCCAATTACATATTCAACTTCTGTATAATTAAGGTAAGTTATAATGGAATGAATTTGTGTATTATACAAATAAAAGTTTCCAATTCAATAATTTTGAAGCTTGAATATTTATCCAAATCCTGAAATTATTAAAATTTAGGAATTAAATTTCCGATAAATTGCAAACTATTTAGAGATAAATAAATGTACATATACTATATATACATATCCATTCAAATTTAAATCATATATCAGCATATGTTATAAATCTAGTCTTATTTTAGAAATTCAAATGAATTAAATTTCCCAAAACAAAACTGTATCAAAACTACAGAACGGTCTCTTCACTTCAAAACTCGAAAATGAAGTCGATGATGCTGCGGTTATCATTGAAGTTATTTTCCAACCACAAAGAGAAGAGCACTAATTTTAACTTTAAAAATTCTATGGAAACAAATTCATATTTGAAAATACTTTAAATAGTATATCCTTTAAAACTTTAAATACAAGGTTTAAAACCACCAAAAATTAAATTCTCAAATTCTTGTTTTAAATTCATTTGAAATTTCCAAATAAATTAATAACCATGTTCTATAGTTCAATTATTTATATATGAAACAAGAGATAATAATATAAAAAATCAAATATTATTTCTTAGCAACCAATTCAATAACATCCAGAAAAAAGATTTATAATATAACTGCAAAATTTATTTCATTACTAAATTTGAAAAAAGTATATTGTGTTAGTTCGCTCTGTTTAAGTGTTCTGGAAATCTTATCGATAGCGTTGATCAGACGAATCGATCAGAAACCCCAATCAACATCAATAACTCAAACAACACAATATATAAAACATTTTAAATATTATTTTACAAATAAACTTCAAGAATGATTTGAAGATAAGTTGGAAACAAAGATGAGATGATTAAATAATAGAATAGGAAGATTGATAATCTTATATAAATCGCGGGGAACCTTAACCGGGTCAACCGCGACTTAAAGAATAAGATCGATGTGGATTTCTGGGGTAAATCAACATTCGATCTTAAGACATAGATTTTAGAATTACAAGAGATACTAGCATTTAAACCGAGGATATAGAAATCTCTGGTGAATCGATGATGTTGTAAAGGAGTATCACCCCTTTTACAAATCAATTTGAGATTGGCGAGACCGCCGACTCATTATAAAGATCATTCGAAGTGGAGTTATGGGATACTCCAGAATCAAAAGAAGACGAATAGTGAGGGACACGAATGGATTTTGGAACCACAGGAAACGTTCCAAAATTCAAAGGAATCGAGCCAAAAAGGAAGAGATTCAAAATTGAATGAAAGTGAGTCTGTAAATACATTTACCATATATGCTAAGTTTTGCCTAAAACAAAAGCTCTGATACCACATGTAACGACCCGATATTTTCAACCATTCGCATCCGCACATGTCGGACTTGAATTGCTCAAAATATCGCGTTGTAAATAAAATATGGAAAATCTCAGAATATATAGTAAATAAATAATCACAGATCATAGACGCAGAGTAAATAATAATGCAGCGGAATTAAAAGAGATAGTAGTTCATGAAGCTACTATATAAAAATAAGATACATCAGAGTTAAACAAGATACAGTAAAAGAGTAACAGGATACATCTGGTACAAATCAGAATACATCACTGGAATCACTGGATATAGAAAGCAAAATAGATGGCTGGATCTTCAAGTAAAGCTCCAACTTCGAAGGTGAGTCTTGA
Source organism: Allium cepa (assembly GCA_030765085.1). Lineage (NCBI taxonomy): Eukaryota > Viridiplantae > Streptophyta > Magnoliopsida > Asparagales > Amaryllidaceae > Allium > Allium cepa. Next base: position 227,195,062 of record CM060939.1, read on the forward strand.
ATGCTGAATCGCTCAGTCTGACTTGAGCGTCAAGCAAAACATAAAACACTCGAGTCAGGACATAAATACTTCTGAACTGTAAATCAACTCAAGTGAATAGTAAAAAATGCATCAGTAACTTAAAGGATGCTTGGGATCGCCCATCCGTTAAGGATCCGTTAAACTATTTATACGTAGTAATATTGCGTTATTATAATAATGTCTACAGTAAAATAAACTAACTTTTAAATAGCTTTAAAGTGTTACCCATATAGCCCTCAACACATAATAGTCCCAGTAGTCCGTCCAGTAATAGCGTACCTCCAGATCGGGAGGCTACCCTAAATGCTCCATGGGCTACGGGAGAAAAAGAAACTCATTGTAAGGCTCGCTATGGTAGGTGACACGACACACAAGGCAATGCCAGGGTAGATATAACAATTACGCACTCAAGCTGGTGGTAACGTAGCAGCCACTATGCCCACCTCAAAACACACTCCAAAATCAAAATCGAAGGATGGCCATTAAATCAACCACAAGTAAGAGTACAGTATCGAAGAAATGTGTCCGATAGGAGGAATGACCTCACTTGGCCCGAGATCGCTCCTGTTTTAGCCACCTTATGCCAACTCACGGGAGTTAGGTCCACGTAATATACCTCAAGAACGTCGCCACCATCCTACATCATTTTGTAATCTCCACCGCTTACAAAGTTATTAAAGTGGTTTTGGGTATCAACAGAGAGTATGTCCATATCTGATCCAGGTCTCTTTAACAACCATAACCAGTGGTTATAAATTTCAAAAATAGTTTCTATTTCAAAACCAAAACCATTTTTAATTCAAAACTATATTCAAATCAAATAGTTTATCATTTCCATTTCAAACATATATTCACCTTTCCAAAAAAATCATAATACTTTCAAAGTTATAACTTTTCCGAAAGCAAAATACTTAAAATCATTACACTTTGAAAATCATGACATTTCGAAATCATACATTTGAAAACATCCTTTAATTCTTTACAATTTATAAATTTATTCAATTAAACCCAAATTTTCAAATTTCCAATTTAATTAAATTCAAACCATCAGTTTCAATTCAATTCAGTTTACCAACAAGCCATTTCGAAATTCAAATATCATATCCTTATACCTTTCAAAACCTCATTCATTTTATATTTATTTACCATTTCAACATCACATTTCAAAAAGGGATATATTTCAAATAAAAATACTTCATTTAAACAATTTAAAAGTGAAGTTATTATATTTACAAATCAAATATCCACTTCCCAAAACTTTGCACTTTTCTGAGTTCATTTATTTAGTTAAAAACTATAAAACATTGAAATTTCATCTTTCCGCAGCTCTTAGAAAATACTGCCGCAAATCATACTTGAAACAATTCATTTCAGCAAAGACATCATTTAAGACTGCTGTAATAGTTAAGTTATATTTAAAAAAATTATTTCAGCCAACTGCAGCACTTACCAAGTGCTATAATAGCTCTTTCATTAATTTCAGGTTTTAGTTTAGTTTCTGTGCCAAGTGCTGTAATATTGCTTAATTCAATTTAGCCTTTTAGTTCATTTGCATCAACCACAGTACTTACAAAGCGCTGTAGTATCCTTTACAACAGATTTCAAGTTAACTTCAGAAATGATAGCATTTCTGAAGTGCTGTAATTGAATTTCCAGATTTTCAATACAATTTCAGAAACAATTAAACTTTGATTTAAACCATTTTAACTTATAAAAATCATATTCTTCCACTCAAATTGATCATTTAAGTACCCTTTAACTTATGATTTTTTAAAAAGTAAATTTATTACGTAAAATCAATTTTCTTAATAATTCAATTATTAAATTCAAGCATATAAATTCCTGTTCTTTTTATTATTAAAAATTTATTTAACACTTAATTTTAATTACCATTTCAAAATATAAACTTAATTTCCATTTTATTTTCTTAACTTAACTTTTATTTTAAAACCAAATCTCAAATTTAAATATTTAAGTTATATTCAAATTTCACTTTTAAACATTCATTTATTTAACCATTTTAATTCATAGAAAAAATCAACAACACTTTATTAATTCATTAAATTCAAATCCAAATCAAATTATCATATTTTATTTAATTTAACACCATTTTTAAACAAAATCTCAATTTCAAAATTAACTTATACCTCAAATTTCAACTTAACTATTTATTTATTTAACATATTTTACATATAGAAAATCATTAATCCTTTATAACAATTATTTTAAATTCAAATTAAATCAAATTATCATAAATTTATATTTTTAATATACTTTCGGAATTCCAGAAAAATATATATAATAACCACGGGTTTGTATAATATTTTCTAACCCAGGTCAAGTGATACGGATAATATATCATTTCAATCCGTAATTTACAAAGAAAAATCCGCGTTCTATCATTTCAAACTCGCAATCCCAAGTCAAATAAAATAAATAAAAATCGCTCAGGCCTATCATTTCAGCCCATAATGATTTTTTCCTTTTCTAAAGTCCGTTCGGGTATGTATCAATTCAACCCATTGTGATTCTACTCTATAGGGAACTTGTTGTGTGAGAAACATATATAAATAAATAGTATAGTAACATATGGCAGTATTAGATGGTAAGACAGGTTTATAAACAGGGTTAACATCATATAATTCATATCACTGGCGGTAAACATGATATAATAATTCTACAGATTCACCAACTATCAATTTACAATTATATAAGTGTAAATGTCATGAGTGAGTACTCACCTTTTCAAGCTGGAGATAACAAATCAAACTACATGAAATAAATCCCAGAAAGCACGGTAAGGCATGACACAGCACGACTTTGGTTCAAGCAGGAAGAGAGAGCCAAGATGTAACGACCCTGAATTTCCAGCCCAATTCAAAAATTTTAAAGCCATCGTTTTAATATAACATTTTGAAAATTTATAAACGATCTCGATTAACGTCCAAACTTTATTTATGAGATACGTCTAGTTAGATATGAATATAGAAAAAGTTTCGTCGCAAAATATTACAGTAAATTTCATTCGCGTTTTACTGTATATCAGTTCATATAAAGCTGCATAAAATTTATCTTTCAAATCCAAATATTTTTACACATTTATGTTGTAAAAATTATTCTGATCAAGATAATGTAATTCGTTTCGTCAAAAACTGTCATCGCCTGTTCCGTTTAAATTGTTTTGTAAAACAAACAATTTAAGCGGCGTAAATTCAAATTTTTATAAAACCATCGTATCGCAATAATCTGTGTACCGTTGGAAGCGCGTCGTCGCACTGATCAAAATAGTATATTTATTCATGCCAATCGGAGTCCGACGTAAAATAGTCGCATTGATTTAACCGTTCCGGACGGACCGGTTAAACAAATTTCAGCCCAAAATTCAAAATTTTGGAATTAAAGTCAGCCGATGCATTTAAGAAAGTAGTTGGAAACTGAGGGTTGGCATTGGAATGGGGTATGACTTTTTGGTATTCAATATTGAAAATGTGAGATACGAAGCAATAAAGTAAAAAATTATATTTCTCTAGTATCATTCCACTGTTCAAACATTTCATCTCATCCTCTCCGCATTTCGAAACCACCAGGTAACACACTTTCCCTTCCTTTCTTCTTCCTTTCTTCTATTCTTTCTGAAATTTTGAAAATGAAAAAAAAAACAAAAGCATGGCCGAAAGCAATGCTCAGATCCTCCCACTTCACCTCCCCTCCACCATGAGCAGCCCATTTCCTTCGCCTCCACACGCCTCTACCTGAAACCGACCCAGTCACCGACCTACCCTACTCCTGAAACCATTCGCCACCCCGTCCTCTACAAACTCCACTCACTGCCGAAAGCGACTCCACACCAGCAACTTGCTCCTTCCCTTCTTACTTGCACATGAGGATGAGTCTCGGCCTATATATATAAAGAAAAAAAAGTTGCGTGCGTTTCAATGCATGAGTGTGTGGCCGTGTGTTGGTGTGTGCACTGTGTGCATGTGTTGCGTGAGTGTAAATGTGTTGCATGAGTGTAAATATTGCGTGAACTGTACATGCGTGAGTATGATGGTTCATAAAAAAATAAAAAATAAAGATAAATGCGTGCATGTGCTCAGAGTAGTAAAGTGAAGAATGTAGCATGAGTTTTGGAGGGGGTGTGCATGTGTTTTGTTTTTAAGAAAAAAAGAGAGGAGGATACGTGAGTAGACACACAGTAGTGAGGAAGGTGATGGTTGAAGTAGATAGAGGTTTGGAACTGTTACAGAGAAGAAAAAAATGAGCGTGTGCATGTATATGTGTTGGTGATGCGTGCGTGTACAACATACTCAAGGGATAGGTAACCGTGAAAAAGAAAGAAAAAATGAAACTGAGATCTTTCAAATAGTTTTTAAATATTGAAGTAGTGTATTACGCTAATATCTATTTTGGTTGCCAAAAATAGTAACCAAATTTTCTTTGCTTGTTGTGTGTAGAAGCAACCGATTGAGCCTCTTTTTGCAGCAGCATCGATCTTCAGATTTTGTTCTTTTCTCCGTCGTCGGTAAGCGCATTTATATAAATTTATAAATTATATACAAACGTTCATTGTATTTATATCGTTTCTTTTGTCGATATTATAGTGTCTGTTGTTCGCATTGTACCGACTCTATTCGTGCTTCTTCTTGCTTTATGGGTCCGTTTGAGACTACGGAAAGAGTCGGAACATTGGCCTATAGAGTTGCATTACCAGAGAAGTTCGCCGATGTGCACAACGTGTTCCACGTCTCACATCTTCGCAAAGTTGTACACGATCCATCTATGACCATCCCTACAGCTCAGTTGGAAGAGATAGTTATTGAGCCTGACTTGACTATTGAGCGAAAGCCACTTCGGATAGTCGATCGTGAGACAAAGCAACTCAGAAGGAAGTCGGTAAATCTCGTCAAAGTCCAATGGAGTGCAGATGAGCGAGATTGTACATGGGAAACCGAGGATAGTATTCGGGATTCAAACCCCGAATTACTAATTTAAGGTATAATTCTAATTTCTTAAAATCTATCTTGACTTTTCTACTTATTTCATTCCTACTTCGCTCGTCTCGTTCCTTTTCGAGGACGAAAAGTTTTGAGTGGGAGAGATTGTAACGACCCAGAATTTCCAGCCCAATTCAAAAATTTTAAGCCATCATTTTAATATAAAATTTTGAAAATTTATAAACTATCTCGATTAACGTCCAAACTTTATTTATGAGATACGTCTAATTAGATATGACTATAGAAAAAGTTTCGTCGCAAAATATTACAGTAAATTTCGTACGTGTTTTACTATATATCAGTTCATATAAAGCTGCGTAAAATTTATCTTTCAAATCCAAATATTTTTATACAATTATGTTGTAAAAATTATTCTGATCAAGATAATGTAATTCGTTTCGTCAAAAACTGTCATCGCCTGTTCCGTTTAAATTGTTTTGCAAAACGAACAATTTAAGCGGCGTAAATTCGAATTTTTATAAAATCATCGTATCGCAGTAATCTATGTACCGTTGGAAGCGTGTCATCGCACTGATCAAAACGGTATATTTATTCGTGCCAATTGGATTCCGATGTAAAATAGTCGCATTGATTAAACCGTTCCGGACGGACCGATTAAACAAATTTCAGCCCAAAATTCTTTAGCCCTTATACATTCAAAATTTTGAAATTAAAGTCAGCTGATGCATTTAAGAAAGTAGTTGGAAGCCGAGGCTTGGCATTGGAATGGGGTATGACTTTTCGGTATTCGATATTGAAAATGTGAGATACGAAGCAACAAAGGAAAAAAAAATATTTCTCTAGTATCATTCCACTGTTCAAACATTTCAACTCATCCTCTTTGCATTTCGAAACCACCAGGTAACACACTTTCCCTTCCTTTCTTCTTCCTTTCTTCTATTGTTTCTGAAATTTTGAAAATGAAAAAAAACAAAACAGAAGCTTGGCAGAAAGCAATGCTCAGATCCTCCCACTTCACCTCCCCTCCACCATGAGCCGCCCATTTCCTTCGCCTCCACATGCCTCTACCTGAAACCGACCCAGTCACCGACCTACCCTAACCCTGAAATCATTCATCGCCGCATTCTCTACAAACTCCACTCACTGCCGAAAGCAACTCCACACCAGCAACTTGCTCCTTCCCTTCTTACTTGCACATGAGGATGAGTCTCGGCATATATATATAAAGAAAAAGAAAGTTGCGTGCGTTTCAATGCATGAGTGTGTGGCCGTGTGTTGGTGTGTGCACTGTGTGCATGTGTTGCGTGAGTGTAAATGTTGTGTGAACTGTACATGCGTGAGTATGATGGTTCATAAATAAAAAATGCGTGCATGTGCTCAGAGTAGTGAAGTGAAGAATGTAGCATGAGTTTTGGTGGGGGCGCGCGTGTGTTTTGTTTTTAAGAAAAAAGAGAGGAGGATACGTGAGTAGGCACGCAGTAGTGAGGAAGGTGATGGTTGAAGTAGATGGAGGTTGGAACTGTTACAGAGAAGAAGAAAATGAGCATGTGCGTGTATATGTGTTGGTGACGCGTGTGTGTACAACATGCTCAAGGGATGGGTAACCGTGAAAAAGAAAGAAAAAATGAAACTGAGATTTTTAAAAAAGTTTTTAAATATTGCATTAGAGTATTACGCCAATATCTATTTTGGTTGCCAAAAATTGTATCCAAATTTTCTTTGCTTGTTGTGTGCAGATACAACCGATTGAGCTTCTTTTTGGAACAGCATCGATCTTCAGCTTTTTTCTTTTCTCCATTGTCGGTAAGCGCATTTATATAAATTTATAAATTATATACAAACGTTCATTGTATTTATATCGTTTCTTTTGTCGATATTACAGTGTCTGTTGTTCGCATTGTACCGACTCTATTCGTGCTTCTTCTTGCTTTGGGTCAATTTCTTTATCCACGAAAGGTGAATTAATTTTTACGACTATATTCTTATGCAAGTTTGGATTGATAAATGATTGTTATGTGATGTTGAATTTGGATGTTAATTGTTTATATTAAAGTGATAACTAAATTGCAATTGAAATCTATATAGGATAGTTAACGAATTAAATGAGTTATATATATATATATATATATATATTGAATGTTGATTAGTTAAACTTGACCCCTTGATATGTTGAATATTGATTTGTTAAACTTGACCCCTTAATTGTTAAATTATTGACAAGTAGAAATTGATAAATTATACTGTGAACCTTTGAATGTATATTTGATTAATTGTTATAGTATTAAAACTGAAATTGAACGACAAGTGAAAAACCGAAATGTAATAATCTTTAATCTACATGAAATGATAGTGTAGATTCTAGAAATAATTATATTAATTTGCATAAATAACAAATGTAAATTAATACGATTATTTCGGAATTATTTAAATTGTTGAATTGTTATGTATGGATGCTATTGCTTGTTTATTTACTTAGACACCGTCCCAGTTATCACACTGCCAGTTCCCTTTGTATGCTTTGGTTTTTGAATTGAAATGGAATCGGGTTGAAATGATAGATACCCAAATAACTTTGACTTAGGATAGAAAATTAAATTAAACCCGACTGGTCAATGTTTAGATTTAAAATAAAATAAAGTTTTATTTGACTAATAACAAGGTTTTAAATAAAATTGGAATTTAAATTTGAATGAATGTAAACGTGAATATTTGAATTTGAAACAAATATTAACGTCGTAATTGACAAAAGAACATTGTGTAAAATTTATTTATTTAATAACTAAATTTAGAATTATTTGAAAATTAAGTTTGGAATTATTAATAACGAAGTTTGTAATAATTAATAATTAAGTTTTTAAATGTATTAATAATTAAGTTTGGATTTATTAATGAACAAGTTTGAAATGATTAATAATTAAGATTTGAAATTATTTGATAATTTGATGTGATTGAATTATTTAATAATTAAATTTAATTGAATATTCTTTATTAAGAGAAATTGAATTTTTGAATATGTGAAACTAATTTTCTTTAGTTGAGTTTTGAAATTTGTAACGAAGGAAATAAATAAATGAAATTGAATTTCTTTAAAAATAAATAAAAATGCATTTTATCGAAACAAATGGAAGACTTGAAATTTAAAGAATTTGATTTGACAAATTTAATTTAAATTAAATTTGTAAGCTTTGATAATGAAGTTGAACTTACGAAGTAGATTAATGAATTAGAAATTTAACGGAATTTGTTTAAATGATAATTAAATTAATGAATATCGAATGAAATCGATAATTGAGTTTAAATCGATTTGAACGTTAATTACGTTAAATAATTATGGAATAAACTTATGTACGAAATTAAATGAATATTTGAATCGTTTTAAAATTGAACTTGAAATTGAATTATAGAAATTTTGAAATGAGATTTGGAAGTTATGAAACGTAAATTTCGGAATTTAAAGACTAACGAAATATTGAATTACGCATTCTAATTGTAATTGAATTGGTTTTGAAATATATTAAACGACCAATCGGTAAAATAATTACGAAGGTTATTACAGGAACCAGAATCGGTTAGGGACATACTTACTATCTTAACCGAAAACCACTTTAATAACTATACGAGGAGTGTGATCTAGAATGAAGTGGATTGATTGACGTACGCGATGACTGAAGAAAGAGAACGATAATGGATAGCCTTAACACTTGTGTCAAATTGGAAATGACTAAAACAGGAGCCGTGCCGGGCCAAATGGGGTTAGCTACCTCGAGTGAACACACGTCTTCGTAAACTACTCATTACTTGTTATTGATTGGTGCGCACCCTTGAATTTGGAGTGTTGTTTCACGGTGTTGCGATCGTTGCGTCGATGCGTTCTCACCAGTCCGGATCAGGCAAACGGTAGTTTCACTACCTTGGGTATTGCCTCATGTGCCTTGTCATACTTGTATTCCCATATATGCGACCACTACGAATTTGTTTTGTATTATACCTATGGAGTACTCCCTCATATCCCACTAGTTTATGGTGGAGTTTACAGTGCTGTATAAGCTATAATGCTATATAAAATGTGTTAAGGGGTACAATGGTAAAGCCTTAACACTATTTTTATATTTTAGTTTACTGTTAGACATTACCTATGTATAGTACACTATTATGTAAAAATAGTTTAACGGATCCTGAAAGATGTTATTCCATTCATCCTTGAGTTATTGTTATTCGAATTTGAATCATATTATCTGTATAAGAATATCTGTCCAGATTCGAGTGTTTGTTTATGCTTATGCTCGGATCAGACTGAGGATTGCTGTTGCTGTTCTATTCGGAGCTAAAGACCGAAGACTATCACTATCTTATCTTATCAGTATTTCTCTTTCTATTTGGACTATTGGACATATATGTTGTTCTATTTTATTTTATCTGAGACATTGTTGTATTTATGGGTAGTTTCATGAAATACTCTTATGACTATGTTGTATTTCCGCTGCACTATTCTGTGATGATTCTCATTTACATATATTTTGTGACGCTCCACCTCTATACCCACGCTAGCGAAGAACATTAAGGTGTAATGCTATCAACTAGCCCGGAGAATAAGGCTTTTGAGGAGCGACCCTCCGTGTAATTATTTTATGCGAGCACAAATATGTCAGATAGTACAAGGAAGTCCGACATGCCGATACAAACTCAAGGCTACTACACAGTGGCTATATATATTCTTCGAAAACAAACATAACAAAGGCGGAAAAAGATATGAATATAACACATGAAAGTGTACATCAGAGTAGTGGTCAAACAAGATCCACAATATCACAAAAGAATGGTTACAAGTGTGAGACAAAAGAATATGTATACATCTAGGAGTCTATATCTCAAAGGTATACAACAAAAACTACTAATCTAAGTAGTTAGCCAAAAGTCAGGATGATAATTCCAGAAGTGAAGTCAAGCAGAAGCACCTGTAACATCACGGTCTGACCCGAGTATTATTTATAAGAAAATAATAAACGGATCAGTCTAGCTATATATATCAGATAAAATGATATAGAATAAGGGATATGACATAACATATGATAACCATAAAGCCATACTGTGATAAGTATGAAATTGAAAATCAACAAGGGATTAATAGAAATGAGACGAAACTCAATAAAACAAGGCACCGTCCCCTTCGTGGACGAAGAGACATCGCACATTGCTAGTCTAAATCCCAAAAATGATCATCATCGATCATCAAGAAGTGTCAATTACACTAAGCTAGTAAATACATGAGCTTTGTTTCATGTCCCAAAACCACTAGCTTAACTAAAATATTTACGAACAAATTGTAGATTTCCACTCAAAAATTGTCACAAGAGATTCAATCGAACAAGTCCAAGAATTAACCGACGAAGTAAACGCAAGCATTTCATATCACTTGTTTTACAAAGTCGTTTAATTAGATTTCTCATATGATTGAGGTAAAGGTTTGTATATGCTAGTAGATTGGAAAACGGTGTGAGAAAAACAAGCTTTGTTATAAAATAGTATTGAAATCATTTTGAAGAAAGAGTTTTGATATTTACTACTAAAATTAAAACCTTTATATTTTTAAAGTGACAAATCACAAAAATGATTGCAGGAACAATCAATCATCAAAATTCACATACGAAGACGTGAATCAAATCCAAAGAAATCGATAACAAATCCATCAAAGTGGATATAACCAAAAATTCCAAAAATAGTAGTTATCAAAGTAGACAAAGGTGATAACAACTAATCGAAGAAGAAGAATCGATTAAGGATTGGAAAATAAAGCAAATTGAGCATAAATAGGCAAAACAGGCACAACAGGAGCAGGTCAGTCGACTAAACTCCCTGAGTCACTCGACTGAACACATACCTGAGAAATTTTCAGGCTTCAGCTCAGTCGATTGACTCAGAGAGTTCTGTCGACTGAACCGGAATTCTTGCATTTCCTACCCTATTTCAAATGAAGTGCAAACTCACTCAATTTGCAATCGGACAAGCACGGACGCTAGGGGTTTACGCGAATCGGCAATCCGGTTCTATTGGCTTCTTGATGCATCACCAAAACATGAATCAAAACATCAAAGTTGGGATTTTTAAAGATTTGAACCCAAAACACTAAAAATTGGAATATTCACCGATTCAATCCAAACCACAAGCAAATGCACATGAATAAGTGTTAGGAATTCATACCCAACAATCAAAGATAGATATAGGCATAGATATGAGATAAAAATCTCACCTTTAAACCCAAAACAAATGAAGAAGAAGCTATAGAGCAATGGCAAGAACAATCACTCTTCAATTCCAACCCAAAGAGCTTGAATATAAGCTAAAAAAAAGCAACATTTCCTAAGTTAGGTTTAGGAATTTCTGAAATTGATAAGAGAATGAGTTGGAGAAGAAGAGGAGGAGGCTTACCAAAGCTTCTTCTATTGATTTGGAGCTAGAACTTGATTTGTAGATGAAAACTAGGGCTTGGAGTTTTAATTTCTCATTCCTCTCTCCGTTGTTGCTAAAGCTTCAGTATTAGGAATTAGAAATGAAGTAATGAAGAGGGGAAGGGTGAAGCTTGGGTCTAATGGGCTGAAACAAAACCAAAGCCGTAAGTGAAAAAGTAGCAAAATTCTACTATCTCCAAACATATCGAAGTTTATACTCAAAAAATATCGCAAACGTCATTTTGAACTCAATGGTGGTGGTCTCGAGTCCTAATTTGACTGTTTGCAAAAAGTAGCTTTTCGGACTATAATCCGACTAACGATGAAATATTTAAATAAAATATTTAAATACTCAAATGTAAAATATGCGGGTTGTTACAGACTCCTCTCCTTAAAGAAATTGCGTCCTCGCAATATTTAAGAAGAAAATATATAGTAACAACCATGAAAGCATATTCAACACAAAAGAAATTTGAAATAAAAATTTCACCTCAAAGAGCACGAGAAAGTAAGTCCGGATGTGTTCGCTCGATGAATTCTCTAGATTCCCAAGAGCAATCCTTAGGATTTGATGACCATTGAACTTTCACAAGCGGAACATCTTTATTTCGAAGGCATTTGACCTCCGAAGCAATAATACGAATATGATGTTGTTCATAAGTTAAATTTGGTGAGACTTCAATTTCTTCCACAACACCGGGCTCAAGAATAGAATCGGAATCTCGAAGACATTTCTGTAATTGAGAAACGTGAAACATGTCATGAATAGCAGAAAATTGAGCCGGTAACAAAAGGAGATAAGCCACGGAACCAATACGTTCGGTGATGGGAAATGGACCAATATATCAACGTGATAACTTTCCCGATCGACTGAAACGTACAACAGCCTTCATAGGTGAAACATGAACAAACACAAAATCCCCCACAGAAAATTCTAATTTCCTTCTTCGGTTATCAGCATAGGATTTTTGCCTACTTTGAGCTTCTTTCATCCTATGACAAATAAGGTGAATCTTTTCTGTGGAATCACGAATAAAATATGGACCTAAAAACAGCTTCTCATCGGCCTCAAGCCAACAAGAAGGAGATCGACATGGCCTTCCATAGAGTGCCTCGAAAGGAGCCATACCAATACTAGATTGGAAGCTATTATTATAGGAAAACTCAACAAGAGAAATATGATCTTTCCAACTTCCACCAAAATCAAGAACACATGCACGAAGAAGATCTTCAAGAGTTTGATTCACACGCTCAGTTTGTCCATCGGACTGGGGATGATAAGCAGTGCTAAAATTAAGCTTCGTTCCCAAAGCTTTTTGATGACTCTTCCAAAACCCAATAGTAAACAATGGATCACGATCACTAACAATAAAAGTAGGAACTTCATGTAATTTAACAATTTCTTTGATAAAGAGTTTGGCCAAAAGAGGAACGGTCCGGTTAGACCGAACGAGAATAAAATGGGCGGATTTAGTAAGTCTATCAACTATCACCCATAAGCTATCATGACCAGAACGAGAACGGGGAAGGCCGTCAATAAAATCCATGGAAATTTGATCCCACTTTCAAATTGGAATTATAAAGGTTGCAATAACCCACCGGGCCTTTGATGCTCGGCCTTAATAAGTTGGCAAGTCATGCAATGCCTAACGAAGTTAGCGATATCAAATTTCATTCCCTCCCAATAATAAAGTCGCTTCATATCCGCGTATATTTTATTACTACTGGGATGAATGGTAAATTTAGAACAATGTGAATCTTCTAAAATATCTTTACGAAGATCACTAATATTTAGCACGATAAGTCTACCAAATTTTCGAATACCTCCACGAGAATCAATATCGAAGTCTTTCAAACCTTCAATATTAATTTTATCCTTAAAATTTTGGCCAAGAAGAGCCAATTCGGGATCTAGCTTTTGAGCTTCAAGAATGTGGTCTAAAAGAGAAGGATGAGCCTCAAGGCTACATAAAGAAAGAGATGAACATAAATCGAAAACACAATCTCGAATCTCACAAGTGGATAGAATTTCGAGATTATTCCATTCAGATATCATCGTAGAAACAACCGCTTGTAGCTTACGACTAAGTGCATCGGCAACACGATTTCCCTTTCTGGGAGTATAAAGAATATCAAGATCATAAGCTGCAAGAAATTCGAGCCAACGTTGTTAACGCAAATTAAGTTCCTTTTGAGAAAATAGATACTTCAAGGATTTATGATCGGTGTAAGGAATAAATTTTCTCCCAAAAGATAATGACGCCAAATACGAAGGGCGAAAACAATAGTCGCGAGCTCTAAATCATGAGTGGCATATCTAGTCTCGGTTGGCTTCAATTGCCTAGAAGCATAAGCAATAACACGTTCTCTTTGCATAAGAACGACACCCAAACCAACGCGACTAGCATCGGTATAAACAACAAAATCTTGATTTCCTTCGGGAATAACAAGAATAGGAGCACCGGAAAGGAGTTCTTTTAATTTCTGAAAAGAAGCTTCTCATTTGTCCGACCAAATATATTTAACTCCCTTCTTTGTCAAGCTAGTAAGAGACACAGCAATTTTAGAAAAGTCTTTGACAAAACAACGGTAATAACCTGCCAATCCGAGAAAACTACGAATTTCCGTTACACTCTCCGGTCTCTTCCAATTTTGAATCGCTTTAATTTTTGAAGGACCTACTGATATTCCGGATTCGGAAATAATATGGCCGAGAAACTTCACACGAGATTGCCAAAAATGACATTTAGAAATTTTTTCTTTTAGTTGATTACTCCTAAGAGTTTCCAACACAATCCGAAGATGTTTTTCATGCTCCTCCTCGATTTTAGAATACACAAGAATATCATCAATGAAGATGAGAACAAATCGATCGAGGAAATCTTTGAAAACTCGATTCATTAGGTCAACGAAATAAGCCGGAGCATTCGTTAAACCAAATGGCATAACAAGCCATTCATAAGATCCATAACGAGTACGGAACGATGTCAAAGGAATGTTATCCTCTGCAATACGAAGCTGATGAAAACCGATAGCCAAGTCCAATTGTGAAAAGACTCTAGCACCACTAAGTTGGTCAAATAAATCATCAATCTGAGGTAAAGGATATTTATTCTTGATAGTAAGATCATTAAGCTTGCGGTAGTCAACGCAAAGCCTAAGTGTACCTCGGATTTCTTCACAAAAATAGCCGAAGCTCCACAAGGAGAGGAACTAGAACGAATAAATTGCTTCGTCTCCAATTCGGATAATTGTTTGCGCATCTCCTCATTTTCTTTATTGGACATACAATAAGGAGGACGAGTGATACGTTGTGCTCCAGGGATGAGATTAATTCTGAACTAAATTGCTTGCTTAGGTGGTAATCCTTAAACGGGCTCAAATATGTCGGAAAATTCATGAACAACGTGAATAAGAGAAATAATATCTTCCTCATCATCATTATCGTCATCATGAGGATTTAAAGAATATAAAGATGCAGCCAAGCTGGAATCCGAGTCTTTAAGATCAATAGAAATTTGCTTAATAGATTGAGGATGTCGAAGATAAATAGTCTGCTCAGGACATAGGATTTGAGCTTCATAACGGTTAAGCCAACCCATTCCCAAAATCATTCCAATGCCAAGGTAACACATAACATGCAAATCGGCACGGAAAGAGTAATCACACAAATAATTTCGACATCTTTACACAATAAACTGATTGTTGCGGATCCACCAACCGGATTCGCAATTCTCAATGAAATCATTAAAGCAACAACACTTAAAGAAAAATTATCAACAAGTTCTTTCGATATAAAAGAATGGGATGCACCCGTATCAAAAAGAACACGAATGGGTTGATAAAGAAACATAATAATGCCATCAAGGATAGAATGAGAAATACCTTGACCACGAGATGTGTTTCCAGGGGCTTTAGCAACATTAAGCTTTCCCACCTTCCTATTTTGAAGTTTGGGACAAGAAGATAAATAACGATCCGAGCTTTTGCAATAGCGACAAAAGAGAGTTTTCAGACACTTGTTCGCATAATGGTCCTTAGAACCATAGTTGTAGCATTGCCCACCACTTAGGGCAGAAGTCTTAGTTGCCGGAGAGGCTTGCTTCCCTTTCTTATTGTTAGGATAAGGACCTTTGAACTTATTAGGCCTTTTCTTGTTGTTGAAGTTCAGTTTGGCACTCATAACTTCCACATCACTCTCCCTATCTGCCTCTTCAAGTCGAAGAGCGATATCAACAAGTTGATCAAAAGAAACTTCTAGCTTTAGAAGTAATGGCTTCTTGAGATTTGTATTCAAGCCATAGACGAATCTCGGATTTTTCTTCAATGGGGTATTAATGTATTCAACCCCATATTTAGAGAGAGATTCCAAAGACGCGACATAGTCTGCCACGGAGGATTCACCTTGAATAAGGTCAATGAAACGGCGAGCCAAAGTCACCTTCTCAGCTTCTGGCACAAATTTTAATTCGAAGCGCTCCTGGAATTTCTCCCAAGTAAGATACGCTTCATTTATTTCATAAATCAGAAGCTCATACCAATCTAAGGCTCTTTCTTGGAGCATACTAGAGGCCACCTGAACACGGTGAAGATCAATAAGATTCATGCGAGAAAAGATTCGATCGCATGATCTCAGCCAAGCCTGGACTTCGATAATAGTCTCAGAACCTTTGAACGGCTTCCCACCCAAATTGGTATAATCGTTGCATAAACGTACAAATCCAGACCTAGGGTGAGTAGACTCCGGATTAGATCCGGCTGCTGGGCAGACATAAATACTCCATCCTGGGAGTAGCACGAGATTGACCGGCGCTGGGACGGCCAGGTCTAACTATTTCTCATCCTTAAGAAAGAAGAAGGAAGAAGATAAAGGTTATTCACAAAATAAATATCAAGCAATAATGATTGATAAAATAAGGAATCAAAAAAGGAAATGGGATAGGACGGTTCGAAGACCCGAATAAAATCCTAAGGAACGACTCCTAAGATGGACTTAGGGCGATGATCCTTGTTAAATTATTCTACAATGTTCCGAAGTTTGGCTCTGATACCAAGCTATGACGCCCCACCTTTATACCCACGCTACCCAAGAAAATTACGGTGTAATGCTATCAACTAGCCCGGAGAATAAGGCTATTGAGAAGCGACCCGGCATGTAATTACTTTGTGCGAGCACCAATATGTTAGATAGTACAAGGAAGTCCGACATGCCGATACAAACTCAAGGCTACTACACAGTGGCTATATATATTCTTCGGAAACAAACATAGAAATAAACATAACACAAATTAGTCACAGACATCCATATCACAAAGGCGGAAAAAGGTATGAATATAACACATGAAAGTGTACATCAGAGTAGTGGTCAAACAAGTTCCACAATATCACAAAAGAATGGTTACAAGTGCGAGACAAAAGAATATGTATACATCTAGGAGTGTATATCTCAAAGGCATACAATAAAAACTACTAATCTAAGTAGTTAGCCAAAAGTCAGGATGATAATTCCAGAAGTGAAGTCAAGCAGAAGCACCTGTAACATCACGGTCTGACCCGAGTATTATTTATAAGAAAATAATAAACGGATCAGTCTAGCTATATATATTAGATAAAATGATATAGAATAAGAGATATGACATAACATATGATAACCATAAAGCCATACTGTGATAAGTATGAAATTGAAAATCAACAAGGGATTAATCAATATCACAAGAATCTTCTCAAAGATATAAAGGAATGTCATACTCAATAACTTCATTCACAAAAAGTTAATGACACACAAACCCACCAATGCACAAATATTGATAACACATGTCAATGAAAATCACGAAAATTGGTGAATCACAAATTCTAGAAATCGTCAATGGAAATCTAGAAATCAAATAAAAAGGGGGAGGCCTATCACAAAACGGGAGCATGAAAGCTCACCAACATGTGTATCACAAACGGGACGTTGTCCCATGGTCGCTTACCATAGAGCCGGTGCAACGACGTAATATAACAGTACGCCCGAGGAACCAGAAACTCGAATTGTTCGGAACAACAATGTAGTACAACGGTACGCCCGAAGATCCGAACACCATAACGTGGGTTGCTAGGCCACAAAAATTGGGTCGAAACCCCAAGAAATAAATAGATCGTTAGCCTATAATAGAAATGAGACGAAACTCAATAAAACGAGGTACCGTCCCTTTCGTGGACAAAGAGACATCGCACATTGCTAGTCTAAATCACAAAAATGATCATCATCGATCATCAAGAAGTGTCAATTACACTAAGCTAGTAAATATATGAGCTTAGCTTCATGTCCCATAACCACTAGCTTAACTTAAATATCTACGAACAAATTGGAGATTTCCACTCAAAAATTGTCACAAGAGACTCAATCGAACAAGTCCAAGAATTAACCGACGAATTAAACGCAAGCGTTTCATACCACTTGTTTTACCAAGTCGTTTAATTAGGTTTCTCATACGATTGAGGTAAAGGTTTGTATATACTAGTAGATTGGAAAACGGTTTGAGAAAAACGAGCTTTGTAATAAAATATTGTTGAAATCATTTTGAAGAAAGAGTTTTGATATTTACTACTAATATTAAAACCTTTATACTTTTAAAGTGACAAATCACAAACATGATTGTAGAACAATCAATCATCAAAATTCACATACGAAGACGTGAATCAAATCCAAAGAAATCGATACCAAATCCATCAAAGTGGATATACCCAAAAATTCCAAAAATAGAAGTTATCAAAGTCGACAAAGGTGATAAAACTAATCGAAGAAGAAGAATAGATTAAGGATTGGAAAATAAAGCAAATTGAGCATAAATAGGTAAAACAGGCAAAACAGGAGCAGGTCAGTCGACTAAACTCCCTGAGTCAGTCGACTGAACACATACCTGAGAAATTTTTATTCTTTAGCTCAGTCTACTGACTCAGAGAGTTCAGTCAACTGAACCTGAATTCCTGCATTTCCTACCCTATTTTAAATGAAGTGCAAACTCACTCAATTTGCAATCGGACAAGCACGGACGCTAGGGATTTACGCCAATCGGCAACCCGGTCCTATTGGCTCCTTGATGCATCACCAAAACATGAATCAAAACATCAAAGTTGGGATTTTTAAAGATTTGAACCCAAAACACTAAAAATTGGAATATTCACCAATTCAATCCAAACCAGCACATGAATAAGTGTTAGGAATTCATACCCCACAATCAAAGATAGATATAGGAATAGATGTGAAATAAAAATCTCACCTTTGAACCCAAAACAAATGAAGAAGAAGCTATAGAGCAATGGCAAGAACAATCACTCTTCAATTCCAACCCAAAGAGCTTGAATATAAGCTAAAAAAAGCAACATTTCCTAAGTTAGGTTTAGGAATTTATGAAATTGATAAGAGAATGAGTTGGAGAAGAAGAAGAGGAGGCTTACCAAAGCTTCTTCTATTGATTTGGAGCTAGAACTTGATTTGTAGATGGAAACTAGGGCTTGGAGTTTTATTTTTCCATTCCTCTCTCCATTGTTGCTAAAGCTTGAGTATTAGGAATTAGAAATGAAGTAATGAAGAGGGGAGGGGTGAAGCTTGGGTCTAATGGGCTGAAACAAAACCAAAGCCCTAAGTGAAAAAGTAGCAAAATTCTACTATCTGCAAACATTTCAAAGTTTATACTCAAAAAGATCGCAAACATCATTTTGAACTCAATGGCGGTGGTCTCGAGTTCTAATTTGACTGTTTGCAAAATGTAGCTTTTCGGACTATAATCCGACTAACGATGAAATATTTAAATAATCAATCGTAAAATATGCGGGTTGTTAGATATTTACTCCATTAATGATTCGTGTTTTGTATTATTTAAGTTGACATGTATGGAATATCTTCAATTTAAATGGTACAAATATGCGAGTTGTTACACAAGATATGATCTTGTAAACAAACAAAAAAAGACATTGTAAGCATAAACATTTAACCCAAAACAATATTGAAGCAACTCGAAATAAAAAGCAATAAGAACAAGATAACTTGACCTTGCTTTTACCACTCAAATGCTTGGCCTAAGTGGAACATATGCACGGCCATGATCATGCTTTGGCTCGGGTATGACATCAAAAATGCACGACAACATGGAGATGAAGGGTAGTGGTTACAAAGTGAAGAAGATAAAGGGTCAGGGAAAAATAGGCAAGTTTGGTCACATTTTTGGCTCTGCTTGGTCTTCCTAGAGCTCGACCTTGGTCAGGTCAAGAATGGATAGAGGTGAAGATGCGGCCAGAGGTAGAGTAGTGGCTGGTGGTGGTGGCTAAGGGGTTGGCCGAAGTGATAGATGAAGGGCTGGTTAAGTATTAAGTTCGGCTAGCATGTTTTCAAGGAGTTTGCACTGTTTTTAGGTGATGGCTTCAAGTGGAAGGTCATGGCCTGGTATTAGTCAAAGGAGAGGCCGATGGTTGCTACCGTGGATGATGAGGTGGTGGTCGGTAGTGATGGTGGAGAGTGGGGCCGAGCAATGCTAGAAGAAGAGAAAGGCAAAATCATTGAAAAAGAGGAGAAAAGTGAGATAAAAGAAGAAGCCATTACCATTTTCTTTCTTTGGCCGTGAGTTTTGAAAGTGAGAAATATTTTTCACGTGAAAAGGTAAATGAAAGTCATGGCTAACAAAGATCAATGTACGGCTAAAGTAATGAAGTGAATAGGCTAGAAAATGAAAAGACAAAGGTTAATGGAAAGACACAAGGAAAATGAATGGCCTTTTGTCTCTTTATATTTCTAATTTCTTTTAAATAAAAATAAACAAAAATAAATCAGTAAATAAAAAAATGAAAACAAAATAATGAGAAAAAGAAAATAAATAAATGTTTTTAGGAAAAATAGAAAATAAATGAGAAAATAGTTATTATATTGAAACTAGAATTAAAAATTGTAAACAATATACAATTAACGTTGGGAAACTATAACTATACTTTTAAAATGTTTTAAAAATAAAATTATATACAATAGCATGTCATGTTACACAATTTAGAACATGATATGACAACAAAAATATTATTTATATAGATTAAAATAAATAATTTGTTAAATAAATCAAGTTACATACAATAGTGTAAAAAGCATAACTTTCACAATATTAATCAGATTTGAACGAAACGAAAAGCAGTATTATTGAAATTTTATTTATTTTCATAATAAAGGACAAAATTTAAAAAAATTCAATTTTTTAAAATTTTAAATTTAAAAGTCAGAGTTTGACTATATTGACCGAAATTCATATTTTTGGAAAATGTTTTATTTATTTATGTTTGGAATTCAAATTTACATCAAAATCAAAATTTATATTTAAAATAACAAAATTTATTCATTTTAATAAATAAAATAAAGTTTTTAAATCAGAATTTCGATTAAAATAATTACAAAATATAGGGTTATTCCAATGCATCTAAATTGTCATTTCCCATGAAATCAATTTAATAAGCATAAAAATATTAATCGTGAGTGATTGCTCACCTTTCGTGGCTAGAGAATGTTGGAAACAACTACGATAAAGAACAAGGAAATGGATACTGGCACGAATCAGGCAGGATAAGTCAATTAGCTGTGACAAACACAAAAGCGGATTTTAGCACGATAATTAAATCAAACAAATATATATATATATATATATATATGAGTGCTATACATATACATTTGTTTCTTTTCTAAAAAATGGAAAAACAGTCATATATATACAACATATATAATTGTCGACAACAAATTCAAACGTGGCACTTATACAACTCATTGTCTTAAATGTATATGTGATACGTATGATTCATATAGGCTTAGACATAAAACAAATATACTCCTACAAATATATATATATATATATATATATATATAAGTTCTTTTTTTCTTCTTTCATGCATACTAACAGATATAACCTAAAGCCTAATACTAACAAGACCTTGCATGCAACAAATATTTATCTCTAACTGTCCATATTTCTATTTATATACGCATGAAAGGAGAGTGGCGTCACAACTCAGGAAGCAAGCACAAGAATAGCTAAATCAAATATTTTTATATAAAACATATATATACACTTAGCATGAAAAAGGAAAAAACAAGAAACGTATGCGGAGTTGAACCGAAAGGTGTCTTCGAGATGAGGCAATGGCCGGCTGAGTTTAATTTGGTTTTGGCTTCGGGTCTCAAGGGTTCAGTGTGGGGTGAAGCAAGTGAATAGCTTCGGTGGTTGCCGGCGTTGATCTAGGTTGGAGGTGCTTAGGTCGTGAGCCGGTAGACTTCGGGGAGAGGAGAGAGACTTCTCGGGTTTGGTGTTGGGTGGTCTTATGGCTTCGGGGGGTTTTGGCATGAGTTAAAAGTGGCAAAGGCATGTTATTTCTTTTTTTCTTCTGGGCGATGGGTGCTTGCAGCTTGCATGGGGAGAGATGGGAGCATGTTAGGGAATGAAGGGGTTTGGATCTGGGATGTCATGGGTTTTGTGGGAGGAGAGAAGGCTGCTTGCGGTTTTGAAGGAGGAAAGCACGTGGTGGCTTCGGGTATTTTGTAGAAGGGCAAAGGTTAGAGGGAAGAGGTGCAGATATATAAATCCTATATTTTTTCAAAATCTGATCGGCTAGAATTTGGAGAAGAAGGATAAGATACAAAGGAGAAGAAGAAAACTTATTTTTTTTGCTTTTTTGGAATGGAATAGAAAGCAAAATAAAGAGTCACCAAATATATAAACAATCAAAGAAATAGCAACAGTCACATGCGTTTATTCAGGTAAAATAATTAAAGCAATTTATTTTTTGCTTGGGTTGCAAGGTTCAGGTTTGAAAAGCGAAGGAGAGTAAAAGTTCACAATTTATGGTACCGATATGATGAACTGTTTTTGTCGTTTCCGTCGCGTACCTGACCTCAAAACACAGAAATAAATATATTACAAAGATCAGCGTTATGAGACGAATAAAATGGTACACAGATATCAGCTATACGATCAAATTATAAAAACTCAAATTTTTCCGCTACTGAAAATGTTGCTAAAACGTAGAAAATAAGATAAAATGAGCTATAAAAATCCAAATTTGACAAAACGAATTATGACATTTTTCTTGGAAAATGATTTACATTTTTATTATATAAATAACCCAATTTCAAAAACATTAATTTTTCAACAAATAAACTGGTGAAATTTTAAAATTTCACAAATAAATTAACATTCATATTTTTCAACAAAATTTTACCAATTGCTATAATTAACTAGGCGCATTTCAAATATCAAACTTTTATTTCATATTTTTTATTTAAATCCCATGTATTTTTAGTTAATTACGCCATAAAATTTGTTAAAATTTCAGGTCGTTACACTCCCCCCACTCAAAACTTGTCGTCCCCGAAAAGGAACGAGGTAGGAAAATAGGAATAATAGAGAGGTACAATAATTTAAAATGAATAGTACTCGAGTCAAATAATTCCGGATTCGAGACACGCATGGATTCCTTGGTTTTTCAGGTGCAATCCCGATCATCCGCACTCCCATATACCTTAACTAGACTGACAGATTTCTTTCGAAGCTGCTTCATACCTCTATCGACAACAAGAAGTGGCTTCCTCTCGACAATGAGATTTGGCTCAACGTCCAGATTCTCAAACAAAGCTGGTTGGACAATCAAGGGTGGATCATGGAGATACTTGCGAAGGTGATATACATGAAACACGTTGTGCACACCAGCCAGCTTCTCAGGCAAATCAACTCTATAAGCCAAAGGACCAACTCTTTCCAGAATGCAGAAAAAACCAATGAATCTAGGAGCAAGATTTCCCCTTCGACCAAAACGAATTACATTCTTCAGCGGCGAGATCTTGAGAAAGACCTAATCCCCTATTGAAAATTCCAAATCCCTTCTACACCTATCAGCAAATTTCTTATGCATATCCTGAGCAATCCTCATCTTCCTCCTAATCTCCACAACCTTCTTAGGTGCTTCCAAAATCATATAAGGTCCAAGTACTAAGCGATCACCAGACTCAATCCAGCAAGATGGAGATTTGCAGGATCGTTCGTAAAGAGCGGCAAATGGCGACATCTCGAAACTTGCATGAACTCAAAAGATTGGGATTAACAGGTTGATTTAGCTTAAGATAGTTCAAATTCAAAAGTAAGGTTATACCTAATAGTTGTTATTATTGGTTAACTCTACAAGATGGAGATGATCTTCCCAAGACCCTCCATAATCAAGAACACACGCACGAAGAAGATCTTCTAGGACCTGATTCACCCTTTCGGTCTGACCGTCAGTTTTAGGACGGTAAGCAATACTAAGGTTCAAACGAGTACCAAAAGTTTCCTGAAAAGCTTTCTAGAAGTTGCTAGTAAAGATAAGATCACGATCATAAAAAATACTAGATGGAACACTATGAAGACAGACAATCTCTCTCATATAAATCTCAGCCAGGCTCGAAGTTATTCGATTCGACTTGACCGGAATAAAATGGGCGGACTTGGTCAATCGATCGACAACTATCCAAATACTCTCATAACCCCTTCTAGTCCTTGGTAAACCATCGATAAAATCCATAGAAACCTAATCCCACTTCCAAATGGGAATCTCAAGGGTAGCAGAATTCCGGCTGTCTTCTGGTGATCAGCTTTAACCTATTGACAAGTGGCACGTCTACTGATAAAGATAGAGATATCTCGCTTCATACCACTCCGCCAATACAACTCCTTCATATCCTGAAACATTTTCGTGACACCCGGATGGATGGAGAGCCTAGACTGATGATTCTCTCTAAGAACATCATGCCCAAACCATTCAACTTTCGGAACACAAATGCGGTTATTAATCCTCAAAACTCCATTCTGATAAATCTATGCTCCTAACTCATCCTGATTAACACCTTCCCTATCCCTGACATTCTCTTTTATAAGCTTAAGCATCACTTTTCCTCATCCTGCTTGGTTGTGATACGATCCAAAAGAGACGGAGAAACAACAATCTGGCACAACAAGGCTTTCTTTCGACTCAAAGCATCGGCCACAACATTGGCTTTACCCGAGGTATAATTGATGTCGAGGTCATAAGATGCTAAGAACTCAAGCTATCCAACTTTCTTTTGGTTCAAATCCTTTTGGGAGAAGATATACTTAAAGGACCGGAAGTCGGCGAAAAGCTCGAAGTTGGTTCCTAAAAGGTGATGACTCCACAACTTCAGAGCAAACACAACAACAAGCAATTCCAAATCATGGATGGCATAGTTGGCTTCGTGGGGATTCAACTGACCACTAGCATAAGCTATGACCTTCCCATCTTGCATCAACACATCACCCAATCCTTCTTTACTAGCATCGGTATAAAACGAAAATCCCTCGTCAACATTCGAAACGGTGATAACAGGGGCAGGGGTAAGCTTCTGCTTCAACTCATTAAATACAGCTTCGCTCTTCTTATTCCAAATAAATTTGGCCTTCTTACAAGTCAAAGCAGTGAGAGGTGCAGCTATATGGGCAAAATTCTCAGTAAATCTCTGATAATAGCTGTCGAGAACCAAAAAGCTACAAATATTAGTTGGGGTCCTAGGTTTCTCCCAATCCTGGAATGGATAAGCGGATACGTTCAAAGACAGAAAGATTAATGAATTCAGGGAAGACAAGGTGGACGGACTTATGTTAATCGTGGCAACCTTAACTGGGTCAACGAGACACCATTTTCTGAAATAGTATGCCCAAGAAATTGGAGTTTGTCTCCCTAGAAATGGCACTTAGAAATTTGGCTTTCAACTGATGTTTGCTAAGATTTTGGAGAACATAAATCAAATGCGACACATGCTCCGTCTTTGACTTAGAAAAGACAAGCATATCATCAACAAAAAATAGAAAAACTTGTTAAGAACATCACGAAAACGCGATTCATAAGATCGACAAAGAAGGCAGGAGCATTGGTTAATCCGAAAGGCATGACCAACCATTCATAGAAACCGTTCTCTATTCAAAAAGCGGTCTTTACAATGCTATTCTTGGCAACACGAAGCTGGTGGAAACCAGTAGTAAGATCAAGCTGAGAGAATATCCTAGTACCATAGAGCTGATCAAACATATCATTGATGTGGGGCATCAGATATCGGTTCTTGAAAGTAAGCTTGTTTAGCTCTCTATAATCAACACACATCCTCAAAGAATCATTAGATTTGGTGACAAAAACCAAAGCTACACCCCAATTAGAAAAACTTTGCCTAATCAAACCTTTAGTGAACAAGTCCTCAGTCTGCTTCTTCAACTCAACTTTCTATTTGGGTACCATCCTTTTGGAAGGGAGAACAACAGGTCGAGCACTAAGAATAAAATCAATGCGGAATTCAATTTCCCGCTTGGGAGGAAGAGAAGCGACTTCACCGAAAACATCAGGATAATCTCTGATTATCGGGTGGATTCTAAATCAAAAGGCTAAGCATCAACAGAAAAGATAAAGCTGCCTACGTAATCCTGAGGCATTCGACATTTAATCATAAGAGAATTGCCCTGGTCGTCTACTACAGAAACGGTTCGGGCATTACAAGAAACGAAAGCATCATAATGCTTCAAAAAATCACCTCCCAGTAATCAAATGCATCGAAAACCATAACATAGAAATCTTCGAAGAATCAACGCCTATTGTAAAGGATTTTCACCCCCTTTACAAATCATACTAAGGTTGGCGGGACCATCGATGGGTTTAGTCACGCATAATGATGAAGTAGCAAGTTGAGGTTGCAAGATAAGCTCAAATTTATCACAAAGATCAATAGGAATGAAACTATGCGATGCTCTAGTATCAAAGAGAACACGGACAGGAAAGTTATAGAAGGTGAAAGTGCTCTAAAGAGTACTTTTCTTATCAATGGTAGGAGAAGGAGGAGGAGGAGGTGGAGTGGAAGAAGTCATAGCAAAGACTCCATATGTCTTGCCTTTCAACTGAGTGGGACAATCCCTCTTGAAGTGAACAAGCTGTAGACAGAGGTGGAAAAGATTATTTCTGGTGGTCTGAGGTGGAGGAGTAGCGGTACCGGCAAGAGATGGAAAGCTGTTGGCACAGTGACCTTGCTGGTTGCACTTGAAACAAGTGATGGCGGATAAGTCAAGTGGTTGCCTTTAAGGAGCATATCCAACATCATGAGTATTCTTCCACTTCTTCTTCTGCTGATGGAAGTTAGGCTTCCTCTTCTTAGAACTGCTGGAACTGCCTTGAGATGTAGAAACTGCTTATTTACCTTAGAACTAGGGTTCTCGAGTCTGGTGGCCATATCCATAAGAGAAGTGAAGGTGCCATGGACATGACTAATCATGCAGTCATAATAATCTGGACGAGCACCATGAATAGACTTTCCATTCTTCTTAAGCTAAGTGTCAATCAAACCAGGTCCAAACATAGATAACTTATTGAACTTCCTTTCATACTCAGCAAAGGTCATGTCCCCTTGCTCAAGGTCCATGAATGCTCTATATAATTGAGATTTCCCAGCTTCGAGCATCCATTTCACTACAAAAGCATCCCGAAAATGAATGGTTTCAAGATAAGACAGAGACAAAGGAAATAAAATTTCAAAGAAATAGATTCGACAGCAATAGGCTAAGAAAGACAACTAAGAATCTCAGCTGAACTGCTGCCAAGTGATATTAGCCTCAACAGTCTGAGCGGTAACAGATTCCTACCAGTCTTAGGTGGACTTCTACAACTGCCAAGTAGCTAGATGACGCATCTGGGCATCAGTGATCTCAAGCCTAGTGAAAATCCTCTCTAGGCTCTTCAGCCACTACTGAGCCTCGATAATACTCTCAGCTCCAATGAATTTGGTACCCCCAAGCTAAGAGTGCTTCTTACAAAGCTAAGTGAATCTAACGGGCTGAACAGGTGCTGGGGCACCATGTGGTGCTGAGGCAACTGGTGGTGCAGGGGCAACTGGTGGTGCAGGGGCATTTCCATGACCCCTACCACAAACATTCGTACGATTACTCATCTAGAAAAGAAAAAAATAAACTTTAGAACAGAGATAAAGTTCCAAATTTCGAAAGAAATCCCAATCAAAAGAATTTTAACTATGAATTTCAAGGATGAATGAATATGATTCTGTACTTAATTCAACTCATTCTAGGGTATTACTACCCTATCTTTAATGAGTTTTACTCCATGTGATAAGTATGACAAAACCTCGCTCTGATACCAACTTTAAGACCCGCTATGTTGAACCATTCAAATCGACAATAATCGACACACATGTTAGACTTGAATTGCCCAGAACAACGGATTGTTAATATATATATGTATGTATGTATGTATGTATGTATATCTTAGCGTATATAGCAAATAAATCAACCACAGAATCACAGACATATGGTTTTCAACAAAGCAACGGAATAAAGAAATAGTAGTTCATGAAGCTATTATGGAAATAACATAGTCCAAAACAGAATACAATACAAATCCCAATACATAGAAGTCTCTAGCAAAAAAGCAAATGACAACTTTGAAACATACAACTAGAAATAACAAAAATAAACCGAAAGATGAAATAGATAAGATATGTCTTCCAAACGAACTCCAAGCTCAAAAGATGAGTCTCAAAGGCTGTGACACTCAGACTGGCCCGAGCGTAAAGAAAAATACAAAACACTTGAATTAGGATTAACATTCTTACGCAAATAAATCAACTTAAGTGAAATTTCAAATAAATGCAAAATAACTTAAAGGATGTTGGGATTCCATCCTCTAAGGATCCGATAAACTATCTACATACATAGTACAATACGCTATATATATATTGTCTATAGTAAAGTAAAATATCAAAATAGCATTAAGGCATTACCCATATCCCCCTTAACACATTTTTATATATTCCCATAGTCTATACAGTACCGTAATTCCTCCGTAAACTTAAGGGATATCAGAGGGCACTCCATAGGTATGGTACAAACAAAACTCGTAGAGGCGCGATATGACATGTGAACACGACACTCGAGGCAATGCCAGGGTAGGATTCTACCATTTTGCAGAATCAGGTTAATGGTAGCGCATAACAGCTACTATCGTCCACCTCGAACAACATTCCCATAATCAAAGGAGCGCACCAAATCAAATCACATAGTCATAGATGAGTTTCTAAGAAATGTGTCCGATTGGAGGTATGACCTCACTTGGCCCAGGTATAGCTCCTGTTTTAGTCACATCTAAGTTGACTCACGGGAGACAAGGCTATATAAATACCATATAGAATTGTTCGCCTAACCATCCGACTTCATTCTGGAGTTTCCACCACGTATGTAGTTGTTAAAATGGTTTTCGGTATTGGCAGAGAATATGGCAATATCTGATCCCGGTCTCTTTAGCAACAAAACGCTTATTTCACATCGTGGTCATTTATAAAATTACTTTATAAATATTTAGATAAAACCTTAGTCACCAATTTAAATCAAAATAAATATTCAAAATTAATTTTATTTAAATTTTAAAGTATTCATTTAATCACCTTTATTAAAAAGAAGTAAAAATCATTCCAAAAATCATTAAGGCCTGAGTGAATCCTTATTCAAATCCAATTATAAAACAAACTATGTTACAAATGAATTCCAAATTACCTTTCCAACCTTTTATTTATTAAAATTATAAAACCTATTTTAAATATAAATTGAATTAGCCCTTCAAAATTATATATATATATATTAAATGAAAATTGATTTTATACAATTTAAAACAAATTAAACCTTCTTTCTACTTATTTAAAATCTTATTTTATATGTTTATAAAATAAAACTATAAGTAAAGTTTTATAAATTACCTTTAAACTAAACTCTAAATTTTTAAATTTCTAAATCATTGTTTTAAATTTCTAAATTTTATAAAAATAAGATAGAATATTTATTATATTTCAAAATTCAAAAATACTATATTTATTTTTAAAATATTTGGAAATCATTTTTCAAAATAAACTGACTGTGTCCGTATAGAATTTTCTATCCTATGGTTAAGTGATACAGATAATTGTTAATTCAAT
The DNA here is from genome assembly GCA_030765085.1 of Allium cepa. NCBI lineage: Eukaryota > Viridiplantae > Streptophyta > Magnoliopsida > Asparagales > Amaryllidaceae > Allium > Allium cepa. The sequence goes on from CM060939.1 coordinate 227,224,494, forward strand.
CTGTAATAGTTTAAATTTACGGGTTGATTTCATTAAAACCACAATCCCAAAATTTCAAAAATAAATGAAAATCGCTTCGGTTTATCATTTCAACCCATAACAAATTTTAACCTATTCTAGAGTCCATTCGGGTATGTATCATTTCAACCCACAGTGATTTCTAAAACCAAGGGAACTTGCAGAGTGCGTATAATAAACAAAATAACATAACAATTTCTGGCATATCTGATCGATAATAATAACATTTATATAAAAAATTCAATGAACATATAACGGTGTCAATTTACATAATTGATCAATTTAATTAACGACTTATCATATTTACTAGTTAGTAACTAGCAATTAAATTTTAACAGTACATCTAAATTGCCATTTCCTATGAAATCAATTTAATGAGCATAAGAATATTAATCGTGAGTGATTGCTCACCTTTCGCGGCTAGAGAACATTGGAAACAACTACGACAAAGAACAAGGCAATGGACACTGGCACGAATCAGGCACGATAAGTCAATTAGCTGTGACAAACATAAAAGCAGATTTTACCACGATAATTAAATCAAACAAATATATACATATGAGTTCTATATTTATAGATTTGTTTTATTTCAAAAAAAGGGGAAAAATCAAATATATACAACGTACATAATTGTCGACAAAAAATTCAAACGTGGCACATACACATAACCCTTTGTCTTCAATGCATACGAGATACGTATGAATCATATAGGCTTAGATATAAAACAAATATGCTCCTACATATATATATATATATATATATATATATATAAATTCTTTTTTCTTCATCTTTCACGCATACTAACAGATATATCCTAAAGCCTAATACTAACAAGACTTTGCATATCTCAAACTGTCCATATATCTATATAAACACACACAAGAAAGGAGAGTGGCATCACAACTCAAGAAGCAAGCACAGGAACAACTATATCAAATATGTTTGTATATAACATACATATACATATACACACACACACATCAGCACGAAAAATAAAAAAACAAGAAACGTATGCGGAGTTGAACAGAAAGGTGGCTTCGAGACGAGGCAATGGCAGGTTGAGTTTTACTTTGGTTTTGGCTTTGAGTCTCAAGGGTTCGGCGTGGGGTGAAGCGACTGGGTGGCTTTGGTGGTTGCCAGCGTTGACCTGGGATGGAGGTGCTTGGGTCGTGAGCTGGTCGACTTCGGGGTTAGGAGCGAGGCTGCTCGGGTTTGGTGTTGGGCGGTCTCACGGTTTCAGGGGGTTTTGGTGTGGGTTAAACGTGGAAAAAGCATGTTGTTTCTTTTTCTCTTCTGAACGATTTGTGCTTTGGGCTTGCATAGGGAGGGATAGGAGCATGTTAGGGAATGAAGTGGTTTGGATCTGGGGTTTTACAGGTTTTGAGGGAGGGGAGAAGGCTGCTTACGGTTTTGAAGGAGGAAAGCACATAGTGGTTTCAGGCATTTTGTAGAAGGGCACAGGTTAGAGGGACGACGTGCAGATCTGTAAATCCTATATTTTTTTTAAATCTGCTTGGCTAGAATTTGGAGAAGAAGAATTCAGATACAGAGAAGAAGAAGAAAACTTATTGTTTTTGTTTATTGATTTTTTGGAATGGAACAGAAAGCAAAATAAAGAGTCACCGAATATATATACAATCAAAGAAATAGCAACAGTCACATGCATTAATTCAGGTAAAATAATTAAAGCAATTTATTTGTGGCTTGGTTGCATGGTTCAGGTTTGAAAGGTAAAGGAGTGTAGAAGGTCACAATTAATGGTACCGATATGACGAATTGGTTTTGTCGTTTCCATCGCGTACCAGGCCTCAAAATACAAAAATATATATACTGCAGAGATTAATGTGACGAGGTGAATAAAGCGGTACACAAATATCGGCAATACGATCAAATTATAAAAAATCAAATTTTTCCGCTACTGAAAATGCTGCTAAAACAAAGAAAATAAGATAAACCGAGCTATAAAAGTCCAAATTTGACAAAAAAATTTATGACGACTTTCTAAGAAAATGATTTACATTTTTATTATATAAAATAACCTAGTTTCGAAAAAATTAATTTTTCAACAAATAAACTGGTGAAATTTATATCTTAAAATTTCACAAATAAATTAACTTTCATAATTTTCAACAAAATTTTACCAATTGCTACAATTAACTAGACGCATTTCAAATATCAAACTGTTATTTCAAAATTTTGTTATTTAAATCCCACGTAATTTTAGATAATTACACTATAAAATTCATTAAAATTTCAAGTCGTTACACATCAGGCCTTATTTCAATACTTCAACATTTGAAAACAATTTCAAATCCTTATATTCTCAGTGGAATATTTCCTCCCCTTTCAAATATTTAGAATATTTTTTCCCACTTCATTTTATATTCACACTTAGGAAGTATTCCATCTATTTCCTATTTCTTTTTCTCAAAATCCTTTACAATTTTTTTGTAAATTTCTTAACTCATTTATAATGAATTTTATAAATTCAGGAATTCTTTAATCAATTCCCTTCAATATTTCGAAAGTCAAATATATTTACTTATAACTCCAATATTCCCTTTCTACTTCTTTTGCGAATTCTATTTCACATTTGGAAGCTTACATTTATTTAACTATTTCGAAAATTTTCTTACTTTTCCCAAATTTCATTTTGAGTATTCTCTTATAAGTCCTATCTACTAAATAACCCTTTCCCAACCCTGGAGAAGATTTATAAATAAATTTAAACCATTTCAAAACTCTATATATATACATATAAAAATAAAAATAAGTATTTAAAAGAAAAATTATAATAGTTATATTTAAAGACATGTTCAAATAATTATTTAAAATATTTAAACACTTTTCATAAATCACTTTTCGAAGCAGGTTTAAAAGTTTACGATTTATATAAAACAAAATTAAGTATTTGAGAAATTCACTTTTGAAGTATTTCAATACTAACTAACTTTAAATTACATAGTTTAATAAATAAAACTTTCTTTTTTGAAATAAAACCTTAACTTATTAATAAAAATATATTTTTAAATCTCAATAACCAAATTTTCAATTTATAAACCCTTCCCGATTTCCATCTCATCGCTTTCTTATCGGTCTCCTTAACCATTTCAGTTCAAAAATAGTATCCACATTTTTCTCTCATCTTATTCCCATATTTAAATATAAATTCTCCCTGTTAATTTATATTCCAAATTTATCATTTGATATAGATTTTCTTTATCAATAAACATCGTTTATAAATTTTTGTATCTCCTTTGAGTTTCACTAGGAATAACCTCATTTATAAAATTCCATTTTATAAATTCAATCCCCTATAAATTCCATTCATTTTTGCCAATTTATTTTAATATTGATTTCAACTTCTTTTTATATTTTTTCAAATATAATTTTTAAATCCAGTCTTGAAAATTCCTCTATATAATTTAGTTTAAAGTCTCTATTTAAAATATTTTTCCCGCATTATTTTGTACGATCAGAAACCAATTACTACTTATTCAAATCAATCTCTTTTAAATAATCCAAATTTCGATATATATACATTTTTTTATTAAAAATCTCCTTTTAATACCTTAAAAATTCAAAATAATATTTATGGTATTTAATATGCCACGGTTAATTCCCATGTTATCATAACAATTAAAAATTTACAATGCGCAATAATCTTGCAGATTATTCAATCACATCATATATTTTTATATATAAAAAACACTAAATATATTTAAGAGAATCCAGTTGGATCCCTCCAACCTATTTTACCGCATCCACAGATGTTAGACAATAATAAAAATACCAATCCCACTTCAATGGGGATATCGCTTTATATGGGATCATCCGCTATTATACGGGCGCATAGGGTCTCATCCGCTATAATGTGCAGAAATATCAATCCAACTACTAATATATATACTGCTATATATATAATCATCCAATAGATAATTATAAATTTATCAATTCAATCAAGCATCGAATAATTAAATTCAAGCATTTAAATTTAAATGTGGCAATCCAAATAGGTGAGGATTTCTCACCTTGATTTTTTTTAAATTTGCCAAACATCGAGATTTAAATTATTTAATTCCAGCCAACTCCAAATGTGAGGACCTGCAAATCCTTACTCCTTGAATATACACAAATCTCCAGTGCTTAACTCAAGATGAATGGAAATACGAATTATTAGGGTTTAAAAAGAAAAAAAACATAGAAGAAAGAGAGAAAAGATAGAACAGAACAGAAAGAAAACAACAGAACAATATCAGAATCTCACAATCGCAGCGGAACAACATATAATATATACATGAATAATCTTTAAACAAAGAACTATATCAGTTATTACATTACATTACATTACATTTTCAACATCAGAGTGTACAACCATCAATACAACAACAAACAACGGAAAAAGAAATACTATATATTAAATGATACGCCATGCCATCCAGCTTGCCTTCAGCAACTCCTGAATTTCCATAATATCATGATAAACCTTAACTCTTGGCCACCCGTGTGGAAATCGGTGGGCACCCAAAGTTTAGGAAGGAAAACAATAAACTCCGATTCAGTCATGTGACTGGTGTGAGAACTAAAATAGTTTATTTATTATTATTTTTTAGAACAAAGAATAGGATAATTTTAAAATAGATTCGCAATGCTTTTAAAAATGAGACTACCATAAGGCTTCCCGCACGCACACACACAATGCAAACGCAGAATCGGAGGAGATTTCTCCTTATGATAGTCAAAGATGCTTGATACGCATTAAAAAGAACATTTGATATTATTACTAGTGCATAGTGTAGAGGAAATCATTTCGAAAATAAATATATAAATCTTAGCCAACATACGACCATTATCGTATGCCTACTATAGCCACCATGTTCAATAGCAGGTTACCGCCACCTTCCATGGCAGGTTATACAACTAAAACCGTACAGGATAATATTGTTTCTTTGGATTTCCAACAAATGGTCAGGCCAAGGAACTTCCCATCGCCATATGGAAACGCCTCTGGAATGACGTCCTTAGAACCAAACCGGATCTCTGCCAACACAAGGCCGGGTTACCCCTAACTGGGTAACTACAAACACGAATATGTCATCCCCCGATCGTAACCGATCTACATCCGAGGATCCTCGATTTCCAACAACCACAAAGCAATAAGTTTGCAGCAACAACATAGGTTAAGTATCTGGGCTCCATACCATGATACCACCTCTATCCAGAAGGAATGACATACACTAAAGGGCGCTACCCCTAATAACCTTGCTGCATCCTTCCTGTTTTGACCATTTCCGGGGTGTGAGTTCCGACGAAGTCTCGTCCACAAAGCCACGCTTTGGTACAAAGTCATGCTTTGGGTCAACAAATGATCAAAGTAATGATCACAAAGATAAATGATCAAACAAATGATCATATCACAAATGATCAAACAATGATCATTTCACAGCAACACTCAGCATGTCACATTACCAAATTGGGAACATATCTCTGATAACCATCAACTACATAACCTCTGAGCTCGTACGTCTCAGAGAAGGGTGTTAAGCTAAAAGAATAAATTCTCCGCCACCAACAGAAATATATTTGAAAGAAATCATCTTTATATCTCAATTTATAATGTCAGAAATACAATCAATACAAGTCCGTTCCGGGATCGAACAGAACCGAAGGCACTTACAAATAAGTCCTTGCAATCCGGATATTCACTAATCACGTCCGGACTTCCCATCACATATGGAATTTCTATACCGGGGCCATTCGGTGCAGAAACATTCGATGGTAATCCTTCCGTTTTCAAAAATATCGGGTCTTCAACACCGGTCTTCGAGTGCAATTCATAACGATGTATCACATATTCGGAATGGGTTATACGACCCCAAGGTCCTTTCCCGGTTAACCCGAATAGCAGCGCTTATTCAAAAATAAGTGTGGCATTCAAATTCAAGCAAATCACAACAAACACCCATATAAAGGTAAATATTGTAGTCGGTTATTGAACTATCAATGGATATGCACCACATCACCACATTCCAAATAATTTTCCAAATTATTTATTTTCCAAAAATATCTTTACAAGGTATATAATTTTCACACTTCAACCATTTGAAAACAATTTTCAAATCACTTTTCACCTTTACCACTTTTGAAAACAAATTTCAAACATTTTCCTTACGTGGAAATACTTTCATTGCAACATGGTTCATTTAAACCAATTAAATAAATCCTTAACGATTTACTGTATATTTACGTTCCAAATCCATAAATTAATTCCCACACTTCAAAAATAAATCAACGTTTATTTTTAAACAAATTCCCTTTTTCATTTATAAATTCCATAGTGAATTTACATTCCAAAATATTTATGAATATACGATTTCAATTATTCATTTTCAATTTATCTTCAAGAAGATAAATTCTCAAAACGTTTCATTTCACACTGGAAAAACATTTCCATACTTACTTATTTATAAGTAATTCACAAATCCATTTACTTTCAACACTTGGAAGATATTCAATATACTTAAATCGAGATTAAGTTTATTTTTCATTCTTTAAGGAAATCATTCTCTTAAAAATATTTATTTGGGCCAAAACGAATGTTACGTAAAACATCGTTACGACAACCCAAAATCACTAGTATAGGGATTCGAAATTAAGATAGATATATAAATCCCAATACTAAATAAACATTTCCTTTTGGAAATCATTTACTATAACAACAGTGTTATAGTCCACCATTTCCTTTTATTTCTCGAAAACGTCTATTTCAACAATGAATGTTGAAATCTATGGTTTCGAATCTTAACACATTTTAAAAACATAGTTAGATCGTTTCAATTCTATTTAAAATCATCACATCCAAAACATTTTCTTTAACATATTATTCACTATTCAAAAACGTGAATATACCTCGTAAACCAATTTCATCATTTCTATACATTTTATTTTAAAGGATTATTCACTGTCTAAACGTGAATATAACTCCATTAATCAGCTATAACAATTTACTTATCAAAATAAGTCGTTTGCGGATTTATAAAACAATGTTTATAAATTCCATTTCTATTTATTTTATAACAACTTCCTTTTTATAAACCTCCTTTATTAACCTATTTTAATTTATAAGTCAATTATATACCAAAAGTTCATATTATAAGTTAAATACTTATAATTTATTTGTTTAAAAAATCGTTCATTAAACTTCCCAAATTATAAATCTTATAACTTATAAGATTCATTTATTTACCCAAATCTATTCTTTTAATAACTTTACAAATTTTATAAACCTACTACTTATAAAATTCCATTTATAACTTCACCGTTTATAATTCTATGAATTTCATTCATTTATGAAATTCATTTACAATTCATTCTAACACTTATAAAAACTCGTTTTATACTTCAAATATTTTTAATTTATAAATATCAATTTATAAATCCTTTATATAAATCAATTTATATTATTATTTTAAAACGTCTTCGAACTCCTTTATAAATTTCACCATTTTGATTTATAAAATAATCAAATTTCATAAATCCTATATTTGAACTTTTTACAATAAATTCAAAAATCCCAATTTAAACTATTTTATAAAATCATTAACCCCATATTTTCAAAAATCAGCTTTTAACTGTATTTCTCAAAAATCATAATTTCTATAACATTAAAATTATAACGTTTATTTATTTAAAATGAATCAATTCCAAAAATATTTAATAAACGTATACTTTCAGAAATCATTTTTAAAAATCCTTTTTAAAATTCCAAAATTTGGTCCAATGATGTTGCACACCAAATAGTCAATTACGACAGCAATGACATCATATATCGATATGATAATCAATCAAATATCAAAATATCCACAATCAAATAAATACGTTTGAGGAATCCAGTCGGATCCCTCCAACCTGTTTTCCTGCATCCAAAAACATTAGCACAATACCAATTCCGTACCAGTACGGAATTATCGCGGTATATGGGATTTATAAAATATTATCCGCTTAATAGGCGACGCAATAGGGTCTCATTCGCTATATAATGCGGGAAATCAACTCCAAGTACATAAATAATACCAATTTCAATGTACTGTGAAATATTCGCGGTATATGTTTTTAATAAATAACATCCGCTTACTAACGGCGTATAATGTCTATTCTAACAATCAATAGATAACAATCATCATTCAAACATACGTTCAAGAATTTTAAATATAACTATTTAAAATTAAAATCGAAACCGATTCGATTGAGTGAGAAGTTCTCACCTTGGTTTCAATTTCGTTTTCAGCTTTTATTTCGAATAAAATTAAACGGACGTTTAATTTTACCCGGAATTTTTGCTAGCTCCAAATTAGTCCAATCCAATTCCATAGCGTAGTGCTCGTCCATACGAATCCAATGCAACTTGTTTCGCGCGTTTTCGACCTCGTATGAAAAAGATATGAATTTACGAAGTTTACATGAATTTTTAATATAAAATTTACAACATTTTTTATATTTTTATACCCTACACAAAATCGTGACCGTCCATTCCAAGCTCAAGCACATCAGGAAGTTCCCTCCTTTCCCTCTCCTCTCTCACGTTACTTCAGAAAAACACGCGCAAGGAACCCACTCCAAGGCCGAACTAGGGCTCCAAATCGCGGTCACCACACTACCCTCTAGCTCGATCAGAGACTTCCACCATGCGTGCGCGAGCCAGCACCACCCACTCCCAGAGGCCGACCCCACTTAGTTGCTCCTACTCCCTCGATTTTCGTGCACAAGCTTATGACTTTGGGGTCGTTTTCCCGTTGATCCACCGCTCCATAAACGATCATAACCGTTGAACTTCAAGAACTCAGAGTGCTCTACAACTTTTATTTAGAAAGTTTCTTGGATTGCTTCACGGATTTGAAGAAAAGAGAGGGAGAAGAAAATGAAATATCAGCCATTGATGATAAGGGGGTGGCGGCTTGCAGATGAAACCCTAGGGTTTCTAATTTTTTGCAAAAATGAATTAGTTAAGGGCTTATATAGGAAAATACGCAACGCTATTCATCCCGGAATTTCCGAACTCCAAACGAAGCATGCCTGTTGGCGTTTCTAAGGTTTACCCCACATTCCGAACATAATGGAACGTGTTTCGGGAGCTAATTCGGTCATATGTGCGAGTTATGGCAATAAACGTTCGATTTAAAATTAAATCGGTAAATCAAATTTCTAGGCGTTTTGGCTTGCACCGGACAAACCGTAAATCCAATTGACAAGAAATTTGAAATCTTACAATAATATCACATTACGGATCCAATGAAACTAGTTTCGCCGAAATCCGAGACTGTTCGAAAAATGGCTATTTTAACTTGCTAAATTAATATTAAAAACAATTTCGATGCGTTTCGAGCTGCCACGATCAAACGAAAACTCCGATTGACACAAAAAATGTAATCCAATAATAACAAACTATTACGGATCCAATGGAAATAGTTACGTCCAATTCTGAGATTGTTCAAAAATTGACTAATTTCACTAGTCGATTTAAATATTAAAATATTCAATTTTCACAAATTAACTTCTAATTCGATTTTAAAAGTTCTATAATATCGTTCTAACTCCAATATAATAAACTAAAATTTTACAAATCAATTTCAATCATATTTAACCCAATTTTCAATTATTTTTTCTGTATTTTAACATATTAAATTATCGATTTAATTATCCAATTAAATCCAATTATTCGCAATAAAATTTATTCGACTTATAAATTTCACTTATTAATATTTAAAATTAATTAAATATATGAATTTTAATTGATAAAAATTCTAGGTCGTTACAAACTTCGCCCCTTAAGAGAATTTCATCCTCGAAATTACCAAGTAAGAAAAGATACAGAATCTATTAACTTTCCCAAAATCCATAGTTAAACTTCTTACAATAACTTTACTAAGTTTTCAAATCATACTTAGTTATCTTTTCAAAGACAACTACTATTGTTTTACTTTCAAATCCAAATCAAGTTATAGTTTTCAAAATTTTCCCAATTTTCTCAAAATTTTCTAACACCTTAAATTTTCGGAAAAATTCGCCATAGTCTCCTTTGCGCGGCTCGATCCGAAAAAAAATGTTAGTATATATCACAAATATACATCTCATCAAGTGATGAGACATCCCGCAGGGAAAAAAGTGTAAAAGTACGATATTTAATCCGAGATATGTACCTTATATTTTATTAGCGAGCATATACGGCTAATATAGCGCGAAAGCGAGCTCCAAATGCGAAGAAAACGCAATCCGCACCTACTAAACACTCAACAAACAATGAGAAACATGTACATGGACAATAGTATCGATATACAACATATAGCAATATAATAACTATATATGCCAACATAGCAAATGCAGTAAAAGCAATATATTCAACCATCAACCAACTAGCATTCAACTAACATCCATAATCAATAAATATTCATTCATATTCTCATTAATATTCAATGAAATGGTTTTTCAATTTAATCACATTTGATTCATTAATAGTGGATGTTTTTACTAACATTCATTTTCAATTAGTTTATATTCACTAATTCATATTAAAGTTGGTTCACTTCCAAATCAAATTCAATTCTATTTAAGATTTACTTAACTTCCAATTGGATTTCAATTACTTTAGCTTTCAATTTCATTAACTCAATTTCATATGGGTTTTTATACAATCAACTAACAATCATATATCAACCAATGTATATTAATTTCAACCAAATTCCTTTGCTTTCAATTGGTTTAATTAAATTGATTTTCATTCAATTATTCAACTTCCAATAACATTATATTTTAATGAATTAACACTTACATTCATTATTTCATATCAATTATTTAAATTTAATTGATTAACATTCAATTCAACTACAAAAGTTGAAGTTCATTTATATAACTCAAGTTCACATTTATCACTTAACTTTATTAATTTACTTTGATACCAAAATCAACTTCATTCAACATCTCTTAAGTTATATTCCATTTAAACATTATTTGGCTTTACTTAACTTAAATTCCAACTTATAAATCAAATTCAGATTCCAATTCTAAAGTAAATTTCCATTTAACTTTTTATTCATATAGTTTCACTCTTTGCATATATATAAGTTTATCTCACAATTGTAAATCACTTTAATTATAATTCAATTCTTATAATTCTTTTGCTTATACAATAATTCCTTAATTTAGATTATTCAAACATCTTTTAAATTTACTTATATATATATTCTTACATTCTCAACAACCAAACAATCAACTTATATACACTTTAATAATTCTGAAAAATTATCCCTTTATATATAAAATATACTCAAGGTAAAATTATTTCATTTACCCAACTTAAAACAATATCGTGTCGGTTTATCTTGTTTAAGAGTTTAGAAAACCCTATTTACGGTAGTTAGCTAGACTACATCGACCGGAATCCATAAACAATCAACTGATAAGTCAACATAATACAAAACAATTTATACTACTAACAAATACGCACTCGTATCTATTATTACACTCAAACTCATTCTAGAGTACTGCTGACTCTATCTCTAATGAGTAATACCCAACAGAGCCATGGTTGTCGCTTAACCATATGCTCTGATACCAGATGTGAGGACCCGCAAATTCATACTCCTTGAATATACAGAAATCTCCAGTGCTTAACTCAAGATGACGGAAATACGAATTTTTAGGGTTTAAAAAGAAAAAAAGATAGAAGAAAGAGATAAAAGATAGAACAGAACAGAAAGAAAACAACATAACAATATCAGAATCTCACGATCGCAGCGGAACAACATATAATATATACACGATTAATCTTTAAACAAAGAACTATATCAGTTATTATATTACATTACATTTTCAACATCGGAGTGTACAACCATCAATACAACAACAAACAGCGGAAAAAGAAATACTATATATTAAATGATATGCCATGCCATCCAGCTTGCCTTCAGCAACTACTGAATTTCCAAAATATCCTGATAAACCTTAACTCTTGACTGCCCGTGTGGAAATTGGTGGGCACCCAGAGTTTAGAAAGGAAAACAATAAACTCCTACTCAGTCATGTGACCGGTGTGAGAACTAAAACAGTTTTTTTTAAACAAAGAATAGGATAATTTTAAAATAGATTCGCATTGCTTTTAAAAATGAGACTACCATAAGGCCTCCCTCACACACACACAATGCAAATGCAGAATCGGAGGAGATTTCTCCTTATGATAGTCAAAGATGCTTGATACGCATTAAAAAGAACATTTGATATTATAACTAGTGCATAGTGTAGAGGAAATCATTTCGAAAATAAAGATATAAATCTTAGCCAACATAAGACCATTATCGTATACCTACTATAGCCACCATGTTCAATAGCAGGTTACCGCCACATTCCATGGCAGATTATGCAACTAAAACCGTACAGGATCGTATTGTTTCTTTGGATTTCCAACAAATGGTCAGGCCAAGGAACTTCCCATCGCCACATGGAAACGCCTCTGGAATGACGTCCCCAGAACCAAACCGGATCTCTGCCAACACAAAGCCGGGTTACCCCTAACTGGGTAACCACAGACACGAATATATCATCCCCCGATCGTAACCGATCTACATCCGAGGATCCTCGATTTCCAACAACCACAAAGTAATAAGTTTGCAGCAAAAACATAGGTTAAGTATCTGGGCTCCATACCATGATACCACCTCTATCCAGAAGGAATGACATACACTAAAGGGCGCCACCCCTAATAACCTTGCTGCATCCTTCCTGTTTTGACCATTTCCGGGGTGTGAGGTCCGACGAAGTCTCGTCCACAAAGCCACGCTTTGGTACAAAGCCATGCTTTGGGTCAACAAATGATCAAAGTAATGATCACAAAGATAAATGATCAAACAAATGATCATATCACAAATGATCAAACAATGATCAATTCACAGCAACACTCAACATGTCACATTACCAAATTGGGAATATATCTCTGATAACCATCAACTACATAACCTCTGAGCTCGTACGTCTCAGAGAAGGGTGTTAAGCTAAAAGAATAAATTCTCCGCCACCAACAGTAATATATTTGAAAGAAATCATCTTTATATCTCAATTTGTAATGTCAGACATATAATCAATACAAGTCTGTTCCGGGATCGAACATAACCAAAGGCACTTACAAAGAAGTCCATGCAATCCGGATATTCACTGATCACATCCGGACTTCCCATCACATATGGAATTTCAATACCGAGGCCATTCGGTGCAGAAACATTCGACGGTAATCCTTCCATTTTCAAAAATATCCGGTCTTCAACACTGGTCTTCGAATGCAATTCATAACGATGTATCACATATTCGGAATGGGTTATACGACCCCGAGGTCCTTTCCCGGTTAACCCGAATAGCGAGCGCTTATTCAAAAATAAGTGTGGCATTCAAATTCAAGCAAATCGCAACAAATACCATTTAAAGGTAAATATTGATAGTCGGTTATTGAACTATCAATGGATATGCACAACATCACCAGATTCCAAATAATTTTCCAAATTATTTATTTTCCAAAAATATCTTTACAAGATATATAATTTTCACACTTCAACCATTTGAAAACAATTTTCAAATCACTTTTCACCTTTAACACTTTTGAAAACAAATTTAAAACATTTTCCTTACGCGGAAATACTTTCATTTCAACATGGTACATTTAAACCAATTGAATAAATCCTTAACGATTTACTTTATGTTTACGTTCCAAATCCGTAAATTAATTCCCACACTTCAAAAACAAATCAACGTTTATTTTTAAACAAATTCCCTTTTTCATTTATAAATTCCATAGTGAATATACATTCCAAAATATTTATGAATATACGATTCAATTATTCATTTTCAATTTATCTTCAAGAAGATAAATTCTCAAAACGTTTCATTTCACATTGAAAAAACATTTCCATACTTACTTATTTATAAGTAATTCACAAATCCATTAACTTCAACACTTGGAAGATATTCAATATACTTAAATTGAAATTAAGTATATTTTTCATTCTTTAAGGAAATCATTCTCTTAAACATATTTATTTGGGCCAAAACGAATGTTACGTAAAACATCGTTACGACAACCCAAAATCACTAGTATAGGGATTCGAAATTAAGATAGATATATAAATCCCAATACTAAATAAAAATTTCCTTTCGGAAATCATTTACTATAACAACAGTGTTATAGTCCACCATTTCTTCTATTTCTCGAAAACGTCTATTTCAACAATGAATGTTGAAATCTATGGTTTCGAATCTTAACACGTTTTAAAAACATAGTTAGACCATTTTAATTCTACTTAAAAACATCACATCCAAAACATTTTCTTTAACATATTATTTACTATTCAAAAACGTGAATATATCTCATTAACCAATTTCATCATTTCTATACATTTTATTTTAAGGATTATTCATTGTCTAAACGTGAATATAACTCCATTAATCAGCTATAACAATTTGCTTATCAAAATAAGTCGTTTGCGGATTTATAAAACAATGTTTATAAATTCCATTTCTATTTATTTTATAACAACTTCCTTTTTATAAACCTCCTTTATTAACCTATTTCAATTTATAAGTCAATTATATACCAAAAGTTCATATTATAAGTTAAATACTAATAATTAATTTGTTTACAAAATCGTTCTTTAAACTTCCCAAATTATAAAACTTATAACTTATAAGATTCATTTATTTACCCAAATCTATTCTTTTAATAACTTTACAAATTTTATAAACCTACTGCTTATAAAATTCCATTTATAACTTCACCGTTTATAATTCTATAAATTTCATTCATTTATGAAAATCATTTACAATTCATTCTAACACTTATAAAAACTCGTTTTATAATTCAAATATTTTTAATTTATAAATATCAATTTGTAAATCCTTTATATAAATCAATTTATATTATTATTTTTAAACGTCTTTGAACTCCTTTATAAATTTCACCATTTTGATTTATAAAGTAATCAAATTTCATAAATCCTATATTTGAACTTTTTACAATAAATTCCAAAATCCTAATTTAAACTATTTTATAAAATCAGTAACCCCATATTTTCAAAAATCAGCTTTTAACTATATTTCTCAAAAATCATAATTTCTTTAACATTAAAATTATAACGTTTATTTATTTAAAATGAATCAATTCCAAAAATATTTAATAAACGTATACTTTTAAAAATCATTTTTAAAAATCCTTTTTAAAATTCCAAAATTTGGTCCAATGATGCTATACACCAAATAGTCAATCACGACAACAACGACATCATATATCGATATGATAATCAATCAAATATCAAAATATCCACAATCAAATAAATACTGTTGAGGAATCCAGTTGGATCCCTCCAACCTGTTTTCCTACATCCAAAAACATTAGCACAATACCAATTCTGTTCCAGTACGGAATTATCGCGGTATATGGGATTTATAAAATATTATCCGCTTAATTGGCAGCGCAATAGGGTCTCATCCGCTATATAATGCGGGAAATCAACTCCAAGTACATAAATAATACCAATTTCACTGTACTGTGAAATATTCGTGGTATATGTTTTTAATAAATAACATCCGCTTACTAACGGCGTATAATGTCTATTCTAACAATCAATAAATCACAATCATCTTTAAAACATACATTCAAGAATTTTAAATATAACTATTTAAAATTAAAATCGAAACCGATTCGATTGAGTGAGAAGTTCTCACCTTGGTTTCAATTTCGTTTTCAGCTTTTATTTCGAATAAAATTAAACGGACGTTTAATTTTACCCGAAATTTTCGCTAGATCCAAATGACTCCAATCCAATTCCATAGCGTAGTGCTCGTCCTTACGAACCCAACGCAACTTGTTCGCCCGTTTTCGACCTCGTATGAAAAAGATATGAATTTACGAAGTTTACACGAATTTTTAATATAAAAGTTACAACATTTTTTACATTTTTATACCCTACACAAAATCGTGACCGTCCATTCCAAGCTCAAGCACATTAGGCCGTTCCCTCCTTTCCCTCTCCTCTCCCATGTTACTTCAGAAAAACACGCGCAAGGAACCCACTCCAAGGCCAAACTAGGGCTCCAAATCGCGGCCACCACACTCCCATCTAGCTCGATCAGAGACTTCCACCACGCGCGCGCGAGCTAGCACCACCCACCCACAAAGGCCGACCCCACTCGGCTGCACCTACTCCCTCTATTTTCGTGCGCAAGCGTATGACTTTGGGGTCGTTTTCCCGTTGATCCACCGCTCCATAAACGATCATAACCGTTGAACTTCAAGAACTCAGAGTGCTCTACAACTTTCATTTAGAAAGTTTCTTGGATTGCTTCACGGATTTGAAGAAAAGAGAGGGAGAAGAAAAAAAAATATTGGCCATTGATGATAAGGGTGCAGCGGCCTGCAGATGAAACCCTAGGGTTTCTAATTTTTTGCAAAAATGAATTAGTTAGGGGCTTATATAGAAAAATACGCGACACTATTCATCCCGGAATTTCTGAACTCCAAACGAAGCGTGCCGGTTGGCGTTTCTAAGGTTTACCCCGCGTTCCGAACACAATGGAACATGTTTCGGGAGCTAATTCGGTCATCTATGCTAGTTATGGCAATAAACGTTCGATTTAAAATTAAATCGGTAAATCAAATTTCTAGGCGCTTTGGCTTGCACCGGACAAACCGTAAATCCGATTGACACGAAATTTGAAATCTTACAATAATATCACATTACGGATCCGATGAAACTATTTTCGTAAAAATCCGAGATTGTTTGAAAAATGGCTATTTTAACTCGTTAAATTAATATTAAAAACAATTTCGATGCGTTTCGAGCTGCCACGATCAAACGAAAACTCCGATTGACACAAAAATTAAAATTCGATAATGACAAACTATTACGGATCCAATGGAGCTAGTTTCGTCCAATTCTGAGACTGTTCAAAAATTGACTAATTTCACTAGTCGATTTAAATATTAAAATATTCAATTTTCACAAATTAACTACTAATTCGATTTTAAAAGTTCTATAATATCGTTCTAACTCCAATATGATAAACTAAAATTTTACAAATCGATTTCAATCATATTTAACCCAATTTTCAATTATTTTTGTATTTTAACATATTAAATTATCGATTTAATTATCCAATTAAATCCAATTATTCGCAATAAAATTTATTCGACTTATAAATTTCACTTATTAATATTAAAATTAATTAAATATACGAATTTTATTTGATAAAAATTCTGGGTCGTTACACCAAAAATTTCGAACCAGCTTTAGATTGTAAAATTCGCAACTATAGATCCAACGTGACTGATTTTTGATTTTTGGACCTCATATGAATTTTATTTTAAATTTAATTAGCTCTCAAAATATCAAATTCTAATTTAAGTAACAAACTAAAATTTTAATTTAGATATAGTGTTATACCTTTACCGCCACATTTACACAAAACCCCTATCTACGAATCATTGGGCACCACTACGACAAACTACCGCCACGGCAGACTACAGCCACCGTGACCATGCACTTCCTGCACTAATGCGACCATAGGCCTAACATCCTCAACCTAGCATCCACTACGCGCCCTATTTCGACATCGTTCGCTGCTTATCCCGGCTCTGGCCATAAACCCAAATCGACTTCTTCCCCGACGTGGACCAAAAGCTCGCCATGACCACCACTAACCCAGGCGTTCGCAGCCACTCCTCCTTCATCAATCAAGCATTCCCCTAGATTCGACTGCGCCACCATTTATGTCTCTAATGTCTCCCCCAACCCATAAGAATCGCGACCATATCCTTTGACCAGAAAGCCGCCTACCCTGAGCTTGACCATGCGTGCCTACAACTTGTTCGATCGGTACTTCTCCTGAAAGCACCAATTCCCTTTTCTTTTTTTTAATCTGAGACCAGGATTTCGATTGAACTGAGGAGTGAAAGAGGAGGGAAAAGGCACGATTTCAATTTCAATTTTTGATTTGATCTCGTTCAACTGAAGAATGAAGCGAAAAGAAACTCGCAATTGAATCTGGTTTATATATATATTTTTTCCTTTTTCGATGAGAACGAGATTTTTCTGTTAACATTTTTCTTCGATTTCAACTAAAGAGAAAGAAAAGGGATAATGTGATTTAAAGAAAGGGGATGGCATGTTTTAAGTGGTTATCTACGGTGACTAAGGTGAAGGGAAAAAGGGGTGATAGAAATATCGATAATCAAATATATAAGAATATTATCTAAAATTTCAAATCGTTTCGATTTCGTAACTTAAAATCTTGAATCCCTAGTAGGCGTTTATAATGTTATACCCTATTCCGAATGCAATGAAATGATTTCGAGTCTTAATTCGATCGTATGGAGAAGATAGCTTTTTTGAACCGAATAATTATATTAAATTTCGGTATTAAATTCAACGCGTTTCTATACTGTACGGTCAAACAATAACTCCAAACGCTATGAAATTTAAAATCCAATAATAATACATTATTACGGATATGATGGAATTGGTTTCGTCGAATTTCAAGACTGTGCCCCGGATCGCTATTGAAGCGCGTCGATTATATTGACGTTTTCAAAATTTTGTGAAGTCACTTGAAAATTCAATTTTAAAATTTTCTAACTAAATTATAAATTCCAAATCAAATATTTAAAACCATTAAATATTCAAAATTAAACAACAAAAAAATATGGGTCGTTACATTCCTCCGCCCTTAAAAGATTTCATCCCCAAAACTGCCAAGGCAGGAAAATGCTCCAAACCCATTAACTTAACAAAACCCACTTAGTAAAACTTGACATTTCACTCTTCTAATCTCTTAGTTTTCAATCAAAACAATTAGTTTTCAATTCTAAGTACACAACCATTGTTACCCAGCACATTGGCCTGGCTACAAAACGACAGATATCATTAGCACTAGACAAGATTCTGACCAAGAAGAGCCTGAAGATACAAGGGTTTGGTGCAATCGACATGTTTCGACGTTTATGTGCAGTTCGGTATGTGCTGCTCGGTCTGAGTAACTCGACACAGGTCGCTTGGTCCAAGTCAGTTAACACACGTTGCTCGATCCAAGTCGCTCGGTCCAGATCGCTCGGCAAGCGTCGATCAGTCAGTTGAGTCATCGTCACCCGACATGTACTGCTCGGCCAAGGAAAATGAAGTCATACATGGCTCGGTCAGATTGGAGCAGAACGTGCGGCTTAGTCGATGTCGCAAGTCACATGCAAAAGTCGGCACTTCTTTACTTCAAGGTCCACTGCGAGCTACCCTGAGTCTTTTAAGAGATCGCTACGGGTAAGTTACCCAAATGACCACCATTCGCCATTCTAGGTCGGCATTTGCTGTTCGAGGTTTTTCGCTCGGCATGCCTAGTTTGGTCAACATAGGGTTCCCATATATGGGGCAAGGCACTTTGCTCCTAGGCCTAAGAAGGAAGTCAGCCTATCTTCGCCTGTAAATAGAGGGGCAGGGGTGTAGTGAAAATGGAGACCCATTTCCGAAAACACTGGGGAGACCCTACCATTTTGGATACTCTCCTCTTTTTAATTCAAACTTGCATTCATGTGATTAGTTTACGAATTGTATCTATATTCAAGTGATTGAGAAAGTAATAAAGATATTAGTCAAAGTGGACGTAGGCAATTACGCCGAACCACTATAAATCTGGTGTTCTTGTTTTTGTTGTTCTTTTTGCATTGAATTACACTATTTTTCTGTTCTAATTTACTCTCTTCATTAATCTCTCTTCATAACTCTACTCAAGGGTGTTAGTGACCAATTTTGGTGCTAATATTTTGATGCTTTCACTGAGAATTGAATTCTCAGCTTGATTGGATCTCATCGTCTACTAGTGGATTTCCATATTGGCGAGATAGATATAGTTGTTTAAAGGAAAACTTCCTATTCTACTCAGATTTGAAAGAAATCTAAAGGGAGTTGATAGCCGTAGTCAGAGAAACTAAGTCTACTGCCCCTGTTTTTGGAAGATTTGATTATGGTAATTTTCTTGCTTAGAGTTAATCAAGTGTTCATGTTCATGTGAAAGGATTGGATTCACTAATGTACGCAAGATCTGGGGATTGGACGTTGAAGTTTGCACTCAAGTCGAATGAAGGCAAACCTCCTCTGAAGGCAATTCAGCCGATCGTCCAAGAAAAAGCCTATGCCCACCGGTCTTGAAAAGGTTTATGCCGAGCCACTCTTGGCCGAGCTACTCCAGGCCGAGCCACTCCAGGCCAAGCCACTTCAGGCCGAGCCACTCTAGGCCGAGCCACTCCAGGCTGAGCCACCACAGGCCAAGCCACCCCAGGCCGAACCACCTTGGCCGATCGGCCGATCCCCCTTGGCCGATCCGTCCCAAACCGGTCCAGGTCGAGCCACTCCAGGCCGAGCCACCTTGGTTGTTCCACCTTGGCCGACCCATCTTGGTTGATCCACCTTGTCCGAACCGCCTTGGATGAGCCACTCTTGGCCAAGCCACTCCAGGCCGAGCCACCTAGGCCGATCCAACTTAACCGAGCCACCTTGGTAGATCCACCTTGGGCGAAATGCCTTGGCCGAGCCCCTCCAAGCCGAGCCCCTCCAGACCGAGCCACTCCAGACCGAGCTACCTTGGCCGACCCACCTTGGCCAATCCACCTTGGCCGACCTACCTTGGACGATCTAACTTGGGCCGATCCACCTCAGCCGATCCACTTTGGTCGACCCACGCTCATCGACCACCTTGGTCGATCCGCCTTGGCTGACCCACCTTGGTCGAGCCACTCCAAACTGAGTCACTCCAGGTCGAGCCACTCCAGGTAAACCCAACTTGGCCGATTCACCTTGGCCGATCCACCTTGGCCGACCTACCTTGGCTGATCCACCTTATCCTACCCTCCTTGACTGACCCCCTTGGTCGAACCGCCTTGGCCAAGCCATACTTGGCCGATCCAAACTTTTGTTACACTGGTCTCTTATACGGCCCTTATTTTCAAAAAAATATTTTCGGGTATGACCCAAATTTTCGAAAAAGAAGCCATCTAAAAGTGCCTCCGGATAGTGAATTCAAAACTCAATTTAATAAATGAGAATTCTATCCACTTCCTTTACATCCCATGATCGACCACGGCAAGACGATCTAGCGGCAGCTTCTAAACGACAATAAGGGAACAAACAAGTAATCACTACTCAAACGATACTCCAAAAGGTTGGAGAACATAGATGATATGACTCTAGAAAAACGCCAAGATGACTCCAAGCACCATTCTTCAATGACCCAGCACTTCAAATTTAGCGACTCCAAGTAGACAATCGTTTGGCTCTAAGCAAATTGTTTCAAATGCTAACAAGGATATCTTACTGATCGTGTTTGAGGAGAGTCGACCTCTAGATATATATTGGAAACTAGTTAGCTGGAGAGCCTCCTATGACCATGGATCGTTTCAGTTAAAAAATGGATGAGAACCAAAGTGAGGAGGAGTGGAGCAGGCTAGGAAAAATAACAATGCAGGCCCGTCGGCTAAGGGCACTGATTCCAGTAGACAAAACAAGATCTCAAAATTCAACTCATATGCTCTTTGAAAGATTAAATCGATAGCCTCTATTTGGAGACTAACAACTCAAAGTGGAACCGAAAACTAACCTCGAGAGAGTCCATCATAATCCATAGGAAATCAGGGGAATGTTGTAAATTCGAAGATGCACATTGATTTTAACATTGGTGATTACAAACACCTTTGAGGTGTCATCGGAAAGAAGATTCAGAAAGAAGAGCTTCAAAAGTACGTGCAAGCCTTGTAGAATGGCAAGCCAGGACCTTCGGATGCCCATCGGTAAAGAACTCCAATTATCAATTGGACCGTAGGTAGTCGATATCCCACTAGAAGAGGCTAGGGGCAGAGTTGAATAGCGAGCACACGATAATGTCCCCATTATCAATGAGATTTATACCAATCTTCTTTGGATTATTTTAGTTTCAATTATTCTTTGAATTATGACCGAATTGAATTAAACTTCTTTCAAAACCATGCAGATGACCAAGTACTCAGATTTGGCTACCAAACAATCTACGCAGACCGTGATCGGACTGTGGAGTCAGGACGAGCATGGTTCAACCGCTCACCATTAGTCGTATGCCTTCGATTTGAGGCTATGGACTAAAGATTGAAAAGCTCGTCATGATCGGAGCCCAATACCAAGCGAACACTACCACCATCCATTCGTCGACCTCCATATTTGACTTGAAGACCTAAGCAAGGCTTGGAATGAATATGGCCTGATCATCCACTCAAATCAAGTCATAGAACAAAGTTCGACAAAATACAGATGCCTCTCTTGAAGCTCAGTGACGCCGGGATCTATCTAGAATGAACATGATTTGATCATCTACACATCAAATCCTACCCTGAACACAAAATCTTGTTCGAAGCCCCACTTGAAGTAGTTGTGGTGGACTGCCTACTCGTTAACCATCACTCTCAATACATGGACATGACAGCACCTCGAAACATATGCAACTTACTTTGTCTACTCAGTAATCCATTATCCTCATTTTTTAGAAAGAGATACGAAGCAAATTGTGTGAGACTTGATTATCCAACCCCAGCATGGATCTGATCCAACCATCTATCATATACCACCTTCCTTGACTTGATTGGAAGAGCTATAATCACCAAGCGGATGAGAATCATCCATCCATTCTTCAAGTTTCGTCCTTGATGCTGGAGGCAAAGTGCCATTCCATAAACAAATGTGGTTCGATCGTTCATTCGACAACATTAGCCTTAATACGGTAAATGAAATACAAATTAAACAGGTGGAAATACGACTGCTCTCAACAAAAATCTCTAAGTCGCTAGATCGTGGACTAGAGTACTCAAAGTTCCTATAGTGCGGACTAAAGTATAAACGACTTAGAAAACTCCAAGTCTTTAGTGTGCGGACTAGAGTACTCTGAGTCGCCAGAGTGCGGATTAGAGTATAAATGACTTAAAAATATCCAAGTCCCCAGAGTGCGGACTAGAGTACTCTGAGTCTCCGGAGTGCGGACTAGAGTATAAATGACTTAAAAATTTTAAGTCCCCAGAGTGCGGACTAAAGTACTCTGAGTCCCCATAGTGCGGACTAGAGTATAAATGACTTAAAAATATCTAAGTCCCCAGAGTGCGAACTAGAGTACTCGGAGTCACCAGAGTGCAGACTAGAGTATAAACGACTTAAAAATCTCTAAGTCCCCAAAGTGCGGACTAGAATACTCTGAGTCCTCGGAGTGCGGACTAGAGTATAAACGACTTCAAAACCTCTATGTCCCTGAAGCGGATTATAATACTTTGAGTCCCCAGAGTGCGGACTAGAGTATAAACGACTTAAAAATCTCTAAGTCTCCAGAGTGCGGACTAGAGTACTTTGAGTCCACAGAGTGCGGACTAGATTATAAATGACTTAAAAATCTCTAAGTCCCCAAAGTGCGGACTGGAGTACTCTGAGTCCCCGGAGTGCGGACTAGAGTACAAATTACTTAAAAATCTCTAAGTCCCTTATGCGGACTAGAGTACTCTAAGTCCCTGGAGTGCGGGCTAGAGTATAAATGACTTAGAAACCTCTAAGTCTCTAAAGCGGACTAAATTACTCTAAGTCCCCAGAGAGCATACTAGAGTATAAACGACTTGAAAATCTCTAAGTCCCCAAAGCGTGGACTAGAGTACTCGAAGTCCCCAGAGCTCGGACTAGAGTATAAACGATTTAAAAATCTCTAAGTCCTCAGAGTGCGGACTAGAGTACTCTGAGTCTCCAGAGCACGGACTAGAGTATAAATGATTTAAAAATCTTTATGTCCCTGGAGTATGGACTAAAGTACTCTGAGTCCCCAGAACGCGGACTAGAGTATAAATGACTTAAAAGCTCTAAGTCCCCAGAGTGCGGACTAGAGTACTTTGAGTTCCCAGAGCGTAGACTAGAGTATAAATGATTTCAAAATCTCTAAGTCCCTGAAGTATGGACTAGAGTACTTTGAGTCCTAGAGTGCTGACGAGAGTATAAACAACTTAAAAATCTCTAAGTCCTCAAAGCGCGAACTAAGGCACTCTGAGTCCCTGGAGTGCGAACTAGAGTATAAACAACTTAAAAATCTCTAAGTCCTCAGAGCGCGGACTAAGGTACTCTATGTCCCAAGAGTGCAGACCAGAGTATAAACGACTTAAAAATCTCTAAGTCCCCGGAGCACGGACTGGAGTATTCTAAGTCCCCGGAGTGTGGACTAGAGTATAAATGACTTAAGAAAAATCTCTAAGTCCCAGAAGCGGACAAGAGTACTCTAGGTCCCCAGAATGCAGACTGGAGTATAAACGAATTGACGAAAATCTCTACATCCTAAATGGTGGACTAAAGCATAAACCGTTTGACAAATCTCTACAAAGCATGGACCGAAGCATGAACAAAAATTGGTTGTGCGTCGACCAGGGGAGAATAAAACTAAGTCACTAGAATGCAGAGTGGTGTGTAAACATCGATAAATAGACGAGTGGATTTCGACAGTTCTCTATTCCGTAAACTTCGACCTGAAATTGACAGGAGGTGTATTAACTTGCTAAGGATGGAGTTCGACCATCCAACTAGTTTCCTGATCAAATCAATGCTGGGAGCAGGATTTCAAATCACTAAAAGCAGAATACGACAGCTTACTATTGCTCTAGCTAGGCGTTTACAACTTAAGGCAACGACTACAGGGAGGCCTCAATAAAGAACCAATCGAAACGACACCCAAAGCTACGGGAGACCGACTATGTCATACTTCGGATCGAGGGTCAATACCGATCCCCACCAAGCATATATGAATGTGACTCGGATGTTCCTTGAAAAACTATGACCTCCAGAGTGTGGAAAGGAGAGTAAACCACGAAGACTTAGTCAAAATTCTCCAGCACCCTCCTTCGATCCATCAGGAGGAGTATGAAACTGGATGAGCATGACCCAAATGCATTTATACCAACTTTACCTCGAGATCTAATTACAGAACATGAATCAAAGTGGACGTGGCTGACCATCCAGTGTCCAAATTATTCGCTGAAACTAATGAGGCATCAAAGCATTCCTTTTGGAATGAAAAACCATAATACAATCCAAGATAGGTGAGACCCAGCCTCCCACCAACTGACCTGATCCCACGATTCAATCGGAAAGAGAGTAAAGCTAAAGTGGGCGTGGTTGGCCTTCCTACTTATCGGTATATGCCCCAGACCTGGGGGTACGTGCGAGAAGCAAGATGAATATGAACCTACTATTCACGGATCAACTCTATGTCTTTGGAGTTTAGGTGGGAATATAAACATTGATAGGGAGAGACTCAACCGTCCATGTAGTACATTTATCAACCGGAGAATAGGAGCATACGCATGGTCATTCAAAGGCTGGTTGCGATAGCTCAATATTGAAACTTATATGTAGTGCTTACGCTACTCAAGGCTATGACCGAAAGAATGCCTGGAGATAGAATCATTAAATCGATACCTAAGCTCATGGGCGACTAACTGTCACTCCAGCCCGAAGGACGGATAAAGGATCATGAATGCATTGAATAGAAAGTGCGTTGCTCGAATATACAAGTGAATTCAAACTCATAGCAAGATCCAGCTATGCAGCTACATGCAACTCGAGGCTGACCCCTACTCGACATTTCCTTCAACGTGATTTTAAGCTAGATCTTTAGCCATTTGTAGATAATAGATTAGAGCATTCCGAACACTTCACCATTAGACTTAGTAACTCATGACAAGACTCTAGGATTCAACCAGAGTAACCATCAATGTTTATGCCTACCAGCCGTTGCAACAAGGCATATAACAACTTGAGACGTTTGAAAGACTACTTAAGTAAAAAAATCAAACTAAGACAATTAAATATCACTTATTTCCCTCGAAGGGATATCCAAGGATGGAAATTAGCAGACCTCATAACCGAATTCGATGCATCAGATGACTACTCGAAGAGTAGGAGAACCAACCAACAGATGGAAAAAGCATGCGGATGGACCATCCAGTGATCAATACTATGGCGCAGGAGTCATGTTAGTGACTCCTGAGGAACGATCGATCTGCTACGTCCTGTAATTCGATTTCCTGCAACAAACAACGATGCGCAGTATAAAGCCTTGACCGCCAGCCTCAAACTTGCCAGAGGATTTGGAGTGGAAACTTTACATATCTTTTGTGGCTCCTGATTGATAGTATTCAAAGTTAAGAAAGTTGATCTTGCTAGGGGGCATTATCTTACTCCTTATCTCGGCCAGGTCCAAGAGCTACTAGCCGACTTCGCGTATCACATCATTACACATAAACTCAGCGAACAAAATGAAAATAGTCTAGTCACTGGCCAAGCTGTCCAGTTTTAGGGATGCGCAACGGACATACATTTTTTCAGTAGAAATACTTAATATTCCAAGCATTGACGGATGGAGATAGACTAGATGTTGGAGACAGAGCCAGAAAATGGGTCATGGTTGACTCCTATCAAAGACTACCTACAATAAGGGATTCTTACTGAACGGAGGAATGGAAAACGATAGATACTTCTCAAAGCATCATGCCAAATCATGTAAGAAGAAGTCATGGGTAGAAAGGAGTTTTCCATTCCCATGCTTCGGTGTATCACCCATGATGACATCAAATGAGTCTTGAGCGAAGTCTATGAAGAAGAATGTGGTGATTTGATCAGGTGGAAAACCCTGATAAAGAAAATACTCTGCTACGGGTATTACTGGCCAACTATCAATCCAAATGCGTTTGATCATGCTAGACAATGCGACAAGTGCAAGATGTTTTCAAAAAGTCCAAGAGCCACGCCGATGGAAATTACTAAAATGGCTAATCCATAGTCGTTTGCCACTTGAGGGCACTGACATTATTTTCTTACCGATCCTAAAGGTGGTGCGAAATATGCCATCATAGCAGTTGATTGCTTCACCGAATGGGCAGATGAAGAATTTTTAACCACGACCAAGATGAAGAAAATAATTAACTTCATTGTTTGTAACGTCATCTGTCCTTATGACCTTCTATGATCCATAATAACTACAAATGGACAAGTTGAAGCTGTGAACAAGATCATAAAGTCTGTTCTGAAAAGAGATTTGGAAAAGGTTAGAGGTAAATGGGTGGATGAACTTCCAACAGCATTATAGGCTTATAGAACTACCCACGAGTCCGTGACTGGCCGTACTCCATTAGCCCTTGCTTTCTGCTCCGAGGTCGTCATCCATGTAAAACATGAAGCCCCCTCTCATCAAGTGGCTGATTACAACCCTTATTAGTCAAAAAATACAAATAAGAATCGCAATTTAATTGCAATTAAACTAGATGAAATTGGTGACGACTTATAAGCATATAAAACGCATCCTAGAGCCAATGGAAAGAAAATGTACCCGAACATGCAAGTGTACATCCGAAAAATTTCGACTTCTTGAAATCAATAGAAATTGAATTCTCACTAAGGGTTATTAAGAAAAGACTTGATCAGATAGCCGAAGCTTACTATCCTTGTAGAACCGGACACAGATGGTCACTGATGAACTACAACCTTGGATTTATATATTGGGAATCGACCAAGCGTTATGATGACCAAAGAAGGATACGACACCTTGGGAGGAAAAAATTGAGGGATAATAGCTATTCAGGAAACATCATGGATTTCTTTTTGGAAACAAGGAATACTCGCTGGTTCAAAGCGTGTTGTGTTGCTTCACACGACACACTTTGGGGGGCAAATGTTACCAGGAACCTTGGCCCGGCTACAAACGACGGTTGTAGATATTATCATTAGAACTAGACAAGATTCTGACCAAGAAGAGCCTGAAGATACAAGGGTTTGGTGCAGTCGACATGTTTCGGTGTTTATGTGCGGTTCGGTAGGTACGGTTTGGTATGTGTCACTCGGTCTGAGTAACTCGACACACGTCGCTCGGTCCAAGTCACTCAACACACATCGCTCGATCCACGTCGCTCAACACACGTCGCTCGGTCAAGATCGCTCGACAAGTGTCGATCAGTCAGTTGAGTTGTCGTCGCCCGACATGTACCGCTAGGCCAAGGGAAGTGAAGTCACACATGGCTCGGTCAGATTGGAGTGGAATGTGTGGCTCGGTCAACGATGTAAGTCATATGCGAAAGCCGGCACTGCTTTACTTCGAGGTCCACTACGAGCTACCCCAAGTCCTTTAAAAGATCGCTTCGAGTCAGTTACCCAAATGACCATCGTTCGGCTATCCTTGGTCGGCATTTGTCGTTCAGGGTATATCGCTCAGCATGCCTTATACAGTCAACTTGGGTTTCAATATATGGGCCAAGGCACTATGCTCCTAGGCCTAAGAAGGAAGTCCAGCCTATCCTCGTTTGTAAATAGAGGGGCAAGGGTGCAGTGAAAAGGCGGCCCTTTTTCTGTGAACACTAGAGAGACCCTGCCATTTTGGATACTCTCCTTTTTTTTAATTCAAACTTGTATTCAAGTGATTGAGAAAGTAATAAAGATTTTTTTCAAAGTGGACGCAAGCAACTACGCCGAACCACTATAAATTTGATGTTCTCGTTTTTGTTGTTCTTTTTGCATTGAATTACTCTCTTCATTAATCTCTCTAGATAACTGTACTCAAGGGTGGTAGTAACCAGTTTTGGTGCTAGTAACCATTTATTCCAAATACAATTCATAATCAAATTGTCGTTGATAAAAAAGATTCAAAATTTTTCCGACACCCTAAATTTCCGAATTTTTTTAGTAGATTCTCCCTTGTATGAAGAGCCTTTTGCAATATGACAAGAGAGATAAAAATATATGCATCGACCCGCATGGTCGGAAAACAAAATATACACCAATATTTTATATTTTTGCTATATTTAATCCAAAAACGTATCTTATTTTAGTGTTTTTAAGCAAGCAGCTTATTTAATATGCAATTACGCAACCCAACTCTAGCCCAATAGCCTCCGGATACTTGTACTTACTCAATTTAACCATGTAAGTATCAAAATATGAAAGTTCCATAACATTTCATACATTTAACCAATCTTAACACATGAATTTCATATACAACATGCCAAACAAAGATTTATAAGCAATTATAAGGTTCCGTTACTAACTTAATTACTTCCACTCGATCAGTATACCATTCCATTCAATTTGAAATGATTTACAACCCAATTAATTAGCACTCATCTCATCTTTATACCAGATAAACTCATATCCATTCCAAATTGATTTATATTATTCACCTTCTGTTAATTCATAGAATTTTATTTACTTCTGTTTACGACAAATGCCCATTTTTTCTATGCAAATTTGGCGATTTTTATTTAATAAAATAACCATTTCAGTTTATTGCAATTTTAAATTGATTCCAAATCAATTTTTATTCAATTCTATTCCATTTCAAATTCAATCCATTCATTTTCATTTCATTCATATCCACATTAAATTTCAATTTCATACTCAAATTCATTCTCGAATTCATTTAAAATAATATTCAAGGTTATATTTAATTTATTTGCGCTCACATTGAATTTATTTATAACTCAAGCCATTTTTATTTCAATCCAATTTTAATTGATCACCTTCCATATATATTTAAGCCGCTTATATATAAGACAAATTTTATTTATTTCTCATGTTCTATATTCAACTTCAGTTTCCGCCCGCAATCCATTATATTTAATCAAGTTAAATTTTATTCCCATATTCAATTAATTAATTAATTTATCTAATTAGTTCATTTCCATTCTACAACTCAATATCTGATTTTAATTTCAAAAATCATTCTATTTAATCCACTTAAGTTCAAATTTATTTTATAATCCAAGTTTGGATTTTTATTTCTTTACTAGATCATCACTCCATTTTTATTTTTGGTTTTCTATTTCACTTTCCAATTTTACAAGTTACAAACTTATTTTTCTCACACTTCTATCAATTTCATACTCGAGTATATCCACAATTTATTTTTAACTCAAGATCATACATCACTTATAGCTTAAGTATTACTTTATTCCATTAGTTACAAATTTTATAAGCTATATAAAACTTATTTATTCACCATTCTCTAATTTCCTTTAATATTCTATTCCATTCATAATATTTATAGCTTATAATTATATATCCATTTCACATTCAACTTTATGTTCAATCATATTCATTTTATTCAATTCATTCAATTATTAATATTTATTTCAACTCACATTATTAGTTCTTTTCATTTATACACATCCAAATCCTTTTCATTCAATTACTCACATCATAATTTAATTCGTCCACTTCACTAATTATTTCCATTCAAATCACAATCAATTAAATTTCTTAAATCTGACTCCTTCAAGTTAACTTAAGTTGAATCTCATTTGTTTTTATATCTCATCCCAGTCGATACCATTTCCAGTCTAATTTTACTTAACTTAGCTCAAGTTAAACTTCATTCATTTTAACTTACCCGTTGTAAAATTTATTTCTATATTTTTTTAAAATCATTCACCATTTATAAGTTCATTACTGACACTTCCTAATACATTTAAATAAGGATTCCAAAAATTTTTAAACACCCGTTATTTATTTCAAATCATTTTTAAACCAGTATATAGCTTTTGGGTTCAACAGACCATTTCTATGAAATTTTCAAAATCAACCCGACTTTATCCAAACAATTCCTTTCAGAATTTAACAAAACCAACAATTGTTTACCAAAACAAAATTTTTCATATTAATTTACTATGGTAGCACTCATCACTTAGAAACTCGAAATTGAATACTGGTGATGCTGAAGTCATCGCCAAAATTATTTTCCAACAACTGTAATGAGTTCAGTGCTATATCCCTTACAAAATCCATTTTAAAACAATTTCTTTCAAAAATATTCTCAAAATAATACTCTTATGATTATTATTTTCCACACCACTTTGAAAACTTCTAGGCATTTAAGTTTCCTAGATTCTGGTTGAACCCTATTTTAATTATAATCCATTTATATAACTTATACAAATTTTCATTTGGTAATATAAACCATTTCCGCTTTGATATTCTTATTTGATTGTCATATTATCATTGAAACACTCCGAATATATATAATAATTTACAAAAAATTATTTCTTTCATATCAAAAATATAATTTTGGTAAAATTATTTCATTTACCGCATTTAAAAACAATACTGTGTCAAATTGCTCTATTCAAGTGTTTGGAATCCCTTATCGATTCAGTTGTACAGACTGTGCCGACCAGGGTTCATAAGCCACTTAATAAATCAACCAAAACAATATAAAACATTTTATATTTACAAACAAATACGCACTCATATCTATTAATACATTCAAACTCATTCTAAGGTACTATTGACCCTATCTCTAATGAGTAATCCCCACCTTAGCCAAGTTTCTCGCTTAACCTTCAGCACTGATACCAACTATAACGGACGTGAGTTTCGACCCTTGAAAATCGACATAAATACGTCCACTATATAGAATGTAGAGCAAACGAGTGTCGAAAATCACGAGTTCATTACGGGTGAAGAAGAAAGAGGTAGAAGAAAAATAGAAACAATAACAAAGACACTCACAGTCGCAGCGGAATAAAATATAATATGTAATAACATAATTTAAATACAAGAACTTAACTTTTAATATACATACCATTATCAGAGTACAACAATTCAATACATCAAATGGACAATTATAATAATTTGTCCTCACACAGTGGAAATATAACAAAGTATGGAGATATGTCTTTGTCGTCCAACTCGTCTTTTGAGCTCCATAGCATTCAAACCCACTGTAATATTCAGTCTGATCCGAGCATTATAATAAAATAACACCCGAGTCAGTCTGGAAAACAAGTATGAGAAAACACACCCAATTTGAATTATTAACTTTTCTCAAAATCCTTTGAAAAACAAGGTATCTTTAAGACTACGTCACAGATAAAAACGATGGTTTTTCCTTACGATAACCAATTTTTTTTAATCGAAATCATCTGATATTATAATAGTGTCTATAGAAAGTAAATAGAAAATAGCTGAAATGCTTGCATCTCATGTT
Source organism: Allium cepa (assembly GCA_030765085.1). Taxonomy (NCBI): domain Eukaryota; kingdom Viridiplantae; phylum Streptophyta; class Magnoliopsida; order Asparagales; family Amaryllidaceae; genus Allium; species Allium cepa. The sequence continues at coordinate 227,256,597 of CM060939.1, forward strand.
TCAACATAGTTGGGCAAAATCAAAACCATATGGCGCTTGTAACAACCCTAGATTTTGACTATATATTTAAATTTGACTTTATTTCATTTTGAAATTAATTTAAATTTTTTTATTTGTGTGATATCATTTCTAAACATTTTTAAAATGATAATGTAATTTTTCCAAAATTTACTATATTTATTTCCTATTTTTAAAGGCTGTTTTCCAATTTTCTGCCATTTTCTTCATTTAAATTTCTTTATTTTATTTGAAATTTGTTTTATTTGTGAAATTTCACCTCTAAATATTTTAAAAATAATAATAGAATTTTTCCCAAATTTACTGTATTGATTTCCTATTTTTAAGGGCTGTTTTCCCCTTTTTTTGCTATTTTCTACATTAAAAATTATATTTAAATTAAATTTTAAATATTTATTTTGTGAATAAAATTTTGTTTTATGTTATTATTTATGTTTAAAAATACTTTAAAAGCTCATATGATTTTTTTTTTTCATTTACTTTCAAATTTTCTTGTCTAGTTCACTGTTTTAACTATTTTTTCTTAATTTTTCTCTATATAATTAATAAATGGTATATATATTTTTATATTTTGTTAAAGTTTCAAAATTTTATCTGATAATATTTTTATTTCAGAATATATAAACTTTTACAAATAATTAAAGGTAAATTGAAAGGGTTTGTGACCTTTTATTTCCAGTGGCTTTTGATTTTCCCACCTCTTCATTTTCCTAAACTCTTGCCATCAATTAGCCATAACTCTCCACATCTTCAGCCGACCACTTCATTCTTCATTCACGTACATCATTTCTCACCTAATTTCTGAAAAAAAATTCGGCCATCACTTGTTTGAGAAGTTGGTAAAATTCTATTTTCTTTTATCTCCTTTTGTTCACCTATGTTGATTTTTCGTTTGATTTGCACTTGATTTTCTTTATCATAGGATCGGCCATGCCCCTCTCCAGCCCCTGCCGCCACCACCACCACCTGAGCACGCCACCAGCACCTCCTCCTTACTGACCATCCCCATCCGTACCACCCTAGGCGGTAGTTCCTTCACCAAGTTCACCAAACTCCAACATCTTGACCTAGCCGAGCACAAGCCTTCGCATCCACCACTTCCACCACCCATGGCCGCCACCTACATGACCACCACCACCTCCAGCACCTGCAGCACCCTCTGCCACATCACCACAGTGGACCCCACTCCTCTGGCCGTGACCACAGCAGCCTTGGCCGAGCTTTGTTTGCTTGAAACTTGTGGTGTTGTTAGTAGTTATGCCTTGTTGTGTTGTTGTTCCATCTCCATAATTTTTTCCATCAACAAACTCATGTTAGGCCGACCTTAGCAACCTAGACCTGACCCAAAACCATTGCCTTAGACCTGTACTCCACCTCTGGCTGAGCCTATGGGATGTCGGAAGCAAGTGTAAAGCATTTCAGCTTTGTTTTATGAAGTTATTTCTAGCATAGTTTATCGAATTTTTGGTTGAAACCTTATAATTGTTATATTGTTTTGTTTGATTGATATTCAAGGGAATTAATCCTTGGCTTCTCCATTCGTATCTGTGTCGTGCTTTTGTGCTTGTGTAGATCCCGTTTGTGCAATTCGTCGTTGTGTCATCAACTCAAAACAGTGAGTTATTCTCACCAGACAGTTTTATACTTATATGAATAGTAAATTGATCACTTGTGAATATGTAAACTGCATCACTATATTATTATTTGCTATGTCACTATTATATGATTTTCACCCATTCTTAAACACTTATTATGACATTTGTTACTTTTATATTATGTTGTTCTGTTATTTTATCCGTTTATCACACTACAAGTTCCCTTTAGATTACTATCACTATGGGTTGAAATGATACATATCCGAACGGACTTTAGAATAAGGGAAAATCATTATGGGCTGAAATGATAGGCCTCAATGATTTTCAAATTTATTTCATTTACTTGGGACTGCGGGTTTGAAATGATAAAACCCGGATTTTTCTTTGTAAATTACGGGTTGAAATGATATATTACCCGTATCACTTTTCCTAGTGTAGAAAATTATATACAGACCCATAGTTAATATATTTTTCTAAAATTTTTAAAATTATTTTAGAAATGTAAATATTAAAATATTTTGATTTAAACCTAATTAAAAATGATTTTTGGTAAAATATTATTGATTTTCTGAATAATTACAAGTGAAATAAATTAACGAAAAGGTTAGAAAATTTTGAATGTAAGCTATTTTTGGAAATTTGATTTGGTTATAATTTGAAATTAAAAAGAATATGAAAGCATGATAAATTTATGGTAATTTGAATTTAAAGGAATTTAAAGTGATTTTATATCATATTAATGATTTTAATAAAGTTGAAATGTGAAATGAATGAATATTTAAGTTGAAATTTTAAATTGTAACTAAAATTGGAGCTTTTGGAATTGACTTAAAAGTGAATTTTTAATTAAGTAAATAAAAATATAAACTAAGTTATATTTGAGAATTTTAACTTAAGTGTTAGGTTGAAATTTAAATGTAATGAATTTAAAATTGGACACTGCAATTTAATAACTGAATTAGTGTTAGATATGAATTTTTAAATGGAAATTTAACTTTATGAAATCATGAAATTAAAGAAAATTAAATGATGGTTATAAAAGTAAAATTATGTGATTTTATAAGTTAAAAGTGAATTATAGAAAATATAATTGTTGGATTAAACTAAGTTTTTTTTTTCTTTGAAACTAATGTAACACTATTACAGCATTTTAAACGCTGTCTTTTGTTAAATTTAACTGTTTTGAATATAACTTTCTGTAGCAATTTCCAAATGCTGCGAAAGTTTAATTTTCACTGTTTTGATAAAATTAAGTGAATGAATGAACTTTGAAAGTTGAAATTTTTGGAAGTTTAATAATTTAATTATTAAATATAATAACTTCACTTTTAAAGGATTTAAATGAAGTAATTTATTGGAATTGAACTATTTTGAAATGTGAATTGAAATGGTATTTTTAAATTGCATAAAAATGAATATGTTTTTCAAATGAAATGATAAGTTGATATTTTGAAATGGATTTGAAATGATATTGGATTTTGAGAAATAAATACCATTTTTGAAATTATAACTACGGGTTATAATAACGATTGGTTGTTAAAGAGACCGGGATCGGATATGGACATACTCTCTGTCGATACCGAAAACCACTTTAACAACTATGTGCGCGGTGGAGATTCCAGAATGAAGTAGGATGGTGACGACGTTCCTAAGGTACATTTCGTGGACCTAACTCCCGTGAGTTAGCATAAGGTGGCTAAAACAGGAGCAATCTCGGGCCATAGGAGGTAGCACCTCTGGCTGAACACACTTCTTCGATACCATTCTATTTACTGTTGTGATCGATTGGGTGCACCCCTTGATTTTTGGAGTGTTGTTCGGGGTGGGCGTATGTGGCTGCTGCGTTACCATCAGCCCGTGTGCGTAATTGGTATATCTACCCTGGCATTGCCTTGTGTGTCGTGTCACCTACCATACAGAGCCTTTACTACGAGTTTGTCTTTCTCCCATAGCCCGTGTGGTATCCTCTGACAGTCACCCGGAGCGGAGATGGCATGATATTGGATGGACTACTGGGACTATTGTGTGTGAAGGGTGATATGGGTAGCCCGGAACGCTATTTAAAAGTATGTTTATTTTACTATAGACAATAGTATAATAGCGAAATATTACAAAATAGTAAATAGTTTAACGGATCCTTAGAGGATGGGCGGTCCCAGGCATCCTTTAAGTTACTTATATCTTTATTACAGTTCACTTGAGTTGGTTTACATTATATAAGTATATATTGTCCTGACTCGAGCGTTTTGTGTTTTGCTTTACGCTCGGGTCAGCCTGAGTATTCACAGCTTTGGATTCTCTTCCTGGAGCTGGTCTTTCACTGGAGTTTCTACTTATCTACATATTTATCTACTTCTGTTTCAGCTGTATTAGTTTATCTCATGTATTAGTGAACTTCTATGTATTTGGGATTTCTATTTTGTTGTTTTTCAGACTATATTATGTATTTGGTTTGAGACTCTGTTATAGTAGCTTCATGAACTACTATGTTATTTTATATTCCGCTGCGAGTTATTCTGTTTGTTCTGTGTCTGTGATTCTGTATATTTGATTTCATTTGCTCCAAATTTATTTACAATCTGTTATTTCGCATCGTTCAAGTCTGACATGTGTGGATTATTGTCGATTTGAATGGTACGAAATTGGGGGTTGTTACAGTTGGTATCAGAGCTTTGGTTTTGGCAACCATTGCCTCTGCGGAGCAAAAACTCATTAGAGATAGGGTATTTCCACCCTAGAATGAGTGAAATCAATCTCAGAATCATATCTTTGTGAGAGACGTATTTTCTAAGTATAAAATGATTTTTCAAAATATTTTCAAAGGATTTTCAAAGATTATTTTGATATATAAATTTTTCTTGCTTTTAAAGGATTTTCAAATGTTTTCTAACTTTCCTTTCCTTCGTATCTATCTTGTTAGGATCTTTTCTTTCTTTAAGATATTCATCCAGTGTATTATCTTGCCTTATCTTAATTTGTCTTCGGCTTGTCTTTATTCTTATCCTAAATTTATTCTTGATATTTTTCAGGATGAATCGGGGAAATGCCAGAGTTAAGGGTCGTGGTATTGCCCCAGCTCCTCAACCTGTTGCTCCAGTCAGGTTCACTGTTCTTTGTAAGGAATTCTCTCAACTTGGTGGAACCCCAATCACCGGTTCAGAGACTATCATTGAGGCTCAGCAGTGGTTGCGGAGTCTTGAGAGGATATTTACTGGTCTTGACATTACTGATGCTCAGAAGCGTCAGCTTGCAGCCTGGCAGTTGCATGATTCTGCTTTAGATTGGTGGGAGTCCTTAACGGCTAACACCGTCGAGGCTGATCTCACTTGGGAGCAGTTTAGGTATCCTTTGGGTTATCTTAATTTTGTTCCTATTTTTCCTTTCTTTGAATCTATCTTAAGCTTGTTTTCTGTATCCCTTTTACAGGGAGGCTTTTGTGGCAAAATGGATGCTAGAAGCCGGGAAATCTCAGCTTTATCGTGAGTTTATGGATCTGAAGCAGGGTACTATGTCTTTTGCTGAGTATGAGAGGAAATTTAATGAACTTTCCAAGTTCGGTCCTGGCCTTATTGATACTCCTCTTAAGAAGAATGAGAAATTTATTGCTGGTGCTCGGCCAGAGTATTATAGTCGCCTTATTTCTCATGTTCATGGTTCTTTCACCCAGCTTATGGATATGGCTATTCGCTATGAGAATCCCACATCCAAAGGTCCTGCTGTTTCTGGTGCTCAGTCTTCCTCTGCAGTTTCCAAGAAGCGTAAGCCTAATTTTCAGCAGCAGAAGAAGAATTGGCAGAAGCGTCCTGGTTTGGGAACTTCATCATCTGCCTCTACTCAGAGGCAACCAGTTGATCTCTCCTCCATCACTTGCTTTAGGTGTGATCAGAGAGGGCACTATGCCAATAGCTGTCCCATACTATCTGGTGCTGTAGTTCCTCCACCTGCTCAGTCGGTTAGACGTGATCTCTGCCATATCTGTCTCCAGCCCGGTCATTTTAAGAAGGATTGCCCTACCCAGCAGAGGGGTACTCCTTCTGGTATATTTGCTGTCACTTCTGCCTCATCTCTAGTTCCTCCACCTGCCCCTGCTCCTAGTGATGACCAAGGTACACTCCAGGGTTCATTTACTTTATTTCATCATCATGTTCGTGTGTTGTTTGATACTGGTGCTTCACACAGTTTTATTTCTGTTGATTTGTGTGATAAGTTTGAACATCTCCTTTCTCCTGAGTATACTTCTGGTCCATTATGTGTTTCAAATCCTATTGGGGGTCCTGCTAACCTTAATCGGATTTGTCGAGAGGTGAAACTTCTCCATTCTGATCATCGCTTTAGTGGTGATTTTTATATTCTGGGCTTTGATGCTTTTGATTTATTGCTTGGTCAGGATTGGTTAGTGAATCATAATGCTCATATCTCTTGTAAAGCCCGGTCTGTTCAGCTTGTTGATGATCAAGGGAATTCCTTGATTATTCAGTGCCGCATGCCTTAGGATTTTGCTGGCAACTTTATTTATTCTTTGGATTCTTCTTCCAGTGACCTTGATTCAACTCCTGTGGTTAGATTATATCCCGATGTATTTGGCGAAGTCATTTCTTTACCGCCGAAGCGGGAAATTGATTTTCGGATTGATCTTATTCCTGGTGCTCGACCTATTGTTCTTCCTCCTAGAAGAATGGCACCCCACGAGAAGGTTAAGATGGGAAAGCAAATTGAAAACTTATCTTCCAAAGGTCTGATTAGGCCCAGTTTTTCTGAATGGGGAGCTGCGGTAGTTTTTGTCACCAAATCTGATGGTTCACTTCGGATGTGTGTTGATTATAGGGAGCTGAACAAGCTCATTATGAAAAACAGATATCCTATGCCTCGTATCAATGATATGTTTGATCAGCTTCATGGTGCTACTATTTTCTCTCAGCTTGACCTTGCCACAGGTTTTCATCAGCTCAGGGTTGCTAAGGATAGCATTCCCAAGACTGCTTTCCGCATTGAGAATGGATTTTATGAATGGTTAGTCATGCCTTTTGGTTTGACTAATGCTCCTGCTTTCTTGTTGATTTGATGAATCGTGTTTTTCGTGATGTGCTTAATAAATTTGTGCTAGTCTTTGTTGATGATATCCTTGTCTTCTCTAAGACTAAGGATGAGTCTTGAGACTCTCAGAAATCATCAGTTAAAGGCTAAATTTTCTAAATGCCATTTCTGGAAGGATGAAGTCCGTTATCTCGGGCATATTGTTTCTAGTAATGGAGTCTCTGTTGATCCAGTTAAGATTGTTGCGATCAATGTAAGTCTTTCTTTTTTCTCTTTCTTTATCATTTTAATAATTCTATATTTTTTTCCTATTGTTTTATTTTCCCCCGATTTTTCCAGGATTGGGAAACTCCAAAGACTCCATCTGATATTCGTAGTTTTCTGGGCCTTGCCGGTTACAACCGGAGATTCATTGAGAATTTTTCTCGGATTGCTGCACCTCTTACAGCTTTAACTCGGAAGAATGCCAGATTTGTCTGGAGTGATAAGTGTAAGGCTGCATTCAGTGAGTTGAAGAGCAAGCTAACTTCCGCACAAGTTCTTACTGTTCCGAATGGGAGTGAGGGATTTACAGTTTACACTGATGCTAGTCGTGAGGGTTTGGGTGCTGTTCTCATGCAGGATGGTAGGGTTATTGCCTATGCCAGCCGTCAGTTGAAGACCCACGAAGCAAATTATGCTGCTCATGATTTAGAGTTACTTGCTGTTGTCTTTGCTTTGAAACTTTGGAGGCATCATCTTCTTGGAACCAAGTTTGAGCTTTTCACAGATCATCAGTCTCTGAGATATATCTTCACCCAGAAGGATTTGAATCAGAGGCAAGTTCGCTGGCTTGAGTTTCTGGCTTCTTACGACCTCGACATTAACTATACTCCCGGTAAAGCTAATGTTGTGGTCGATGCTCTGAGTCGGAAGAAGGCTTTGTTGTGTCAGCTTGTTGTTTCTTCTTCTCCTCTTCTGGATCAGATTCTGGCTAAGCAGGATGAGGATGAGATGCTTAGATTGATCAAGGAGAGTGTTCGTAGCAGAGTCGGTGGTAGTAGAGGTAGTAGTGGAGCTCAGATTGATGACAAAGGGATTTTGCGGATTAATGGCAGGATTTGTGTTCCGAAGGTTGATAGTTTGAGGCAGGAGTTGCTTCAGGAAAATCATAGATCCAGACTTTCTATTCGTCCTGGTGTGTCGAAGATGTATCAGGATATGAAGAGGCTTTATTGGTGGAAGGGGATGAAGAGGGATATCTCTATCTTTGTTGGTCGGTGTGCGACTTGTCAGCAAGTCAAAGCCGATAACCAGAAGACCCCTGGTTTGTTGCAGCCCCTCGAGATTCCTAATTGGAAGTGGGAACAGGTTTCCATGGATTTCATCGATGGTTTACCGAGGACTCGGAAAGGCAATGAGAGTATCTGGGTTATTGTTGATAGACTGACCAAGTCCGCTCATTTTATTCCGGTCAAGTCTACTCGTTCTGCTTCTAGTTTATCTGAGATTTACATGAGAGAGATCGTTCGTCTCCATGGTGTTCCTCTCAGTATTGTTTGTTATCGTGACCCTATCTTTACTAGTCAGTTCTGGAAGGCTTTTCAGGAATCTTTAGGCACTCGTTTGAATCTGAGCACTGCTTATCATCCTCAGTCCGACGGTCAGACGGAAAGAGTAAATCAGATTCTCGAGGATCTTCTTCGTGCTTGTGTGCTTGATTTTGGAGGATCTTGGGAAGATTATCTCCATCTTGCCGAATTTTCCTACAATAATAGCTATCAGGTATTATCTTATCTTTTGTTTTCAGTCTATTCTTGATCTTTTTATCTATCTCATTCCATCTTTGCATTCAGGCCAGTCTCAAAATGTCTCCGTTTGCTGCTTTATACGGGCGACCTTGTAGATCTCCATCTTGCTGGATTGAATCCGGTAATCATTTGGTTCTTGGTCCTGAAGTGATTTTGGAAGCTTCTGAGAAAGTTGAGGAGGTTAAGAAGAGGCTGAGAGTCGCTCAGGATAGATAGAAGAAATATGCTGATAAGCGTATGCGAAATTTGGAATTTGCTGTTGGTGATTAGGTGTTTCCTTAAGGTTTCTCCCTTGAGGAATGTCATTCACTTTGGTCGTAGAGGGAAGCTTTCTCCCAGGTTCATTGGTCCTTTCCGCATCATGGAAAGAGTTGGTTCTTTGGCTTATCGTCTGGATTTGCCCGAGAAGCTTTCTTGAGTGCATGATGTATTCCATGTCTCACATCTTCGCCGTCATCTCCATGATCCATCTCTTATTGTCCAGCCTTCTGCTCTTGATAGTTTGGATATTGAGCCTAACCTAACTGTTGAGAGGAAGCCACTTCATATTGTCGATAGAGATACGAAGCAGCTCAGAAGAAAATCTGTTAATCTGGTCAAAGTACAGTGGAGTACTGATGATCGAGATTGTACTTAGGAAACGGAGGAGAGCATTCGTGCTTCGAATCTGGAACTATTCGTTTCAGGTACTATTTTGTTTCTCTATCTTGTTTCTCTTTATTTTTCCTTTCCGCTCTTTTCGAGGACGAAAAGATTTGAGTGGGGGAGAGTGTAACAACCCTAGATTTTGACTATATATTTAAATTTGACTTTATTTCATTTTGAAATTAATTTAAATTTGTTTATTTTTGTGATATCATTTCTAAACATTTTTAAAATGATAATGTAATTTTTCCAAAATTTACTGTATTTATTTCCTATTTTTAAAGGTTGTTTTCCAATTTTCTGCCATTTTCTTCATTTTAAATTTCTTTATTTTATTTTAAATTTGTTTTATTGTGAAATTTCACCTCTAAATATTTTAAAAATAATAACAGAATTTTTCCAAAATTTACTGTATTGATTTCCTATTTTTAAGGGTTGTTTTCCCCTTTTTTTGCTATTTTGTACATTAAAAATTATATTTAAATTAAATTTTAAATATTTATTTTGTGAATAAAATTTTGTTTTATGTTATTATTTATGTTTAAAAATACTTTACAAGCTCATATGAATTTTTTTTTATTTCATTTACTTTCAAATTTTCTTGTCTAGTTCACTGTTTTAACTATTTTTTTCTTAATTTTTCTCTATATAATTAATAAATGGGATATATATTTTTATATTTTGTTAAAATTTCAAAATTTTATCTGATAATATTGTTATTTTAGAATATATAAACTTTTATAAATAATTAAAGGTAAATTGAAAGGGTTTGTGACCTTTTATTTCCAATGGCTTTTGATTTTCCCACCTCTTCATTTTCCTAAACTCTTGCCATCAATTAGCCATAACTCTCCACATCTTCAGCCGACCACTTCATTCTTCATTATTGTACATCATTTCTCACCTAATTTCTGGAAAAAAATTTGGCCATCACTTGTTTAAGAAGTTGGTAAAATTCTATTTTCTTTTATCTCCTTTTGTTTACTTATGTTGATTTTTCGTTTGATTTGCACTTGATTTTCTTTATCATAGGATCGGCCATGCCCCCTCTCCAGCCCCTGCCGCCACCACCACCACTTGAGCACGCCACCAGCACCTCCTCCTCACTGACCATCCCCATCCGTACCACCCTAGGTGGTAGTTCCTTCACCAAGTTCACCAAACTCCAACATCTTGACCTAGCCGAGCACAAGCCTTCACATCCACCACTTCCACCACCCATGGCCGCCACCTACATGACCACCACCACCTCCAGCACCCTCTTCCACATCACCACAGTGGACCCCACTCCTCTGGCCATGACCACAACAGCCTTGGCCGAGCTTTGTTTGCTTGAAACTTGTGATGTTGTTAGTAGTTATGCCTTGTTGTGTTGTTGTTCCATCTCCCTAATTTTTGCCATCAACAAACTCATGTTAGGCCGACCTTAGCAACCCAGACCTGAGCCAAAACCATTGCCTTAGACCTGTACTCCACCTCTAGCCGAGCCTATGGGATGTCGGAAGCAAGTGCAAAGTATTTCAGCTTTGTTTTATGAAGTTATTTCTAGCATAGTTTATCGAATTTTTGGTCTGAAACCTTATAATTGTTATATTGTTTTGTTTGATTGGTATTCGAGGGAATTAATCCTTGGCTCCTCCATTCGTATCTGTGTCGTGCTTTTGTCCTTATGTACATCCCGTTTGTGCAATTCGTCGTTGTGTCATCAACTCAAAACAGTGAGTTATTCTCACCAGACAGTTTTATACTTATATGAATAGTAAATTGTTCACTTGTGAATATGTAAACTGCATCACTATATTATTATTTGCTATGTCACTATTATATGATTTTCACCCATGCTTAAACACCTATTATGACATGTGTTACTGTTATATTATGCTATTCTGTTATTTTATCCGTTTATCACACTGCAAGTTCCCTTTAGATTACTATCACTATGGGTTGAAATGATACATACCCGAACGGACTTTAGAATAAGGGAAAATCATTATGGGCTGAAATGATAGGCCTGAATGATTTTCAAATTTATTTCATTTACTTGGGACTGCGGGTTTGAAATGATAAAACCCGGATTTTTCTTTGTAAATTACGGGTTGAAATGATATATTACCCATATCACTTTTCCTAGTGTAGAAAATTATATACAGACCCGTAGTTAATATATTTTTCTAAAATTTTTAAAATTATTTTAGAAATGTAGATATTAAAATATTTTGATTTAAACCTAATTAAAAATGATTTTTGGTAAAATATTATTGATTTTCTGAATAATTACAAGTGAAATAAATTAACGAAAAGGTTAGAAAATTTTGAATGTAAGCTATTTTGGGAAATTTGATTTAATTATAATCTGAAATTAAATAGAATATGAAAGCATGATAAATTTATGATAATTTGAATTTAAAGGAATTTAAAGTGATTTTATATCATATTAATGATTTTAATAAAGTTGAAATGTGAAATGAATGAATATTTAAGTTGAAATTTTAAATTGTAACTAAAATTGGAACTTTTGGAATTGACTTAAAAGTGAATTTTTAATTAAGTAAATAAAAATATAAACTAAGTTATATTTGAGAATTTTAACTTAAGTGTTAGGTTGAAATTTAAATGTAATGAATTTAAAATTGGACACTGCAATTTAATAAGTGAATTAGTGTTAGATATGAATTTTTAAATGGAAATTTAACTTTATGAAATCATGAAATTAAAGAAAATTAAATGATGGTTATAAAAGTAAAATTATGTGATTTTATAAGTTAAAAGTGAATTATAGAAAATATAATTGTTGGATTAAACTAATTTTTTTTTTCTTTGAAACTAATGTAACACTATTACAGCATTTTAACCACTGTCTTTTGTCAAATTTAACTGTTTTGAATATAACTTTCTGTAGCAATTTCCAAATGCTGCGAAAGTTGAATTTTCACTGTTTTGATAAAATTAAGTGAATGAAAGAACTTTGAAAGTTGAAAATTTTGGAAGTTTAATAATTTAATTATTAAATGTAATAACTTCACTTTTAAAGGATTTAAATGAAATAATTTGTTAGAATTGAACTATTTTGAAATGTGAATTGAAATGGTATTTTTAAATTGAATAAAAATGAATATGTTTTTCAAATGAAATGATAAGTTGATATTTTGAAATGGATTTGAAATGATATTGGATTTTGAGAAATAAATACCATTTTTTAAATTATAACTACGGGTTATAATAACGATTGGTTGTTAAAGAGACCGGGATCGGATATGGACATACTCTCTTTCGATACTGAAAACCACTTTAACAACTGTGTGCGCGGTGGAGATTCCAGAATGAAGTAGGATGGTGACGACGTTCCTAAGGTACATTTCGTGGACCTAACTCCCGTGAGTTAGTATAAGGTGGCTAAAACAGGAGCGATCTCGGGCCAAAGGAGGTAGCACCTCTGGCTGAACACACTTCTTCGATACCATTCTATTACTGTTGTGATCGATTGGGTGCACCCCTTGATTTTTGGACTGTTGTTCGGGGTGGGCGTATGTGGCAGCTGCGTTACCACCAGCCCGTGTGCGTAATTGGTATATCTACCCTGGCATTGCCTTGTGTGCCGTGTCACCTACCATACCGAGCCTTTACTACGAGTTTGTCTTTCTCCCGTAGCCCGTGTGGTATCCTCTGACAGTCACCCGGAGTGGAGATGGCATGATATTGGATGGACTACTGGGACTATTATGTATGAAGGGTGATATGGGTAGCCCGGAACGCTATTTAAAAGTATTTTTATTTTACTGTAGACATTAGTATAATAGCGAAATATTACTATATAGTAAATAGTTTAACGGATCCTTAGAGGATGGGCGGTCTCAGGCATCCTTTAAGTTACTTGTATCTTTATTACAGTTCACTTGAGTTGGTTTACATTATATAAGTATATATTGTCCTGACTCGAGTGTTTTGTGTTTTGCTTTACGCTCGGGTCAGCCTGAGTATTCACAGCTTTGGATTCTCTTCCTGGAGCTGGTCTTTCACTGGAGTTTCTACTTATCTACATATTTATCTACTTCTGTTTCAGCTGTATTAGTTTATCTCATGTATTAGTGAACTTCTATGTATTTGGGATTTCTATTCTGTTGTTTTTCAGACTATATTGTGTATTTGGTTTGAGACTCTGTCATAGTAGCTTCATGAACTACTATGTTATTTTATATTCCGCTGCGAGTTATTCTGTTTGTTCTGTGTCTGTGATTCTGTATATTTGATTTCATTTTCTCCAAATTTATTTACAATCTGTTATTTCGCATCGTTCAAGTCTGACATGTGTGGATTATTGTCAATTTGAATGGTACGAAATTGGGGGTTGTTACAGCGCTTATTGGAGAATGGTCCCATACGATAAGTAGGCCAATGGGGTACCTCCCATCACAATATACCTCTTGAACAATGTACCAAGGATTCATTGGGATCCCTTGCTACATAAGACCGGCCTACCCGTAACCTGGATAGACCGAATATGTTATCACCATGGGTGTTTCCACCCTTACCATCGAGTGCTCCTTCTTTCATGCACAACCATATTTATAATATATAAGTTTCCGAGGACAGCAAGGAAAGTGATAGCATACCCTAATTGTGTGCGACCCGCTTAGCCTTGCTGCATCTTCCCTGTTTTAGTCATTCCCGGTTGATGAGGCTCGAGGCTAAGCGTTACCTTTCAAGAAATTCTACTTAGAGTGCTCATCATCCTCCAATGATGATGTTCTGATAGCATTCATCCATATATATTGTCTAGGGTTTGGACAACCGAATCACCATCTTCATCATTTTCATGGTAATCATTCGTTACATTAAAACCAGATCGAAGTGGTTTTCGGATCCCGGCCTCTTTGAAACGATTAAGGAAAATGGCCAAAATTGATAATCAGTTGTTTAACCATCAAATAAACATCCAAAAGCGGACATGAAACCTTATTACAAATTTTCAAAAAAAAAATATTTCCAATATCTTTATAAGATATTACTTCTAGTACTTCAACATTTGAAAACAGTTTCAAATCCTTATATTCTCAACATAATATTTCCTCCCCTTTCAAATACTTAGAATATTTTTTTCCACTTCATTTTATATTCACACTTAGGAAGTATTCTATCTATTTTCTATTTCTTTTTCTCAAAATCATTTACAATTTATGTGTAAATTTCTTAACTCGTTTGTAACGAATTTTATAAGTTTAAGAATTCTTTAATTAATTCCCTTCAATATTTCCAAAGTCAAATATATTTATTTGTAACTCCAATTTTCCCTTTCCGCTTCTTTTATGTATCCTATTTCATTTTTCGAAGCTTACTTTTATTTAACTACTTCGGAAATTTTCTTACTTCTCCCAAATTTCGTTTTGAGAATTCTCTTATAAGTCCCATCTACTAAGTAATCCTTTCCCAACTCTCGAGAAGATTTATAAATAAATTTAAACCATTTTGAAACTCCACACACACACACACACACACATATGAAAATAAAAAAGTATTTAAAAGAAAAATAATAATAATTTATTTTTAAGACATATTCAAATAATTATTTAAAACATTTAAACACTTTTTGTAACATCACTTTTCAAAGTAGGTATAAAAATTTAGGATTTATATAAATAATTATTAAGTATTTGAGAAATTCACTTCTAAAGTATTTCAAAACTAACTAACTTTAAATTACATAGCTTAATGAATAAAACCTTCCTTGTTAAAATAAAAACTTAACTTATTAATAAAAATATATTTTTAAATCTCAATAACCAAATTTACGATTTATGAACCCCTCTCGATTTCCATCACATCACTTCCATCTAGGTCTCCGTAACCATTTTCACTTCAAAAATATTATCCACTATTTTTCTCTCACCATATTCCCATATTTAAATAAAGGTTCTCCCTGTAAATTTATATTCCATATTTATCATTTGATATAGATTTTCTTTATCAATAAACACCATTTATAAATTTTTATAACTTCTTTAAGTTTCACTAAAAATAACCTCATTTATAAAATTCCATTTTATAAATTCAATCCCTTATAAATTCCATTTATTTTTTTCAAACTATTATTAATATCGATTTCAACTTCTTTTTATATTTTTTTGAATATCATTTAAAAATCCAATCTTGAAAAGTCCTTTATATAATTTATTTTAAATCTCTAGTTAAAATATTTTCTGGCATTATGTAGTACGATCAAAGACCAATTATTGCTTATTCAAATCAATCTCTTTTAAATAATCCAAATTTCGATATATAGATTTTTACATTAAAATCCCCCTTCTAATACCTTAAAAATTCAAAATAATATTTATGGTACTTAATACACCAAAGTTAATTCCCATGCTAACATAACAATTAAAAATTTACAACACACAATAATCATGCAGATTATTCAATCACATTCTATATTTCTATATATGGAAAACACTAAATATATTTGAGAAATTCAGTTGGTTCACTCCAACCTGTTTTCCCACATCCACAGATGTTAGACAACAATAAAAATAACCATCTCACTTCGAGGGGGATATCACGTTATATAGGGTCATCCACTATTATGTGGGGAGCATAGGGTCTCATCCGCTATAATGTGCAGGAATATCAATCCAACTACTAATATATATATACTACTATATATATAATCGTCCAATAGATAATTATAAATTTACCAATCCAATCAAGCATCGAACAATTAAGTTTAAACATTTAAATTTAAATGTGGCAATCCAAATGGGTGAGGATTTCTCACCTTGATTTTTATTTAATTTTCCGAACCTCCAAATTTAAATTATTAATTCCAGGTGACTCCAAAAATTTCGAACCAGCTCCATATTGTAAAAGTCGCTACTATAAATCCAACCTTACTGATTTTTGATTTTTGGACCTCGTATGAATTTTATTTTAAATTTAATTAGCTATCAAAATATGAAATTATAATCTAAATAATTAATTAAAATTTAATTTAGATACAGTGTTATAACTTCACCACCACGTTTATGCAAAACCCCTACCGACGACTCATTGGGCACTGCTATGACAAACTATCGCCACGATAGACTGCCGCCACCGTGACCATGCGGCCACCGCACTTTCTCCACTGATGCAACCACAGGCCTAACACCCTCAACCTAGCTTCTACTAAGCGCCCTATTTCAACATCATTCCTTTTCGTTCGTCGCTCATCCCAGCTCCAGCCACAACCCCAAATCGACTTCGTCCCCGACGCCGACCGAAAGCACGCCATGGCAACCACCAACCCACATTGTGATGACCCAGAATTTGGGCAATATCAATTTAATAATCTATATTAAAGATTAAATTAATTTGATAATTTTTTGTTAATAAAATTTGGATTGATTTAATAATCTTCTTTTAATAAATATTTAATAGGTAGATTTTATCTTTTTGAAAGCTAATAAATTGTTTTCTATTTATAATGTGTGTGTGTATATGTATATTTGTATATATTGAAAATAGATAAGCTTGTTTTAAATTTAATAAAGAAAGCATTTCTAATTCTAATATTTTTGGTAATTTGGAAATTTGATTTAATTTAATATTAAGCTTTTCAAAGCTATTTAATAAGTAAACTATGGTTTTAAATACTTAAGGTAAGTGTTAATTATTTAAAATTTATTTTAGCTTATGTATAAATTTGGAAAAAGGTTTGTTGTATTTTCTTTTTAAATATAGCTTGATAAATATGATTTGAAACTATATATAAAAGTTTGAAATATATATAAGTTTAAATTACAATTTTACAAATGAAACATTAATTCATATAACAAGATAAGTAATTTACAATAAAGATATAATTTCTTTTATGAATTATTTAAAAATGTTAATTTGTTATTTTAAAACAATATTAATAATGCATTGTTTATATATATAAATATAAAAGGATTTTAGTATAAATAGAATTGTTATTTCAAATTGAATTTTGCAGTTATATATGTACATAGATAACTTGAATATTAAAATTGTATTTTAGAATAAGATTTGAATTTAATTTATAGTTTTGAAATTTAAAAGAATAAATATTTAAAAATGTTTCGGATTTTATAGATATATGTATAAGCTTTTATTTATGAATATGATTGGTTTTATTTCTTTTAAAATTATCTATACATATAAATATGTACTTATAAACCAATTAATTAAATATAAGCTTATATTAACATTTAAAACAAATAAAGATTACTTAAAAAGACAAATGTAAATATATTAAGGACCCATGCAACAAGTGTAAACTAATAATTAACTTAAGATGACAAATGTAAAGATTTTTTTTCTTTTAATTTTTGAATTAATCATTTTAGTCATTTTAAATACATATGTTTTCCCCTTCTTCATTTCTTTATTCTTTAATCAAAACTAAAGAAAATTTCAACTGAACAATAACTCAAAAACCTGTACATTAACAAAGATCAAATACAAATCTGAGAACACTCCCTCAAAACCAGAAATGTAAATCAAAATTTGTAGCTCATTTGCAAAATTAAACATCTTCCTCAAACCTGTAATGAAATATCAAAATCAAGAGCATGCAAACTAAAGCCTGTAGTTCAGTTTCAAACTAAAGAAAACCTGTAGTCATCATTTTTCTTCAGTCTGTTCAAGCCTGCATTTTCTTTTTAAATCTGGAAGCATGCATGTAGTTTTAAATCAAGGAGCAAAAGCATTTCAGTGGTAAAACAACAAGCAAGCACTCAAGTTTTTAAAGTTCAAAAGTTTTCAAAAGCAAAAGGCAATTCAAGTTTTCTTTGTGAAAAACTGTTTCAAAAAAATATGCTTTATTCATCATCTTAAACAGGTGAGTAACATCACATTTTTTAAACTTAAATATGAATTATGGTTGCATGTTAGTTCTGTGATAAATATGTGTATATATAAGTGCAATCTGATATGAATATATATAGATGTATAGTGTGCATGCTGTTGTATATATGTTCTCTGTTCTGAGATTCCAAGCACAAGATTTTGATTCAAAAATCATTATCTCTTGACCTACTTGCTTTCTGGACTTAGGATTAAAACAAATAAAAATTGTTTTAGCATAAATTAAAGTTTAAAAATTTATTTAAGTAAAATCAAATTTGGGAATGGCTCTGGAAACCATAAGAACAGAAATGCTTAAGCTAAGTCAAAATTCAAATTTAGTTATTCATTAATTCCGGGTTATAAATCCAATCCCTAAACCAAAACATGATATTTAAGACTAAAATCATAATTTTTAATTTGAGGAGAAGTGAGCAGTTCTGGGTTGAACTGAATATGGGAATTAGGGGTTTTCTGGTGGTCTACTTGATCATAGGGGTCGGGATCTTCAGTGCAGATAGAGGAGTGACCGAAGATAGTGGCAAAAATGTCTGATGGTCATGCATTTAACTGTGGCGGTAGCAGTGATTGATTCTTGTCTGTAAACCCTAGTTTTAACTAAGTGGAGTATTTGGATCATCTAGTCATCTCCGGTTGATCGAGTGCGACAAGACTCAGATGAATGGAAGCGGAAGCATTGACGAAGGTGTAGCCGGAGTTTCAGACCCTCTGGTGGTCGGAGATGCGAAGACAAGATGTTTTCCAGGTTTGAAATGGTGTTCCAGGTTTTGGTTCCAGGTTTGGGTTATAGCTCAAATTCATTTAGAGTTGTTCTTGGATTTCTGATGATCAAGGTTGTGAGATTTGATGATCAACGACTTGTAGAAGCCTTCAACGATGATAGGAGATGGACGGCGTCACCGTGCATGTGCACGGTGCACTTCCATTGTTTCCGGTGATGTTTGGTTTGAGGGGTTGGATTACTCGGGTTTTTCTCGAGAGATCTGATAATTTGCTCGAAGTATTTTGGTTTTGGCTCAAAGTCATTTAGGATGGGCTCTAGTAGAATATTTGGTTACAGGTTTTTAACCTGTAGTGTTTTAAAAAATTTAAAAAAATAATTTTAAAATATGAAGCAAAGTATAAACTAAGTTTAAATCAAAGTTAGTCTGGAATCAAATTTAGTTTGAATCTTAATTTTGAAATAATTTATATTTTGAAATTTAAATTGTTTTATCAACATAAAATGTATTTTAAATAGTTTGAATTAGAAATGAAGTTTTAAAATGTAAGTAAAGTTTAAATCAAAGTTTAATATGGAATCAAATTTAGCTTGTTTCATAGTTTTGAAATAAAGAAAGAATTTAAATTTAAAATGTTTTAAACAAATTTGAATGTTTAAAGTGTACTTTGAATTGATTTGAATTTAAAATGAATTTGGTTTTAAGTTTCTTTTGAATTTCTTTATAAAATAATTATTTCTTTAACATGAGATTTTAAAAGGTTTTTGAGTTGTTTTGAACTATGTTAAAGTTAAATTTGTATTCATTTTAAATCTTAAATTTAAAACGAAATTTAAAAGTAAATTTAAAAATAAACTGTTTTTTAATGCTTTGTTTAAGTAAGAAATGTCTTACTTTAAGATAATTAAGAATTTAGTGATTTGTGATTCATTAAAATTGTTAAGGTAATTAAAATAGATAATTGATTGATTTAATTTATTAATGATTTGAATTAATTAATTTAGTAATTAAGGATTTTAATTAATTAATTAAGATTTAAGTTAATTAATTAAGGAATATTTGTAATTAAGAATCATTAATTTGATAAGATTAGAATATTAATTAATGATAAGGATTAATTAATCAAGTAATTAAAGATTAATTAAGTTACAGTTAAACACTTAATTAATTAAATAATTAGAGATTAATTAATTGGTAATCCAGATTTATTAATTTGTAATTAATAACGAATAATCTAAGTTTAATTACTTAAGAAAAGTAATTAAAGAATTGTTAGTAGTTAATGAAGGTCATTAACTTGGATTATTAAATAATTAATTATTGTGGTTAATTTTAATAATTAATTAGATTAATTAATTAAGGATAATCATTTATGAAATAGGGTAAGTATAATTACTTAAGCAAAGTAATTAAGGAATTAATTACTCATTGTAATTAATTAAGTTTACTGTGACTAGTTTAAGTTAATTAATTAAGTTTAATTAATTTAATCATTGGATGATTTGATAAGTAATTACTTAATGTAATTAATGAAGTGTAATTACTTAGTGAAGTAATTAATGGATAATTAGTGGATGTAATTAGCTGAAGATGATTTAATAATAGAAGTAATTTGGATTAAATTACATAATCAAGGGATTAATTAAGGTAATTAATTAAGAAGTAGTTAATTTATATAATGAAGTATTAAGGGTAGTTAATTACTGAATGTGACTAATCAAGAGTGATTAATAATTTGGTCTAATTAAAGACTAATTAATTAATGTAATTAATAAATTAAAATAGAGTAATTAATTAAAGAAGTAATTAGAGATCATTAATTAATATAATTAATGATGTAATTAAGGGTTGATTAATTAAGGAATAATTAATCAATGAGTAATTAATTAATGTAATTAATTAAGGATTAAGGTGATTAATTATGATTAATTAATGAAGTAATTAAAGGTTAATTACTGTAAGTGGTAAGGATAATTAATTTGTGTAATTAATTTAACGACTAATTACTTAAAGTAATTAGAGAATGATTAATCAAGGGTGACTAATTAAGATGAATACTTAGAGAATGATTAATTATTTGGATTTGTAATCAATTAATGATAAGGTAAGTAGGATTTATATAATGGAGGTAATTAATTTAAGTTATTTTAAATTAATTAGAGATGAAGTAATTAATTTAATTCATTTTAAATTAATTATAGTGTGATTAATTAAATCCTTTCTTATGTATGGATGGATGATATTGATTGCCTTGGATGGTTTGAGATCTCAGACATGAGATAAGTAATGCTGTGTGATATGGATGCTTTGGTTGAAATATAATGATAATGTGAATTATATGTTTGTGATGATAATGTGAATTATCTATTTGTAATGACAATGTAGATTATCTATTGTAATATTGTGAATTATCTATCTGTGCGTATGTAGATAATAGAATTGAATTGTTTTATCTTTAAAACAACTTGGACCTAAAAGATGGCGTTTTGGATTACCGGGATCGAGTTTCCAGATTTGGATATCCGAAAACCACATCGATCCAAATTAACGATAGATCGTGAAAATCTGAAGTGAAGATGAAGATTCAGAGTGCAAGGGTTATTGTTGTTAACTCTGAGGGTGATTCCAAAATGAGCGTAGCGAGATAATGCCTCCGGTTTCGTTCGAACCCAGAACGAACTTGTATGGATTGAATGCTTTCAGAACATCGTCAGGTGGATGATGAGCATTCTAAGTTATATGTTCTGATTAAGGTAATTGTAGCCTCAAGCCTCATCAACTGGGAATGGCTAAAATAGGGGAGGTCTGGCAAGGCTAAGTGGGTCATGCCCAAGTGGGACGAGATTTACCCATGTCTAGATGTCCCTTTTTATTTCGGCTGTGTGGTGCGGTTGCTGATCACAACTGTGGGGTTGTCTTATTCGGAAATGTTCGGTAAGGAATGGTTCCAGCCTTATGTTGCAGGGGATTGGGAGTAATCCTCGGTACGGTGATCTAGGCCCCGTACTGTGACTGGCGATACCATAGTAGCCCTGCCATTGTATGGAATCCAATCTCCAATAAGTGTCGTACGTTTTAGTTGTGCCCAAATATGTTGGAACGTGAGATTTAAGCATTCCAGCTATTTCTGTATTTTTCTTGAAAACCCTAGACCCTATTATAATATCAGCGGATTTCCTCTCAAATGTTTTGGTTCACGTAAGGTAAAAACTTACCCATGTTTATGAGTGGGAAGTCTTACGTGATACCTTTTGTTTTCAAAGGTTTTTAAAGTTAAGCAACTTTAACCTTTTACCCACACCAGACCCATGTCTGACCCGGAGTTTATTTCTATTTTCTTAAACTCTTGGGTATTCAAGCTTTTACGGGTAGCCAAGAGATTCATGTTAGCCTTGACGATTTATGGAGGAGCAATGGAGCAGGAGGCTTCAGCGTTGTATATACATACATATATATGTATATGTTCTGCTATGTTGGTATCTCTGTATTGTATTGAGTTGTAATAACTAGATAAGCGTTTATAACTGTCTAGTATGTGATGTATAGTCTGTGTAACTCTGATATCTGTTGTATACTATGTAATACTTATGTTGGTATCTCCACAATAGGTCGTATTAATATAATTTATTCGTTCCGCTGTTGAGATTCTGATCTTATTTCTTCTTTCTTTCCTATCTTTTCTCTTTTCTATCCCTTTCTTTCTTTAAGATGATATGACCTATTGTGGAGATAAAAGTCGGGTCGTCACACACATGTTCGCAACCACTCCTCCATCATTGTTATCCCACCTTTTGGACGTGGATGGAACATCAACAAATTGCCTAGAAAGGATGGATACCAGGGTTGGAGATCGATTGGAAGTAAGGCTATGATCGATGTCGTCGAAATTTGGTCGAGCTCCAATCAAGGCGGGATTGATTGTAGATGATGATCAAGGCTAGAAGAGGGTACGTTTCATATTTCTGGTTAATCGGAGTTTGTATGCTCGAGATATGATCGATACAATTCAAGTGGTCATAATGTTCGTATCCATCAAAAGGCCATGTTTGAATCGATTAGTTCGAACCTTTCTGGAGCTACACTTTACGTATCGATCTAGAAGGACCTTGTTCATATCGATCAAGCGTCGATAATTCGCATCGATCCATGAATGTGCCTCATTTCATATCCATCATGAAGCCACTATTCATATCCATCACTTCGTATTGATCGATACGAACAGAGCAGGATGATCGATGCGAATGGAGCGAATTCTGATCGATTCGAACAACACATTACTGATTGATTCGAACAACATATTACTGATCGATTTGAACAACACATTACTGATCGACTCAAATAACATATTACCGATCGGTTCGAACAAAATTCGTGTATAGTGAAGACTCGGTCGATTAGGCATGAACTTCGGATCGACCCTAAAATCAAGCACAACGTCAACTTGCAAGCGCGTGCTCAGCATCGATTCAAACCGGTCGATATGAATATATTGATTCGAACCAAATAGCTTGCCGAAAACTCGAATTTGCATCGATCATATCTCATAATCCATAGGTCGAAATGCCTTCAAATTTTCACGGGAGCTTACATACAACCTAAGGAATGTTCCTACCAAATTTCGACTCGATTGGGTCAAATCTTGATTGATACAAAATTTGTTCATATTGATCACGGATCGAGTTGAAATTATGTGGGATCGATCGCGTGGACCCACTCACGTGCCAAAAGAAGTCTCTTAAGATCTGAGCGAGACATTTGCAGCCTACGCCTACAAATAGCACCTCAGAGCCTATAGAGAAGCGTTCTTTTTGGCTATCCAATGTCCAAACTCTACCGGAAACATCTTTGCACTACAAGGCTGTTGTTGTACTCAAATTTCATCACTGTAATCCGTTGTAACCATTTGTTACCAGCAAGGAAATTCAATAAAAGATTAACTTTTGAAGTGGACATAGGCCGGAGATAGCCGAACCACCATAAATCTTGTGGCTCTGTCTATTTCTTTCCATTTTAAGTTTATTATTCTACATTTTTCATCCTCTATATTACTTGGATCTGTGATTAGTGATCATTTATTGCTGATCTGTGTTCATGCACTGGTGCTTTCATGATATTTAGGGTTTGTGACCAATTTTGGCACAAACCCTTTGGTGCTTTCACTGAGAATAGCCAACTCAGGGATATTACCGCTTGGACAGTAAATTTGAGGGATTAAGGATTCAGATCTGAAAAGCTATACAAGGCAATTAAGTAGAAGACAAAAAGCAGGGAGAAGTCGTCATGAAGGAAGCCCGGAGGCATCATTAGGGGCTAATCAGACTTTGGCTTTCATCCCCAGAGACGAGACGGAGATGACGATGGGAGCAATGCATGAAGAGTTTCTGAAAAGGCAAGACGAAATGGTGTAAAACCTCCCCAGGTAGTTTGGACAAGCAGGAACAGCTGGAGTGTAACGACCCGCCTTTCATTCCATAGAAAGACGCATCATTAAGAAGAAAGAAAGGGATAGAAAAGAGAAAAGAAAGAGAAGAAAGAAACAACAACATCAGAATCTCACAGCAGAACGAATAAATTATATTATATCACATAAAACATTACAAAGTATCATATACGTCAGAGTTATACAGCTAATACAACACAAACACAACGGAACCACTATATATATCTACACGTCGAAGCCTCCTGCTCCATATCTCCTCCAGAACTCATCGAAGAAATCCTGAATCACTTGACTACTCATACATCATATGAGTACCCAAGAGATTAATAAAACAGAAAATAAACTCTTGGGTCAGACATGGGTCTGCTGTGAGTAAACGGGGTTAAAAGTTGCTTAACATTTAGAAAATCCTTTGAAAAGAAGAGGTATCACGTAAGACTTCCCACACATAAACATGGAAAAGTTTTTACCTTACGCTAACCTAAACATTTGATAGGAAATCCAGTGATATTATAATAGTGTCTGTGGTTTTCAAAATAAAATACAGAAATAGCTATAATGCTTACATCTCACGCTCCAACATAGTTGGGCACAATCAAAACCGTCGCAAGTCACTTTTGCAATTCTACTTAGTACAGATCCCAAGTAACCGTTCTCCCTTCAACAATCAGAACAGCTAAAGCCTTCTAATCAAAAGAAACTAGTGGTCCACCTCCAACCACAAACATCACACCCAGATGAGCTTCCAAAAGAAATGGACAAGCTACACCATCTTCCCGGCCTACTGACAAAAGAATCACAGAGATTTCTGAACCATCGAAGAAACGGTCCTTACTACTGCTACTGCTACTAAAGACATTCTTATCCAAAAGCTCATCGAATCACAAAGCTACACCAGCCACTTCCACAATAGAGTCTTCAGTAGACAGATATCTCTCAGGAAACTCGACTCAAACCAAGCACAAATACTCTACCAAACTGAGTCTCAAACTCAAATATAGACAGAACTCCTTCCAAAGGTTTGCCAAGATACCACCACTGGCTTCGGTACTCCCAACTGATCCAAGCTCATGGAAAACCACTCACACGAGTGCAACCAAGCTTACAATTCCAAAGATAAACTCCAAACCTTATAAAGATTTCCTTCAGAGATCGGTGAAATCCTTCACACCAAACTGCAAAACTACTCAAGATGCCCAATATTGCCCTAGCAGATCAGTTCCAACCTCATACATTCGGACTCCAACCATTGGTAGTTGTGTTACACACACCACTACCCTATCTACCTTTAGAACTTATATTGGAAAACCTGAACAGGTAACCCAATAAAATAGGTAGAATAACAAATATATATATATATATATATATATACAAAATTACAAATACGCTCTCTCAAGACAAACATCACTCCAGAGTCTAGGTATTCGCTAAACCTAAAGCTCTGATACCACAATGTAACGACCCGCCTTTCATTCCATAGAAAGACGCATCATTAAGAAAAAAGAAAGGGATAGAAAAGAGAAAACGAAGAGAAGAAAGAAACAATAACATCAGAATCTCACAGCGGAACGAATAAATTATATTATATCACATAAAACATTACATAGTATCATATACATCAGATTATACAACTAATAGAACACAAATACAGCGGAACCACTATATATATCTACACGTCGAAGCCTCCTGCTCCATATATCCTCCAGAACTCGTCAAATAAATCCTGAATCACTTGACTACTTATACATAATATGAGTACCTAAGAGTTTAATAAAATAGAAATAAACACTCGGGTCAGACATGGGTCTGGTGTGAGTAAACGGGGTTAAAAGTTGCTTAACTTTTAGAAAATCCTTTGAAAAGAAAAGTTATTGCGTAAGACTTCCTACACATAAGCATGGAAAAGTTTTTACCTTACACTAACCAAAACATTTGATAGGAAATCCAGTGATATTATAATAGTGTCTAGAGTTTTCAAATTAAAATACAAAAATAGCTGGAATGCTTACATCTCACGTTCCAACATAGTTGGGCACAATCAAAACCGTACCGGCACATATTGGATTATGGATTCCATCAATGACAGGGCTACTGGGGCACCGCCCGTCACAGTACGTGGGCTAGATCACCGTACCGAGGAGCTATCCTAACTCCCCTGCAACACAAAGCCGGAACCATTCCTTATTGAACAGTCCCGAACAAGACCACCCCGTAGATTGGCCGTCGCCAACTGCGCCACAGCCGAAATATAAAGGTACCTCTAGACAGGGGCAAATCTCGTCCTACTTGGGCATGACCCACTTAGCCTTGCTGCACCACCCCTGTTTTAGCCATTCCCGGTTGATGAGGCTTGAGGCTACGATTACTTTAATAGGACATATCAATCTTAGATGCTCATTGTCCACATGACGATGTTTTGAAAGCATTCATTCCATACAAGTTCGTTCTGGGTTTGAACGAAACCGAAGGCATTATCTCGTTACACTCATTTTGGAATCATCCTCAGAGTTAACGATGATAACCCTTGCACTCTAAATCACCATCTCGAACCTGAAAGTGCTATTCTGTCAAACTCATCACGGAATCACCCTCAGAGTTATATGACGAATAGTCCTTACACCTCGAGTTTTTACTCTTCACTTGAGATTCGTGACCTAACTTTTAATTTGGATCGATGTGGTTTTCGGAATTCCAAATTTGGAAATCTGATCCCGGTCTCATCGAAATCCAAACGCCATCTTAATGTCCAAGTGAATTTAGCTTAAACAATTAATTGAATTCATTATTATCTATTACACACAGATGGATAAATTATATACCACAATAGATAATCACATTCTCATCATAAACAGATAATCTGTATCATAATCACAACAGATAACCATCACAACCAGATAATCCATATTATCATACTATACTAAGCATCCATATCATATAGATACTACTCATCTCATTGTTGAGATCACAACCATCCAATCAATATCATCCATAAGCAATGATTTATTAATCAACATCTATAATTAATTTAAAATGAATTAAATTAATTATATCTATCTCTAATTAATTTAAAATAAATTAAATTAATTACTCATCTATAAGTCCTGCTTATGTATATTCATTAATTAATTAATTAACCAAGTTAATTAATCATTCACTAAGTATACAACTTGATCACAAATTACAATAAGTAATTAGTCTTTAATCAATTTCACAAAATTAATTAACGTTAATCATATGTAATTAACATTTAATTACTTCATTAATTAACTATAATTAATTACATTTATCCTTAATTACTTATATTAATTAATCACCTAATAATTAATTATTTCTTAATTAAACCATTCTTAATTACATCATTAATTATATTAATTAATGATCTCTAATTTATATTTAAATTAATAACTTTATTTATAATTAATTACATTTAGTAATTAATCTAAAATTAAAATATAATTATTAATCACCTTTGATTAATATTAAATCACTAATTAACTACCCTTAATTACTTATAACAAATTAATTATCCTATAATTAATTATTTTCATTAATCAATCCCTTGATTAATTACAAATGTAATTACCCAAATTACTTAATTAAAAATCATCTTCACTAATTACATTCTAGTTTTTATCAAATATAACTTCTCTAAGTAATCATGCTCCTTTAATTTCATTAAGTAATCACTCTTATTAAACCATTAAATGATTTATTTAAATTAATTAAGCTAAATTAATTAACTTAAAAAAATCACATCATCATAATTAATTACAATAAATAATTAATTCCTTAATTACTTTTATCAAGTAATTATACTTAACAATTTACAGTTGATTATCTTCCATTCATTAATCTAATTAATTATCAAAATTAATCATAAAAATTAATTACTTAATTATCCTTAGATAATTATCTTTATTAATTAACAACATTTTCTTTAATTACTTACTTAAGAAAAATTATCTTAGATTAATTATTCATTAATCATCTCTAATTATGAACTAATCCAAATCATTATTTAAAATCAAATAAATAAGTAAATTTTCTTAATTATCTTAATTATTCATAAAACAATTCATTTACTTATTAATGACGTTATATACATTCAAATGTATTTAGAATAATACATTTCTAAATGAAATTCAAATTTCCATTTTAAAATTAAAGATTTCAAAATGTTTAACCATTTAAACATTATCCAAAATTTAAATAAATTTATAAACCTTGAAATAAAAATAAATGTTAAAGAACATTCATTACTTAAATATATAAGAAAAGTTTAAAAACCAAATTACTTAATTTTATTAAAGAAACAAGTTTTTGAAATGGTTATTTAACTTTTAAAGTTAAACACTTCATATCTTTAATTCCAATATTAAGAAAAGAAGTCTTCCAAGTTTAAAAATTTATTTGAAAACAAACTTATTTTTAATTTTACTTTAAAACATTTTAAACTTGATCAATATTTGAATTTTACAAATCTGCTTAAATTCAAATCTGTATTCATAATAAACTTGAACCTATATTTAGACTTGATTTTTCAAACCTATTTAAATCTTGCTTAAATTTAAAGTTCCCATTTTAAAAACTTTTGGATTCAAATTAAACTTAACATGGAATTTAAATCCTTGCTTAAAATCCTGCCTTAACTTCTAAATTCCATTTAATTTTTTTTAGAACTGCATACTGACAGGTTTAATAACTTGTACTAAGCATACCCGAGAACTCTCAAAAACTACTCCGAGCAAAAGCCCTGACTACTTCGAGTAAAATTCTCGGATAACCCTAGATAAACTCGAGACGCAAGACTGCACAACTCCACAAGTTCACCAGAAAATAGCATATGCACGGTGCATATGCACCGTCACTCTGGCGATCTCCAGCCACTCAAATCCACTTCACAAAGACGCCGACCATCACCCTACATGATCACGGCCTCCATCAATTCACTGCAGCTCGAAAAACAAAATCGAGATAGTTGAACCAAACCTACAACACTCACTACTGCATCACCCCAAAACCTGTCAACAGCCGCAACAACCATTTCCGGCCATCAGCAACCCTTAGACTCCGGCCAACCCTCCTTCTATGTCTCCTCTGCAACTCCCCAAAATCTGGTAACACTCGGTACACCATAGCAATCACGAAGCTACAAAATCTCAACCACTTCAAACTAGGGCTTGAAACAGAAAAAAACAATTACCATCGCCACCCACTTTTGATCATCTACTTGGAATTTTTTCCTCCCTCTCCAATCAACACTCCACCTCCAGGAAGCATCACAACTTCCAAAGTTCACTAGCTAATCAGATAATTCCAAAATTCCCAATTTGGTTCAACTCAGAAATGCACACTCAACAGTTAATTATAAAATGTGAATTTTGTTTTAAAATTCATGATTTCTATCATGCATTCTAGATTTAAACTTGTTTAAATAATTAAAGATGTTTGATACTCTTGTTTATTGAAACAATAGCTGTTATTATTGATACAGAGACAATCATTTTTTTTTTCAATTTAACTAAATTATGATTTATAATCAAAATTTCATACTAAGCAAACATCTTTTGCTTACATAACAAATCCTAACTGAAATAAATTCAAGAGGTATTTGGTTTTCCTAATTAAATTTTTAGTTTTATAAACAGAATCAAGTATACAGTTACCTGTAAACCTATATATTTGTTTACACATATCCACACAATATTCATCAAATAAAAATTCATACCAGCATGCTCATTCCTAAATATTTACATGCATCAGATAATTTAAACTTTTTGCATTGTGAGGTTACTCACTTCTAAAAATAAACATAGCGGTTTTCATCCAAACAGTTTTTAATTTATGTGAACTAGTACTTGAGTTCTGGAAATTTTATTTAGCTTTAATTTAAAAAGAAAAACTATTTTTTTAAATAAAGAAGTTTACTCACATTTTTATTGAAGATGCAGAGAACAACTCAGAGATGCATTTTCATTATTCCTAGAACCTGTTTTGCAATGCTTACTGAAATCTGGGTCTACCCCCAATTTGATTGTTGAATTTAATTGTTGATGTTGAAGTTGATGTTGAAATAAAACTGCATGGTGACCGATCTTCAATTTTTCTTGAGTTTGAAGTTGATCTCAAATTGATGTTGAAGATAGGAGCAGATTTGATTTTTGCGGATTTTAAACATGAATTGAATTTGGGTTTTCAGAATTTATATTGAATTAGGTTTTGTATTTGGTTTTGCATATTTTTGAGTGTACTTAGTTTTGAATTTTTTTTTCTAAATTCTGATTTTCAGATTCAATTGAAGATAATGTTTTTAACAAAAATGAATTTGCTAAGTTTCTTATCTTAGTATATTTTTAAATAAAATGTTTTTAAAACAATGCCACTTGTTATCTTAGTATGTCAAATGTTTACAAGTGTATTCCTTATGCATAAATGTCGTACACATGTTTATCTTAATATCAAAAGAAATTTCTTTAATTTATGAATGCGTTTTAAATCTATCTAAAACAATATCTAATTTAATTTAGCATGTTTTAAATGTTTATCTACATTTAACATGTTTTTATATGTTTTATTTATATTTAGTCTTACATGTTTACGTATGAACTTCTTTATAAAATTATTCACATTAATATTATTTGAATATTTAAAATAATATTTTTAAAATAATTTTCAAAAGAGATTTTTTTTAAAAAAGAATTGAATATTGAATTCAATTTTATTCAAATGTTTCAAACTAAAATAGTTTACTCTAATATAAATGAACTAAGTTTATTTCTAGAGCAAACAATTTTTTTAAAACAAAATAAACTTTTATAATAATAAAATACAATTTAAACTATTATATTTTTAAACAAAAAAATATTTACTTATATTTCTTTTGAAAAGTTTTCAATACTAATTTAAATCAATTTTCCAATTCACAATTTATTCACACACACACACAAATATATATAAAATTGAAAATATTTTTATTGAATTTAAATTTAAATTAAAAATAAAACCCCTATTTACAATGTATACACATATATACAGAATAAATAAAATATTCTTTAAAATAAGCTCAGAAAGATAATTTTATCATTTAAATATTTTTAATTTTTGAAAAGAATAAAATTCCTAAATATAATTATTATCATTATTATAAATTTTAAAAAGAATATCATTTGTCAAACAAAATAATTATTAATTTACAAAGGATAATTCTGTTTGAATTAGATTATTAAATCAATATTTCTCATTTTAAAATAATTATTAATGAAAATTATTAAATCAATATTGCCCAAATTTCCAGGACATCACATTCCTCCCCCCTTAAAAGAATTTCGACCCCGAAATTTAAAAGCAAAGGTAATTTAATATTCCCATACAGATTTTAATTTTAAAATAGCAAGCATATGCTATAAATCAAATACTAGCAACCATGGCAACCAATTCAAACAAACAATTCTAACTATTCAGACAAAATTCTAGATAGGATTCCCTAGAGTTTCCCAGGTACAAACACCAGGACATTTGCTCTACAGAATCTAAACTAGCTACACCACTCAGATCTAGAGCTCCTATGTATCTAGGTCTACAAACCTAAACAGAGAACCGGACTACAGACAAGTCCTGAACAACTTCCAAATCTCTCAAAACTACTAATTTTAAAACCAGTGATAGACCATACGCGTACTCCCTAGAGATACGTGAAATACATAATAAATTCCAGCCATCTGAACTAGCAATTCAATCCTGTAGACCAAACACTTAATCCTTAAGAGAACACAGAAAGATCCAATACTCATATCCACAAATCTATCATGTCGATCCTGGGATGCCTTCAACCTTCTAGATCAACCCAATCTTTGCAGATGCTACACAAAACAAATATGGACAAAGAAATAAACGATCTCCAGATCCTACTCAACAAAATGGTTCTCCCAAAATCCACCACACAAACTCTACTACTCAAACATCAGAAGACTTCAAACATACTACTCCTATTTGGAAAACAAAACAGATGCACAAGACATCCAAGCCTCCAGATCCAAAATAAATTTCCTGTAGAAATCCTCTAATTCAAGAAAAAACCCAAATTCCCAAAGAATCGATGTTGCTTCTACTCTGGAATAGCTGCCACTCTTCTTCCGCTGCGCAACTCTGATTTGAGAATGTTGTTGATGAACACAAGTATAAACTTGATCAATCCACTCCGGAAACATTGTTCATCAAATTCCATAAAATCTCAGTGACCTATCTGATTCGGTCACAAATACTACAGCAAAAATTCAATCAGAAAACTAGATCCGATAAATCTTGCCAGCTTAAACAGGTCCCTCTCTCAAAGAGCCTCCTACTATGTTGAACCACTGGTACAGCTCCAAGAACCAAGTCGAAACAGAACTCAATCTCTCGACATGGATGCAAATCTTGACTCCTTCGAAGATATCTGGAAAATACCCAACCACTTCGATGACTCAAACATCCTCTAGAGATGCTTCAATCAAAACAAAGATTACTCAGAGAACTCCTGAACCATCGCAAGTCACTTTTGCGATTCTACTTAGTACAGATCCCAAGTAACCGTTCTCTCTTCAACAATCAGAACAGCTAAAGCCTTCTAATTAAAAGAAACTAGTGGTCCACCTCCAACCACAAACATCACACCAAGATGAGCCTCCAGAAGAAATGGACAAGCTACACCATCTTCCCGGCCTACTGACAAAAGAATCACAAAGATTTCTGAACCATCGAAGAAACGGCCCTCACTACTGCCACTGCTGCTAAAGACATTCTTATCCAAAAGCTCATCGAATCACAAAGCTACACCAGCCACTTCCACAATAGAGTCTTCAGTAGATAGATATCTCTCAGGAAACTCGACTCAAATCAAGCACAAATACTCTACCAAACTGAGTCTCAAACTCAAATATAGACAGAACCCCTTCCTAAGGTTTGCCAAGATACCACCACTGGCTTCGGTACTCCCAACTGATCCAAGCTCATGGAAAACCACTCACACGAGTGCAACCAAGCTTACAATTCCAAAGATAAACTCCGAACCTTATAAAGATTTCCTTCAGAGATCAGTGAAATCCTTCACACCAAACTGCAAAACTACTTAAGATACCCAATACTGCCCTAGCAGATCAGTTCCAACCTCATACATTCGGACTCCAACCATTGGTAGTTGTGTTACACACACCACTACCCTATCTACCTTTAGAACTTATATTGGAAAACCTGAACAGGTAACCCAATCAAATAGGTAGAATAACAAATATATATATATATATATATATATATATATATATACACAAAATTACAAATACGCTCTCTTAAGATAGACATCACTCCAGAGTCTAGGTATTCGCTAAACCTAGAGCTCTGATACCACAATGTAACGACCCGCCTTTCATTCCATACAAAGACGCATCATTAAGAAGAAAGAAAGGGATAGAAAAGAGAAAAGGAAGAGAAGAAAGAAACAATAACATCAGAATCTCACAGCGGAACGAATAAATTATATTATATCACATAAAACATTACATAGTATCATATACATCAGAGTTATACAGCTAATATAACACAAATATAGCGGAACCACTATATATATCTACACGTCGAAGCCTCCTGCTCCATATCTCCTCCAGAACTCGTCAAAGAAATCCTGAATCACTTGACTACTCATACATAATATGAGTACCCAAGAGTTTAATAAAACAGAAAATAAACACTCGGGTCAGACATGGGTCTGGCGTGAGTAAACGGGGTTAAAAGTTGATTAACTTTTAGAAAATCCTTTGAAAAGAAAAGGTATCACATAAGACTTCCCACACATAAACATGGAAAAGTTTTTACCTTACGCTAACCAAAACATTTGATAGGAAATCCAGTGATATTATAATAGTGTCTAGGGTTTTCAAAATAAAATACAGAAATAGCTGTAGTGCTTACATCTCACGCTCCAACATAGTTGGGCACAATCAAAACCGTACAGGCACTTATTGGATTATGGATTCCATCAATGGCAGGGCTGCTGGGGTACCGACTGTCACAGTACGTGGCCTAGATCACCATACCGAGGAGCCACCCTAACTCCCCTGCAACACAAAGCCAGAACCATTCCTTACTGAATAGTCCCGAACAAGACCACCCCGCAGATTGGCCGTCGCCAACTGCCACACAGCCGAAATATAAAGGGACCTCTAGACAGGGGCAATTCTCGTCCTACTTGGGCATGACCCACTTAGCCTTGCTGCACCTCCCATGTTTTAGCCATTCCCGGTTGATGAGGCTTGAGGCTACGATTACCTTAATAGGACATATCAATCTTAGAATGCTCATCGTCCACATGATAATGTTCTGAAAGCATTCATTCCATACAAGTTCGTTTCCGGGTTCGAACGAAACCGAAGGCATTATCTCGTTACACTCAATTTGGAATCATCCTCAGAGTTAACGACGATAACCCTTGCACTATAAATCACTATCTCGAACATGAAAGTACTATTTCGTCAAACTCATCACGGAATCACCCTCAGAGTTATATTGACGAATAGTCCTTACACCTCGAGTCTTTACTCTTCACTTGAGATTCACGACCTAACGTATAATTTGGATCGATGTAGTTTTCGGAATTCCAAATTTGGAAATCTGATCCCGGTCTCATCGAAATCCAAACGCCATCTTAATGTCCAAGTGAATTTAGTTTAAACAATTAATTCAATTCATCATTATCTATTATACACAGATGGATAAATTACATATCACAATAGATAATCACATTCTCGTCATAAACCGATAATCTGTATTATAATCACAACAGATAACCATCACTACCAGATAATCCATATTATCATACTATACTAATCATCATATCATATAGATACTATTCATCTCATTACTGAGATCACAACCATCCAATCAATAACATCCATAAGCAATGATTTATTAATCAACATCTATAATTAATTTAAA
This sequence comes from Allium cepa, assembly GCA_030765085.1. Classification (NCBI taxonomy): domain Eukaryota; kingdom Viridiplantae; phylum Streptophyta; class Magnoliopsida; order Asparagales; family Amaryllidaceae; genus Allium; species Allium cepa. The sequence goes on from CM060939.1 coordinate 227,291,665, forward strand.
TGAATTAAATAAATTATATCTATCTATAATTAATTCAAAATAAATTAAATTAATTACTTATCCATAAATCCTGCTTATATATATATTCATTAATTAATTAACCTAGTTAATTAATCATTCACTAAGTATATAACTTGATCACAAATTACAATAAGTAATTAGTCTTTCATCAATTTCGCAAAATTAATTAGCGTTAATCATAAGTAATTAACATTTAATTACTTCATTAATTAACTATAATTAATTACATTTATCCTTAATTAATTATATTAATTAATAACTTAATAATTAATTATTTCTTAATTAAACCATTCTTAATTACATCATTAATTATATTAATTAATGATCTCTAATTTATATTTAAATTAATAAATTTATTTATAATTAATTACATTTAGTAATTAATCTAAAATTAAAATATAACTATCAATCACCTTTGATTAATATTAAATCAGTAATTAACTACCCTTAGTTACTTATAACAAATTAGTTATCCCATAATTAATTATTTTCATTAATCAATCCCTTGATTAATTACAAAAGTAATTACCCAAATTGCTTAATTAAAAATCATCTTCACTAATTACATTCTTGTAATTATCAATTATTACTTCTCTAAGTAATCATGCTCCATTAATTTCATTAAGTAATTACATTTATTAAACCATTAAATGGTTTACTTAAATTAATTAAGCTACTTAATTAACTTAAACAAATCACATCATCATAATTAATTACAATAAGTAATTAATTCCTTAATTACTTTTATCAAGTAGTTATACTTAACAATTTACAATTGATTATCTTCCATTCATTAATCTAATTAATTATCAAAATTAATCATAAAAATTAATTACTTAATTATCCTTAGATAATTATCTTTATTAATTAACAACATTTTCTTTAATTACTTACTTAAGAAAAATTATCTTAGATTAATTATTCAATAATCATCTCTAATTATGAACTAATCCAAATCATTATTTAAAATCAAATAAATAAGTAAATTTTCTTAATTATCTTAATTATTCATAAAACAATTCATTTACTTATTAATGACGTTATATACATTCAAATGTATTTAGAATAATACATTTCTAAATGAAATTCAAATTTCCATTTTAAAATTAAAGATTTCAAAATGTTTAACCATTTAAACGTTATCCAAAATTTAAATAAATTTATAAACCTTGAAATAAAAATAAATGTTAAAGAACATTCATTACTTAAATATATAAGAAAAGTTTAAAAACCAAATTACTTAATTTTATTAAAGAAACAAGTTTTTGAAATGATTATTTAACTTTTAAAGTTAAACACTTCATATCTTTAATTCCAATATTAAGAAAAGAAGTCTTCCAAGTTTAAACCTTTATTTGAAAACAAACTTATTTTTAAATTTACTTTAAAACATATTAAACTTGATCAATATTTGAATTTTACAAATCTGTTTAAATTCAAATCTGTATTCATAATAAACTTAAACCTATATTTAGACTTGATTTTTAAAACCTATTTAAATCTTGCTTAAATTCAAAGTTCCCATTTTAAAAACTTTTGGATTCAAATTCAACTTAACATGGAATTTAAATCCTTGCTTAAAATCTTGCCTTAACATATAAATTTCATTCTATTTTTTTTAAGCTGCATACTGACAGGTTTAATAGCATGTACTAAACATACTCGAGAAATCTCAAAAACTACTCCGAGCAAAAGCCCTGACTACTTAAAGTAAAATTCTCGGATTACCCTAGAGAAACTCGAGACACAAGACTGCACAACTCCACAAGTTCACCAGAAAACAGCATATGCACGGTGCATATGCACCGTCACTCTGGCGATCTCCAGCCACTCAAATCCACTTCACCAAGACACCAACCATCACCCCACATGATCGCGGCCTCCACCAATTCACTGAAGCTCGAAAAACAAATTCGAGATAGTTGAACCAAACCTGGAACACTAACTACTACATCACCCCAAAACCCGTCAACAGCCGCGACAACCATTTCTGACCATCAGCAACCCTGGGACTCCGGCCAACTCTCTTTTTATGTCTCCTCTGCAACTCCCCAAAATCTAGTAACACTCGGTGCACCATAGCAATCACGAAGCTACAAAATCTTGACGACTTCAAACTAGGCCTTGAAACAGAAAAAAACAACTACCATCGCCACCCACTTTTGATCATCTGCTTGGAATTTTCCCCTCCCTCTCCAATCAACACTCCACCTCCAGGAAGCATCTCAACTTCCAAAGTTCACTAGCTAATCAGATAATTCCAAAATTCCCAATTTGGTCCAACTTAGAAATGCACACTTAATAGTTAATTATAAAATGTGAATTTTGTTTTAAAATTCATGATTTCTATCATGCATTCTAGTTTTAAACTTGTTTAAATAATTAAAGATGTTTGATATTCTTGTTTATTGAAACAATAGCTGTTATTATTAATACAGAGACAATCAGTTTTTTTTTCAATTTAACTAAATTATGATTTATAATCAAAATTTCATACTAAGCAAACATCTTTTTCTTACATAACAAATCCTAACTCAAATAAATTCAAGAGGTATTGGGTTTTTCCTATTTAAATTTTTAGTTTTATAAACAGAATCATGTATACAGTTACCTGTAAACCTATATATCTGTTTATACATATCCACACAATATTCATCAAAATAAAAATTCAGACCAGCATGCTCATTCTTAAATATTTACATGCATCAGATAATTTAAACTTTTTGCATTGTGAGGTTACTCACTTCTAAAAATAAACAAAGCGGTTTTCATCCAAACAGTTTTTAATTTATGTGAACTAGTACTTGAGTTCTGAAAATTTTATCTAGCTTTGATTTTAAAACAAAAACTGTTTTGTTTTTTTAAATAAAGAAGTTTACTCACATTTTTATTGAAGATGCAGAGAACAACTCAGAGATGCGTTTTCATTATTCCTGGAACCTGTTTTGCAATGCTTGCTGAAATCCGGGTTCTACCCCCAATTTGATTGTTGAATTTACTTGTTGAAGTTGATGTTGAATTAAAACTGCATGCTGAGCCATCTTTAATTTTGCTTGAGTTTGAAGTTGATCTCAAATTGATGTGGAAGATAGGAGCAGATTTGATTTTTGCAGATTTTAAACATGAATTGAATTTGGGTTTTCACAATTTATATTGATTTGGTTTTGCATTTGGTTTTGTAGATTTTTGGGTGTACTTAGTTTTGAAATTCTTTTCTAAAATCTGATTTTCAGATTCAATCGAAGATAATGTTTTTAACAAAAATGAATTTGCTAAGTTTTTTATCTTAATATATTTTTAAATAAAATGTTTTTAAAACAATGCCACTTGTTATCTTAGTATGTCAAATGTTTATAAGTGTATTCCTTATGCATAAATGTCTTACATATGTTTATCTTAATATTAAAAGAAATTTCTTTAATTTGTGAATGTGTTTTAAATCTATCTAAAACAATATCTAATTTAATTTAGCATGTTTTAAATGTTTGTCTACATTTATCATGTTTTTATATGTTTTATTTATATTTAGTCTTACATGTTTACATATGAACTTCTTTATAAAATTATACACCTTAATATTTATTTGAATATTTAAAATAATATTTCTAAAGCTACTTTTCAAAAGAGAATTTTTTTTTAAAAGAATTGAATATTGAATTCAATTTTATTCAAAAGTTTTAAACTAAAATAATTTACTCTAATATAAATGAACTAAGTTTATTTCTAGAGAAAACAATTTTTTTAAAGAAAAATAAACTTTTATAATAATAAAATACAATTTATACTATTATATTTTTAAACAAACAAATATTTACTTATATTTCTTTTGAAAATATAAGATAGATTTTAAAATCAACCCTTCGAAAAGTTTTCAATACTAATTTAAATCAATTTTCCAATTCACAATTTATTCACACACACACACACATATATATTGCAACGACCCGATATTTTCTACCACTCGCATCCGCACATGTCGGACTTGAATTGATCAAAATACCGAATTGTAAAATAAATTTGGCAAAACACAGCATAAACAGTAAACAAATAAATCATAGATCACAGACACAGAGTAATAATTGCAGCGGAAGTAAGGAAATAGTAGTTCATGAAGCTACTATATAAATACATTAGAGTCAAACAAGATACAATAGAGATAGCAAGATACAACGGAGGTCTCAACATGATAACCAGGTATGAATCAAAATACATCATTGGAACAAACCGGATAACTGGAATCAACTGGATAACCGAAAGTGAAATAGATAGCTAGATCTTCAAGCAAAGCTTCCAACTTCGAAGGTGAGTCTCAAATGTTGTATCACTCAGTCTGACCCGAGCGTAAAGAAAACACAAAACACTTGAGTTAGGACATACATACGTATACAATGTAAACCAACTCAAGTGAACTGTAATATAAGGTACAAGTAACTTAAAGGATGCTTGGGACCGTCCATCCTCTAAGGATCCGTTAAACTATTTACTATATAGTAATATTTCGTTAATATACTAGTGTCTATAGTAAAATAAACATACTTTTAAATAGCATTAAGGCTTTACATTTTCCACCTTAACACGTAATAGTCCTACTAGTCCATCCAATATCATAGTCCCTCCTGATCGGAAAGCCACCAGAGGATACCACATAGGCTACAGGAGAAATCTAAACTCGTACAAGGCGCGATAGGGTAGGTGACACCGCACAACTAGGCAATGCCAAGGTAGATATACCAATTACGCTTCCGGGTCGGTGGTACGCGTAGCGCGCAGCTACCACCCACCTCGAGCCACACCCCTAAATAAAAAATCAAATGTGGCCACCGTATCAATCCAAAAGTCAAAGTATAATATCGAAGGGATGTGTCCGATCAAAGGTGCTACCTCATTAATCTGTCGATCGCTCCTGTTTTAGCCACTTTATGCCAACTCACGTGAGTTGGGTCCACGTATTTACCTCAAAGGAAACGCCGCCACCATCCTACTTCATTCTGGAATCTCCACCGCGTACACGGTTGTTAAAGTGGTTTTCGGAGTTGGCAGACAGTGTGACAACTTCCGATCCCAGTCTCTTTAACAACCAAATGTTATTATAACCTATTGATATTTATTTCAAAATCATTTATACTTTCAAACAAACTAGAATATCCATTTCAAAATCATATCATTTCTTTCAAAATAGTATATACTTTCAAAAAAATATCATACTGATTTCAAAACCATATCACAATAGTATCATTTCCATTTCAAAACTAATTCAATAATACATCATTTAAATAGAACCCAAATTTCCAAATCACTGAATATTTCCATTAATTTTTTAAACTTGAAATATTCCTTTAATGTAACGATTCGAATTTTTCGCGTTCGAAAATCAACATCCATACTTTACATTGTACTCGAATGCCGCAGGTTCGACCGTTCAAATTCGAGTCGCCGGAGCTTATAACACATTAAGTAAATAACACTGCGGATGAAATGAATAATATATTCATATACAGCATTTGATACAATAACTGATACAACATGAATGGTACAATGAATATACACCAGAGATACAAGAAATAGCAGCGGAAAGAAAAGATAACACAGCAGCGGAACAAATCTCCAAAATGGCCTTCAAGAAAGAACTCCAGTATTAGTAATCTCCATCTTCAAAGCACCAATCCAGAAATAGCTCGAACTCCCAAATCTAGATGAAGAGAAGCAACTCGATCCAAAATGCGATTGCCAATCCTAAGGCTGAAAGCTGTCGAATCTACACCTACCATTGATTTCTGAAAACCCTAACTCTAGACTGCCCGTGTGGGAAATAGTGGGCACCCAGAGTTTAGGAAAGGAACAATAAACTCCAGGTCAGTCATGGGACTGGTATGAGCAAACAAAAACATTTGGTCTTTAAAACAAACAAAAGAATTTAAATTTGAAATCCGCAATGCTTTTTGGAAAATGAAACTACCATAAGGCCTCCCGCCACACACACAATGCAAACGCAGAATTGGAGGAGATTTCTCCTTATGATAGTCAAATATGCTTAATACGAGAAAATTTCTTTGATATTATTACTATAAGTGCAAAGTGCGGAAAACCATTTCGAAAATATAATATAAATCCTAGCCAACATACGACCAGTATCGTATGCCTACTATAGCTACCATCTAAACAGTGGGGCGCCACCATAAGTAGATGGCAGGTAATACAACTAAAACCGTACACGGCACGTATTGGATGAATGGATTTCCAACAAATGGTCAGGCTAAGGAACTTCCTACTGCCACATGGGATCGCCTCTGGCGGGACGTCCCGAGAACTAACGTTACGGTTAGATCTCTGCCAACACAAGGCCGGGTTACCTCTGTAACTAGGTAACTACTACACGAATGTGCCATCCCCCGGTCCTTTGGGACCTTTATCCGAGCGCTCGCAACAACAACCACAAAGTATCACAAAGTAATAGATCTGCAGTATCCACATAGGTAAGTATCTGGGCTCCATACCATGATACCACCCTTTACCAGAAGGGAATGACACACCCTAAAGGGAGCGACCCTCATAACCTTGCCGCATCTTTCCTGTTTCGACCATTTCCGGGGAGTGAGGTCCTGATGCAGTCTCGTCCACAAAGCTACGCTTTGTGTAACAAAGCCATGCTTTGGGTCAACAGATGACCAAAGCAATGATCACAAAGATAATTGATCAAACAAATGATAATATCACAATTGATCAACCAATGATCATCACACAGCAGCACTCAGCATGCCACATTACCAAATTGGGAATATCACTGATAAATATCAATTACATAACCTCTGAGCTCGTATGTCTCAGAGAAGGGTGTTAAGCTAAGAGAATAAATTCTCCGCCACCAAGCAGAAATGTATTTGATAGAAATCAGATAACATCTCAAAGTGTAATGTCGGACATACAACCATACAAGTCTGTTCCGGGTTCGAACAGAACCGAAGGCACTTCCGAAGAAGCCCTTGCAAATCCGGATAATCCCTAATCACGTCCGGACTTCCCATCACATATGGAGATCTCTATACCGGGGATCAGCCAGTGCAGAGACAATCGACGAGTTACCCTTTTGTTTTCGGAAATATCCGGTCTTCACCACCGGTCTTCAATTGCTATCCGTAACGTCGTATCACTATTCGGAATGGGCTATATGACACTAGGTCCTCTCCCGGCTAAACCGAATAATGAGCGCCATATTTTAAAACATATGGATATGGGATTTTAGTTAAGTCACAACTTATAAAATCCAAAACTTTTCTTTCAAATGGTTAAACAAATTACCATTTTAAATCTTTAAACAAAAAGATTTATTTCACAAAGTTTCACCTAGTTTCACAAAGATCCATTCATAGATTTCAAAACAACTTCCATTTCAATTGGATTAACTCAATAAATCTTTAAATTTAAGATTTAATTTATAGCTTTCAAAACACGTTCCAAAGATTTATTCATAACTTGGAAAACCATTTTCATTTCAAAACTTGAATTCCTTTTAACATACATTGGAAAACCATTTCTTATATGAAAGCTTCTATTATTGGAAAACAACAGTTTTCGTTTCAAAAAAGTCCGATTCATGCAAGTTGGAATCTTGGGTTAATTTTAAATTTCAAAACATCACTTTTAAATTGGTTTAAAACCCCATATAAATCCATTTATAAGTTGGATAACTTTTTAAACCCTAGTTCCCAAATTATAGAATTCAACTTCAAATATTGAATTCAAATTTATATCAAATTATTTAAATTCCAAAACTCAATCAAGTTATTCAAATAACTTTTATTTTTGAAATTCATTTTTTTTCAAATGCTTCAATTCTAATTCCAAAACTATTTTGGATTCAAAAATTCAAATTTTAAAACAATTTCAAAATCTGTGACTTAACCCATTTCCACGTGCAATCCATATTTGTGTGTGTATAAGTGTGGTCTAGGGGTTCAACACAATAGTGCACAACATCATCATCACAGATTCAATCATAAAGATAAGCGGTATAACCCATAGCGCTTATCTATATTCACAGATTCATAGATAAAGTAAATTATCAATCACAAAAATTCACTAATATGATTCGATGTGGGTTTCGGATAACCAGCTGGAATCCGACTCCCTGTCGCATCGAAATTCAAATGTCGTTTTACGGGTCAAAGGGTTTCATATTCATACAACAGTATATTCATCACAAATATAGCAGATCAGCACAAAGTATCACATAGCATCACATCACATATCAAATATATCAATCCATCACACAACATTCAATAACAATCAGCATCTACGATTAAGATGAATAAACTGGGTGGTTTTAAATTTATTACCTACATGATTACTTTCATTTATTATTCCTAATTAATTAACTATCCATATTTATTCAATTAATAAATCTTCAATTATTAATTTAAAATCTAATATCATTCAATTAATGATTTCTTAATTACAAATTAATTATTCTAAGAAAATTTAATCTTAAACTTTAATTAATCAAATTAAAACCCTTAATTACTTTAACTAATTATCCATTTCATTAATTAATTAATTATATTAATTATCCATTTGTACTACCTTAATAATTAAATGAATTACAAATCATTAAACTTTTCTTTATCTTGAGATAAACATTCCTTATTTAAATTATGCATTTTTAAAAAACAAAATGCTTTTAATTTTACTTTAAATTCCATTTAACATTTCTTTAAACTCAAGACTCAAATTTGTCTTAAATAAGAGTTTAAAACAATACACAACTTAATCTTATATGTTTACAAGAAACATATACTTAATTAATAAGTTGAAAAGGATTTAAATTTCAATTCAAATCAAATTCAAATCAATTTTAAAAATTACTTTAAAACTTCAAAATTGAAATACAACTTTCATTCTCATTCTAGTTTAAATTCTTTAAAATGCTTCTTACAATTACACCTTCCATTCAATGCAAATCACTTAATCATTTAAAAGAAATTTAAACTTAAATCTTTATTTTAAAACTGAAGTTTAAAATTTTAAATTCAGATCTAAAAACTCAGATTGAATTCATTTGAATTTCCTAATTTAAACATTTAACCTTTCAATTCAAATGCCAAAACACAATGCATTTATACTTGAGATTTTCAAATCAAATTTAAATTTAAAAGCTTAAATGATTTCAAATCTCAAATAATCTTATTTGAATTCATATTCAAAATTTTCAGATTAAGCTCCATTTCAATCTCCACTTGCAATTTAAATTCACTTTTACATTTTAAAACAGAAAAACAGTTTCTGTTAAATTTAAAAACCAAACTTTCAAATTTTCTGAATCTAAATTATTTCAAGGAAACAGAATTGAAACTTATTTGATTTCATGCTTAAATTCAGTTTCAAAATCTTAAGTCTCAATTTTAGTTTGCATTAAGTTCAAACTTTACAAAACTGGAAACAGTTTCCTTCTTCTTCTTCTTCTTTTTTTTTTAAACCAAATTTGAATTCCTGCATTCAAATTATTACAAAATAAGAATTCAAACAATTTGAATTCATTTTAGATTCAAGTTTAAATCCTAAGCTAAACTTTTAGTTTAAATTTAAACTTAACTTTAATTTCAAAACTGCAAAAAACAAGCTTCTGTTTTGCTTAAATCCTGAAACAATGTACTCGAGCAAGCTAAAATTTTACTTCGGGTCAGAAGCTTACATGCTTTGAGTTATTTCCCATTTTCCCCGAGATCCACCCGAGTCAAAAAAAATCCCTGCAACTACCCACATCAAAACCTGGAACAGACAAACCCCATTCTCCCTCCAACCTGTCAACACCAGTATCAACCACCTCCGACCACTAACAACATCCAAACTCCGGCACGAGCTTCATCACTTCACCATCCATCAATACCCTAAACATCTTTGAACTCGATGCGCAGAGGAGTTCAAATTCAACCCAAACAGTAACCCAAAGTAAACTAGGGTTCATCATCTAAAATCCAAAATTTCAAATCCAAACTTGAATTGAAAATCAATTCAATACTTTTCCTATGATCTATGATTTATAAACTACTTCCAGAAAAACAATTCACTCAATTCAAATGCATGGATCAAATGATCTTGATAAAAAAAAATACAGTTAACTGAAACTGCATTTATTTTCTTAACACTGTAAACTTAATCTTTGATCTAAAATTCTTGCATCCACTTAATGATTCAATAAGTAAATCTGAACATTAATTCATGATACCTATATTTCCCAATTTTTTTCAGAATTTAGTTTGTTTATGTTTCCAGACATCACAGAAAACTAAACAAATTATATAGCCTTTAAAAATTTATTTTATCAGGAAATAAACCAATTCCATTCAAATTCTAATCCCTAATAGCAACCAGATTAATGAAAGAAAAACTATTTATCAAATTTGAACTCAACTATAACAATCAGAACCTTAGAAATCAAGCATGCATTGCATTCATATATGCATAGGCAGTAGAAAAAAAACATGTACAAAAATTTAACTTCAGCAAATAAACAAACATGTATTCCTAATTAACTTATTTTAAATTGAGTGTTATTCACAAGCATTAACAAGAAAATAGGTTTCAGGAGGGAAAGTTGCTCACCTAGTTGTTGAAGACAGAGGAGAAGCTAAAGCCTGGAAATTTGCATTTTGAATTTGCTCTACCCCCGACCTTTTCTTTGATCTGTTTAATTTGATTCTTTTCTTTTGTTCTTTACTGTTTGTTGTTGAGCCTGATCTTGCATTGATTTATAATAGTGAATCCTTGATCTTTTATTTGATTGTTGAATTGTTAAAAGCTTCAATTTTTTTGCTTTATTTTTCCAGGCTGCAGGCTTTACATTTTTTTATTTTTATTTTTTTTCTTTAATCCTTTGAAGCTTTTATCTACGAAGTTTGTAAGAAGAAACTTTGATTATTTCCTAGTGCATCTGCTCATTTACTTCAACAATAACAACAAATCTTAAATTTTTACTTACAGCTTGATTCTTATGCAACAGGGAAGGACTTTGCCTGTTGCTTGAAACCCAGAAATCAATTTAGTCTCTGAACTTGATTTTTCTTTCTGCAACTGATAATTACAACTTGTTTAAATTCTTTCTTTTTTATTGATCAACAACATTCAATTCAAACTTTTAAAGAAAATTACTTGCCTTTTATTTTATTTTCCAGAGAGCTTTGTTTTTCTCCCAGGTTTGCTTTAGTTGAATCCATTTCAGGTTTGCATGCAGAGCCTATTCCCATATTTGATTTTCGTATTGCAGTTTGAATTTTTTGAAGCTATTGAAAACTGCTCTTGTTCTTTTCTTATTTTTTTGTTCTGGTTTTCAGATTTTTATCAATTTTGTTTCTTTGGTGTTTGAATTTAAACTTGCTGGAAACCAATTTGAACTGAAGTTGAGTTGTTGAGATTTGAAATGCCAAATATTTGATTACTGATTTGTTCAGATTTGGTGAGATGTTTAATATGATTGCATATGGGAAAATGAAGAGTTTTTGAAATTTTTTTTTATCTTATTATTTTATTAAGGAAATGATGTTTTTATGCCACTTGTTAAAAACAATCTTAAGTTTTAAGATCTTGTTAATTCTTCTACTCCACCCTCATGTGCATGTATACTTCCTTATTTATGTATTCACATTTAAAATTTTCAAAGACAAAAGATTTTTTTTAGTTTAATATTTATATTTTCAAAACAAAATTTTATTTCAATTATTGCTTACACTTAATTTTTTTTTTCATAACGTTCATATACTTATATATTTTTACAATTTTCATTCATACATTTATTTATTTATTTATTTTGTACAACCTTTAAAAGAAAAGAAGAATGTAAAATTTTTGATTTCATATTAACAAAGGTCACATTTGTTTAGATAAGAGAATTAAATCCTAAAAATAAATCCTTTTCTGAAATTTATTATATCTTCCAAATAAAATTAATATTTTAGAAAACAACTATCACTATCATTTTATTAATCTCAAGATTTTAAATTCTATTTTTATTTTTAATACATTATATTTTGAAATTCAATATTTATTTTATAAATCACTTATCCTTAAATTTCTTAATATAAATTACTATTTAAAATCAAAATTATTTATTTATCCTAGAAAATTTTCTAATAAATTCACAATTTATTTCCAAAAATAAATTTAATCGCCAATTTAAACTTGATAAATTTTCAGGAATGTTACAGATTTCCCCCCTTAAAAGAATTTTGTCCTCGAAATTGCAAGGAAGACGAGAAAGAAAAGATAATAGATAAAGAAATGATTGATCAGATCAGAATCGCGATATTTATTCTGCATTTGGTCTACCCAAATCAGAATATCAATAATATGAGAACGAACTCATACAATTATTACACAAGATATTTGGGTCCACCTGTCTACGAATATGCAAGGGCATTGATTAGTTTGAAGGGATAACTAATCGTTCGTAGAATATATCGGATCCCAGAGAATAGATGGATGGATCAAATCTTCATATTAGTTAACCAATCTTACCCAATTTATTTAAAATCTCTAACTTATTTAAAATTTTCAATTTCAATTTCAAATTTATTAGAGTCTAGAACGAAAAGCTGATAAGAAACGGATGAAGATACAAAGTAAGAATTTTCTACAACGATTCGTAGGGCCACCATCGCATTGAAACTTCTTTCTGGAGCTGTCACGAAGCAATCAAAAGAATTTGTGAATCGAATCAAAGGAGATTGATAGAGAAAAATTGTTTCCGCTATTGCAGGGTATTGACCATTTGTAGTGGTACTCCCCCGTCCCCTATCTCGTTCTCTTCTCGCACTCATACTTACTATCGGTGAATAGTAAGAGAATTTACTGAGGCATTCGAACGGATATCTCAGGGATATACTCATTCTAGGGTTTACTTCACCCTATCTCTAATGAGTTACTTAATGTGTTATACTCCTGAGCTAAAGTTTTAACCTTCAGCTCTGATACCAAATGTAACGATTCGAATTTTTCGCGTTCGAAAATCGACATCCATACTTTACATTGTACTCGAATGCCGCAGGTTCGACCGTTCAAATTCGAGTCGCCGGAGCTTATAACACATTAAGTAAATAACACAGCGGAAGAAATGAATAATATATACATATACAGCATTTGATACAATAACTGATACAACATGAATGGTACAATGAATATACACCAGAGATACAAGAAATAGCAGCGGAAAGAAAAGATAACACAGCAGCGGAACAAATCTCCAAAATGGCCTTCAAGAAAGAACTCTAGTATTAGTAATCTCCATCTTCAAAGCACCAATCCAGAAATAGCTCGAACTCCCAAATCAAGATGAAGAGAAGCAACTCGATCCAAAATGCGATTGCCAATCCTAAGGCTGAAAGCTGTCGAATCTACACCTACCATTGATTTCTGAAAACCCCAACTCTAGACTGCCCGTGTGGGAAATAGTGGGCACCCAGAGTTTAGGAAAGGAACAATAAACTCCAGGTCAGTCATGGGACTGGTATGAGCAAACAAAAACATTTGGTCTTTAAAACAAACAAAAGAATTTAAATTTGAAATCCGCAATGCTTTTTGGAAAATGAAACTACCATAAGGCCTCCCGCCACACACACAATGCAAACGCAGAATTGGAGGAGATTTCTCCTTATGATAGTCAAATATGCTTAATACGAGAAAATTTCTTTGATATTATTACTATAAGTGCAAAGTGCGGAAAACCATTTCGAAAATATAATATAAATCCTAGCCAACATACGACCAGTATCGTATGCCTACTATAGCTACCATCTAAACAGTGGGGCGCCACCATAAGTAGATGGCAGGTAATACAACTAAAACCGTACACGGCACGTATTGGATGAATGGATTTCCAACAAATGGTCAGGCTAAGGAACTTCCTACTGCCACATGGGATCGCCTCTGGCGGGACGTCCCGAGAACTAACGTTACGGTTAGATCTCTGCCAACACAAGGCCGGGTTACCTCTGTAACTAGGTAACTACTACACGAATGTGCCATCCCCCGGTCCTTTGGGACCTTTATCCGAGCGCTCGCAACAACAACCACAAAGTATCACAAAGTAATAGATCTGCAGTATCCACATAGGTAAGTATCTGGGCTCCATACCATGATACCACCCTTTACCAGAAGGGAATGACACACCCTAAAGGGAGCGACCCTCATAACCTTGCCGCATCTTTCCTGTTTCGACCATTTCCGGGGAGTGAGGTCCTGATGCAGTCTCGTCCACAAAGCTACGCTTTGTGTAACAAAGCCATGCTTTGGGTCAACAGATGACCAAAGCAATGATCACAAAGATAATTGATCAAACAAATGATCATATCACAATTGATCAACCAATGATCATCACACAGCAGCACTCAGCATGCCACATTACCAAATTGGGAATATCACTGATAAATATCAATTACATAACCTCTGAGCTCGTATGTCTCAGAGAAGGGTGTTAAGCTAAGAGAATAAATTCTCCGCCACCAAGCAGAAATGTATTTGATAGAAATCAGATAACATCTCAAAGTGTAATGTCGGACATACAACCATACAAGTCTGTTCCGGGTTCGAACAGAACCGAAGGCACTTCCGAAGAAGCCCTTGCAAATCCGGATAATCCCTAATCACGTCCGGACTTTCCATCACATATGGAGATCTCTATACCGGGGATCAGCCAGTGCAGAGACAATCGACGAGTTACCCTTTTGTTTTCGGAAATATCCGGTCTTCACCACCGGTCTTCAATTGCTATCCATAACGTCGTATCACTATTCGGAATGGGCTATATGACACTAGGTCCTCTCCCGGCTAAACCGAATAATGAGCGCCATATTTTAAAACATATGGATATGGGATTTTAGTTAAGTCACAACTTATAAAATCCAAAACTTTTCTTTCAAATGGTTAAACAAATTACCATTTTAAATCTTTAAACAAAAAGATTTATTTCACAAAGTTTCACCTAGTTTCACAAAGATCCATTCATAGATTTCAAAACAACTTCCATTTCAATTGGATTAACTCAATAAATCTTTAAATTTAAGATTTAATTTATAGCTTTCAAAACACGTTCCAAAGATTTATTCATAACTTGGAAAACCATTTTCATTTCAAAACTTGAATTCCTTTTAACATACATTGGAAAACCATTTCTTATATGAAAGCTTCTATTATTGGAAAACAACAGTTTTCGTTTCAAAAAAGTCCGATTCATGCAAGTTGGAATCTCGGGTTAATTTTAAATTTCAAAACATCACTTTTAAATTGGTTTAAAACCCCATATAAATCCATTTATAAGTTGGATAACTTTTTAAACCCTAGTTCCCAAATTATAGAATTCAACTTCAAATATTGAATTCAAATTTATATTAAATTATTTAAATTCCAAAACTCAATCAAGTTATTCAAATAACTTTTATTTTTGAAATTCATTTTTTTTCAAATGCTTCAATTCTAATTCCAAAACTATTTTGGATTCAAAAATTCAAATTTTAAAACAATTTCAAAATCTGTGACTTAACCCATTTCCATGTGCAATCCATATTTGTGTGTGTATAAGTGTGGTCTAGGGGTTCAACACAATAGTGCACAACATCATCATCACAGATTCAATCATAAAGATAAGCGGTATAACCCATAGCGCTTATCTATATTCACAGATTCATAGATAAAGTAAATTATCAATCACAAAAATTCACTAATATGATTCGATGTGGGTTTCGGATAACCAGCTGGAATCCGACTCCCTGTCGCATCGAAATTCAAATGTCGTTTTACGGGTAAAAGGGTTTCATATTCATACAACAGTATATTCATCACAAATATAGCAGATCAGCACAAAGTATCACATAACATCACATCACATATCAAATATATCAATCCATCACACAACATTCAATAACAATCAGCATCTACGATTAAGATGAATAAACTGGGTGGTTTTAAATTTATTACCTACATGATTACTTTCATTTATTATTCCTAATTAATTAACTATCCATATTTATTCAATTAATAAATCTTCAATTATTAATTTAAAATCTAATATCATTCAATTAATGATTTCTTAATTACAAATTAATTATTCTAAGAAAATTTAATCTTAAACTTTAATTAATCAAATTAAAACCCTTAATTACTTTAACTAATTATCCATTTCATTAATTAATTAATTATATTAATTATCCATTTGTACTACCTTAATAATTAAATGAATTACAAATCATTAAACTTTTCTTTATCTTGAGATAAACATTCCTTATTTAAATTATGCATTTTTAAAAAACAAAATGTTTTTAATTTTACTTTAAATTCCATTTAACATTTCTTTAAACTCAAGACTCAAATTTGTCTTAAATAAGAGTTTAAAACAATACACAACTTAATCTTATATGTTTACAAGAAACATATACTTAATTAATAAGTTGAAAAGGATTTAAATTTCAATTCAAATCAAATTCAAATCAATTTTAAAAATTACTTTAAAACTTCAAAATTGAAATACAACTTTCATTCTCATTCTAGTTTAAATTCTTTAAAATGCTTCTTACAATTACACCTTCCATTCAATGCAAATCACTTAATCATTTAAAAGAAATTTAAACTTAAATCTTTATTTTAAAACTGAAGTTTAAAATTTTAAATTCAGATCTAAAAACTCAGATTGAATTCATTTGAATTTCCTAATTTAAACATTTAACCTTTCAATTCAAATGCCAAAACACAATGCATTTATACTTGAGATTTTCAAATCAAATTTAAATTTAAAAGCTTAAATGATTTCAAATCTCAAATAATCTTATTTGAATTCATATTCAAAATTTTCAGATTAAGCTCCATTTCAATCTCCACTTGCAATTTAAATTCACTTTTACATTTTAAAACAGAAAAACAGTTTCTGTTAAATTTAAAAACCAAACTTTAAAATTTTCTGAATCTAAATTATTTCAAGGAAACAGAATTGAAACTTATTTGATTTCATGCTTAAATTCAGTTTCAAAATCTTAAGTCTCAATTTTAGTTTGCATTAAGTTCAAACTTTACAAAACTGGAAACAGTTTCCTTCTTCTTCTTCTTTTTTTTTTTTTAAACCAAATTTGAATTCCTGCATTCAAATTATTACAAAATAAGAATTCAAACAATTTGAATTCATTTTAGATTCAAGTTTAAATCCTAAGCTAAACTTTTAGTTTAAATTTAAACTTAACTTTAATTTCAAAACTGCAAAAAACAAGCTTCTGTTTTGCTTAAATCCTGAAACAATGTACTCGAGCAAGCTAAAATTTTACTTCGGGTCAGAAGCTTACATGCTTTGAGTTATTTCCCATTTTCCCCGAGATCCACCCGAGTCAAAAAAAATCCCTGCAACTACCCACATCAAAACCTGGAACAGACAAACCCCATTCTCCCTCCAACCTGTCAACACCAGTATCAACCACCTCCGACCACTAACAACATCCAAACTCCGGAACGAGCTTCATCACTTCACCATCCATCAATACCCTAAACATCTTTGAACTCGATGCACAGAGGAGTTCAAATTCAACCCAAACAGTAACCCAAAGTAAACTAGGGTTCATCATCTAAAATCCAAAATTTCAAATCCAAACTTGAATTGAAAATCAATTCAATACTTTTCCTATGATCTATGATTTATAAACTACTTCCAGAAAAACAATTCACTCAATTCAAATGCATGGATCAAATGATCTTGATAAAAAAAAATACAGTTAACTGAAACTGCATTTATTTTCTTAACACTGTAAACTTAATCTTTGATCTAAAATTCTTGCATCCACTTAATGATTCAATAAGTAAATCTGAACATTAATTCATGATACCTATATTTCCCAATTTTTTTCAGAATTTAGTTTGTTTATGTTTCCAGACATCACAGAAAACTAAACAAATTATATAGCCTTTAAAAATTTATTTTATCAGGAAATAAACCAATTCCATTCAAATTCTAATCCCTAATAGCAACCAGATTAATGAAAAAAAACTATTTATCAAATTTGAACTCAACTATAACAATCAGAACCTTAGAAATCAAGCATGCATTGCATTCATATATGCACAGGCAGTAGAAAAAAAACATGTACAAAAATTTAACTTCAGCAAATAAACAAACATGTATTCCTAATTAACTTATTTTAAATTGAGTGTTATTCACAAGCATTAACAAGAAAATAGGTTTCAGGAGGGAAAGTTGCTCACCTAGTTGTTGAAGACAGAGGAGAAGCTAAAGCCTGGAAATTTGCATTTTGAATTTGCTCTGCCCCCGACCTTTTCTTTGATCTGTTTAATTTGATTCTTTTCTTTTGTTCTTGACTGTTTGTTGTTGAGCCTGATCTTGCATTGATTTATAATAGTGAATCCTTGATCTTTTATTTGATTGTTGAATTGTTAAAAGCTTCAATTTTTTTGCTTTATTTTTCCAGGCTGCAGGCTTTACATTTTTTTATTTTTATTTTTTTTTCTTTAATCCTTTGAAGCTTTTATCTACGAAGTTTGTAAGAAGAAACTTTGATTATTTCCTAGTGCATCTGCTCATTTACTTCAACAATAACAACAAATCTTAAATTTTTACTTACAGCTTGATTCTTATGCAACAGGGAAGGACTTTGCCTGTTGCTTGAAACCCAGAAATCAATTTAGTCTCTGAACTTGATTTTTCTTTCTGCAACTGATAACTACAACTTGTTTAAATTCTTTCTTTGTTATTGATCAACAACATTCAATTCAAACTTTTAAAGAAAATTACTTGCCTTTTATTTTATTTTCCAGAGAGCTTTGTTTTTCTCCCAGGTTTGCTTTAGTTGAATCCATTTCAGGTTTGCATGCAGAGCCTATTCCCATATTTGATTTTCGTATTGCAGTTTGAATTTGTTGAAGCTATTGAAAACTGCTCTTGTTCTTTTCTTATTTTTTTGTTCTGGTTTTCAGATTTTTATCAATTTTGTTTCTTTGGTGTTTGAATTTAAACTTGCTGGAAACCAATTTGAACTGAAGTTGAGTTGTTGAGATTTGAAATGCCAAATATTTGATTACTGATTTGTTCAGATTTGGTGAGATGTTTAATATGATTGCATATGGGAAAATGAAGAGTTTTTGAAATTTTTTTTTATCTTATTATTTTATTAAGGAAATGATGTTTTTATGCCACTTGTTAAAAACAATCTTAAGTTTTAAGATCTTGTTAATTCTTCTACTCCACCCTCATGTGCATGTATACTTCCTTATTTATATATTCACATTTAAAATTTTCAAAGACAAAAGATTTTTTTTTATTTTTATATTTATATTTTCAAAACAAAATTTTATTTCAATTATTGCTTACACTTAATTTTTTTTTCATAACGTTCATATACTTATATATTTTTACAATTTTCATTCATACATTTATTTATTTATTTATTTTGTACAACCTTTAAAAGAAAAGAAGAATGTAAAATTTTTGATTTCATATTAACAAAGGTCACATTTGTTTAGATAAGAGAATTAAATCCTAAAAATAAATCCTTTTCTGAAATTTATTATATCTTCCAAATAAAATTAATATTTTAGAAAACAACTATCACTATCATTTTACTAATCTCAAGATTTTAAATTCTATTTTTATTTTTTAATACATTATATTTTGGAATTCAATATTTATTTTATAAATCACTTATCCTTAAATTTCTTAATATAAATTACTATTTAAAATCAAAATTATTTATTTATCCTAGAAAATTTTCTAATAAATTCACAATTTATTTCCAAAAATAAATTTAATCGCCAATTTAAACTTGATAAATTTTCAGGAATGTTACATTTAATTTATCATAGCATTTTGGAAATGTTACCTTAAGGAATCATAGCATTTATGGAATGTAATACTTTCCACTTTAACATTTTATAAAATCAAAGTATTTATATGCTTACAAATTTAACATGGTCATTTCATCATAGCCTTATAGTTAAATAAACTTTGTTACCATAATATCCAATTTAAAGCTGAAATTCTTATGTTAAGTTAAAAGTACCTTATTAACATACATTATTATTACAATAAAGAACTTTATTATTTTAATCATTTAAAGTATGCCATTTACATAAATTAAAACTTGCATATCAAATGTACATTTTCAACTTACATTTTATTATTACAGTAAGTAACATTTATCACTTTAATCAATTTAAATACACCATTACATTGATTAAAACTTACATGCCAAATGTACGTTTTAACTTACATTTATTATAAAGAGCATTTATCATTTTTCAATATTACACTAATTAAAACTTACATTATCAAATGTACGTTTTAAATTTACATTCCTATTACAGTAAAGAGCATTTATTAATTTAATTAATACCACACTAATTAAAACTTTACATGTTTATTTCATTAATTAAAAATTTTACATGTTTTTAGCATTAATTAAAAACTTTACATGTTCTCTCATTAATTAGGACTTTACACGTTTCTTTTATTAATTAAAAACTCACACGTTTCTTTCATTAATTAAAACTTACACTTTTCTTTCATTAATTAAACTTTACATGTTTCTTGCATTAATTAAAAACTTTACATGTTCTCTCATTAATTAGGAATTTACACGTTTCTTTCATTAATTAAAAACTTACACGTTTCTTTCATTAATTAAAACTTACACGTTTCTTTCATTAATTAAAACTTACACGTTTGTTGCATTAATTAAAACTTACACGTTTCTTGCATTAATTAGAAACTTTACATGTTCTCTCATTAATTAGGACTTTACACGTTTCTTTCATTAATTAAAAACTTTACACTTTTCTTTCAGTAATTAAACTTTACATGTTTCTTCAATTTAAAATACCTTATTTTCTTAACTTAAAATCTCCATTTGGAAACCAATTTCCAATCATCAAGTTAATCCATATATATAAATTACATTTTATACATTAACTTATACAACTTAACATAGAAAATCACTGTAAACCTATTTATACAAACATATCCGCTTCATGGAATAAAATTCATTCCGACTACTAGGCTAGATTTAGAATTCCACATTAAATCAAATTTCATTATTAAGTTGTTTATTATATTCCAGATATTTAAATTACAAATTTAAACCAAATAAAGATTTTTTTTCATTACAATTAAAAACAAAAATCAACTTATAAAATCTTAACTTATAGAAAACCAACATCTCTTTATATTCTAAATCTTTAAATTAATTTTTTTCAATATATTTATAAGTTCAAAATACTTAATAATTGTAGGAAACTATTATAAAATTTTTTATCCATGGGCCTGTATAAAATTTTCTAACCTAGGTCAACTGATACGGATATGTATCATTTCAATCCGTAACTTAAAAAGAAAAATACGGGTTCTATCATTTCAAACCCGCAATTCCAAGTAAATAAATGCAGTAAAAATCATTTGAGCCTATCATTTCAGCCCATAGTGATAGGGAACTTGCAGCGAGAAATACAGTATATAAAATGAATAGTATAACATATAAATACATACTAGATGATGCAACAAATATATAAACAACATTTAACATCATATAACATATCACAAGCACGTATGAATGACATATCAATTTATACAGATCCACTGGTCATTATTCTATAATAATATAAGTACATATGTCTAGAGTGATAAAAGCTCACCTTTTAAAAGCTAGAATCAAATTCACAATACACAATTGAAACTCCGCAAAGCACGACAAGGCACGACCAAATTTTTGAGTAGATGGAGGGTCAAGATCCATATCTTGTATATAAAAAATACACAAATCATAAGAATAAGATTCAACACAACAAAAGATGGATTAAACTATGCAATTACGAATCGAAGAACATAACCTTGCTTTCAACCACCAAGTGGCTTGGCCATGGTCTAATAGTGAGGAGGAGGTGATGTTGTGTGGGTGGAGGCTGAGCTATGCAAGGAGAAAACAAAAAGAAAAGGAGAAGATAAAAAAGAGAAAAAAGAAAGTGGAAAAATAAGAGAAGGAAGCCATGGATCTAGACTTTTTCCTTCCTCACTCAAATGATACAATGAGAAACCTTTTTTTATTTCATGTGAATGATAAGAGGCGGCTAGGTTTAAAAAAATTTGAATGGCTAAAGTTTAGGAATAGTTAGAAAATAAAAAGGCAAGGAAATTTAAAAAGGCACAATTTAAGCAGGGAAAAAATCTTGTATATATTTATCTTAAATAAATGAAAAGAGGAGTTTGATAACTTTGTACGTGATTGAAAAGGAGAAAATCACGTCTACGCATTTATGAATAGATATGGTAGAAGATTAAAAGGTGGGAAATATACAAAGGCAAGAAACAAATTAAGAAACGTATAATATATTTTATTTTTAAATACAAATAAAAAAATGGGAGATGGGAAATACTTTTTTTGTACGTGAATTATGAAGTGGAGTGGATGGCAAGAAAAGATTTGAATGGCTAAAGAGGAGTAAATAATAGGAAAACAAAAAGGCTAGGAAATAAAAGGCAAGAAATAAGGAGAAAGAAACACACACACACACACACACATATACATACATACATACATACATATACACATATATATATATATATTATTCTTAAATGCAATTGAAAAGAGGATATTTTGAGATGTTTGTATGTGATTAATAAGAGTAATTCAAGGCTATGAATGGTGAATGGCTAGGGTAAGTAATAAAGATGGTAGGTAAATAAAAAGGCAAGTATTAAAGAAATGTAACGCATGTCTCCTTGATTTCTTCCAAGCCTTTTATGAAAAGATATAAACACAAGTAAAATCCAATAAATAAAGTTTAGATAAACAAAATAGAAAAATAAAATAAAATAACATAGAAAATAAAAATGTAGAAATGAACATAGAAAAATAGAAATCGAAATACAGAAAATAACTGTGTAAAACGCTGTAATTTATCTAATTTAGAAAGTATAACTCAGAATTTAACGAAACGAAAAGCAGAACAGATATCATAAATAGATTCTGCTTCAAAGAAAAAGATTAAATTTTAAAAATTCAAATTTTAAAAAAATTTAAACTGAAAATTCAAATTTTGACCAAAATATAAAATTTGCAAAAACTGTTTATTTATTGCATTTGAAAAATAAATTACAAACAAAACTTACATTGGAAAAATTCTAAAAATTCACTTTTAAATGATTTAAAAATCAAAATTTCAAATAAAAATTTAATTCAAAATATTCACAAAATTATGGGTTGTTACATATATAAATATGAAAATATTTTTATTGAATTTAAATTTAAATTAAAAATAAAACCCCTATTACAATGTATACACATATATACATTATAAATAAAATATTCTTTAAAATAAGCTCAGAAAGATAATTTTATCATTTAAATATTTTTAACTTTTGAAAAGAATAAAATTCCTAGATATAATTATTATCATTATTATAGATTTTGAAAAGAATATCATTTGTCAAACAAAATAATTATTAATTTACAAAGGATAATTCTGTTTGAATTAGATTATTAAATCAATATTTCTCATTTTAAAATAATTATTAATGAAAATTATTAAATAAATATTGCCCAAATTTCGGGGACATCACATGGAGCTTCAGGAGTTCAGATCCACGGAGCTGTAGCAAAAGGACCCAACATGCAATCGAATGGAGCAGCTCAACAAGGCGCAACCCCTAATCAGCACACAGCCATAAACCTGGACGGATCCAGGCTCGGGGGCACACCATCCGCCAATGATAGACCGATCCCTAGAGGAACTCTAGGCGATACCACACAACAAGATGCTGGTAGGAATGCGGGAGCGCGTGATGAAGAGTATGTACCATAATTCCCTCAGGGACTTAAGGGGGCAACCCTTGATGGACAACGCTGGATTGGCTAAGATTATCAGGAGAACTATGTGCGGAGGCTTAACAAACAGAGATTTGGAAGGGGTAAACAGAAGTCTGATTACCCGTGACATTAGAATGGCTCGGAACCTGCCAGAGTTTAAACTACCAATGCTAGAAGTGTACGAAGGCAAGGCTGATCCTACTGATCACTTGGTAAGATACACGAGACACATGGAAGTGCGGGGGCATCGGAGGAAGTTATGGCCATATATTCCCCCTGTACTTGATGGATATAGCAACTATGTGGTTCAGGCAGTTGGAAGAGGGATCTATCAGGACATGGATGGAACTGGTGGATAAGTTTCTAAAGTAGTTTCAGGTTTATATCAAAAGGCCAAAGAACGTAATAATGCTAACATCGGTGAAGCAAAGGACAGAAGAATTGCTCAGAGCTTTCTTAACTAGGTTCAATGCAGCGGTTGCTTCGGTGGATCGGCCGGATCCATCAATGGTTTTGATGCCCGCATTGTCAGGAGTCAAGAATAACTTGGATTTCAATGTGTCATTGATACGGGACCCGCCAATAGATCTCGAGGAATTCTTTCAGGAAGCCGAGAGATTCCTTCGATAGGGAGATGCATGTTCAGATATGAAGTTGAAGGAAGTAAACATAGCAGAGGATGGAGAACCATCTGGCGGAAGCTTGGGTAAAGATAAAGGAAAGAGGAAGTTGGATGACGAATCAGGAAAAGCTGGGAAGCGGTGGAGAGAGCCAAAATTCTCCACTTATACAGGATTGAACGAGGCATTAGAACGGATATTCATGGAGCCTCACGATCGCCTTCCCTACTGAAGGCCTGTAGGGAGAGAACCCTCGGAACGTGAAAGGGCATCAGGGAGGCACTGTCATATTCATGATATGGACGGACATGATACCAACAGCTGTAGACATCTAAAGCATATAATTAAGGAGCATGTAAGAAATGTCCAATTACTACGTTGGGGCTCGGAATGCGATGGTGGAACAGGAGCAGCCACCCTCTACCTCAAACAACAATGGCGTGAGGCCCAGGAATGATGGCCGATTGGTTATCAACTGACAAGGATGATACGAAATAAGTAGGAAACTATAGGCAAATGATCAAGTCATTTATTCATCTACGGGGACGGAGATGTCCCCTGGGCATGCTCAGAATAATGATAAACCATGACGCTGTGATTTGTGAAATCTGTTTTTTCTTCTGGTTTGGACATTTGCTTTGTCTGGTTTTGTTTTAGAGTTTAGTTTGAAATCCTGGTTTTTTCTGTTTTCTAGTTTGGACTTTTGTTTAGACGATTGTTTTCTTGTTTGCATATTGATTTGGATTTCTGATATGGGTTATTGGTTTTCTGATTTGATCTGGATTTTGGGTTGGTCTTTGATTGGATTTTTATCTGGCTTTTGGTAAATGGTCTATGCCTGGCAAGGGGTAAGTCTCTTCGTCCGAACATGGCGAATTGGCTTATTCAGGTCGTCGAGTATGGACTATGCTCGACAAGGATCCAGATCGACCAGGATTCAGCCTAGGACTTAGGCCCTATATTATTGGTTATTATTTTAGGTCGTCGAGTATGGACTATGCTCAGCAAGGGTCCGGAGTGACTAGGATACGGCTTAGGACTTAAGCAATGGCATAACTCAGCGTTAAGGGACACTGGACCACATATACCAAGGCATTGCTTAGCACAGGTCGTCGAGTGTGGATTACGTTTGGCAAGAACCCGAAGAGGTCCTGGATTCGATTATTGGTTATTAGATATGGATGGATTAGAACCCAGTTGTCGAGTTCGGGTGGATATGAAATCGGCTAAGGGTTTGTGTACTGGATTCAAAATCGGACATCGACTCGGAGTAGTCACGGAAGTGGATCGGGATATGGCTATGACACTCGAATAGGATGGCTATGGATGGAACATGGACTTCGGGTATAAGATTCAAAACTATTGAAAACACACCTTCTTATCAGAAGGTATGTTTTTGGGGGCAAATATTATCCCACCTTTTGGTCAGGGCTGGAATATCAACAAATTGTCTAGAAAGGATGGATTTAGGGTTGGAGATCGATTGGAAACAAGGCTATGATCGATGTCGTCGAAATTTGACCAAGCTCTAGTCAAGGCGGGATTGATTGGAGATGACGATCAACGCTAGTAGAGGCTACGTTTCAAATTTCAAGTTTATTGGAGTTCATATGCTCGAGATATGATCGATACAATTCAAGTGGTCACGTTGTTCGTACCCATCAAAAGGCCTTGTTCGAATCCATTAATTCGAACCCATCTGGAGCTACACTATTCATATCGATCCAGAAGGATGTTGTTCGCATCGATCAATCGTCAACAATTCACGTCGATCCACTGGTGCGCTTCATTTCGTATCCGTCATGATGCCACTGTTCGTATCCATCACTTCGTATCGATCGATATGAATAGAGCAGGATGATAAATGCGAATGGAGCAAGTTCTGAACGATTCGAACAACACATTACTGATAGATTCGAGCAATACATTACTGATCGACTCGAACAACATATTACCGATCAGTTCGAACAAAGCACGTGCATAGGGGAGACTCAATCGATTAGGCATGAACTTTGAATTGACCCTAAAATCAAGCGCCACATCAACTTGCAGGCGCGTGCTGAACATCGATGGAACCGGTCGATAAGAATATATCGATTTGAACCAAACAACCTACCAAAAACTCAAATTTTCATCGATCATATCTCACAATCCATTGGTCGAAATGCCACCAAATTTTCACGGGAGCTTACGTACAACCTAAGAATGTTCTTGCCAAATTTCAACTCGATTGGATCAAATCTTGACCGATACGAAATTCATTCATATCATTCACGGACTGAGTTGAAATTATGTGGGATCAATCGCGTGGGCCCACTCACGTGCCAGAAGAAGTCTCCCAAGATCAAAGCGAGATATTTACAGCCTATAGCTATAAATAGCTCCTCAGAGCCTACAGAAAAGGGATCTTTTGGGCTATCCGACGTCTTGACTCTGTCGAAAACATCTTTGCACTACAAGGCTGTTGTTGTACTCGAATTTAATCACTGTAATCCACTATAATCCGCTGTAATCAGTTGTAACCAGCAAGGAAAGTCAATAAAAAATGAACGTTTGAAGTGGACGTAGGCCGGAGACAGCCAAACCACTGTAAATCTTGTGTCTCTGTCTATTTCTTTCCATTTTAAGTTTATTATTCTTCATTTTTCATCCTCTTCGCTACTTAGATCTGAGATTTGTGATCATTTATCGCTGATCTGTGTTCATATACTAGTGCTTTCATGTTATTTAGGGTCTGTGACCAATTTTGGTACACACACTTTGGTGATTTCATTAAGAACAGCTACTTTAGGGATTCTACAACTTGGATATTAAATTTGAAGACATAAAGATTCAGATCTGAAAAGCTATGACAAGGAAATCAAGTAGAAGACAAAGAGCAGAGAGGAGTCAGCATGAAGGAAGCCAGGAGGCATCATCAGGGGCTAATCAGACTTCGGCTTTCATCACGAGAGACGAGATGGAGATGATGATTGGAACTATGCATGAAGAGTTTCTGAAAAGGCAGGAGGAAATGATGTAGAACCTCCTCAGACAGTTTGGAGGAGCAGGAACAGCTGGAGCTTCGGGAGTTCAGATCCACGGAGCTGTAGCAGAAGGACCCAATAGGCAATCGAATGGAGCAGCTCAAAAGGCGCAACCCCTAATCAGCATACAACCATAAACCTGGATGGATCCAGGCTCGGGGGCACACCACCCGGCAATGATGGACCGATCCCTGGAGGAACTCTAGGTGATACCACACAATAAAATGCCGGTAGGAATGCAGGAGAGCATGATGAAGAGTATGTACCAGAATACCTCAAGAACTCGGGGGGCAACCCTTGATGGACAACGCTGGATTAGCTGAGATTATCAAGCGAACTATGTGCGGAGGCTTAATAAATAGAGACTTGGAAGGGGAAAACAGGAGTCCATTTACCCGTAACATCAGAATGGCTCGGAACCCGCTAGAGTTCAAACTACCAACGCTAGAAGTATACAATAGCAAGGCTGATCCTACTAATCACTAAATGAGATACACGAGACACATGGAAGTAAAGGGAGCATCGGAGGAAGTTATGGCCCGATGTTCCCCCTGTACTTGACGGATATAGCAGCTATGTGGTTCAGGCAGTTGGAAGAGGGATCTAACAGGACATGGACAGAACCGGTGGATAAGTTTCTAAAGTAATTTCGAGTTCATATCAAAAGGCCAAAATGTAATGACGCTAACATCGGTGAAGCAAAGGACAGAAGAATCGCTCAGAGCTTTCTTAACTAGGTTCAATGCAGCAGTTGTTTCGGTGGATTGGTAGGATCCATCAATGGTTTTAATGGCCGCAGTGTCGGGAGTCAAGGATAACTCAGATTTCAAAGTGTCATTGATACGGAACCAACCAATGGATCTCTGGGAATTCTTTCATAAAGCCGAGATATTCATTCGACAGAAAGTTGCAAGTTTAGACATAAATTTGAAGGAAGTGTATGTAGCAGAGGATGGAGGACCATCTAGCAGAAACTTGGGTAAAGATAAAGTAAAGAGGAAGTTGGATGACGAATCAAGAAAAGTTTGGAAGCGGCGGAAAGAGCCAGAATTCTCCACTTACACAAGATTGAACGATACGTTAACTGAAGGCCTACAAGGACAGAACCCTCGGAACATGAAAGGGCATCAGGGAGGCAATTTCTTTTTTAAAGATTTGGATAGACATGATACCAACAGCTGTATGCATCTAAAGTATATGATCGAGGAGCATGTAAGGAATAACTAGTTACGACAATAGTCGGGGATCGGAATGCCGCGGTGGAATAGGAGCAGCCACCATCTACCTCAAAAAAATGGTGCGAGGCCCAGCCGATTGGTTATTACTGATAGGGATGATATGAAATGAGTAGCAAACTACAGGCAAATGACCAAATCATTTACTCATGTACCAGGACAGAGATGGCCCCAGGCATGCTCTGAATGATGATAAACAACGACGTTATGGTTTGTGAAATCCGTTTTTTCTTTTGGTTTGGACATTTGCTTTTTCTGGTTTGGTTTTGGAGTTTGGTTTGAAGTCCTGGTTTTGTTTGTTTTCTGGTTTGGATGATTGTTTTCTAGTTTGGATATTGATTTGGATTTCTGATGTGAATATTTTGTTTTTTGATTTGATCCAGATTTTGGATTGGTCTTTGATTGGATTTTTATCTGGCTTTTGTAAATGGTCATCGGGTACGGACTATGCTTGGCAAAGGGTAAGTCTTTTCATCCGAACGTGGCGAATTGGCTTATTCAGGTCATCGGGTATGGACTATTCTCGCCAAGGGTCGGGAGCGACAAGGATTCGGCCTGGGACTTAGGCCATATATTATCGGTTACTATTTCAGGTCGTCGAATATGGGATATGCTCGGCAAGGGTCCAGAGCGACCAGGATACAACTTAGGACTTAAGCCATGGCATAACTCAGCGTTCAGGGAAACTGGACCATAGATACCAAGGCATTGCTTAGCACATGTCGTCGAGTGTGGATCGTGCTTGGCAAGAACCCGAATACATCCTGGATTCGGTTATTGGTTATTCGATATGGATGGATTAGAACTTTGTTGTCGAGTTCGGATGGATATGAAATTGGCTAAGGGTTTGGTTACTGGATTCAAAATCGGACATCGACTTGGAGTAGTCATGGAAGTGGATCAGGATATGGCTGTGCAACTCGGATACGATGGCTATAGATGGAACATGGACTTTGGGTATAAGATTCAGAACAATTCAAAACACGCCTTCTTCTCACAAGGCAAGTTTTGGGGGGAAAATATTATCCCACCTTTTGGTCGAGGATGAAATATCAACCAATTCTCTAGAAAGGATGGATGTCAGGGTTGGAGATCGATTTGAAGCAAGGCTATGATCGATGTCGTCGAAATTTGGTCAAGCTCCAATAAAGGCGGGATTGATTAGACATGACAATCAAGGCCAGAAGAGGCTACATTTAAAATTTTAGGTTAATCGGAGTTCGTATGCTCGAGATATGATCGATGCAATTCAAGTGGTCATGCTGTTTATATCCATCAAAAGGTCGTGTTCGAATCAATTAGTTCAAACCCATCTGGAGCTACACTATTCGTATCGATCTAGAGGGACCTTGTTTGTATTGATCAAGCGTCGACAATTCGCATTCGATCCACCAATGCGCCTCATTTCATATCTTTCATGAAGCCACTGTTCGTATCCATCTTATCAGTCAATACAAACAGAGTAGGATGATTGATGCAAATGGAGCAAGTTCTGATCTATTTGAACAACACATTACTGATCGATTCGAACAATACATTATTGATCGACTCGAACAACACATTATTGATCTACTCAAACAACATATTACCGATCGGCTCGAACAAAGAACGTGTATAGGGGAGACTTGATCGATTAGGCATGAACTTCGTATCGACCCTAAACGGGCGCCATGTCAACTTACAGGCGCGTGCTCAACATCAATTCGAACCGGTCGATACGAATATATCGATTCGAACCAAACAGCCTACCGAAATCTCGAATTTTTATCGATCATATCTCACAATCCACAAGTCGAAATGCTACCAAATTTTCATGGGAGCTTATGTACAACCTAAGGAATGTTCTTGCAAAATTTCGAATCGGTTGGATCATATCTTGATCGATACGAAATTCATTCGTATCGATCACGGTCGAGTCGAAACTATGTAGGATCAATCGCGTAATTCATTCGTATCGATCACGGTCGAGTCGAAATTATGAAGGATCGATCGCGTGGGCCCACTCACGTTCCAGAAGAAGTCTCCCAGGATCTAAGTGAGATATATGCAGCCTACGTCTATAAATAGCACCTCAGAGCCTACAGAAAATGGATCTTTTGGGCTATCTGACGTCCAGACTCTGCCGAAAACATCTTTGCACCACAAAGTTGCTATTGTACTCGAATTTCATCGTTGTAATCCACTGTAATCAATTCTAGCCGGCAAGGAAAATCAATAAAAGATTAACTTTTGAAGCGGACATAAGCCGGACATAGCCGAACCACTATAAATCTTGTGTCTCTGTCTATTTCATTCCGTTTTATGTTTATTATTCTTCATTTTTCATCCTTTACCTTACTTAGATCTGTGATTTGTGATCATTTTTTGCTGATCTGTGTTCGTACACTGGCGCTTCACAATATTTGGGGTTTGTGACCAATTTTGGCGCAAACAATCATCGATCAAGCTTTCCCCCAGATTCAACTGCGCCTCCACCTACGTATCTAGTGTCACCCCCAACCCACAAGAAATTGCGGCCATATCCTTCGACCAGACAACCACTTACCCTAAGCTTGACCACGCACGCCTACAACTTGTTCGATCTATACCTCTCCTGAAAGTGCCGGTTCCCTTTTCATTTTTTTAATCTGAGACTAGGATTTCGATTGAACTGAGGAATGGAAAAGGAGGAAAAAGCACGATTTCAATTTCGATTTTCAATTTGATCTCGTTCAATAGAAGAAGGAAGGGAAAAGAAACTCGCGATTGAATCTGGTTTATATATGTTTTCCTTTTTCGATGATTTTCTTCTGTTAACATTATTCTTCGATTTCAACTGAAGAGAAAGAAGTGGGATAATGTGATTTAAAGAAAGGAGATGGCATGTTTTAATCGGCTATCTATAGTGACTGAGGTGAAGGGAAAAGGGGTGATGGAAATATTGTCAATCAAATAAATAAATATATTATATATAAATTTTCAAATCGCCTCGATTTCGTAACTTGAAATCTCCAATTTCTGTTGAGGCGTGCAAGGCGTTTATAACGTTATACCCCTATTCTGAATACAATGGAAAATGTTTCGAGTCCTAATTCGATTGTATGGAGAAGATAGCTTTTTTTAACCCAATTATTATGTTAAATTTTGATATTAAATTCAACGCGTTTCTATACAAACGGCCAACCAATAACTCCAAACGCTATGAAATTTGAAATCCGATAATAATACACAATTATGGATCCAATGGAATTAGTTTCGTCGAATTCTAAGATTGTACCCCAGATCGCTATTGAAACGCGTCGATTAAATTGACGATTCTAAAATTTTGTGACATTATTTGAAATTTCAATTTTTAAAATTTCCAACCAAATTATAAAGTCCAAATTCAATATTTAAAACCATTAAATATTCCAAATTAAACAACAGAAAAATTCAGGTAGTTACCAGACTGTTCGAAATTTGGGATTTATTTGGATTTTAAATCGACAATAAATCAAAGGT
Source organism: Allium cepa (assembly GCA_030765085.1). Classification (NCBI taxonomy): domain Eukaryota; kingdom Viridiplantae; phylum Streptophyta; class Magnoliopsida; order Asparagales; family Amaryllidaceae; genus Allium; species Allium cepa. Next base: position 227,323,875 of record CM060939.1, read on the forward strand.
GAGTGATTTAACTCACTCACGAATACTAAACCTTCTTATGTTAGTTGAATTTAATTTATGAATTGATAAGAATATCATTTGTTATTGTTTGGTCGTTAATTTGACATTTTAATTGAAATTGAATTTTTTTGAATTAAATTGCCATTTAAATTAATATTAAAATTAAATTGTTAGCTAAATACCTAATAATGATAACAAGTTAATTTTTGTGATTTATTGACTAATTTGGATGTTTATTGTGATCGGTGTTTGTTTGTTGACATTTTTGGATGGCTGGATGTTTATATCCTTGTCAATCACTATGGGTTGAAATGATAAAAACCCAAACGATCTTATAGATTAGGGAAAATCATTATGGGTTTAAATGATAAACTTAAGCGATTTTATTGATTTGAAAATTATTGATTCGAGATAAGGATTTAATTGATATATACTCGGAAAATTTAACTATTTTGGGGTTGAAATGCACATATCATATCCCTTGACCATATGGTAGAAAATTATATACGGATAACGGTGATCAGTTTTAAATTATTTTTTAAATGGTAATGTAAATTTGATTTATAAATTTGATTTTTAAATTTAATTTAAAGATATTATTTAAAATTTATATTTTGAAACTAATTTATTTATATGTTTTGAAGTTTCAAATTATAAGTTAGTATATGGTTTTAAATGAAATTTTAACTTTTAACTTATAATTTTATTTAGTATCAAATTATATTTTATAAAGTTTAAAAATTAATTTAATAAAATATTTTATGCAGTTTAATATATATATATATATATATTAAATTTAATTTAATATGACAAATATAGTTTTGATTTAAGATTTTATATATATATATATATATATATATATATATATTTTATATTCACTTTAATAGATAGATGTTTTTTGAAAAAGATTTTAGAATTTTTAAAAGGTTTGTATGAAATTTATAAAAGTTTTATAAGAGATTATATAATGGATTTTTATTAAAGGATTTTTATAAAAGATTTTTATTAAGGATTTTATAATAATTTGATAAAGGAGTTATAAGAGTTTTTAAGGGATTTTATAAAGGGTTTTGTATAGAGGGGTTTGGAAGCGTTTAAAGGAATTTGCGTGGAGGTTTAAAAAAAAGGGAAGAGTTGTAAACTGTTTGGAATTTATAAATAGCTTTATAAATGGTTTTAAAGCATATAAATAGTTTATAAACGGTTTAAGAGAGATTTATATTTTTTTTTGAAATTGATTAAAAGAAATCTTCCTCGGTATTTATGAACATATTTATACTTCTGGAATAAGTATATGCATATCTTGATATGAAGGTATAAACTGTTTCTGGATTTATTATAAAAGATGTTTTATAAAATAACCACCGTGTGAAAAATATAATGATTGACTGTTAAAGAGACCGGGGTCGGGTATTATCTGTTAATACCCTAGGTATTGATTTTGATGACAACAACCATATAAATATTACTACTAACGTATTTTCAAGTTATGTAGTCATATCAGATACATTATGAAGACATTTACCGAGATAAACAAGAATACAGTGGAAGCAAATGAATTATAGAAGAAGCTTGATCGGAATAATTGAAGAACAAAACCCAATTAGAGAAGAAAGCTGAAACATAAAAGTATTTGAAGTGATGAGGAGTTGGTTGAACCTTAGAATATCTTGTTAAAGATCTCATGGCAATTATACTTGAAGATCATCAACCATTGACCTCAACTGAATCACAAAAATCCACAAATATAAGGTAACTTGAAATGCCGAAAATTTGCAACACTTTTTAGTGTTGTTGTTCATTTTGCAACACACCCATGTCGACATGGGGTACTTGGGCATGTCGATATACTAGCAGTGTTTTAGAATTTCAAATTTCAAATCAAGAGACATTTCCCTCCACCTCTTCACCAAAAGACACGTCTCTTCAACCACTATATAAAGGCCACTGAAAATGAATTTTCACATCAAGAATTCTCATTTTCTCTTACTCCTTCGTCTCCAAACATTTGCAAAAGAAATCCATGGCATACTCTTCAAATCTCCTTGCAAATCGATACTATTTCACTCCAATTCTTCACTGATTTGCAAGCCACACAATATCAGCGAATTGTACTTTAATTCACATCATTCTCTCTCTCTGATTTCATCCTATTCCTTAAAGAATTCAAAGATATATTGCCATTGGAGGTCTATAGGATCATTGTACCGAATCTGCAAGAATCCGTATTGAAGATACGAGTACTTGCCATGGTTTGTTGTTGCCGATAAGGAGAAGGTGTTCTTGTAGCCTGTAAAATCAAGGGGGTGTGTCTTGTAGCCCGTGAAACCAAGATTGTAAAGGTTATCTTGCCACCCATGGAAAGCAAGCCATTATAGTGGAATACTGCACGATAAAGTGCTGGACTGGATGTAGGATTGGTTAATCTGAACCAGTGTAAAAATCCGGCTGCTATTTACATTACTGCATTTTACTTTATTACTTACTTATTCTCTGATTGCTTCTTTCTGTTTGCAATTTGAGTAAATACTGTTTTATATTCATAAGTAAGTAGTTAATACACAATTCACCATTTCTATTGTCTGAATAGCCTTAAGATCCAACATTGTGTTATAGCCACCCCAGTTTCCAACATTTGGTATCGGAGCATTGGTTTTCAAAAATTCGTAACTTGATTTTTGAAAAGATAAATGGCTAATGACACTAGTAACACATTTTTTAACACTTTGGTAGAAGGGAAATCTACCTCTAGACCCCCTCTATTTGATGGCAGTAGTTATGCATATTGGGCTTGTAGGATGAAATGTTATTTGCAGTCTAATGGTTTGGATATTTGGAACATTACCCAAATAGAGTATATAGAGCCTCAAACTGAATGTTCAAAATGGACACTAGACCAAAAGACACAAGCACTTAATAACTCTAAGGCCATGAACATTTTATTTTGCTCCATAAATAGAAATGAATTTAATCGAGTGTCTATTTGCAATTCTGCATATGAAATTTGGAGAACACTGCAAGTCACACATGAAGGCACCAATAAAGTAAAACAAATGAAGATATCTATGCTAACTAACCAATTTCAACTCTTTCAAATGAAACCAAATGAGTCTATTTCTGATATGTATTCTGGATTTCAAGATATAGCACATGCCTTAATATCATTAGGAAAGAAAATTACTGAAGAAGACCAAGTCAGAAAGATCTTGAATTCACTTCCTAGTGAATGGGATCAGAAGACGCTGGCAATTGAAGAAGCCAATGATATTAGTATTATGAAAATAGAAGATTTAATTGGTAACCTAATGTCTTATGAAGTAAAGTTGCAGATTAGAAAAAAGAATCAGGCAAATGAGAAGAAATCACTAGCACTCAATGCTATGATCGACAAAGATGAACCAGATGATGATGCTATTGATGATAATATTGAATTTATGACCAAGAAGTTCAAGAAATTCTTGAAGTATTGGATAACAAACAAACTTCGAAAAACTAACAACAATAATTCTAGAAATGAATATGTTGTTAAGTGTTTCGAATGTGATAAACCGGGTCATTTTAAAAGAGACTGTCCCAAACTGAAGAAATCAAAGTCAAACGCTTTCAATAAGGAGAGGAAACAGGCACTCAATGCAAAATGGGATGATTCAGATACATCATCAATTGATAGTGATTCAGAAACAGAAAATGCCAACATGTGCTTCATGGCAAAGGATGACCAGGTATGGAATTTTTATAAAGAAATTACTAATGTTTTGAATGATGTGAATCAGGGATATAATACTTAGGAAAGAGTACAACAATAGTTTGGCAGAGATAGATAGATTAAAAATATTTAATGAAAGGTTAACTGAAGAAAAACAATGTCTAAAAGATGAAATTGAAAAACTTAATGGGTATAATGATGAAAAGATTTGACACTTGGAAGTTTTGAAAAGCTAAAAAGTGAAAATGAATCCTTAAAATCAGAAAATCTTTCAACGAAGCCATACATCACTGATCTGAATGACAAAATAACATCTCTAGACAATGTTTTTCTTAACCGTAATAAGGATTTTGACAAAATGAAAACTGATGTTGATAAATTTAACAAATGGAAGGATAATCTAGAAAAATAATTATCTACATCTAAGCACATCAGGAATAAACATGGACTTGGATACACCCCTAAGGCTAAATTAAAGAAAAATAGTATTCAAATTACTAAGTTTGTTAAGGCTACCAAGTTCAAACCAAAACCTAGGAAATTAAAGTTAAAACCTCCAAATTGATTCATTAATTTATGGGTTCCAAAAAGGGTGGATGATATTGAAAAAAAAAATATTGATAATTTTATTAATAAGGTACATTCATCTAATGATTATATTTTGAAAGGACATTCAAACTCTTCATGGGTTTGGCGTCCCAAAACTTAACCCCATGGACCCAGAATAAAAAGGGTACCAGTGTGCATATTTTATAATTTTTAGGTACCAAGCAATGTATATCAGATAGCAGATGCTCAAAGCATATGACAAGAAATCTATTGTACATTGGATAAATATGAAAAGGATTTGTTATTGGCATCAACAAAGTCGGTAACTCTAAAACTCATCTTATTATTTGATAAGTTTATTTCATGCTTTGAATTGATTTGGGTTCCCCTCAAGTGTTTTATTTATAAGCATTTATCTCAATATACAAACTCTACATATTGTCTAGCAGTGATTTAAGTGACGCTTTTTCACCCTTTTTATTGATGACAAAGGGGGAGAAAAGGTATGAATATACTAGGCAAAATGATAGGGGGAGTGCATAGAGTTAGGGGGAGTCAAATATAAAAGTATTATATTTTATCTCTCAAATATTTATATGGTTGTCATCATCAAAAAGGGGGAGATTGTTAATACCCTAGGTATTGGTTTTGATGACAACAACCATATAAATATTACTACTAACGTATCTTCAAGTTATGCAGTCATATCAGATATATTACGAAGACGTTTATAGAGATAAACAAGAATACAGTGGAAGCAAATGAATTATAGAAGAAGGTTGATCAGAACAATTGAAGAAAAAAACCCAATTAGAGAAGAATGCTGAAGCACAAAAGTGTTTGAAGCGATGAGGAGTTGGTTGAACCCTAGAATATCTTGTTAAAGATCTCATGGAAATTATACTTGAAGATCATCAACCATTGACCTCAACTGAATCACCAAAATCAAAAATATAAGGTAATTTGAAATGTTGAAAATTTGCAACACTTTTTAGTGTTGCTGTTCATTTTGCAACACACCCATGTCGACATGGGGTACTTGGGCATGTCGACATACTAGCAGTTTTTCAGAATTTCAAATTTGAAATGAAGAGACATTTCCCTCCACCTCTTCACCAAAAGACACGTCTCTTCAACCACTATATAAAGGCCTCTGAAAATGAATTTTCACATCAAGAATTCTCATTTTCTCTTACTCCTTCTTCTCCAAACATTTGAAAAAGAAATCCACTACATAGTCTTGAAATCTCCTTGAAAATCGATACTATTTCACTCCAATTCTTCACTGATTTGCAATCCACACAATATCAGAGAATTGTACTTTAATTCACATCATTCTCTCTCCGATTTCATCCTATTCCTTAAAGAATTCAAAGATATATTGCCATTGGAGGTCTATAGGATCATTGTACCGAATTTACAAGACTCTGTATTGAAGATACGAGTACTTGCCATAGTTTGTATTGCTGATAAGGAGAAGGTGTTCTTGTAGCCTGTAAAATCAAGAGGGTATGTCTTGTAGCCCGTGAAACCAAGATTGTCAAGGTGTTCTTGCCACCCGTGAAAAGCAAGCGATTATAGTAGAAATCTGCACGTTTGAATGTAGGACCGGATGTAGGATTGGTTAATCTGAACCAGTATAAAAATCCGGGTGTTATTTGCATTACTGCATTTTACTTTATTACTTACTTATTCTCTGATTGCTTCTTTCTGTTTGCAATTTGAATAAATACAGTTTTATATTCATAAGTAAGTAGTTAATACACAATTCACCATTTCTAGTGTCTGAATAGCCTTAAGATCCAACTTGTGTTATAGCCACCCCAGTTTTCAACATTATCATACTCACTGCCAATTTCGAAACCTCTTTAACAACTGTACACGTGGTGGAGAATCCAGTACGAAGTAGGATGGTTTGGCAGATGCTACTGGTATGAGGTAAGAACATGGCACTGACCCCCTCGAGTCAGCTTGATATGACTAAAACAGGAGCTATCCCAGGCCAAGTGAGGTCACTCCTCCTATCGGACATGCTTCTTCGGTACCTTTTTTGTTACTTTGTATTGACTTGTTGGCCACGTTCGAATTGATTATGGGAGTGTGTTCCAAGACGGGCAGTAGTAGTTGCTATGCGTTACCACCAGTCCGGGCGTGCAAAACGGTAGAATCCTACCTTTGGCATTGCCTCGCGTGCCTTATCATATGCTTTATCGAGCCCACTACGAATTTGGTATATGTCATACCTATGGAGTGCTCCCTAATTGCCCACCGTTTTGGTGGAGTTTATAGTACTGTATAGACTACGACATTTATAAAAATGTGTTACGAGGGATATGGGTAATGCCTTAACGCTATTTTAATACTTTACTGATAGACATTATATATAGTGTATATTAAAACATATAAATAGTTTAACGGATCCTTAGGAGATGGAAATCTCGAACATCTCTTAAGTTACTACATGGACGTTATATACTGGATAGGAGATGTAAAATCGTGTAAACATCTCTGAAGCTGTTACACTCACATTTACTTGTTGATTTAACTTACATAAGATTTTTTAGTTCTGTCTCTAGTGTTTTGTCTTTTCATTACGCTCGGGTCAGCGCGAGCATTTAAGTGTTAAAGACTCTATTTCAGGGGGATGAAGAAAGAGTTTGGTGTATATTATATTATTAATAATTTTCTACTACATCATTATTGATACGTCATTGTTCATACTCTGATAGTTGTAAAAATTTGTATAATCAAATGTATATTATAAAATAGCTTCATGAACTATTTATTTGATTATTATATTTTGTCATTCCACTGTGAGATTCTGTGTTTTGTTTTTCCTTCTTTTCTCTTATTTTTTTTATTTACCCCATTAAAAATCCTCCCTTTTGAATGGTTTGATTTGACATGTGTGATTTATTGTCGATTTAAACCATCCAAAAAGCTGGGACATTACAATAGTGACTTTCTGATTGATGTAGATAGTTCAACCTGAGAATTCCTAGTTTATTGCTTTACCGGCTACGATGCTTCTCCCGATGTGAAATAATGGTTTGATTATAAAAACAACTTTGGAAAGCCTACCTTGTATATTGTAGATGCATATAAATATACTAGCCCGGTGTTTTCCACCACCAATAAAAGATTATCACCAGCGATATTACTGTTTCTCAATAGGAATATTTTATGAACGGTACCGATAATTTAGTGTTTCTTTATTAAGGCCTCTTCCTTTACCACTCAAATTGTAAATTGGGTAAAGCAAAACAAATCAACAACTAAACAAGTAATAAAACTGAGGATCACCTTTAGAATTTGTAACCTTCATGTTGAACATAAACAGAAGGAAATGATGTATAGGATTGACACTAGTCGAAGTATGGGCCTCATTTCTAGTTTTTGTCCATTGGTAGTGACTTTTTGATTGATGCAAACAATTCACCCAGAGAATTCCTTGTTTATTGCTTTATCGGATCTGATGCTCCCCCTGATGTAAAATAATGGTTTATTTATAAAAACAACATTGGCAAACCGTGTATCTTGCAGATGCACATAAATATATGAGACCAATGTTTGTCGCCACCAATAAAAGATAATCACTAGCGATATTACAATTTTTCAAAAAAATAACAGGACCGATAATTTTATATTTACTTATTAAATCCTCTCCACATACCAGTCAAATTGTCAATTAGGCAAAGCGAAACAAATCGTCCACCAAATGGGGTAATAAAACTAGGGATCACTTTCAGAATTCACAACCTTCATGTTATACTTAAACAGAAGGCATTGATGCATAAGATTGGCACTCGTCGAAGCATTAGCCCCATATCTAGGTTTTTTCCGTCGGTAGTGACTTCTTGATTGATGCAGACACTTCACCCAGAGAATTCCTAGTTTATTGCTTTGTCGGCTCCAATGCTCATTCTGATGTAAAATAAGGGTTTGATTATAAAAACAAAGTTGGCAAACTGTGTATCTTGCAGATGCACATAAATATATAAGACCGATGTTTGTTGCGGTGAAAAAAAACTATAACTAGCGATATTAATCTTTTCGGGAACCAATATTTAGTCAACGATGCCGATAATTTTGTGCTTTTACATTACAGCGTCCCTGATTACTAAATCATGGTTTGGTCAAAGAAACAGTGCTGTCAAATTGTATATTGGGTAAAACAAATCGTCCACCAGATGGGGTAATAACACTAGGAACCACTTTCAGAATTTCTAACCTTCAAGCTGTACTTAAAGAGAAGGCGTTGATAGCATGAGCGGCATATGTAGTTTTTGTCTATCAATAGTGACTTTCTGATTGATGCATATAGTTTACCTAGAGAATTCCAAGTTTTATTGCTTTATCGGTGTAACAGCCCAAATTTTAGGAATATTTTATTCTTTATTTTTTACTCTAGGGTTTTATTTTTCGAAAATTTGATTGTCTAAATTTAATTATAAATAATCATCCAAGATTTTTATTAGTGTGAAAATTCTAAAATTCTTATTTTGGTTAAAACTTAACATTTTTTTTTGAACTTATAAATCTTTAAATTTTTAAGTTTTAATCTTTTGGTTTAATTGAATATATTCGTAACAACGTTTATTTCACCTTTTGTTCTTCAAAAAAAAATTGATTTTGTACTTTTAAAATTTTAAAATTTTATATTTTACTTATATACATTTTTGAATATATTCTTAGTAAATGTGTAAACAAATCATATTTTTATATAAGTAATAAATTTCCAAAAATTTGTGTATAAATAAACTGTTTAATTTCACGTTTAAAAGGCGCGTTGTTTGATGGAATAAATAATGTATATACACATACAAGAAAACGTATAAAATTTAAATCCGTTACTTTCATTTTTTTTGGACAAAAATCACTACGTCTGTTGTACGCATTCTAATTTTATTAACTTTCCTTCTACTCTCCTGATTTAATAGGAACGTTATTTACAAATTTTATAACCGTTCGCCTTTTTAATTTCTTGCCATTGTTCACATCAACGCGAGCTTTAAATTTTAAACGCATTCAATATTGTTTAAAAATCTTATTCCAAAATTTAATCTTAGCTGACCGTTTCTTCTGCTTTAATTTCGAAACGCATTTGCTTAAAATTTGTTAAAAATCTAGTAACCGTGTATAACAAGAAAAATCAGTGCTCAATTAAAATCGTGGCCTTTTTTAAATCAATATCTTATTTCTTGCGTATAACTTCTCATTTAAAAATCAACGCTAGTTTAATTTCCTTTCCGTTTCAAAGCAAGTTGATTTATTGTTGTTCTTTCTTCTCCTTAAATCACGCTACTTCTCTGATCAAACCTATATAACTCACCTTTCCTACGCTCCCTTAATAAATACAAAATTTTATTTTTCTAACCTTACCTTTCCTACGCTCCCTGTTTCCACTTCTTTCTTTATGACCATTCATTATATATATACACTACAGCTGGAATGTTATAAACGTATAAACTTAGAAACGTTTTGTATTTATTAAAAATTTAAATCTTACCTTTAATTGTGACTTTTCTCTTTCCTTCCGTTCAAACTTAAATGCGCATCAATCAATTGCTTTAATAAATATTGCAGAATCAATGCACATACGTTATCAATTTCATTTTATGGTGGTACGTTTTTTTTACGTTTCCTACCGTTTAAATTTTAAATAATTTGCTTTTATGGGTCAGCTGAATCAAGCAACGTGATCGTTGCTATTTATTTCTTTTATTAATTGCTACAATTATTTTCACCAAATTAAGGGTTGACCGTTACAATCACTTTTATTTATTTATTCACTTAAAATTTGGTTACCTATTCATTTTCTTCCATTATATTTTCCTGAAAACATACGGTTCATCCCTATTTATTTTCGCTTTCACTTCTCTTTTCTCTAGTTCTGTTCGTTCCCCTCCTACTTTTCTTTGAAGAAAAAAAAAGTAAACTGAAGCATGCGGCTGTCACCATTATTTGCATCCGCCACTGCACCTTTCCTCCAAACCTCCTCATCAAATGAAACCCATCACCTCGCCTTCCGGATGCTTCTGTTTGATCATTGAGGTATAGGCGTGTAAGCACATATATGTTTTGATTTATATTCGTAATTACATGTTTTTTTTGTTTTTTTGTTTTTTTGTTTTTTTTTGTTTTTTTTTGTTAGTTGTGATATATATACTATTTATATAAGTATTGAATACTATTTTTTTCAGAAGTTTATTTTCATAACATGACAGTGTATATTTATATATAGTATCTGTTTGATCTTCCTCACAGCTTATAAGTCATATTAATATTTTGAATTATGTATGCGACATTTTGAATGGAACATACTATAAAGTAAGTATCTTTCACTTTTAATAAGAATATATATATTTTGTGTTTTATATTTTAATATGGGTCAGCTTCTATTTGTTGATATCAGGTTTCTTATAATATGGTTATTCGCTTATGTAAGTCATGTATTTGTTTTGTTACAAACTATATAAAATACTTTAATATAAGTATATTATGTGGTTTGTTACCATATGGGTTCCTATTTGGTACTGACTTATTTAGTTGATGATTGTATTTTTTTTTTACAGTATTATATTTATACTATTTTGGATTTAAGATGATTCTATAAATACTCTACTTTATAAATTATTTTAATACGCATATATAATTTGGAAATTTATATAGGTTGAATGTAATATGTTATTGAATGTAAAAATATGGATGGATTTAAATTATATATATATATAACATTTAATATATATAGAAATAGTTATATATATAAAAAAAAGTTTTCTTTTAGGTATTCATATTTAAACATTTATTTTATCTGTTTGAGAATATATATATACTAGTTGTATAAGTTTAGTATAAAGCTGTTAGTATATATATATATTTTTAAATGTATGTTGATTTAAAAAAAAAGTAAGCTTGATTGATTTATTTATTTATTTATATGTTTGAAAAACATGTAAATTAAATTTGTGATGTTTGAACTAAGAATATAAATTTCATACGTGTATATATTGTTATCCCATTTTTTGGTCAAAACTGGAATATCAACAAATTGGCAAGGAATTATGGATATCAGGACTGGAGATAAGGCTACAATGGATATCGTCAAAATTTTGTTGAACTCCGATCGGGACGAAATTGATTGGAAATGATGATAAGGACTATGAAAGGCTATGTTTCGAATTTCAGGTTAATCGGAGTTCGTATGAAGGAAATATGATGGATTCAAAGTAGGAATAGTACGTAGTTCGAACCCATCAGGTTCGAACCCATCAGGTTCGAACCCATCAGGTTCGAACGCAGGAGGTTCGCATCGATGACGCTTCGAATCGATGGGAACATGATGGGTTCGAAAGGAGTAGCTTCAATGCAATGGAGATGGATTCGAAGTGGGCATGGATTCGAAGAAGGAGGTGGAGTCGAAGTAGACATGGATTCGAAGAAGGAGATGAAGTCGAAGTAGACATGGATTCGAAGAAGGAGATGGAGTCGAAGTAGACATGGATTCGAAGAAGGAGATGGATTCGAAGTGGACACGGATTCGAAGAAGGGGATGGATTCGAAGAGGACATGGATTCGAAGATGATGGATACGAAGCAAGGGACATGGATTCGAAGGACGAGGATTCGAAAGGGATGGATTCGAAGAGGATGGACTCGTAGGATATGGAATCGAAGGAGGCGGCTTCAGAAAGCATAGATTCGAACAGCATGGGTTCGAAGGGTATGGATTCGAAGGAGTCGGCCCTATGGATTCGAAGGGGATGGTTTCGAAGTAGATGGTTTCGAAGCATGGGTTCGAACCATTCAGGACGCACGGATTCTTGAACTTGGATCAATCATATCTTCCAAACCGTTGATCCAAATGCAATGAAATTTTTACAGGAACTTACATACATATTGAAGAATGTTCACACCAAATTTCATCTCAATTGGATGGATTCTTGATCGATTCGAACGTCTCTTCGAATCGATCCCAAACTGGGCACGGATTCCGAGAACACGGGCCTGTGGGCCCCCCTCACGTGCCAAGCAGCCTCCCCAGGTTTTAGGCGGGATTTCAGCCTTCCACGCCTATAAATAGAGCCCCTGGTCATTCAGAAAAGGGGTCGAAAGATTTGGAGGGAAGAGGCATGCCCGGATGCTGCTAGAATCATTCCATAGCTTCATTACTGCTATTTTCTTCAGATTTGGTCATTACAACTGTTGAAATCACTTGTAACCTTGAAGGATAATTAATAAAAAGAAAAAAAAATTGAGTGGACGTAGGCCGGAGATAGCCGAACCACTATAAAACCTGTGTTTCTGTTCTTTACTTTTGGATTGTTGTCTATTATTTGCTAAGATTTATTATTTGTGTTTGAATATCACTAATTAATATTCATACACTGGTGCTTTCACGGTATTGGGTGTTTGTGACCAATTTTGGCGCAAACATTTTGGTGCTTTCACTGAGAACAACTAGCACCCGCTGCATCGGATTTGAAGAGTTTGAGGAATTTGGATTTGGAAGACAATGACTAGGCAGAATAGCAGAAGGCTAAGGGCTGAGAGAAGCCAACAAGGAGGAAGTCAACAAGCATCCTCCGGAGGTGAGGAAGGACAGGCTTCGGTCTACATAACTAGGGATGAAATGGAAGCTATGGCCAATTCTTTGCAGGAGAGATTGTTGAAAAGTCAACAGGAAATGATGCAAACTTTCTTGGAACAAATGAGAGCTGCAGGGATGCAGAACTTAGGAACAGCTACAGCAGCTGCGGATGCAGGACAAGGAGCTAGGGTTGTGGAACCCAATGAAGGACAGGATACGGAGCCAGAAGGCAATCAACAAGGGCTTGGTGGCAGGCCCACAGGATTCAATGCAGGAGAACCTTTGGAAGGAATTCAACAAGCTAGAGCTAACGTTGCTGCTAGTGAGCCACACGAGGAATATGTACCAGAGTTCCCTCGGAGGCATGGGGGGCAACCCCTACCAGACAATATAGGATTAGTAGAAATGATTAGGAAGACTGTGCGAGGTGGTTTGACAAACGGAGATTTGGAAGGAGTGAATAGAAGTCCATTTGTTCGGGAGATAAGGATGGCTCAGAATCCACCTAAGTTCAAGCTACCTAGCGTGGAGGTATATGATGGTAAGACGGACCCAACAGATCACTTAATGAGGTACACCAGACACATGGAGGTGCTGGGGGCATCAGAGGAAGTGATGGCCCGATGTTTCCCTTTGTATTTGAAGGACTTAGCTGCAATGTGGTTTAGGCAGCTGGAAGAAGGATCTATCAGGACTTGGCAGGAATTAGTGGAAAAGTTTCTGGGACAGTTTCGGGTTCACGTCAAGAGGCCGAAGAACGTGATGACTTTAACATCGGTGAAGCAAAGGATGGACGAATCGCTTAGAGCTTTTCTAACTCGATTCAGTGCGGCAGTCGCTTCGGTGGATCGGCCTGATCCATCAATGGTTTTAATGGCAGCAGTATCAGGAGTCAAGGAGAATTCGGATTTCAAGGTATCTCTGATACGAGATCCCCCGCAAAATCTCGACGAATTCTTTCATGAGGCAGAAAGGTTCCTTCGGCAAGAAGATGCAAGTACGGATTTAAAGTTGAAGAAGGCTAATGCAATCGAGGTTGGAGCGGTATCCAAAAACGGTTTGGATAAGGATAAAGGAAAAAGGAAGTTAGATGACGACTCTGGAAACGCTAGGAAGCGATGGAAGGATCCAAAGTTTTCCACATACACAGGATTGAACGAGACGCTGGAGCGGATATACCTGGAAACTCGGAATCGCCTTCCCTACCGAAGGCCGGCTAGGAGGGAACCAACAGAGCGGGAAAGGACATCAGGAAGGCACTGTCTCTTCCATGATCTGGATGGACACGATACCAACAGCTGCAGGCACCTAAAGGACATAATCGAGGAGCATGTAAGGAATGGACAGTTACAGCAATACGTTGGAACTCGGGATGCAACGGCGGAGCAGGAGCAACCACCGACCACTTCACGCCGTGATGATGGGAGGCCCAGGGATGATTGTCGATTGATCATCCATTGACCAGGATAATATGGAATAAGTAGCGAGCTACTAGCAAACGGTAAAGTCATTTACACATGTACGAGGACGGAGATAGCCCCTAGGCATGCTCTGAATGATGATAAACCGGGATGCTATGGTTTGTGAAATTTATTTCTTGCTTTTTAGATTGGACATTGCTTTTCTTTTTTGGATTTGGTTTTGGAGCTTGGATTGAGCTCCTGGTTTTTCTTGCTTTTTTATTTGGATTTTCCTTTGGATGATTGTTTTTGGTTTTGGATGCTGGTTTGGATTTCTGGTTTGGATTTGAATTTTGGATTTGGATTTGGATTTTGGATTTGGATTTCGAATTTGAATTTCGGATTTAGACTTTGGAATAAATTTTGGTTGGACTTTTATCTGGTTTTTGGTAAATGGTCGTCGGGTATGAATTATGCCTGGCAAGGGATGAGTCACTTTACCCAAACAAGGTAGATTGACTCATTCAGGTCGTCAAGTATGGGCAATGCTTGGCAAGGGTCCGGAGTGACCAGGATTCGGCCTAGGACTTAGGCCCTCTATTATCATTTATTATTTTCAGGTCGTCGAGTATGGACTATGCTCGGCAAGGGTCCGGAGAGATCAGGATTCGGCTTAGGACTTAAGCCATGGCATTTTACAGCGCCCAGGGACACTGGGCCAAGGTCGTCAAGTATGGATTGCGCTTGGCAAGAACCCGGAGAGGTTGGCTCAACGTCCAGGGACACTGGACCAAGGTCGTCAAATATGGATTGCGCTTGGCAAGAGCCCGGAGAGGTTAACTCAACGTCCAGGGACACTGGACCACGGTCGTCGGATGTGGATCACGCTTGACAGGAACCCAGAGAGGTTATGGATTTGGATATCGACCCGGAGAGGTCCTGGCTCCGGTTATTGGCTATTGGATAAGGATGGATTGGAACTTGGTTGTCGAGTTCGAATGGATACGGAATTGGCTAAGGCTTTGGCTATTGGATATGGAATTGGACATCGACTCGAAGCAGTCAAGGACGATATACTCTGGCAATATGGCTGTGGACTTCGAATATTGGATTCGTAATTATTCAAAACACGTCTTGTTATCACAAGGCATGTTTTGGGGGGCAAAATGTTATCCCATTTTTTGGTCAAAACTGGAATATCAACAAATTGGCAAGGAATTATGGATATCAGGACTGGAGATAAGGCTACAATGGATATCGTCAAAATTTTGTTGAACTCCGATCGGGACGAAATTGATTGGAAATGATGATAAGGACTATGAAAGGCTATGTTTCGAATTTCAGGTTAATCGGAGTTCGTATGAAGGAAATATGATGGATTCAAAGTAGGAATAGTACGTAGTTCGAACCCATCAGGTTCGAACCCATCAGGTTCGAACCCATCAGGTTCGAACGCAGGAGGTTCGCATCGATGACGCTTCGAATCGATGGGAACATGATGGGTTCGAAAGGAGTAGCTTCAATGCAATGGAGATGGATTCGAAGTGGGCATGGATTCGAAGAAGGAGGTGGAGTCGAAGTAGACATGGATTCGAAGAAGGAGATGAAGTCGAAGTAGACATGGATTCGAAGAAGGAGATGGAGTCGAAGTAGACATGGATTCGAAGAAGGAGATGGATTCGAAGTGGACACGGATTCGAAGAAGGGGATGGATTCGAAGAGGACATGGATTCGAAGATGATGGATACGAAGCAAGGGACATGGATTCGAAGGACGAGGATTCGAAAGGGATGGATTCGAAGAGGATGGACTCGTAGGATATGGACTCGAAGGAGGCGGCTTCAGAAAGCATAGATTCGAACAGCATGGGTTCGAAGGGTATGGATTCGAAGGAGTCGGCCCTATGGATTCGAAGGGGATGGTTTCAAAGTAGATGGTTTCGAAGCATGGGTTCGAACCATTCAGGACGCACGGATTCTTGAACTTGGATCAATCATATCTTCCAAACCGTTGATCCAAATGCAATGAAATTTTTACAGGAACTTACATACATATTGAAAAATGTTCACACCAAATTTCATCTCAATTGGATGGATTCTTGATCGATTCGAACGTCTCTTCGAATCGATCCCAAACTGGGCACGGATTCCGAGAACACGGGCCTGTGGGCCCCCCTCACGTGCCAAGCAGCCTCCCCAGGTTTTAGGCGGGATTTCAGCCTTCCACGCCTATAAATAGAGCCCCTGGTCATTCAGAAAAGGGGTCGAAAGATTTGGAGGGAAGAGGCATGCCCGGATGCTGCTAGAATCATTCCATAGCTTCATTACTGCTATTTTCTTCAGATTTGGTCATTACAACTGTTGAAATCACTTGTAACCTTGAAGGATAATTAATAAAAAGAAAAAAAAAATTGAGTGGACGTAGGCCGGAGATAGCCGAACCACTATAAAACCTGTGTTTCTGTTCTTTACTTTTGGATTGTTGTCTATTATTTGCTAAGATTTATTATTTGTGTTTGAATATCACTAATTTATATTCATACACTGGTGCTTTCACGGTATTGGGTGTTTGTGACCAATTTTGGCGCAAACATATATAGTTATAGGTGGTTATAAAAGTTCGCTTATACCATTTATCTTCATCGTTCCAGTTCTGATCTGATCCGCTTCATCAATTCAAGCCAATCAGCTTCGATCGTTGAATTCGTGCCGATTTTGCTTTGCTTGGATTTGAAATTTAATTTCAGTATCTGTATCAGTATGCGTATCCATGTCTCCTTCTATATTCTCCAACCTCGAAAGATGAGCAATCACTCACGATTAACATTTTTTCATTCATTAAATTTGATTCAATTGCAACGACAATTGAAATATGCTGCTATAGTTATTTAAATTTGTTATATATGCTATTATATGTAACTGTTCACCTGCGGGATATGACACCATATCCTGTTGTTTATATTATATTGTTATTAATGATATATGCCTGTTATTTTATTGTATTTTCTGTTATCACTCTGCAAGTTCCCTGTAGTTTAGAAATCACTATGGGTTGAAATGATACATACCCGAACAGACTTTAGAATAGGAGAAAATCGTTATGGCTTGAAATGATAAACCCAATCGATTTTCATTTAATTGAATTTGGGATTGCGGGTTGAAATGATATCCACCCATATATATTTAGTATACGGATTGAAATGATAAATATCCGTAGCACTTGACTATATGATAGGAAATATATACAAACGTCGTTGGTCCATATAAATATTTTGAAAATAATTTCTATAATTTTGGAAAGAAATATATGGTTTAATAAATTTGATTCCTAAGATATTATATAAATGAAAATTGTATATATAGATTTAGTAGTAATATTTGATTTAAATTAGATTGATTTAATACATATAATATGGTTAAGTATTTATGTAAATCTATATTTCAAATAGATTCTCTTGTAATAAATTGAATAGTTAAGATTGGAAGATAAATTTGGGTTTATAAAAATGGTATTTAAATAAGGATTGATTTAATTAAAACGATTTGAATTTTTTCATTGGGAAATTTAAAGGGTATCATTTTATAACTGAATTTTTGATTTAAGTGATTTAATGAATATTTCACGTTTAAATAAATTAAAGAAAATATTGAGTAAAATGTAATTTAAGGTTACTTAAATGATATTGAATCTAATAAGGGAGTATTTCAAGACTAAATAATAATGAGGTTAAATCGAGATCTATATGAAACTGTAATATAGAACATTTAAATATTAAAGCCTTGAACTATATTGGAATTTAAATGGTTTATGTTGAGATTCAGATCTGTATTTGAAATCAAAGTAGTTGAATTTGTTATTTAGCAACTAAATTGAATTAAAATGGAAATTTAGGTTGAATTAAATTTGAATTTATTATTTAGAAAACTAAATTGAATGAAAATTTAGATCAAACGTTGAATACTTAAAGTTTTGAAATATATGGAAATATAAAGGGGTATTTGTGATTATAAATCCGAATTTGAGATCGATAAAATTTAAGTGGTTATTTTAGAAATTGAGTTGAATTTAAATTGAGATTGAATTTAATTTGAATGGGAAGGTCGAGCTGATGTTCGAACGATTTGTTAAGTTGAGGAAATTGAAAATACTTTGCTGTATAAATTATTTAATATATATAAATACTATTTTGGGAAATATAGAGATATTTGAAGTGAAAATGAGATTTGGTTTTGAAATATAAATTAAGCTGAAATGACCACGATGTTATAGCGTATATTTCTACCTTGTAGAAAATTCCATGAACCCTTAGAGGATGGTTATCCCAAACATCCTTTAAGTTATTTGTATTTCAGTTGATATTTCACTTGAGTTGGATTTATTGATATAAGAATGTTAATCCTGACTCGAGTATTTTGTGTTTTTCTTTACGCTCGGGTCAGACTGAGTGATACAGCATTTGAGACTCACCTTTGGAGTTCAGAGCTTCATTTGGAAATCCAACTATCGATTCAGATTCCAGCCTTTCCAGTTGATTGGTTCAGAGAAGTCATCTGTTGCATTGGAGACTTCACTGCATTTGAACTATTCGGTTGTATTTTTCTAACTCTGATGTATATAGTAGCTTCATGAACTACTATTCTTTATCTATTCCGCTGCATTATATTACTCTGTGATCTGTGGTTGATTTATTTACTGTATATTTTAAGTTTTGCCAAATTTTAATTAACAATTCGGTATTTTGAATAATTCAAGTCGGATATGTATGGTTTTATTGTCGATTTGAATGGTCCAAAATAGCGGGTCGTTACAGTTGGTATCAGAGCTATGGCTCTAGGCAAAACTTAGCATTTATGGTAAATTTATTTACAGAATCACTTTTTCTCGAGTTGAATCTCTTCCTTTTGACTCGATTTCCTTTGAATTTTGAAATGTCCCTCGGTTTTGAAATTTATTCTGTCTCTCCCTATTTATATTCGTTTGATTCCGGAGTATCCCATAACTCCACTGAATGATTTGTAAAGGGGGTGAACTCCTTTCCAATTGGCATTGACTCACCAAAGATTTCTGTATCCTCGGTTTACGATGCTGCTATATCTTGTTATGCCAAATTATATATCTCTAGCGATCGAATGTCGAATTGCCTCAGAATTCTACACCGATCTAATTTGGAATCACGGTTGACCGGTAAAGGTCGCCCGCGATTTATAGAAGTATATCCATCTTCTATTTTGTAATTTAATTATCTCATCTTCGAACGAGTCTATCTTCGAATCAGGATTCGATTGATTGGAGTTCCTCTAAATTAAATCGCTATCTTTGTTTTGGAATCCATTCTTGAATCATCCTTTGAAAATCGGGTTTTGTTTACATTTTTGAAATTGTTTATACCGAAATTTTATTTTGATAACTATGATTTTTTTATATATATAAAAGTGAAAATGTTTTCGATAAAGATTATATACCTATATATATAAAGAAAATAAGAAATGTTATTTCATATAAAAAGGTTTTGAAAGGATTTGAAATTTTGAAAAATTATAAGAAATTGATTTATATAAAAATGATTTATAACTGTAGAGTTAAATTTGAAATTCGAGAATTGAATTCCGGTATTTTGAAATTTGTTTTAAGATTTTTGAAAATATATAAAAATAATAGGATTTAAAAATATTTTTCCAAATAAGAAACGTTTCAAATGAGTTCAAATGAATTCCAATAATTTTGAAGAAATTTCAAAGAAGTTTTCAAGAAAATAGAAGTCTAGAACTCACTTATGTCGCTGGAAAATAATTTCGGTGATGAGTGCACACATCATCGACATTGATTTTCGAGTTTCAGAGTGGGGGAGAGGCCACTTTAATAGCTTCGCTATGCAAGTGATTTTGTAAAACTTTTTTGATTTCAAATTCCGAAGTATAATTTGATATTTAGAAAGATATAAGTATATATTTCAAACAATTTAAAATGAGACCGGTGTTCAGTCCTCGAGTTTCGGATTTAATAATTGATTTATTTATTTATTGTTGATTTTTAACTCTTGAATTGAAAATTTGATTTACCTAACTATTTTGAATGTTCGAACACTTCCAAATTGAGATTAAATTTTCAAAGCTAAGAAATTTCGAAGAGTATAAAATGTTTGATAAAGAATATAAATTTATTTGGAAATGTTTTGAAAAAAAAATAGTTGAATAATGGTTTTTAGAAAGGTAAATTGGATATTTCACATAGAAATAGATAATTTAAAAGTTCTAAAAAAAGGGATAATTATAAATTTGGAAACCAGTTTGAGTATAATTGATTTTGGGAAAATATTTGGTTTTGAAATTAATTTGGAAATTAAAACCAGTACTTATATGGTGATTTTCGGAAATGAATTTGTTTAACTTGAATTATTTTAATTTGGAAAATGGGATAATTTTCTAAACCTATTATTTTAGGAACTTTGAAATTTAGATATTTAATTTGGATGAAAATTTGGTGAAATCATATATGATTTTGAAACTGAATTGCTATTGAAATGATTTGAAATTTGAGAACCTTATATTATTAAGCACTTGATTTGGGAGTGGTCGAACTTATATAAAATGGATTGTATAAGTATGAAGTTGATTTGAAATCTATTGATTTGAAAGGTACTCAATTTGCAAAGAGATTTAATATAATCGAAGTCTACATAAGTATGATTTGATCTACTATTGATTTTGGAAAGTATTCGATTTGGGAAAAATGGAATCCTATATATATGGACTTTATATAGTACGATATTTGAAAGTGATTTGAAAAGGTACTATATGATATATATTTTCAAAGTAAAGATATGGAAAGTGCCTTCTGCTTGATATTCGCTTTGTGGCCACATCATGGATTCATTCTATCGATATTATTCTCTTTGATTTTTTGTTTTCCGGATGTAATACTCGAGTGTTCCCACCGTGGCGTAACCCATGGTTTTTTATTTTCTCTCACGACTGCATAGCGCAGTTGCCTGGGCCTAGGGGTATGGATTGCTTCCTGGGGATCCAGGCGTAACCATTGTGTATCTTGCAATCTGTGTAGGTCGCGAATAGTAGCGAAACTGCCTGGCTGAGACAGCCTAGGGGTACGGATTGTTTCCTGGGGGACCCAGGCGTAACCATTGTGTATCCTGCACTCTACTAGTCATCATGGCATAACTCGTAGGGCTGAGAAAGCTTACGGATACGAATTGTTTCCTGGGGGATCCAGGCATAATCATTGTGTATCTGCAAACCATGGTCGGACAAAGGTTTTGGTTTGGTTGTTTTGTTTGGATTGTACTTTCCATATCTGTTTTAAAGGTTTTTCAAGTATTTTCACTGGGTGTTGAAACAAGTCTACTAAGTACTTGAAGAATTCTGGCTTTGCGCCTAATCAACGCATGGCCAGAGTCTGCGAGAACGAGGATAAACTTGTTGAGACATCGAGTTATAAAAGTATTTTCGAAAGGAAAATCTATTTCGATATAATAGTATTTTATTATAAAAGTATTATTATATAGGTATTTATTATAAAATTATTTTTCCCAACAAAGAAATTTTGAATTAATATTTGAAATTTAAATTCTTATGGTTCAAGGTTAATTATTCGTGCCCGATACTATGCTTTGCATCTACCTTACCTGCTCAGTTTAGTTATTCACCTTGATTTTGTTTTCCTAATCTACCTTCCTTCCTTGTTAGATATATCCTTTTTAAATATTTCCTATTTGTATACTACATTGTTTAATAGAAAATTTTAGTATTACAAATATTTTGAAGTTATTAATTTAATAAAACATGTTTAAATAAAATGATTATTGATGTATCTATAATGTTGAAAGTATCTTAAGATTTCCAAGTGAAATTTTCAAATGAATATTTCGAGTAAAATTTATATAATTTTAAAATTTATTGTTTATCTTGTCTTTCAATCTATTTTCTTTCTGGTTGTTTTAATTCTCCTACCTCCTTCCTTTTCGGGGACGAAAAGTTTTGAGTGGGGGAGAGTGTAACAGCCCAAATTTTAGCAATATTTTATTCTTTATTTATAACTCTAGTGTTTTATTTTTCGAAAATTTGATTGTCTAAATTTAATTATAAATAATCACCCATGATTTTTATTAGTGTGAAAATTCTAAAATTCTCATTTTGGTTAAAACTTAACATTTTTTTTGAAGTTATAAATCTTTAAATTTTTAAGTTTTAATCTTTTGGTTTAATTTAATATATTCGTAACAACGTTTATTTCACCTTTTGTTCTTTAAAAAAAATTGATTTTACACTTTTAAAAATTTAATATTTTATATTTTACTTATATACATTTTTGAATATAAATTTCTTAGTAAATGTGTAAACAAATCATATTTTTATATAAGTAATAAATTTCCAAAAGTTTTTGTATAAATAAAATGTTTAATTTCGCGTTTAAAAGGCGCGTTATTTGATGGAATAAATAATGTATATACACATACAAGAAAACGTACAAAATTTAAATCCGTGATTTTCAATTTTTTTGGACAAAAATCACTGCGTCTGTTGTACGCATTCTAATTTTATTCACTTTCCTTTTACTCTCCTGATTTAATAGGAACGTTATTTACAAATTTTATAACCATTCGCCTTTTTAATTTCTTGCCATTGTTCCCATCAACGCGAGCTTTAAATTTTAAACGCATTCAATATTGTTTAAAAATCTTATTCCAAAATCTAATCTTAGCTGACCGTTTGTGCTGCTTTAATTTCGAAACCCATTTGCTTAAAATTTGTTAAAAATCTAGTAATGTGTATAACAAGAAAAATCAGTGCTCAATCAAAATCTTGGTCTTTTTTTAAATCAATATCTTATTTCTTGCCTATAACTGCTCATTAAAAATCAACGCTAGTTTAATTTCCTTTCCATTTCAAAGCAAGTTGATTTATTGCTGTTCTTTCTTCTCCTTAAATCACGCTACCTCTCTGATCAAACCTATATAACTCACGCAAATATTCATTTCTCAACAAAATTTTATTTTTATAACCTTTCCTTTCCTACGCTCCCTGTTTCCGCTTCTTTCTTTATGACCATTCATTATATATATACACTGCAGCTGGAAAGTTATAAACGTATAAACTTAGAAACGTTTTGTATTTATTAAAAATTTAAAGCTTACCTTTAATTGTGATATTTCTCTTTCCTTCCGTTCAAATTTAAACGCGCATCAATCAATTGCTTTAATAAATATTGCAGAATCAATGCATAGACGTTATCAATTTCATTTTATGGTGGTACATTTTTTACGTTTCCTACCGTTTAAATTTTAAATAATTTGCCTTTATGGGTCAGCTGAATCAAGCAACGTGACCGTTGCTATTTATTTCTTTTATTAATTGCTACAATTATCCAAATCAAGGGTTGACCGTTACAATCACTTTTATTTATTTATTCACTTAAA
This sequence comes from Allium cepa, assembly GCA_030765085.1. Taxonomy (NCBI): domain Eukaryota; kingdom Viridiplantae; phylum Streptophyta; class Magnoliopsida; order Asparagales; family Amaryllidaceae; genus Allium; species Allium cepa. Next base: position 227,347,549 of record CM060939.1, read on the forward strand.
ATTTGGTTGCCTATTCATTTTCTTCTGTTATATTTGCCTGAAAACATGCGGTTCATCCCTATTTATTTTCGCTTTCACTTCTCTTTTCTCTAGATCTGTTCGTTCCCCTGCCTACTTTTCTTTGAAAAAAAAAAGCAAACTGAAGCATGCGGCTGTCACCATTATTTGCATCCGCCACTTCACCTTTCTTCCAAACCTCCTCATCAAATGAAACCCATCACCTCGCCTTCTGGTTGCTTCTGTTTGATCAGTGAGGTATAGGCATGTAAGCACATATATGTTTTGATTTATATTCGTAATTACATGTTTTTTTTTGTTTTTTTGTTTTTTTGTTTTTTTTTGTTTTTTTGTTATTTGTGATATACATACTATTTATATAAGTATTGAATACTATATTTTCAAAAGTTTATTTTCATAACATGACAGTGTATATTTATATATAGTTTCTATTTGATCTTCCTCACAGCTTATAAGTCATGTTAATATTTTGAATTATGTATGCGACATTTTGAAGGGAACATACTATAAAATAAGTATCTTTCATTTTTAATAAGAATATATATATATATATATATGTTGTGTTTTATATTTTAATATGGGTCAGCTTCTATTTGTTGATATCAGGTTTCCTATAATATGGTTATTCGCTTATATAAGTCATGTATTTGTTTTGTTACAGACTATATAAAACACTTTAATATATGTATATTATGCGGTTTGTTACCATATGGGTTTCTATGTGGCACTGACTTATTTAGTTGATGATTGTATACATTTTGTTACAGTATTATATTCATACTATTTTGGATTTAAGATGATTCTATAAATACTCTACTTTATAAATTATTTTAATACACACATATAATTTGGAAATTTATATAGGTTGAATATAATATGTTATTGAATGTAAAAATATGGATGGATTTAAATTATATATATATAACATTTAGTATATATAGAAATAGTTATATATAAAAAAAGTTTTCTTTTAGGTATTCATAATTAAACATTTATTTTATCTGTTTGAGAATATATATATATATATATATACTAGTTGTATAAGTTTAGTATAAAGGTGTTAGTATATTTTTTTTAAGTGTATGTTGATTTAAAAAAAAATGTTAGCTTGATTTATTTATTTATGTATTTATATGTTTGAAAAACATGTAAATTAAATTTGTGATGTTTGAACTTAGAATGTAAATTTCATATGTGTATATATAGTTATAGGTGGTTATAAAATTTCACTTATACCATTTATCTTCATCGTTCCAGTTCTGATCAGATCTGCTTCATCAATTCGAGCCAATCAGCTTCGATCGTTGAATTCGTGCCGATTTTGCTTTGCTTGGATTTGAAATTTAATTTCAGTATCTGTATCAGTGTGCGTATCCGTGTCTCCTTTTATATTCTCTAGCCTCGAAAGTTGAGCAATCACTCACAATTAACATTTTTTTATTCATTAAATTTTATTTCAATTGAAACAACAATTGAAATATGCTGCTGTTGTTATTTAAATTTGTTATATATGCTATTATCTGTAACTGTTCACCTGCGGGATATGACACCATATCCTGTTGTTTATATTATATTGTTATTGATGATATATGCCTGTTATTTTATTGTATTTTCTGTTATCACTCTGTGTAACGACCCGCCGTTCTGACCGCCTCTAGCCGGTAATTAAACCAACTAGAAACGTTCAAATGACGGATTGTTATTTAGTTTATAACATTTAAACAGAATCAGCCACAGAATCATAGAAACAATAATATATATCATAAATGAACTTCCTTTTCTTTTATATACAAATATCAGAGTTATACAATGAATTACATTTAATACAGCGGAATATACATATATCTTTTTAAAGAACAAGAAAAATTTTCTGAAAAGCTTTAGTGAAGTGCTTTCCCCTCTCTCTCTAACTTCGCTGCCTGAAAATCTTCAAGCTGTAAAATACTCGGTCTGACCCGAGCGTTTTATGCAAAACACAAAAACCCTCGAGTCAGGATTAATCTTTATTCAAGTAAATAAATTTGCAATGAACTAAATAAAATAGTAACAGCAGTAAAGCATGAACATGTGTGGACAATGGTTAAGGTCGAGGCATAGCGATGAATGGATGAAGAGACCAGCAGTGAATACAACAAACACAGAGGCAACAGTGATGCATGCTGCAGCATACCAGAGCACAAAGAAGTACAAAATGAAAACTACAAGAAATCATGTATGCAGACCAAATGCTCAATGTCACAAATATACAACAACAAGCATCAGAGTGCAAAGTGCTCGAGTACAGTGAACAAAGAACAGCATGCACCAGTGATGAAAGTTACAAACAGAGACTACAAGGCAGTGAACACTTGAATGCATTAATAACAAATTGCAAGACCTCAAGTGTACATGGAACAATGCAACACAGTGACCATTATCACTGACTCAATTAAACAAGACACATACTGCAGTGGACAGACCAAAATGCAACAGGATGAACCGCAAAGCCAAACAAGTGCAGGTGAACAAGTGATACCAGCTACAAATAAGCAAAGACCATATGGTCAGTGCACAAGAACAAGGCCCAACAAAATCACAAACCAAGTGCAACTGGAAATAACAACATGCAATACATGACTACAACTACAAAGGTTCAAGGCTGAGACAAACCCAATGCACCAATGCAACAGTATACAAGGTGCAGACAACTCAACTCAACAGCAATGCATGCTACAACAACAGAGACCACGGCTACTACACAACACAGCAGCAATAAAGATGGTGGCAAATGTATACAAGTGATACATGAACCAGAACACAAATCCAGTTACAACAATGAGTTCGACAATGTCAAAAGCAAACAAATGCAACAATCAACTCAACTGAATACATGGAAGTATGACAGTGAAACTCAAAGCAGTGCACAAGTTAACAGGACTTATCTTTCCTCTTATATATATTTATACAAGCATATGCACTCAGTTCATTTTTTTTTAAAGCTTGTTGGCGCTTATTTAATTCCAGAGGAGATATAGAAACCTTTTTCATTTACATGCTTAAGCTTAAAATCAAATGTAAATGATATCTTCATTTATCTACAGGCACATACAGGCATACTACTACATATAGATACATACGGGCACAAATATTCAAGCATATTCACATGCAATCATTCATGAGGCTTGTTCTTGGTTTATTACTTGGACATGAGGTAAGTTTAAACAAAAGGACCCAACTTATTAACTGAAACATCATGTAAGACCAACATAGTGCAACAGTGAAGCACTGAATAGTATGCAGACCAGAAACACTAAGTCAAATGCAACAGAATGGAATGCAACTACAAGTGCAACAGTCAAGTCCAAATGCATCAATGAGGAAACTGCAGTGGACATGTATACAACAGAGGAAGCCATGATCAAGTCCAAATATAGTACCACAACTTGTAACAAGGGTATGGAAATTTACAGAAATGTTGGACTTACATTTTTTTCAGTAAAGAAAGAAAATTTCAAAACTTACTTAGTTTGTTACTAAACATGGTGCAAGTTTAAGGCACAAAACCAGAGATTAAAATATACACAGTCCACATGCAAAGCAAAATATTCATTCATATATCTAGGATGCAATACAACTTTAACTCCCTACATCTCAGCAACCAAAGATTAAACTTAATTTGAAAATTGTTTAGAACAAAACATTACAGGTTTTAAAACTTAAGTCATGAACAATCAGCAACCATGATACTCAACAGTATATAAATACTTGTATAAATTCATAGAAATTGCCAGAAAGCTCATATACACACAAACAATTTGTTTCAGTAATATCATGCTAACATCTTTTGTTTAGAGATCAAGACCTAACATTGATTATAGGAGGAGATATTTAATTTAGACTAAGGGATTAAACCTGTAATCCAACAGTATAAGGTATATTTGCACATGTACAGGCAGGAATAGTTATTTTTATGTAAATGTATACATACAAGCATACTGAACAAACACTCCTCATGGCATACTTCAAAATCAAGCACAGTTAACCAAAACATTCAAATTTAGGGTCTTAAAGGAAGGGGTTTGCTCACATTCATGATTGAAGACAAGAGGAACATAGAGCTCCTGTATGTGTACCAGAGGTATAAATTGTGATGTACCCAGGCATATGCATGAATTTCAGAGCAGTTCATATCAACATTCTAACACATATCATAGCATATGCAACCTTATTCACAAACAAAACATCAATTCTACTTGCATGCAAACAGGACATATGTAAGGTTAAGGTTTTGCTCACAGTACATATTTTTTCTTTCTTGAAACTGTATAACATAACAGAGGTTGCATATGTATATACATATACACCAACATGCATCCATGACAATATAAATAAATTACATCCACATAGGCAAACAGGCATTTTAACAAGAGAACAGCATTTATCACTGCATATAACATAGATTTGGATAGGTTTTGCTCCCACTTATTTTCAGAACTAAGGTATTCATTTTTTTTTACTACATTTACTTAGACAACTTAAAACTGACAGGTAAAAGAGGAAGTGATTTGGGGTTTTGAATTTGCTTGCATCTGAGAACAAGAATAGGGGGTTTTACAGACACATACATACAACACACATGAACAGAAGTTCAAACAAGCACATGCAAACAAAATTTTCCTCATCTAGATTCAAAGATCCATCACATTGAGCACAAACAAAACAAGTTAAGTTTTAATAGCATCTGTTCTCATCAGATTTTTAAATGATAGCATCTGTCCTCATCAGTTTAAAAAAAATTAAATAGCATTTGTTCTTATCAGTTCAAATTCAAGTAATTGAGCAAATGATAGCAAATAACACCCAACAAACATACATGCAGAGACTTATCTGGTTTTATCAGTTTAAATTAAATTAACCGAGCAAATGATAACAAATAACACCCCAAATCATAGCATGCAACCAAGCACCCAATTCAAACAAATTTAAAAACTTGAATAACGATTAATCGTGAGAAAACTCACCATTGCTAGCTGGGTAGAAGACGACGCAGCCAGAGAGAGCAACGATAAAATGATCAAGCAAGGCAACGCAATCGAGCGAAGGCCCCAAATTATCACAAGCCCTAACTTAGTCGATCGGAGGAAGAAGAAAATTGAGAGCCGCCATTATTAATCTTTTTTTCTTTTCGTTAGATTTAGGGTTTGAATCAAAAAATGGGTGGAGGGATGGTGGTATCGGCCTTAGATACATCTCACAGTACCAATTTAGATGGCCTAATATAAATTTTAAAGCCCGAAGACAATTTAATCAATTTCAAACAAATTTTAACTAATTCCAATTGGTTTTGTTATTACTTTGCTTTGTTTTGTTTTGTTCAAATTATGTTGTTAAAATTTCTCCAATGTAGTTACATTCTATTCTACAAAGTTTTATAATATGTTGTTTGAATTTTAACTATGTGTTTTATTTATCTTGTATTGATTAAAATTTTATCCCTTTCTATTTTAAAGAAAATAAAAATGTTATTTAAAAACTAACCACCCATTTATAAATTTACATAAAAAAAAAATCCTTGTATCCAATATTATTTTTCTAAGTCATTAGTTTGAATTAAAAATACAAATTCAATATTCAATTTCAACTCCAAAGTCAAATTTAAATTTTTATTCAACTTTTTATAGATTAAATTTTAAAATTTAATCGCCAAATCATAGAAATGTTTTATATAGCATTGGGAATTCAATCTAAATCATCATTCAAGTATTTAAAATTAATTAAATATATTCAATTTGAATGGTTAAAAATTCAGGGTCGTTACAATCTCCCCTCCCTAAAAGAATTTCGTCCCGAAATTACAAGTAAGGAAAAATGATTGTTAAAATTTCACTGATGTTTATACCCTACTCAATTTTATTAAGTTTGAAACTTATTAAAAATAAATGAGTTCCATTTGTTTTATCTCAATAGCTTTGTTAATTAACTCATTTGCTCAACATTTTCTACAATCAAGACGCAAAAGTCTTTTACTAAAGTTTTCAACTTACAAAACCCAAATTTTAAACTTGCAATTCTTCATTTAAGAAATTTACATAGTATAACCTTTCCAAAGCTGTGAACTTTCAAAACATTTCAAAAATCTTCTTCCTTGGTTCATTAGGTTGGAATTTATGTTACTTTAATTTCAAATTATTGATTTTCTATTTAAAGTTTGAAAATACTTGCTAACTCGAAATTTAACAAGTTCTTAAAGATATTAGGCATACGCTGGCCAAGCGCAGGACTAAAAATCTCCAAGTACTAAATATATTTGCTTCAATTCCCAGTGAAAATACTTAAAAATTCTTTTTAAAAATGGATATGGAAAGCACGTTCCCCCATGGATCATAGTTACCCGGCGGTTACGCTACTATCCCAGTAGAATCGCTTGTAACTGTAGATTTCTCACCTCTTGAATTTCGCCATGGTTGTTGCCATAGATCGCGGTCCACACGGCGGTTACGCTACTATCCCAGTAGAATCGCTTGTGATCGTAGGCATCTTGCCCCTCGAATTTCCCTTTGGCATCTAGATTGCAGTTTACTCGGCGGTTGCGCCACTATCCCAGTGGAATCGCTTGTAACTGTAGGCATCTCGCCCCTCAAATTACGCTAGTCACTCCAAATAATGGAAAACAAACGGCCAATCCAACTAATGGAAAATAAATGGCCAGTCCAACTAATGGAAATCAAATGGTCAATCCAACTAATGGAAATCAAATGGTCAATCCAACTAATGGAAATCAAATGGTCAATCCAACTAATGGAATTCTAATGGTCAATCCAACTAATGGAATTCTACGTAGCTACGATTTTCAAATGGACACTCATCTCGAGTTCCAACAACCTTCACAAATTTTAAATGGAAGGTACTTTTCCATATCCTCAATTTGGAAAACATAGTATCATACATACATGTATAATATTTCATTTCACATTTCGTACATATCACACCCATGTACTTACATAAGTTTTCCACAACAATTTCTTTCCAAACTAATGGTTTTCGAATTTATCGTATTCTCATATATACGTACTGAAAACCTCAATATCTCATACCCATAACAAATAGAGGATTCAAAAATTTTCCATTTCATTATCCATTTAAAATTTTCCTCTAAGTCGATTTGGAAATTTAAGGTTATCTCAACCTAATTCACATTCATAATCCAATTTATTATTGACTTCACACTTGATTTGGATTTCATGTTACATCGTCAATTCTCAACACATAATTGATGTCTATCGATATATAACCTCTGAGCTCGTACGTCTCAGATAAGGGTGTTAAGCTAAGAGAATAAATTCTCCGCCACCAACAGATATATATTTAATAGAGATCAACTGCTATGTCGTCAATTCACAATGTTAGACATACAATCCAAATCAACCGTTCAAAATTCAAAGTTGAACTAATTGTTCATATTTTCCAAAAATAATATCTTTACAAGATATATAAAATTTTCCACACTTAACCATTTGAAACAAATTCAAATATTCACTTTTCAATTTATCTTCAAAAGATAAAATTTCAAAATTTTCATTTCATATTGGAAAATATTCCCATACTTATTTAATGATAAGTAATTCACAAATCCATTTATTTTCAACACTTTGAAAATATTCAATATACTTAGATCATAATTAAGTATATATCTCATTCTTAAAGGAAATCATTCTTTTAAACACATTAATTTGAGTCAAAGCGAATGTTGCGTAAAACATCGTTACGACGACCCACAAATCACTAGTATAAGGATTCGAATTTAAGATAGATATATAAATCCCAATACTATATAAAAACATTTCCTTTTGGAAACCATTTACTATAACAACAATGTTATAGTCCACCATTTCCTTTTTATTTCACTCAAAAACGTCTATTTCGACAATGAATGTTGAAATCTATGATTTCGATCCTTAACACATTTTAAAACAACTTGAAATGGATTAACTTCACTTTCTGCACACTCAAATTCAAATTCATCACTGAATCTATTAAATCTATTATGGATTTTCATGTTGACAAATTTTAATTTGAAATCTAAATCTCATTTGAACTTTGCATTTGCTTTCTATTTCCAAAATAGTCAACTAGTTCTTTAGTAAACCATTTATCGACTTGGTTTCATTAGATTTATATCTCCATATTAACTATTTTAGACATTAGTCTAAACTTGAAATATAAGCTTTACATCAAAACTTGTTTTATTCATACAGTTAAGTCGACAATTAAATTTCCTATCAAAATTTGCAATCCTCATTAGCAAAGGTCGGATCATTCAATCATTTTCCCAAGACATAACCGATTTATTTAATAATATATTCACTGTCCAAAATTGTGAACAAAATTCCCAACCAACTTTTATTATCACAATATTTAACTTAAAGGATAATTCGCTGTCCAAAATCACAAATATATCTCCTTTAATAACTTCTATGTTTCATTTATCAAATTCAATTGGTTTCAAATTTATAAACAATCTTTACAAATTCCATTTCTATTTATAAAACTTCGATTTATAATCTCCTTTAATAATTCAATTCAATTTATATAACTCAGTTATATACCAAAAGTCCATATTATAAGTTAAATACTTATAATCCATTTATTTACTAAATCGTTCTTCACAACGTTTGAAATCAATTTTTCAAAAGAATTCAGAATCTAATTCCCAAGTTATAGTTCAATAATCCGCTTAGCTATAACTAAATTAACATGTCATTTTATTTCCCAATTTATTGCTCTGGAGATATCCAAAATATTTAATTTAAACCAATTTATCAATTCACTTAACTCATATTTCATTTTTCATAAATATCAACAATTCGATAATGAGTTTTCAAATGATCGAGACTAAAATCTAAGGAGACCTCACCGAAGAGAAACTATCGCAAACCTAAATTTAGAGAGAGGAATCTCCGAAAATGATTCTAATTTTCAAAATACCTTTTATTTTAAAGAAAACAATTTTATACTTCTTTAGATTTGAAAACACTTTCTTTAAAGCGGTTCTAGTAACTATTCATATTAAACGCCATAAACTAAGCTTTGTGTAAACCAATGCTCTGATACCACTTTTGTAACGACCCGCCGTTTTGACCGCCTCTAGTCGGTAATTAAACCAACTAGAAACGTTCAAATGACGGATTGTTATTTAGTTTATAACATTTAAACAGAATCAGTCATAGAATCACAGAAACAATAATATATATCATTAATGAACTTTCTTTTCTTTTATATACAAATATCAGAGTTATACAATGAACTACATTTAATACAGCGGAATATACATATATCTTTTTAAAGTACAAGAAAAATTTTCTGAAAAGCTTTAGTGAAGTGCTTTCCCCTCTCTCTCTAACTTCGCTGCCTGAAAATCTTCAAGCTGTAAAATACTCGGTCTGACCCGAGTGTTTTATGCAAAACACAAAAACCCTCGAGTCAGGATTAATCTTTATTCAAGTAACTAAATTTGCAATGAACTGAATAAAATAGTAACAGCAGTAAAGCATGAACATGTGTGGACAATGGTTAAGGTCGAGGCATAGCGATGAATGGATGAAGAGACCAGTAGTGAATACAACAAACACAGAGGCAACAGTGATGCATGCTGCAGCATACCAGAGCACAAAGAAGTACAAAATGAAAACTATAAGAAATCATGTATGCAGACCAAATGCTCAATGTCACAAATATACAATAACAAGCATCAGAGTGCAAAGTGCTCGAGTACAGTGAACAAAGAACATCATGCACCACTGATGAAAGTTACAAACAGAGACTACAAGGCAGTGAACACTTGAATGCATTAATAACAAATTGCAAGACCTCAAGTGTACATGGAACAATGCAACACAGTGACCATTATCACTGACTCAATTAAACAAGACACATACTGCAGTGGACAGACCAAAATGCAACAGGATGAACCGCAAAGCCAAACAAGTGCAGGTGAACAAGTGATACCAGCTACAAATAAGCAAAGACCATATGGTCAGTGCACAAGAACAAGGCCCAACAAAATCACAAACCAAGTGCAACTGGAAATAACAACATGCAATGCATGACTACAACTACAAAGGTTCAAGGCTGAGACAAACCCAATGCACCAATGCAACAGCATACAAGGTGCAGACAACTCAACTCAACAGCAATGCATGCTACAACAACAGAGACCACGGCTACTACACAACACAGCAGCAATCAAGATGGTGGCAAATGTATACAAGTGATACATGAACCAGAACACAAATCCAGTTACAACAATGAGTTCAACAATGTCAAAAGCAAACAAATGCAACAATCAACTCAACTGAATACATGGAAGTATGACAGTGAAACTCAAAGCAGTGCACAAGTTAACAGGACTTATCTTTCCTCTTATATATATTTATACAAGCATATGCACTCAGTTCTTTTTTTTTAAGCTTGTTGGTGCTTATTTAATTCCAAAGGAGATATAGAAACCTTTTTCATTTACATGCTTATGCTTAAAATCAAATGTAAATGATATCTTCATTTAGCTACAGGCACATACAGGCATACTACTACATATAGATACATACAGGCACAAATATTCAAGCATATTCACATGCAATCATTCATGAGGCTTGTTCTTGGTTTATTACTTGGACATGAGCTAAGTTTAAACAAAAGGACCCAACTTATTAACTGAAACATCATGTATGACCAACATAGTGCAACAGTGAAGCACTGAATAGTATGCAGACCAGAAACACTAAGTCAAATGCAACAGAATGGAATGCAACTACAAGTGCAACAGTCAAGTCCAAATGCATCAATGAGGAAACTGCAGTGGACATGTATACAACAGAGGAAGCCATGATCAAGTCCAAATATAGTACCACAACTTGTAACAAGGGTATGGAAATTTACAGAAATGTTGGACTTACATTTTCTCAGTAAAGAAAGAAAATTTCAAAACTTACTTAGTTTGTTACTAAACATGGTGCAAGTTTAAGGCACAAAACCAGAGATTAAAATATACACAGGCCACATGCAAAGCAAAATATTCATTCATATATCTAGGATACAATACAACTTTAACTCCCTACATCTCAGCAACCAAAGATTAAACTTAATTTGAAAATTGTTTAGAACAAAACATTACAGGTTTTAAAACTTAAGTCATGAGCAAACAGCAACCATGATACTCAACAGTATATAAATACTTGTATAAATTCATAGAAATTGCCAGAAAGCTCATATACACACAAACAATTTGTTTCAGTAATATAATGCTAACATCTTTTGTTTAGAGATCAAGACCTAACATTGATTATAGGAGGAGATATTTAATTTAGACTAAGGGATTAAACCTGTAATCCAACAGTATAAGGTATATTTGCATATGTACAGGCAGGAATAGTTATTTTTATGTAAATGTATACATACAAGCATATTGAACAAACACTCCTCATGGCATACTTCAAAATCAAGCACAGTTTACCAAAACATTCAAATTTAGGGTCTTAAAGGAAGGGGTTTGCTCACATTCATGATTGAAGGCAAGAGGAACATAGAACTTGTGACGCCCCACCTCTATACCCACGCTAGCCAAGAACACTACGGGGTAGTGATGTCAACTAGCGCGGAGAATAAGGCTGTTGAGGAGCGACCATCCATGTAATTGCTTATCGCACGGTGGCTATGAATAATCTTCGGAAACAAACATAGAAATAATCGTAACACAAATCAGTCACAGACATCCATATCACAAGGGCGGAAGAAGATATGAATATATAACTAACACATGAAAGTGTACATCAGAGAAGTGGTCAGTAAGATCCACAATAATACAAAAGAATAGCAACACGTGCTATACAAAAGAATACAACTATGAGTCTATATCTCAAGTGTATACGACAAAAACTGCTAATCTAAACAGTTAGCCAAAAGTCAGAGTGATGAATCCCTGGGAAGAAGTCAAGCAGAAGCACCTGTAACATCTCGGTCTGACCCGAGTATTATTTAAGAAAATAATAATCGGATCAGTCTAGCTATAAATATCAGATGACATGATATAACATAAAAGATATGGCATAAACATAAAATATCTGTAATGACATACCACTATAAGTATGTAAATAATGATCAACAGAAGATCAATCAATAAGAGATAATCAATATCACAAGAATCTTCTCAAAGATTCGGAAAGGGCATCATACCCCAAACTTGTACTCATGACAAGTCAATGACATAAATTCTAGAAATCAATGCAAGAAGTCCAGAAATCATAGAAAAGAGAAAGAGGCCTATCACATGACGGTCCGAAGACCAAGGGGAGCTACCCCACATGTGTGAATGGAGTCACACAGATTAAGGTCCAGACTAACCAAAAAGCAAAAAGGTATGTGTGAGTGGAATCACACAAGTGGTGTCTAGTCTAACCTCGCAACAAGAGACATCGCACCGTTGCTAGTCTAAATCATCAGAATGATCGTCATGATCAACGAGAAGTGTCAATTACACTAAGATAGTAAATATAGAAGTTTAGCTTCATGTCCCATAACCACTTGCTTAACTTAAATATTTACGAACAAACTGTAAATCTTCACTAATAAAATTGTCACAAGAGGTTCAATCGAACAAGTCCAAGAATTAACCGACGAAGTGAACGCAAGCGTTTCATACCACTTGTTTTACTAAGTCGTTTAATTAGATTTCTCATCCGAGTGAGGTAAAGGTTTGTATATACTAATAGATTGGAAAACGGTTTAAGAAAAGAGCTTTGTTATTAAAAATAGAGTTGAAATTGTTTGTTAAAAGAGTTTTGATATTTACTACTAGTATTGAAACCTTTATATTATAAAGTGACAAAACACAGAAGCAATTGTAGAAACAATCAGTCACAAAAATCGCATACGGAGATGTGAATAAAATCCAAGGAAATCAGCTCAATGTTTTTCAGATAAGATCCCCTACGGAGGGGGGTCCAAGGGGGGTGGCAACCCCCCAAGGTGGGGGTGCGGGGGCAACGCCACCGCTTACGGGGTTCGACCTGCCCGGTCAGGTCGCGGGGGTCCAGGGGGCAGCGCCCCGTCCAAAACGGTACGACCTAAGTGAAGACAAGCGGCCTACGACCTAAAGCAAAATGAGGTCTAATGACCTAAGGGTTCACGCGACCTAACACAATGGCCGAGCGACCTAACTGGAGTTAAGGGAGGCAAGCGACTTAAGGTCCAACGACCTACGACTCAAGCAAGCCGAGCGACCTAGTGTGGAGGGGTTGAGCGACTGAAGGAAGGCGAACGACCTAAGGTCCAACGACCTACGACTTAACAGAGTCGAGCGACCTAAAAGCACACGACCAAACTAGCAGAGGAGATTTAAGGTCGGTAACGACTTACGACCTATGAAATGGAGGGTAAACGACTTAACAAGGTTCACGACCAAAAGGGGGTCAACCCAACGAGTTATAGGTCCGACGACCTATCGGTTTAAAGGTCATGCGACCTAAAAACCACGTGACCTATGACTTAACAGAAGCCTAGGTCGGAGACGACCTACGAGATAAACCAGGCCGACTTAGTGGACGAGCGACCTAAGGTAAATGGTCCAACGACCTAACTCGAACGACTTACCAGGAGCTTAGGTCGGGGACGACCTACGAGACAAACCAGGGCGAGCGACTTAACGTTTGCCTAGAGATTATAGGTCGGAAACGACCTACAACTTATGTCCAGGCGACTTTTCCACGCGCGCGTCACGAACCCGAGCGACCTAAGGGTCCAGAACGACCTAAGGCTGGAAGTTCACTAAAAACGCTAAAAAGTGGAGTTTTTCGCCAATCCAATCCAAACCAAATGCAAATATACATGCAAACATGATAGGGGTTCATTCCCAACAGTCCAATATGGTTATAGGCTAGAATTGTGAGATAAAAATCTCACCTTTGCACCAAATATCAATGAAAATGAAGTTTTAAGCAAGCAAGAATCAATCCCTCTTCTATCTAAGCACAAGAAGCTGGAATCCAATGTCTTCACTTTGATTTAGGAGTTGAATGATCGATTTAAAGTTGAAACCTAAGCTTGGAGTTTTAATTTCCTCTTCCACTCACCATTAATGTAAAAGCTTGGTTGTTAGGAAATTTATGAAGAGTGAGAAGAAGGAAGGGGGTTTGGGCTTGAGTTATAATGGCAATCTAACCCAAAGTCCAAAGCGGGAAAGTTAGTGAAATTCCACTAACTCCAAACCTTCCAATGTTTATACTTAAAAAAATTGTAAACGGCATTTCGAACTCAATGGAAGTGGTCTCGAGTCCTAATTTGACCGTTTGCAAAAGGTAGCTTTTTGGACCAAAACCCGATTAACGATAAAATATTTAAATAAAATATTTAAATATAAAATCGATAAATATGCGGGTTGTTACAGACTCCCCTCCTTAAAGAAATTGCGTCCTCGCAATATATAAGATGGAAATAAAAAGTAACAACCATAAAAGCATATTAACACGAAAGAAATTTGAAATAGGAAGTTCACCTCAAAGAGCAGGAGTAAGCAAGTCCGGATGTGTTCGCTCGATGAATTCTCTGGATTCCCAAGAGCAGTCCTTAGCATTTGAGGACCATTGAACCTTCATAGGCGGAACATCTTTATTTCGAAGTCGTTTGACCTCCGAAGCAATAATTCGAATAGGATGTTGCTCATAAGTTAAATTCGGCGAAACTTCGATTTCTTCTACAATACCAGGCTCAAGAATATAATCGGAATCCCGAAGGCATTTCCGTAATTGAGAAACGTGGAACACGTCATGCATAGCAGAAAACTGAGCCGGTAATGCAAGGCGATAAGCCATGGAACCAATACGCTCAGTGATAGGAAATGGCCCAATATATCGAGGTGCTAACTTTCCCGATCGACTGAAACGTACAACACCCTTCATGGGTGAAACACGAATAAAAACAGAATCTCCAACAGAAAACTCTAAATTTCTCCTTCGGTTATCGGCATAGGATTTTTGTCTACTCTGGGCTTCTTTCATCCTATGTCGAATAAGTTCAATCTTTTCCGTGGCATCACTAATAAAGTCTGGACCTAAAACCAGCTTCTCACCGGCCTCAAGCCAACAAGAAGGAGATCGGCATGGCCTTCCATAGAGTGCCTCGAAAGGAGCCATACCAATATTTGATTGGAAGCTATTATTATAGGAAAATTCAACAAGTGAAATATGATCTTCCCAACTTCCACCAAAATCGAGCACACATGCACGAAGAAGATCTTCAAGAGTTTGATTCACACGCTCGGTTTGTCCATCGGACTGGAGGTGATAAGCAGTGCTAAAATTAAGCTTCGTTCCTAAAGCTTTTTGAAGACTCTTCCAAAATCCACTAGTAAACAATGGATCTCGATCGCTAACAATAGAAGTAGGAACTCCATGCAATTTAATAATTTCATTGATAAAGAGTTTGGCCAAAAGAGGAACGGTTCGGTTAGACCGAACCGGAATAAAATGGGCGGATTTAGTAAGTCTATCAACAATCACCCATAAGCTATCATGACCCGAACGAGAACGGGGAAGGCCATCTATAAAATCCGTGGAAATTTGGTCCCACTTCCAAATTGGAATTTCTAAAGGTTGCAATAACCCACCAGGCCTCTGATGTTCGGCCTTGACAAGTTGGCAAGTCATGCAACACTTAACAAAGTTAGCAATATCAGATTTCATTCCCTCCCAATAATAAAGTCGCTTCATATCAGCGTACATTTTACTACTACCAGGATGAATGGTGAATTTAGAACGATGGGAATCTTCTAAAATATCTTTACGAAGATCACCAATATTTGGTACGATAAGTCTACCAAATTTTCGAATGCCGCCACGAGAATCAATATCAAAGTCTTTCAAACTTTCGATGTCAATTTTATCCTTAATATTTTGGCCAAGAAGAACCAATTTAGGATCTAGCCTTTGAGCTTCAAGAATGCGGTCTAAGAGAGAAGGATGAGCCTCAAGGCTACATAAAACAAGTGATGAGCACAAATCAGATACGCGCTCTCGAATCTCACAAGTGGATAAAATCTCGAGATCGTTCCATTCGGATATCATCATAGAAACAACTGCTTGTTGTTTACAGCTAAGAGCATCGGCGACACGATTACCCTTACCGGGGGTATAAAGAATATCAAGATCATAAGGTGCAAGGAACTCGAGCCAACGCTGTTGACGCAAATTGAGTTCCTTTTGAGAAAATAAATATTTCCAAGACTTATGATCCGTGTAAAGAATAAATTTCTCTCCTAATAGATAATGACACCAAATTCGAAGGGCGAAAACAATAGCCGCGAGTTCTAAATCATGTGTGGCATATCTAGTCTCGGCCAGCTTCAATTGCCTAGAGGCATAAGCAATAACACGTTCTTTTTGCATAAGAACGACACCCAAACCAACGTGACTAGCATCAGTATAAAAAACAAAATCTTGATTCCCTTCGGGAATAACAAGAATAGGAGCATCGGAAAGGAGTTCTTTCAATTTCTGAAAAGAGGCTTCACGTTTGTCCGACCAAATGTATTTAACTCCCTTCTTAGTCAAGCCAGTAAGAGGCACAACAATCTTAGAAAAGTCTTTAATGAAACGACGGTAATAACCCGCCAATCCGAGAAAACTACGAATCTCTGTCACACTCTCCGGTCTTCTCCAATCTTGAATTGCTTCAATCTTTGAAGGATCCACGGAGATTCCGGATTCGGAAATAATATGACCGAGAAACTTCACACAAGATTGCAAAAAGTGGCATTTAGAAAATTTCGCCTTTAATTGATTGCTCCTAAGAGTTTCCAATACGATCCTAAGATGATTTTCATGCTCCTCCTCGGTTTTAGAATACACAAGGATATCATCAATGAAGATGAGAACAAACCGATCGAGGAAATCTGTGAAAACTCGATTCATGAGGTCAGCGAAATAAGCAGGAGCATTCGTTAACCCAAATGGCATAACAAGCCATTCATAAGATCCATATCGAGTACGGAATGATGTCAAAGGAATGCTATCCTCTGCGATACGAAGCTGATGGAAACCGGTAGCCAAGTCCAATTGTGAAAATACCTTAGCACCACTAAGCTGATCGAATAGATCATCAATCCAAGGTAAAGGATATTTATTTTTAATAGTAAGATCGTTAAGCTTGCGATAATCAACGCAGAGCCTCAGAGTAC
This sequence comes from Allium cepa, assembly GCA_030765085.1. Classification (NCBI taxonomy): domain Eukaryota; kingdom Viridiplantae; phylum Streptophyta; class Magnoliopsida; order Asparagales; family Amaryllidaceae; genus Allium; species Allium cepa. The sequence continues at coordinate 227,364,770 of CM060939.1, forward strand.
CATCGGATTTCTTTACGAAAATAGCTGAAGCTCCACAAGGTGAGGAACTAGAGCGAATAAATTGCTTCGTCTCCAATTCCGATAATTGTTTACGCATCTCCTCATTTTCCTTATTGGACATGTGATAAGGAGGACGAGTAATAGGTTGAGCTCCAGAAACAAGATTAATTCTGAACTCAATTTCTCGTTTAGGTGGTAAACCTAAAACGGGCTCGAATATGTCGGAAAATTCACGAACAACGTGAATACGAGAAATAATATCATCTTCATCATCATCGTCGTCATCACGAGGATTTAAAGCATATAAAGATGCCACCAAACAGGATTCTGAATCTTTAAGATTAACAGAAATCTGTTTAACAGATAGTGGATGTCGGAGATGAATAGTCCGCTAAGGACATATGATATGGGCTCGATAACGGTTAAGCCAATCCATTCCCAAAATTATTCCAAAGCCTAAGTAACGCATGACATGCAAATCGGCTAGGAAAGAAAAATCACATAAAATAATCTCCACATCTTTACAAAGCAAACTAAGAGTTGCGGATCCACCAACAGGATTCGCAATTTTTAAAGAAGTCATCAATGCAGTAACACTTAAGGAAAAAGTGTCTACTAGTTCTTTTGATATAAAAGAATGGGATGCACCCGTATCAAGGAGAACTCTAATAGGTTGATCATGAAATAAAATAATACCATCAAGAATGGAATGAGAAATACCTTGGCCACGAGATGTGTTGCCAGGGGCTTGAGCCACATTTAACTTTCCCTCATTCCTGCCTTTACGTTTGAGGCATTGATGTATAAAGTGATCTGGGCTCTTACAATAGCGACAAGATTTGGGCTTTGAGCACTTGTTCACAAAATGATCCTCTGCGCCACAGTTGAAGCATCTCGCAATATCAGGAGAAGGAGCCTTTGCAGCAGGAGTTGCTTGTTTACCCTTCTTATTGGGATAAGGGCCTTTGAATCTGTTGGGCCTCTTTTTGTTATTGAAATTGGGTTTGGAAGCTACTACCTCCACCTCACTTTCTTTATCAGCCTCTTCAAGACGAAGAGCGATATCTATAAGTTGATCAAATGCAACTTCTAGTTTCAGGAGTAGTGGCTTCTTAAGATTCTTATTTAAGCCATAAACGAACCTCTGGTTCTTCTTTAGTGGAGTATTTATATACTCGACCCCATATTTGGAAAGGGATTCGAATGATGCGACGTAGTCCGCCACAGAAGACTGACCTTGAACAAGGTCAATAAATCGTCGAGCCAAAGTTACTTTTTCAGCCTCGGGCACGAATTTCGATTCGAAGCGTTCCCGGAAGTGCTTCCAGGTGAGATACGCTTCATCAATTTCTGAGATTAACAGCTCATACCAATCCAATGCTCTTTCTTGGAGCATGCTGGAAGCCACATGGACTCGATGGTGGTCAACGAGGTTCATGCGAGAGAAGATCCTATCGCACGTTCTGAGCCAAGCCTGGACCCCAATGATAGTTTCAGAGCCTTTAAACGGCTTCCCACCCAGGTTGGTGTAATCATTGCACAATCGTGCAAACCCCGACTTTGGGTGGGTAGGTGCCGGATTCGCTCCAGCTGCTTGAGCGTTCGTTACTAAATCAAGTAACTGTTGAGTAGTCATAAAAACTCCATCCGGTGGTGGAGCACTAGATGATCCAGCTCTGGGACGACCTGGTCTAGACATTCACTTCCTTAAGAAAGAAAGAAGAGAAAGAAAATAGTTATTCACCAAATGAATATCAAGCATTCTTGACAGGTGAAGTAAGGAATCATAAAAGAAATAGGATGAATCGGTTTGAAGACTCGAATTAATCCTATGGTATGACTCCTAAGATAGACCTAGTACGATGATCCTTGTTAAGTTATTCTACATTGTTCCGAAGTTTGGCTCTGATACCAAGCTGTGACGCCCCACCTCTGTACCCACGCTAGCCAAGAACACTACGGGGTAGTGCTGTCAACTAGCGCGGAGAATAAGGCTGTTGAGGAGCGACCATCCATGTAATTGCTTATCACACGGTGGCTATGAATAATCTTCGGAAAAAACATAGAAATAATCATAACACAAATCAGTCACAGACATCCATATCACAAGGGTGGAAGAAGATATGAATATATAGCTAACACATGAAAGTGTACATCAGAGAAGTGGTCAGTAAGATCCACAATAATACAAAAGAATAGCAACACGTGCTATACAAAAGAATACAACTATGAGTCCATATCTCAAGTGTATACAACAAAAACTGCTAATCTAAACAGTTAGCCAAAAGTCAGAGTGATGAATCCCTGGGAAGAAGTCAAGCAGAAGCAGATGACCCTATACGTTCCCGTGCATGAGCAGATGACCCTATACGTTCCCGTGCATGAGCAGATGACCCTTCGTACGCATGTTTTCCTCGAAGGGGACATTGTACACATATTATAATATGTATATTCGTTGTAGGTGATAGGTTGGAGGGATCCAACTGAATTCGTCGCCAATATTGATATATTTACAGATATTGTGATATATGTTGTATTTATGTGATATTTGATGTTTTGGTTGATGTGATTAATGTATTTAGTATTATAGTAGCATTAGGCCATATTTTGGAAATTTAAAAATGTTAAAGTGATGATTTTCAAATTAAAAAGGATTTTGAAAGTGATTTTTAATTTGTACGTTTTGTTAATTTTGAATGGTTAAGGGAACGAATTTTTTTTAAACAAATAAAAGATATAATTTTTATGTTATAAAAATTATGATTTTTGTGAAATATAATTGAAATGTGATTTTTGAAATATGAAGTCAACTATTTTATAGAATAGTTTAAATTGGAATTTTGATTTATTATAAATGGTTTATATAGAAGATTTATAAATTGATATTTTATAAATCAAAATGATGGAATTGTAAAAGGAGATTTATAAGTGTTAAAATGGAGTTATTAATGGATTTTATAAGCAAATAAGATTTATAAATTGATGAAGTTATAAAAGAATGAAATTTGTAAATAAATGATTTGTAAGTAAATTAACTTATAAATTGGATGTTTGGCACGTAAATGAGATAAATGGAAATGGTAAATAAAGAGGTTTTATATATGGGAGTTTTTATGAAATAATAATAAGTGGAATTTATAAACATTGTTTTATAAATGTGAAATCAACTTATTTTGATAAGTTAAATATAGTAATGAATTTGGTAAAGGAGATATATCCACGATTTTGGACAGTGGATTATCCTTTAAAATAAATGTGTAGAGTATTGAATTTAGATAAGAGAATTTATATTCACGATTTTGGACAGTGAAAAATCTTTTAAATTAAATAAATGTTTTGGAAGTGATATTTTGTAAATGGAGTTAAAACGGTTTAAAGATGTTTTAAAATGTGTTAAGTATCGAATATATAGATTTCAACATTCACTGTAGAAATAGACGTTTTCGAGAAATAAGGAAATGATGGATTATAACACTACTGTTATAGTAAATGATTTTCGAAAGGAGATATTTTGTATAGTATATGAGATACACACACACACACACACACACACACACACACACACACATATATATATATATATATATATTCGAATCCCTATACTGGTAATTTTGGGTTATCGTAACGATGTCTTACGTAACATTCGTTTTAACCCAAATGAATATGTTTAAATAGAACGTTTTCCTTATAGAATAAAAAACATCTTAATCGTGATTTAAGTATATATAATATTTTCTAAGTGTTGAAAATAAATTGACTTGTGTTGATTTGTGAATTGTTTATTATTAAATAATTATATGGAAATGTTTTCCAATATAAAAAGTTGAAATGGTTTTGGATTAATATCTTTTTAAAAGACAATTTGAAGTGAATATTTAACAAGTGATTTAATTAATAAAAGTTAAAAGATAAATTAAAAGGGCCTAGTGATTGTTATGGTGCTGGATATTAGTTTGATTGCTTTGATAGCTAAATAACCTACTGTCAAATTTGGCCATTTTAGTTCCTCGACTTGATGTGGGAACTATTTAGTCGTACACTTAGTACGTAGCCTTCTATGTAGGCTTGATTATCATTTGTGTTGAGGATATGGATTTGTGTAGTGCAGAGTATTACTCCAATCAATCGAGCTTCCTTCTTGGCCCGAAGGATAGCAAGTTGAAATTTAGAGATGTGATAAGTCTATGAGACTAAGTTTCTGTGTGAGGTTGAGAAACGCTTTTGCGTTGTTGGTGCGAAGAGACCAGGATCGGTTTATCCGAAAACCACTTCGGACTAATGTATATGCGATGACTATGTAGGTTGCTTGTGATGATATTGATATTATGGATTTTCATAGTGGGGGAAAGCTTGTTGATTGTTTGGGGTAAAAATCCTAATATATATCTAGTAGCAGTGGACTCTTCGTTATGAAATATCCAACGCAAAGACTATTCGCTACTAATCCTAGGGATTTCCCGATCGGATGTGGTAGGAAAGTACCTTCGGATTGTCTTATTCCTAGAAAACTCGTATGGATGTTTCTCTGACATTGCATTTCTACAGATTACGTACATTGGTTTTTAAAAACATGCATCAGTGGTGGCGGAGAAGGCAACTTCTCTTAGCTTAACACCCTCCCTGAGACGTACAAGCTCAAGGGTTGTGTTTTTGTGAAAGGCAATTAGTAGTCGAAGGAAATGGTCGTGTGTCATTCAAAGTGATGTGATATGTGATTGGGAAAGGAAATCTTTACCTCAGGCCTCATCGACCAGAAATGACCAAAACAGGGTTAGATGCAGCGGGCTAAGTGGGTCGCTCCCATAAGGGTATGTTCATCCTCTTCTAGATATATCTGTACATGCTATGATGTCGTGTATTTGATTATTGTGATTTGTATGCTTCGAGGGCCCTCGGTAAAGGCCGGTAACGACCAAAGGATGACATATTCGATACCATCTAGTTATAGAGGTGGGCTGGTCTTATGTTGGTAGAGGAACTTTGTGATGGTTTCACGGTACATTCTTCTAGAGATGTACTGTCGGGAGGTAGTCACTTCACCTGGTCATTTGTATGGAAATCCAAACTCCACTACGAGCTACGATTTTGTTTGTAAAGGCATAATGAATAGCCTAGAAATGCTATATGGGTAACCATTTCGACTATGATTAATATTATTTGTATATACTAGACACTAGTATAATATCAGATGATTTGATATGAAATGTTTTAGTTGTCGTAAGGTAAAAACATGTCCATATTTATATGTGGACTAGTGTGGTTTATTGTCGATTCAAAGGGTACGGATTTACGGGTCGCCACAGCTGGTATCAGAGCTTAGATTTTGGATATTCCTAAGCTTTGATATGTACTCAGTATAGATAGGGACAGTGGCACCTCGGATTGAGTTTGAGTGTATTATATATATGAGCGCGTATTTGTTAGTGATATAATATGTTTTATATTGTGTTTACTTATCCGTTGAGCTGTTTGTGAATTCTGGTCGGTATATGGGATGCCATATTATCGATAAGGATTTCTAATAGCTTAAACGAGGCAAGCCGACACATTATTATTTTAAATTGGGTAAATGAAATAATTTTACATCTATTATGTATAAAGGAAATAATTTTCTAGAAATTAATAAAGTGTATATAAATGAATTGTTTGGTCGCTAAAAATGTAAATATATATAAGTTAGTAAAAGTTGTTTGAATAATCTAAATAAAAATATCAATTGTAGAATAATAAATTATATAAGCAAATGAATTATAAATTATGGAATTATAATTAAAATGATTTGCAATTGTCAAATAATCTTATATATAAGAAATGAAACTATATGAATATATTTATAAATACGAGTTGTAAATAAAAATGAATTTGAACTAAGACTTTGAAAATTTTGAATTTCGTTGATTTTGGAAGTTATTTTTCAAAGTTAAAGAGGTTATATTGTTATAAATCTAAATAAGATAAATGAATGAATTGAAAATGATTTGTAAATGCGATTTATAAATATAAAAGGATTTTTAAAAGAATATAAAGCACATAGTTCACTACTGTTGTTAGGAAATAATAAGGATGATGACTGCAGCATCATTAGTATCATTTTCGAGTTTCTAGGTGATGGATTTGCTACCAATAGTAAATTGAAAATTGAAATTTTTGTTGTCATAAACAAATTTGATTTAAAATCTATGTAGAAATTGAAGAATATAAGTAAATGTAACTCTGGTATTGTTATTTATTATTTTCTGGTATGTGTAACTCTAATATGTGTTGTATAAGTATAGTCAAATGTTTTTGTAAAACTGCTTCATGAACTGTTATTTGATTATTATATTTTGTCGTTCTGCTGCAAGATTCTGTTTGCTTTTTTTTATTTCTCTGGTTTTCTTATTGTAACAGCCCAAATTTTTTTAACAAGTATTTTTCACTTTTATTTTAAAAACTTTGGGGTTTATTTAAAGTGGTTAAAAAAAAAATTAGGATTAACTAATAAGATCTTTGGAAAAATCAAGTTTTAATTAAGAAAACATTAATAGCTTAGGTGGTTAAGACATCTGGGCTATTCACAACAGGTCACGAGTTCGAGTCTTGGCATGGTCAGAATTTCTAAATTTTTTTTAGTATATCAATGAACTGGGTAATTACGCGTTAAAAAGGGCGCGTAAATTTAGGGAATAATTACCGTATATATATATAAGATATGAAGAATGTAAACCAATTTGAATTTTAGTTAAGTATTAATTTTGAAGAATTTAGTGTATTTATAAACTGTTAAATATCGCGTTTAAAAGGACGCGTAAAATTTATGGTAAGTAATGTAATAAAACGTATAAAATTTAAAACGTTATTTTATATATATATTTTTGATGTTTTGTATTACGTCAGTTTGACGTACTTTTAAAATCATATATAAACACCTTTATGGATTAAAACATCAGTTAGTGATTTTTAAGACGAACGTTACTTTTGGTTGTAACTGACAGTTTTGGTTTTAAATAAAAGGTGTATATACGTTTCCATTTCCAAAAGCTTTGAAAAATTCTTGCCGTCATTTAATTAATCAAACTAAAAAATATATATATATATATCAATTCTCATATAATTGGAACGGTTCATATTTTGCCATTCCTCTGATCACGAAACCTTATCTGCCTAAATCTTCAATCACACATATAAAGAAGCTGGAAGGGATATCAACGCATGCTTTGAAATGTCCAAAGAGATTTAATACTTGTTGCATGTTCAGTTCAAAGCCAATTTATTTGTTTACCGTTATTCCTAAAATCACGCAACTGTTTATTGGTAACAAATGTTGAGATCAAAAGTTTTGTATGTCTGGAAATAAAGCATGCATCTATGAAACATTCAATCAAATTTCTTGCCGTTCTTTGGTTCAATCAACATTTAATGCTTGCCAACATTTACGTAAGAAACTCCCTGCTTTTATCAATCAATTGGGCAAGTTTGAAATCTTAACATACCTGACCGTGAGAAATATTTTATCCACCTCATTTATAACTGTGTATTTCTTTTCGCCATTCAAATAAAAAGATTTATTTCCCACTTCTCATTTTCATTTGCGTTTAAAAATAAATTATATATAAGTTTTCTCTCTCCTTAATTCTTACTTTTCCTAGCCTCTTTATTATTTTCCTATGTCTATCTCTTGACATTTATTTCTTTATTTTTCTAGATCTTATTTTATCTATTAAATATTTCTTATGTACATCTTTATTTAATAGCTTGTGTAACAACCCTAGTTTTAACAATTTATTTTATTTTAATTATTCAAATTTGAAATAATATTCTTATAGATTAGGTTTAACAATATGGTTAAATATTTGATTTGGAGATATATTTTATAAAATTTTGTATGCCAATAAAATTAAATAATAACTGTAAAATTTTAAGCTATTTTTGAACTGTTAAATTTCGCGTTTGGAAGACGCGTCAATTTTAGGGTATAAGTGACGTAATAAAACGTGTGTTTTCAAAACGATATTTTCACACAAATTTTTGATGTTTTAGTTTGCGTCTGTTTAACGTAGTGTAAAAATCATATTTTCATATATTTTTGAAGAAAAATACCAGTCAGTGTTTTAAAAAGCAAATGTTACCTTGTTTTAATTGACCATTTGACTTTACACATATTGTATACGTTTCCATTTCAACTGCCTACATAAATTTGCCTTTTCATTTTGATATCAAACTAGAAAAATATCAAATCAAAATACATAAAACTGAAATAAATTCAACAAGTAGTAACGTACAAAATTTAAGCTAGACGTGTGAAACCTAACTGTCACTTTAAAGAAATCAACATGCACATCAATTCCTTTCCTCTGCCTCTATCTCATCAATTATCAACCTATAATCACGCAAGTTTTAATTTATAAGAATGTGTGTATTAACCCTGCCTTCATCACACAAACTTAATTATAGGGTAACATTAAAAACCTTATTCTCTCTGATGATTTCCTTTTTACTTAAATGCATGCAATTAAAGCTTGAAACCATACACACCATTTCTCTTCCTTTAGCCTCTGTTCTCATCAGTTATATATCAATTCAAATCCTTGAATCAAGTACGTAACTCACGCAGGAAATAAAATCTAATTTATAAACATCAACAAGTTTTCAAAAAAAATAAAATCCTCTCGGCCTTCTCTTTATGCCTGCCTTCCATTAATCATGCCAGAAGATCAATGCTTGCAATATTCTTTTGTAACTGATGGGAAGAATTCTCGTCCATATCAATAGCATTTATATCAATAGAAACTGACACGTTATTTTTCTCATCTGCCTATAAACTCATTCCCCTCTACCCATTTGTTCTCTGCATCGATCCAATTCTCTGCTCCTTCTCGTGAATCTATCAGGTAAATAGTTATAGTATTGTTCTTTTCTTTCGGTTCAGATATTTTTTCTCCCTTTCTCTTTCTCGAAATTTTGTCCTACCTGTGCCTTGCTCGGCCATTTCCATTGTTATGCCATGCATAAGATGTCTGTACATTCATCCCTATGCTGAGATATAGGCTAGTCTTGTGCATATCAGAGGGTGAAGCAGTAGATTTGTGGGAGAAACTGAGTGTTATGAGGAATGGTTGAAATTTTATACAATAGTGATAAGTTGCATTTAGGAAGTTTAGATTCAGGGACAATATAAGAAATAGCCTTGTATTGAACCTGTTGATTTTCGAACTGCATATAGTGATCAGTAGGCCTTTTTCATGTTGAGGGATGTGGGGTGAAGTAACACTGATATAAAGATGAGTGTAGATATAGGTTGAGTTTTGCATGCATTTTGTAGTTGTAGGCTAGTGAGTTTTAGCCAAGAACCTGGATATGATATTTAATGTATGGGAAGGACTTTGGTTGATTTGTTTAAGATTTTCCAGGATTTGATTTAGTTAGTAGTGGAAAAAAAAAATTACATTTTATTCTTTATTATATTATATATATTATATTCTTTAAGGGAGTTAACTTGCATTTGTGTTGAGTAGTCTGCATACATTTATGTGGGGTTTAGGGGAGTCTTTCAGTTGCCTTTATATAAGAAAGGGGTTGTCTGTTTGTAGGGGAGAGGAGTCATGTTCTTTATTTTATTTTTTTCTTTTCTGAGATTGAAGATTTGGACAGGAGTATTGATGCATAACTGAAGTGAAATGTTGATGCTACTAGGAAATAGGGGTCAGTGAGTGTGAGATTTGTGTTTTCAATAAATTTTGAAAAAGAGATGGCTGGAAGTTTCTTTGCATTTTTTTTTTTTCGAAGAAATTTCAGTATTGGCTCGAAGCATGTGAGCTTGAGACGTGGGAAAGACTCGAAGTAGGTGGGTTTTGGCTCGGGTAAATGAGTTTAGTGGATACCTGTTAAAGAGGAGTTGGGAGGTACTTGAAATTGAATAAGTGCGAAGCTTTGAAAAAAAAAAAGAGAGAGAAAAAAAAAAGAAAAAAAGAAAAAAAAAAACTGAAAAGATGGAAAGGGAAGGCTGCACAAAAATTTGGTGCACGTGTATTCGTGTTCAACTTTTGCCGTAGTTGTTTAGGAAAAATTTTGGTCGTAAAATTTTGGGTTTGCACGGTTCACAGTTTTGGGTATGTTTTGGTCACGTTACACGGTGAAGTGGTCGAGCAACGCAAACATATTCTTGTTCTATTCTAAATTTTTCCTTGACCATAAATTCTTAAGTCGCGTTTCAATATTTGAATTTTTCTAGATTTGAATCTAGGCGACGTCCGAGAATCTTTATCATTACCCTCTGTCGGTCTGTACCGGTGAACTGTCATTTTTGAAATTTAAAATTTTCTGCAAAAATTCAAGTGAGTATTTCTCACCAGACATACGTATTTATATTTTGGTGAATTATTGCAAGTGTATGTGTAAAATTGTATTTCACTATTATCTGTCTATAGTGTAATATAGAATGATGGACCCCATTTAAATTGACACCTCATCAGTATTATCTGTTATATTATTTCTGCAGTTATGTTATTGTTTATTTACTGCTTAAATCACCACTGCAAGTTCCCTGTTATTATAGATGGTATGGGCTGAAATGATAGGCCTAATTGATTATTATTGTTCACTTGTTCTGTTAACTGCTGTAAATTGTCTTGGGATTGCGGGTTCGAAATGATAGAACCCGGAGTTGTGTAAATATCGGATTGAAATGATATAAATCCGTTTCACTTGACCTAGGCTAGAAAATCTTATACAGGCCCGTGGTTTATATATTATTTTATGAAATTATTTTAAATTTAGAAATTTGATGATATTCTAATTTAAATTATATAAAGGATTTTTATGAGATTTACAATGATTTAAAAGGGGTTAAATAAATAAATGTTGAGTTAAAATTTTGGAATATAACTTGTTTAGAAATTCTATATTTTTGGAAAGGAAAAGATTTCAATACAGAAATAATAAATAATAAGTTATATTTGAAATTTGATGCTTAGCTAAAAGTCTACTACAGCATTTAATTGCTGTCTTTTGAAACTTGACTATTTTAAACCCATAACTCTAGATAGCAATTCCTAGATGCTGTAGAAGTGAGATTGATTTAAAATTGATTTATTTAAAATTTCATCTCTATTTTGGGAATACGTTAAGATTTGGAATTTAAATATGAAATTGCTAATAAAGTAAGAAGTTGAGTTTGGAAAGTTTTAAAAGAAGAAAATTGATTTCTATTCTTTTGATAAAAGCAATAAATTCCAAATTTAATTGAATAAATTGAAATGGTATATTTTCAAAGGAAATGTTTTAAATCAAGGATTTGAAATTAAAGGTATTTGAAATATATATATTGATTTGAAAAATATAAATACCATTTTTCAAACTATAACCACGGGTTATAATAACGTTTGGTTGGCAAAGAGACCGGGATCGGATATCTGGCATACTCTCTGTCGATACCGAAAACCACTTTGACTAGCCGTGTACGCGGTGGAGATTCCAGAATGAAGTAGGATGGTGGTGACGGTTTCTTTAAGGTAAATACGTGGACCCGACTCCCGTGAGTTGGCATAAGGTGGCTAAAACAGGAGCGATTCTCGGATTAATGAGGTAGCACCTCTGATCGAACGCACTTCTTCGTATGCCATTCTATTACTCTTGTGATTGTTTTGGTGCGCACCTTTGATTTGGGAGTGTTGTTCGAGGTGGGCGGTAACTGCGGCTACGCGTTTCCACCGGTCCGGATAGCAATTGGTATATCTACCCTGGCATTGCCTAGTTGTGCCGTGTCACCTACCCTAGCGAGCCTACTACGAGTTTCTATTTGTGTCGTACCTATGGAGTATCCTCTGGTAGCTTCCCGATCAGGAGGTATTACGGTACTGTATAGACTATTGGCATTTTACGTGTTAAGGTGGAAAATGTAAAGCCTTAACGCTATTTAAAAGTAAGTTTATTTTAATATAGACACTATTATAATAGCGCAATATACTACATAGTAAATAGTTTAACGGATCCTTAGAGGATGGGCGATCCCAAGCATCCTTTAAGTTACTTGCTTTATATTACAGTACACTTGATTTAGCTTACATTATATAAGTATGTATGTCCTGACTCGAGTGTTTATGTTTTATGTTACGCTCGGGTCAGCCTGAGTTGCAGTTCAGTTTTCATCCCGGAGCTAGGATTTCTGTAGATCACTTTCAAGCTGCTGGCAAACTTCCTTTCCAGTTCTTTATCTAAAATTTTGAAATCAAGACTAGTGGACATTTGGACTGTTTACTGATAAGTTAAAACTATATTTGAATTTAAGACTATGTAAATTTTACTTGAGTAAGAATATTTAACTATGTAAATTTTACTTGAGTAAGAATATTTATAGTGGCTTCATGAACCACTAAGTATTTTTAATTCCGCTGCGAGTATTCTGATTCTGTGTCTGTGATTCTGTGATTAATTATTTACTGCATATTCTGAGTTCTGCCAAATTTATTTTTACAACGCGGTATTTTGAACAATTCAAGTCCGACATGTGCGGATGCGAATGGTTGAAAACACCGGGTCGTTACACTTATTCACCCCAATAACAACCCGCCCTTCTGTATGGTTTGATTCTGACGTGTGTGGTTTATCGTCGATTTAAAGCGTACAAAAAGGCGGGATGTTACATTTGGTATCAGAGCTTTGGTCTAGCGATAAACCTTTAGATTTGTGGGGTCTGACTCTTTATCAATAGGGTAGTAATACCCTATGATGAATCGCTGAGCGTATATATATGAGAGAGCGTATTTGTTAATGTTATAAAAGGCTTTGATATTGTGGTAATTTGTTCCGTTTTGTATTTATAAATTCTGGTTGGTGCATAGGACGTTATGACATCAATAGGGATTTCTAAACACTTAATAGGACAGACCGACATAGTATTTGTTTTGAATATAGGTGAACGAAATAATTTTGCCTATTATATTTTCTATATATAAAATAGATTTTTATAAAGTTTATAATTGGTTGTAATATATTAGTTGTTAGGTAGTGTATTTTATAAATATCGATTGGAAATAAGATTTGACGAAAACAAAATAAATGAAAATTGGAAGTCTTAGAACTTAAGTTCAGGGATTTTGAAAATTTCTTTCGAATGATTTTGGAATATAATGATAATATTATTATTTAGAAGTATTTTCTGAAATAAATATTTCAATATAATTCGACAGAATTGTTTAAAGAAATTTTGAAAGAAATATGTTTTGTACTCCCCTCTCTGTCTTTGGAAAATAATTTCGGTGATGAGTGCATGCATCATCGACATTCATTTTTGAGTTTCAAAGTGGGAAAGCCACTGTAGTAGTTTTACTACAGATTTACTTTGATAAACAAATGTAAATTTCAAATTGTTTTAAATATGATTGGATATATAAATTGTAAGGGTATACATCTACCTAATATTTTAAATGATTTGAAATTAAACCCGGTATTTAGTTCTTAATTTATGTTAATTAATAGTTTCAACTATTGTAGTGGAATGGAATGTCAGTAATTAATAATTGGAACCCCTCTAAATGAAATAAGAGATTAAATGCTAGGTTATAAATGAAATAACAAGAAAGTTGAAATTTATAATCTATAAAAAAACAGACGATATGATTATTGACCATTAAATTAATTTAAAAGTAATGAGAAAAATTTATATAACTTCCAATTACATTCTTAAAGCATATATATATATATATATATATATAAAACTTACCGAATATTAAAAGTTCTAATGTTCAATAAGAAAATGTAATGGAAAATTGTATAAGTAAAATTATGTAATGGAAATGTTCAATAGATTGCTTTTATTAATATGAATTGATGTTATAATTGCTATAAACTTAAGTTATTGGAATTAAATGTGATAGAAAGTAAATATTGCAAGTGGATGACTATAAACTTATTAATGAATTGAAACGCTAAGTAATTGAATTGAACATAATCACTATTAGTAAATGAATGTGAATAAATGAAATTAAGTAGTGAATAAATGAATATAATGCAATAAAAAGAAAACTGACATGATATGAATAAAGGAAAATGAGATTTCGTAAGAAATGAATAAAAGTGAATGAAACTGTAAGAAATGAAATGTATATTAGAAAGATAAATTATTATACAAATAAACGGAAATCAAACAACGAATGTTATGAAACGAAATTGACAAAAATGAACTCAATTTGTTGTTTGAAATTGTTATTTGTTTGGTTTATGGTTGTTTGGGCAAGGATACTTTAAAACTGTTTGGATGTATGAATAATCTATCTAGTTTCATCAAAGAATTTTGAGTAAATAGTGCACTTAGTAGTTTATTTTTCATTCTGTACAATTCAATGTTTTAAACCCGAACAACTATTTGTTTTGTTGATATGGATGGATAATTGAATTGTGCTGATTTTGTATGATGATTGTATGATGTGATTGTAAATGATTGTTGTTTATATTAATTGTTTGTTAGTAGTTGAAACAACTTTAAATATTTCATTTTATATAATTATTAACTCTTTTTGGATTATATATGTGAAATACTGATTATCAAAATAATTGCTACTGCTTTTGGTTTCATAAAATAAGCATAAATTGCCCGAAAAATAGGTACGTGCTCAGATTACGGTTTTATAACGCTATTATATTGTTTTCCCGTTGTTGGGATATATTATTTGAGATATTGTGATATATATTGTTATATTTGATATTATATTTTCTTCCGAGCCTCTCCATACGAATGAGACTCTGCCAAAAAAAGTTCGTAAATTTTGGACATTGAAATTTTTTGAAAAATGTTTCCAAACTTTATTAATTTAAGTTTAAAAAAGATTTAATGGTTATAAATTGATATATTTTTTAAATTTATTTGTTTATAAAATTAATATTTTGAATAAGATGTATTGACTACCTAATTTTTTCTTTCCCCTTCCTTTTCCATTTTGGGGATGAAAAGTTTTGAGTGGGGGAGAGTGTAACGAGCCGTAAATTTTCAATAATTAAATTTGTTAATTTAATAGGATTTTTGAAATTTAATATTGAAGAAAATATGAATTTGTGAATTATTAATACAAATAATAACTAGAACGAATTGCAACAGTATAAATGTAAGTGAATGGCTAATAGCTTGAATGGAATTCAAATTAATTGAAATACTGGAAATATTATAATTTGTTTATAAATGAAATATAAGAAAAACAAATGTATGTATTGAATTAATTTATGAAATAATATAGTCTTAATGGCAATTAAAGAAAATTAGTGTTATATATGAAATTATAACCTGTGTTGGTAAATAATAAACTTATAAATGTAAGTAAAAGTAAATAGGTGGCAACTAATATATGTTATTTATTTATCTAGTGTCTTAAATAAAATTGGAAATCAAATTGCAATTAAAGGTAATTAAATAGTATGTTAATTGAATTAAGTTAAAATGGGAGAATATTAAGAACCAAGATTTAAAAACAATGTTAGTTATATTCTTATTGTAATAAAGACTCAAATAACAAGGTCTAAAAACTTAATAAACAGATTTTGGTGTTTTTATTTATAATTTCTGAATTTAACGAAATTGGAAAATAACACTGAAATTGATGAGTTAATCAACTTTAAATTCGACATCTAAAATTGTTTAAGTTATTGTAATGATTAAGGAATCAAAAATGGTAGAAATGGTAAATAATAAAATTTAAACTGAAAAAGTGATTTAATTAATTAATTATTAATTTAATTTAATAGCTAGAAAATAGCCATTTTGCCACTGACTCGGATTTCGACGAGACCAGTTTCATCGGATCCGTAACGGTGAATTGTTATAGGATTTCAAGTTTCCCAGCGATCGGACTTGTCGTTTGATCGGACGGGCTCGAAACGCCTATAAATCAATGAAATTGAAATCAATTTGAAATAACTTGACTTCAGCATAACTTCTTCATACGATGGATATGATATCCCGGAAATTTGGCAATATAAATTTAATAATCTATGTTAAAATTAAATTGATTTGATAATTTTTGATAATAAATTTTGAATTGATTTAATAATCTTCTTTTAATAAATATTTAAATTTGTAAATTTTATCTTTTTAAAGCTAATAAATTGTTTTCTGTTTATAATATATATAATTGTATATATTGTAAATTGATAAACTTTGATTTGGGATTTAGTAAATGAATCAATTTTTAATTCTAATTTATTTTGGGTAAATTTGGAATTTTATTTAAATATAACAATTGGCTTTTCAAAGTAATTTTATGAATATCAATATGGTTTGTAAATACTTAAAGTAAACCTTATTTTTTTTAAATTTTATTTAATTAACTTAAATATGAACTTAAATTAGATTAACATTAAAAGCTTTGTTTTATTTTATTTTTAAATATTGCTTGAATTTATATATAAGAGTTTAAAATACAATCTATAAATGATCTTAATATATTGAGTAACAGAAGTAAATTACAATCTCTTTTATAAAGTATTTGATATTGTTTAATTTGTTATTTTCAAATGTTAATTATAATACTTAGTTTTTATGAACATAAATAAATTTTTATAAAAATTGGTTTTATTATTTTTAATGGTAGTTATATATGCATCTATATATAACTTGATTTTTAAATTAGGTTTTATAATTTGATTTAAATTTGGATTTAATGTTTTGAAATTTAAAAGAATAAATTTTAAAAATATTTGAATAAGCTTATATTTATAATTCGTTTGATTTCATTTCTTTTTAATTTAAAAAGGGAAGAAACTCATTTATTTATACATAAGAAATAATAAATTTAGATTCAAAATTTTTATAAACAATTTAAATTAAAATTAAAATACTCTTAAGACATGTGTAATCTCTTAAAAAAACTAAATGACATGTGTTAAGCCCTAAACTAAGTTAAGTGACAAATGTTAAAACTTAAAACAAGTGTCCTCTTAAACTTTTCTTTTTCTTTTATTTTTAATTAAATCAAATATTTGCTTATGTAAACATTTCTTCTTAACCTCATTCTCTTTTTCCTATTCTTCTTCAAAGCTTAAGTAATCTTCAGCCCAAAATCTAAAATCAACAATCAAAACTAAAATTTAAATTTCCTTTGATCAATCTTCATTCAAACCAGAAAAATTACTCAAGAACAAATCTGTAATCCCCTCAAAGAACCAATCTGCACAAATATTTCCTCAACCTGAAATTCATTTTGCAAATCAAAGTATAACCTGTAGCCTCTTAAATTTCCTTAACCTGAAATCAATTTGCAACATTCAAGACTTGCATGCAACTGAAGATCCTTCTTTTCTGTTTTGAAAACTTCATCAACAATGCTTGCATTTTTCTAGAAAGCATGCAAATTGTAGAATCAGGGAAAGCATTTGCTGTGAATCAAGCTTAAAGTTTTTTAAAAAAACAAACTACAGTTTAATTTCAAAAGCAAACTTCAGCAACTCAACCAGTTCAGGTTTTCCAAAACTAGGTGCTATGCTCATAATTTTTCAGGTGAGTAACCTCACTCTTCAATAAAATTAAAGTATGAAATCAGTTGCTTGTTTTATTCTGCAAATTTGCATGTTTTTATGCTCTTTACAAATTCATTACTGATATATATGTGAATGTATGTTGTAATGCATGCTGGAGTTTAATTATTTTCTGTACTTAAGTTCCAGATTCTAGAACTTGCTTAAACTCCATTTCAGTTGATCTAATCTGTGTTAAGGATTTATGATTCAATCAAATTACGGTAGAGTAAAATAAGTTTAAGGTTTGAATTTTATTTAATATATAAATTCAAATTTGTTCAAAAAATATATCTGTAATTGACTCTGAAAGTCAAAATATAACAGAATTACTTTTTGTAAATGGAAATGTGATGACCCAGAATTTGAAAGCAATATCAATTTAATAATCTGAATTAAAAATTAAATTGATTACATAATCTGTGTAATAAGATTTGAATTAATTAAATAATCCAAATAAAACAAATAGTTAATTGATAGATTTTATCTTTTTAAATATAAATAATTGTTTTATATTTATATATATATAGAATATGTATATATTGTTATTAGAACATTTTTTTAAATTGATAGATAAATAAATTCTGTTTTCTATAAAATATATATCTTTAGTAAATTGGGAATTTTGATTTTTATTTAAAAGTTATAGTTTGAAAAAAAGGTTATTTAATAAATAAAATATGGTTTTAAATACATGAGACAAATTTTGAAATGATTTTAAATATGTAACTCAAGTTTAAATTTAAATAAAATAACAATAAGAGTTATTTTGATATAATTGAATAAAATAAATAATTTATGAATAAATAAGATAATTTCTTTTATAAGTTATTTATGGTTATCAAATGTTGTTATTTTTAAATACATAATAATACATTGTTTTAACTAATAAATTTTTAATAAAAATAATTGTTTTTCAAAAATTTAATTGTGTAGTTATATTAGTAAACAAAATTGATTTCAAAATTAAATTGAACTTGAATTCAAAGTTTTTAAAATTTGAAGTATAAATGTTTTTAATTTGTTTTGATTTTGAAATATTTATATAAGTTTAATTTTATAAATATAGTTTGATTTATTCATTTTAAAATCTATATACATGTAAATAAATGCATGTTAACTAATTAACTATACATACCTTATATTAAACATCTAATTTAAAATACAAGTTAACTAAATTTATAGCTTATTAACATTAATAACAAGTGTAAACTTTTTAGAAACATAAATTAACATGTGTTAGAAAATAAGACATTTAAGATGACAAATGTTAATGTAAGGACAAGTGTCAATATTTGTTTTATTTTCTTTAAATTTTAATTAAACAAAATTTTTTTCCATATAAAACACTTCCACACTTTTCATTTCTTTTCTTTTTTTCAAATCTAAGGCCAAACATAAACCTGAAACAAGTCTGCGTGCAAATCCTTTTTACATATCAAAACAAAGCATGCATATCATTTTTAAAAATTAAATCGAATACATGAAATCAAGCAGAGAATTCAGTATCTCTGGAATTCAAACTTGCATCAAAGCAATTCTGCATTCAAGTAAACCTGTGTCAAAAACAACCTGCAATTTCAATTTTTGTTTGAGCCTGCATTTCAAAATCTGTAGCATGCATGCAATTGAAAGATCTGGAAGCAAAGCTGAAGCATTTCACTTAGAACCTGGAAATCAATGCACGTACGCAGCTTTCATATAAGGGAGCAAACTGTAGTTTAAATTTCAAAGAAAAAAGGGGCTCTGTTTTTTAAATGATCAGGTGAGTAACTTCATAATATAAATAGTTTAAGGTATAATTATGTTGCATGTTTTATCACTGAAACAAAATAGGTTTGAGAATGCAATTATAAGTTTATCTCTGAATATGTATATGGATGTGGGGATGTGTATAAAGTGCTTCTGTTCAATCTCTGTTACCAGTTCCAAGTTCAAGAGTTGATTCAAAAATTTACATTCTCCTAAATCCATTAGGTTAGTACTTAGCATTTGAATAAAACTGCTGTTATGTCAAAAAAAAGTTTTAAAGATGTGTTAAGTTAAATTTAAATTGAAAGGTTCACTGGGGATATAAAACATCAGTGGATGTTAAATTATGTGTAAATCCAAACTGAATAATTTATAAGTTCAGTATTAAAAATCAAATACTAAAATCAAAACTCGATTTTTAGAATGAAAATCAACATTTTTAGTTTAGAAATATGAGTACTGTTCTGTGTTGAACCTAAAGGGGGAAATTGGGTTTTTAGAGGATCTAGGCAAATTTAGGGGTCGGGATTTCTCCTGGTAGGTAGAGGAGTAACCATTGATGATTGGGAAAATAATGGTTGTTGATGCAAATGAACATGGAGACAGAGGTGATGACTTGTTACCTGTAGCCCTAGTTTTTTTTGAACATTTTGTTGTGGTCGATACTACCTTCAGAGGAGACCGAGTGTCTTGGGCTTTTGGGAGAAGATTGCTGAAGTGTAAGCGAAGCTATTTCCGAAGATGGAAGGTCTCTGATGGTCGGAGCACCGTGGGAAAAGGATTGAAAGGTTTGGGTTTGGTTTTAGCTTTCTGGTTCCAGGTTTGGAATTTTAGCTTGAGCTTGATTTCGAGTTGGGGAGGGAAGATTGATGGTCGTGTTGGGTTCTGGGGTTTGTCGCCGTCATGGAGAGACCACCGGAGGTGGTTGAAGATCGCTAGAGGCACGGTGCACATGCACCGTGCAAATTTGTGAGTTTCTGGTGAACTAGGTATAGTGGTGTTTTTTGAACTCGAAGTATAACTCGAGTATTCTTGTGTCTTTCTCGAAGAAGTGAGTCTGATGACTCGAAGCAGATGTTGGGCAGGGTGGGGTTTAGTATGGTGACAGGTTTAAACAGAAACCTGTTACTCTGCTTAATTTTTTTTAAAATAAAATTTAAAACCTGCATTTAAAAGAGAAAGTAAAGTTTTTAAATGAGATTTAAATCTAGTTTTAAATCCGAGTTAAGTTTAAATCTAGTATGTATTAGAGTTTCAAATGATTTTGAAATCTTATAAGTTTTCAAATTTGAAATTGGTTTTCAGTTTTAAATAAAAACAAAACCTAACAGTTTTCTAGAAATTTAAATTTCATTTTAAATCTGAAAGCTAATTTTAAATTAGCAGTTTGAATTCAAATTTAAGTCCAGTTTTCTTAAGGATCTTTAAATCTTCAAGTTTTTAAAAATGAATTTGTATTTTTAAATAAGGAGTTTTAAAAATCAAGGTGTAAAGCAAGAGTTCAATTCAAGTTTAAATTCAAATAATTTAAATAAGGAATGGGTTCAAATGTATTGAATTTACAATTTGATATTTGAATAAGTTTCAAAATTTTGAATGTTTTCAAACAAGTTTAATTTAAATTGTTTATTAGAAGTAAATATGTTTTCAAACAAATATTTTAATTTGATTTTCCTTTTTGAATAAAGTCATTTATAAAGGGTTTATAATAAGAAGATAAATGATTTGTTAACTGGAATTTGTAACTTAAATAATATTGTACTTAAAACTTAATTTTTAATTAAATTAAGTAAATTAAGACTTATCCTATATAGGTTTTAAAAATAAGTAATAAATGTTATTTACATTTTATTTAAAGAATAATAAATGAAATTTAAATTGGTTAATTCTTAATATCATTTTGAATTTTAGTTCAAAATGGAATTTGAATTTAAATTATAAAAATGAAATGTTCTAAGTACACTTTAATATTTATGAAATTATTAATAAGGAATGGGTTATCTTAGTAATGATCACGATATTAAAATAATTAAATAAGTAAGATAATTAAGGAGAGACTTATTTAATTAATTTAAAATTAATAATTTGGATTAATTTTAATAAGAGATTAATTAGGAAGTAATTAAAGAATAAATAATAGTTAATGATGGTCATTAACTAAGGTTTATTTAGTAATTAATTAATATGATTAATTTTTAATAATTAATTAGATTAATTAATTAATGTTAACAAATTGTGAAATTTATTTCAGTTTAATTACTTAAATAAAAGTAATTAAGACATTAATTACTTAATGTAATTAATGGATTTTATTGAGATTGGTTTAAATTAATTAATTTAGTTTAATTAATTTTAAACATTTGGTTTGATAATAATTACCTTATGTAATTAATGAAGAAGAATTACTCAATGAAATAATTAAAGATAATTACTGTATGTAATTAGTGGATAATGATGGAATTGTGAATGTAATTTAGATTAAAATATTTTGTATAATTAATCAAAGGAGAAATTAAAGATATTAATTAAGGAATAATTAGTTGAACGAAGTAATTAAAATAGTTAATTACAGATTGAGATTAATCAAAGGTGATTAATAATTATGGATTAAGTGAGATTAATTACTGAAAAGTAATTAATTTAATGGATTAATTAATTAAATATAATTAAGATTCATTAATTAATATAATTAATGATGTAATTAAGATTTATTAATTAATATTAATTAATCAATAATAAGTAATTTAGTGTAATTAATTAATTATAATTGATTAAGGTTTAATGTATTTAATTATAGTTAATTAATTAATGAGGTAATTAAAGGTTAATTACTGTATTTGGTTAGGGTAATTAATTTTGTGAAATTAATCAAAGTATAATTAGTTAAGGGTGATTAATTAATGTGATAAATTAGAGATTAACTAATTAATTTGTAATTAATTAATGATGATGTAAGCAAGATTTATATTGTGTAAGTAATTAATTTAATTCATTTTAAATTAATTAGAGATGATGTAATTAATTTAATTCATTTTAAATTAATAGATAGTATGATTATAAGTCATTGCTTATGAATGAATGATATAAATTGCCTTGAATGGTTTGAATCTCAGCTATGAGATTAGTAATGTTGTGTGATATTGTAGCGACCCGACTTTCTATCACCAGAAAATCGCATCACTAATTAAGAAAGAAAAAGATAGAAGAAGAAAAGAAAGAGAAGAAAGAAAACAACACATCAGAATCTCACAACGGAACGTATGAAATATAATATATAACATATACATAGTATCATTTACATCAGAGTACACAACTAAACATCCAATTTAGACAGTTATAACATTTCTGTCTAATACAATACAAGAACAACTGTACAGAATGACAACACAGCGGAAACTCTATCTATATATCTACACGTTGAAGCCTCCTGCTCCAAAGCTCCTCCAGAATTCGTCAAGAGATAACCTGAATCACTTGACTACTCATACATAATATGAGTACCCAAGGGTTTAATAAAACAGAAAATAAACACTCAGGTCAGACAGGGGTCTGGTGTGAGTAAACGATTTAAGATTGCTTAACCTTAGAAAATCCTTTGAAAAGAAAGGTATCACGTAAGACTTCCCACACATAAACATGGAAAAGTTTTTACCTTACACTAACCGAAACATTTGATAGGAAATCCAGTTATATTATAATAGTGTCTAGGGTTTCCAAATAAATATGAAATAGCTGAAATTGTTGCATCTATTAAATTCCAGCTACTAGCCACAAAAGTGGGTAATACAAACAAAACCGTAGGGTCTCGTAGGGAAAATTGGGTTTCCATCCATGGCAGGGCTACTGGGGTACCACCCATCACAGTACGTGGCCTAGATCATCGTACCGAGGAGCCACCCTAACTCTCCTACAACACAATGCCGGGACCATTCCTTACTGAACAGTCCCGAACAAGACCACCCCACAGTTGGCTGCAGATCCAACTGCCCACAAAGCCGAAATAAAAAGGGACATCTAGACAGGGATGTATCTTGCTTTCCAGCGGGAGCTACCCACGAAGCCTTGCTGCACCTCCCCTGTTTTATCCATTCCCAGATGATGAGGCTTGAGGCTGTTATTGCCTTTATAGGACATATCTATCTTAAAACGCTCATCGTCCACCTGACGATGTTCTGAAAGCATTCAATCCATACAAGTTCATTCCGGGTTCGAACGAAACCGAAGGCACTATCTCGTTGCACTCATTTTTGGAATCACCCTCAGAGTCAACGACCATAGCCCTTGCACTCTGAATCACCTTCTCGAACCTATAAGCACTATTCCGTCAAACTCATTACGGAATCACCCACAGAGTTTTACTGACGTATAGTTTTTACACCTCGAGTCTTCACTTGATCCACTTAGATTCATGGCCTAACGTTTAATTGGAATCGATGTGGTTTTCGGATATCCAAGTACGGAAACCCGATCCCGATCTCACCTAATCCAAACGCCATTTTAATGTCCAAGTTGTGCTTAAGGGATTAAAAAGTAGATGTTCAGAAATATTACTTAACATAAATGGATGATTCACAACACAGATAGATAATCATCTATTATCACCTTCATCCATATATATATATATATATATATATATATATATATATATATATATATATATATATCACAAAGTAGCATATATCACATCTCAGATATAACATATTCACATCATCACAAATCAACCAAAGACATATAATATCCACCAATATCATTAACTCATCCAATGATACTTATCAACCAATCAATAATCACTCATACACAAGGTTGATCCTACTTAAATAATTTAATTAATTCTTAATTAAATTGATTCTTACTTAATCACTGGATTTTCATCAATCCATCTTACCATTCAATTATTAGTTACAAATTAATTAATAAATATCACTCAATCATTTCCTTTAATTAATCATCTTTGATTAATTATTACTTAATTACCATAAGTAGTTATTCATTAATCACAAATTGAATCAATCATCTTGATTAATAACTTCTTAATTATCCAAGTAATTATCGCTCAATTACTTTTTAATTAATCATACTTGATTAATTATTATTTTATTACCTTGATAATTATTTAATTAATCATACCTGATTAATCATACTTAATTAATTGCTCTTGATTAATTATCTTTAACTAATCATACTTGATTAATCATTTATAATTAATCATTTTTAATTAATTACTTTTAATTAATCACATTGGATTAATTACTTTTTAATTACTTTTAGAAATTATAACTTAATTATAAATTAATTAACAATTTATTAATTATTTCCACTAATTAATGAATACTTTATTAATTAAATTAATTTCTTAATTAATTTCTTTTAATCCTTTTATTAATTAACCATTAATTAAATAATAAAACCTTTAATTAATTATTAATTAAATCTTTAATTAATAACCAAAGTGATTAACCCTTAATCACATCTACTTAATTACTTTCATAAAGTAATTATCTCTTATTTAATTACGTCTTGTTATTAATCATTTAATTACCTAATTACTTCACCAAGTAATTATATTAGATTAACCCGTCAGTGATTATCTTAATTAACCACAAATTAATTATTTAATTAATCATTTAACATAATCATTTAAATTAATTAAATGATTCTTAACTTACTATATTAGAAAGATTCCTAATTAATAAATCATTATACTAATTATATCATTTATATTAACCAATAACTTTATCTTAATTATCTTCATATTTGTTAACCAAACTCTTAATTACTCAATATAATTCTTAATTATACTTGACTGTCAAATTCTTAATCATTAAACTTTATTAAAAATAAAATATACTTGAAATCAATTAAAATTAAAATAATTTAAATATTCAAGTAAACTTTTACATCTATAACTTCCAAAGTTATTTAATAAAAATTTAATACAACCTTTGTTTCAACAATTCAAAAATTTTATTTTAAAAGCTTTCATATTTTATTATATAAAAACTCATTTGAAACTTAACTTGAAACAAATTAGTTTTATAAATAAACCTGTTAACTTTTTGCGACAACCCGTTTTTCATTCCACAGAAAAACATATCATCAATAAGAAAAGAAAGAGATAGAAATAGAAAGATAGAAAGAAAAGAAACAACAATCATCAGAATCTCACAGCAGAAACGAACAAAATATAATATTACATATATCCCTTACATAATTTACATATCAGAGTTCACAAAATAATACTATTCCATTACATCGGCCATTCATAAGAGTTTCCCAACCCATACAACTCAAAACATAACACATAAATGCCCCTACAGCGGATATAGATAGATAATACGTCTGGACTCCAGCTCCAGCTTCCAAAAACATATGCTAATCCAAACCTAATCACTTGGCTACTCATAAAAATTTGATTACCCAAGAGTTTATGAAAAACAAAATAAACTCCGGGTCAGACATGGGTCTGGTGTGAGCAAACCAGTTAAAGTTGTTTTACTTTAAAAATCATTTTGAAACAAAAGGTATCACTTAAGACTTCCCACGAATAAACATGGGTAAGTTTTTACCTTACGCTAACCAAAACATTTGATAGGAAATTCAGTGATATTATAATAGGGTCTAGGGTTTTCAAGTAAAATAGAAAATAGCCGAAATTGTTACATGATTAAATTCCAGCTACTAGCCACGAAAGTGGGTAATACAATCAAAACCGTATAGTCTCGTAGGGAAATTGGGTTTCCATCAATGGCAGGTCTACTGGGGTACCGCCCATCACAGTATGTGGCCTAGATCACCGTACCGAGGATCACACCCGATCCCCTGCAACACAAGGCCAGACCCATCCCTTACTAGATAGTTCCGAACAAGACAACCCTGCAGTTGTGGCCAAAACATGCCCACACAGCCGAATATATAATAATGGACTTCTAGACAGGGGTAAATCTTGCTCTCAAGTGGGGGCTACCCACGAAGCCTTGCTGCACCTCCCCTGTTATAGCCATTCCCGGTTGATGAGGCTTGAGGTTACGATTACCTTAATAAAGAACTCATCTCTTAGAATGCTCATCGTCCACCTGACGATGATCTGAAAGCATTCAATCCATACAAGTTCGTTCCGGGTTCGAACGAAACCGAAGGCATTATCTCGTTACACTCATTTTGGAATCACCCTCAGAGTTAACGACGATAACCCTTGCACTCTGATTCTCCATCTCGAATCTATAAGTACTATTCCGTCAACTCATTATGGAATCACCCACAGAGTTATGCTGACGTATAGCCCTTACACCTCGAGTCTTCACTCTTCACATAACATTCACGACCTAATGTTATTTGGAATCGATGTGGTTTTCGGATATCCAAATATGGAAACCCGATCCCGGTCTCATCGAAATCCAAAGCGTGTCTTTTAGGTCCAAGTTGTTTAAAGGTTTAAACAATTCAATTCAGATTTAAACAAAGCATCGCACAACATTATCAACAGATAATAACCAATATCTATCACAGATATACAACATCTTATCACAGAATATCACTCAACTATCATTCAACAGATATCAACCATATACAGATATCAATACAAACTATCATTCACAAGCAAGCACTACTTAATTCATATCATAATTAATTTAATTAATTTAAATTAAATTAATTACTTAAGAATTTATCACTTAATCTTGCATAACCAAACATTAATTAATTAGTCACAACCATTTAATTAATTAATGACCTCTTAATTATCTTATTATTAATTAATTACTACTTAATTAATTAATAATCCTTATTTAATTATCAATTAATTACTTTAGTTATTTATTAATTAAATTTTGATTAAAAATTAATCATTCCTTAATTGGTTATTAATTAACCCTTAATTTATAATTAATTAACCTTAATTAATCCTTAACTACCTTAATTAATTCTTAATTAATCACAAATTAATTTATCTTAATTACTTGATTAATTATTCCTTACTTAACCTTAATTATTTAATTAATTAAGACTTAATCATTAATTAATTCTATTAATTATAAATTAAGTAATGTTTAATTACTTTATTAATTAACTCTTAATCCATTAATTAATTAATTCCTTAATCACTAAATTATTAATCATTAATCAATTAATTAATCAATTATTAATTACTTATGAATTAATCTTAAATTAATTAATAATTTAATTAATAACCTATTAAATGTTATTTAATTTAATCCTTAATTACCCATTAATTAATTCATAATTAATTAATTAAATCTTAACAATTAATTAACCAAAATTAATTAATTAATTCCATCACTAATTACTAATAAATTTAAGTAAACTTAATTTTCAAAATCTATTTAACTTCAAAACAAATCCATGTTCATTTATCTTCAAAACTCTTACATATTTAAGTATTCAATTTTATTAAAAACTAATTACTTTTGAAAATGTTAGATTTAAAAGATATAAACTATTTCAAACTTCAAATAATAAGATGTGAAATACCTTTTGAAATAAATATTTGGCACTTTATAAATAGAGAAATATAAAGTGTTAAACTTTAAACTTAAAACAAATTGAAGTTTGAAAACAATCTAAAACTTAGCTTCATTAATTAGCTTCAAAGCCCGGCCCAATTCAAACTACCCAGACCCTAACTCATCTCCCCCTACCTCTCACCACACTCCCCTGAAACCCAACACTCCAACACACGCAACAACTTACCCCTCAACCCGAGCCACACGCGACAAATCACGCGACCAAGCACGAGCCTAACTCGAGCGCAATCTCGAGCTTCAACTCACGCACACACGAAACGCACAGACACACACACACGGCCTCGACGTGCACCTGCACAGTGCCACCGTGCCACCATCGCCACCGCTGGCCATATGTGCAACCCACACTTCGTCCCCTGTTCCAGAATCTCACCCCAAAAATCAATAACTCGAACTCAAAGGAAATCGAGTGCTCGAGCCAAAACTGAAACTGCAGACGCAAAGAGAAAACCCAACAACCACGACCATCTCACCTCATTCCGGCACCAAACTCCGGCCACGCGTGCACAACAACCACACGTCACTCCTCCTCAAACCATATGAAGCTCGGTCCCTTCTACGAATCACGCGATCGAATTACAGAAGCTCACAAAACACAGTACTCAAAACCCTACAAACCCAAATTTCAATTTCTATGTTGCATAATAAATTTGATTTGTATTTTTCTAGTGTTATACAACATCTAACAAAGCTTCAATTTAAATTTCAAAAGCTAAAATCAAGCCAGGCTCGAGAATTTTACAAAAGCCTCAAATACAGTAATCTTCAAAATTCGAATTCAATTGCAAGTTATAAATTCTGATTCCAATCTTAAAATTCATAACATGCATTATAGATTCAACATATATATTTGATTCATCAAAATTTAGCATGATTTGTATGATATGATGTTTTTGTTTATAGCCTATACTTACTTTCTGCAGTTTACAGTATCATCAGTATGTATATTTTTAATTCTTATATCATATTGACTCTAACTTATATATATTTGAAGTTATATATCTAACATCACCATACCATATTTTAATTTAATGTTTGCTAAGAAAATTTGCTTTGATCTTGAAGCAACAGAGGGTCACAGTTTCATTAACATGCACAATCAAATATTTAAAACTGTAAACAACATTTCACAAATCAATTAACATGCAAGCATTCATCACTAACATTCAACATACAACTTTTATACTTAAGGTTTAATTTAAAGATTTACTCACCTTATTTTTTTTCTGATGAAGACTCAAATTTGCAGGAACAAATTATGTAAGAACTGCAAGCTTCTAAAAACTGAGATGACTTGATGTTGGTGCTTTAAATCTTGAATAAGTTGGTGCTAAAACTTTGTGATTGTTGCAGAAATTTTGTTGAAGATGTGAAGATTGAAAAGGTTCAGATTTTTGGAGAGAAGAAATGAAAATTTTCTTTTTAATAAAATGAGAATATGCATGAATGACTTTTAGAATTTGTTTTACAAAAATTTAAAGGAAAGAAAATTTATATTATGAACTTGTCAAATTAATGGTTAAATTCCTAACACATGTTTTATTAATAAGCTTAGATGTTAACATGTGTTTATCTCATGCAAAAATGAAATTAAAAATATTTACTTAATTTATTTTCTTATATATGTTTATATTTTAAATTCCTAAAAAAAATCAATTCTCTTATAAATAATGAATATAAAACAATTATTATAACTTGAATAAAATCATGAAAATATTACTTAATCCTCAAAGTATAATTTTGGAATAAAAATTAACATAGTTTAAATCTTTTAATATATCAATTCAAACACAATTTGTATTTTAAAAAAAATCCAATTAAAAATCAAATTTGATATGAATAAAAAATTTAACACATTCAATTCCTTATATATGTAATAGTTTTTAATTAGAATAAATTTATATTTACCATTCATTTATTAGTTGTTGAATAAAATAACAAATTTATCAATCTAAATTAATTTATTATATAGATTATCATATTTAAATTGGGTGTGAAATTCCGGGATATTACAATCTTCCCCCCTTAAAAGAATTTCGTCCTCGAAATTTAAACAAAAGATAATCCAAAAATTTCATTTTATTCAACACTTCAAACATACATAACATCCATACATAAGCAACCATCAAACAAAACATCCAAACAAACATACATCCAATACAAACACCACTAGCTATCCAGGCACATATCTGGATAAGCTTTCCTAATACTATCCAGAGTCTCCCAAGTACAATCTCTGGGATCCTCACTCCACTGGACTTTAACAAGCTTCACAATCTTGCTTCTGAGTTGTCTCACATCTTGATAAACAATTCGAACAGGATGCCGGACAACTGACAAGTCCGGCTCAACTTCCAATTCTTCCTGCACAGCTAGCTCCACAATAAGAGATGGATCGTGCACATATTTCCGTAGATGAGATACATGGAAAACATTGTGAATTCCAGCCATCCGGACTGGCAATTCAATTCTGTATGCAACAACACCAATCCTCTCGAGAACTCTGAACGGACCAATGAATCTCGGAGCGAGTTTCCCTGTCTTCCCGAATCTTATAGCTCCTTTAATAGGGGAAACTTTGACAAAGACTAAATCACCAATCTCGAACTCCAATTGTCTTCGTCTTTTATCAGCATATTTCTTTTGTCGATCCTGAGCAGCTCTCATCCTTTTCTCGATAAGCTCGACTTTAGCATATGCTTCCCGGATCAAATCTGGTCCTAGCACAATACGGTCCTTCGACTCTATCCAACTAGCTGGAGATCTACACGGTCTTCCATACAATGCTTCATAAGGAGCCATCTTGATACTTGCTTGATAACTGTTATTATACGAGAAATCCACTAGATGTAGATGATCCTCCCATTATCCTCCAAAATCTAATACACAAGCTCTCAGCATATCTTCTAGAATTCGATTAAGCCTTTCTGTTTGTCCATCTGTTTGTGGATGATATGTTGTGCTCAATCTCAAATTAGTTTCCAAAGCTGATTGCAATGCCTCCCAGAATTTGCTGGTGAAAATCGGATCTCGATCACTTGCAATGCTGACTGGAACGCCATGCAATCTCATAATTTCCTTCAAGAAAATTTCAGCCAAAGAAACTGCAGTTCGGGTTGCTTTAACTGGTATAAAATGGGCGCTCTTGGTAAGACGATCTACAATCACCCATATTCCTTCATTCCCCTTCTTAGTTCTAAGAAGACCATCGATGAAGTCCATCGAAATCATTTCCCATTTCCATGTCGGGACCTCCAAAGGTTGTAACAAACCAGCTTGCTTCTGCTGATCTCCTATCACTTGCTGGCAGGTTGCACAATTATCGACAAATCTGATTACAACCCTCTTCATGCCCGACCACCAGAAAACTCTCTTCATATCCTTGTACATCTTCGAGATTCCTGGATGGATATTCAATCTGGAGTGATGACTTTCAGACAATACTTCCTGCTTCAATTCCTTGAAATTTGGAACACAGATCCTTCCATTAATCCTTAGCGTTCCTTGATCATCAATCTCAAAACTAGGACACTGCCCCTTCTTAACTCTTCTGATAATTCCACTTAACTTACTATCAGATTCCTGCTTTCTTGAAATCCTTTCCAGAAGAGATGGAACCACTTCAAAAAGAGAAAGAACCGCATTTCTGCTAAGAGCATCTGCCACAACGTTCGCCTTCCCTGCAGTATATAGAATATCCAAATCGTATGACGCCAAGAACTCAACCCATCGCTGCTGCCTTAGATTAAGATCTTTCTGAGAGAAAAGATATTTCAACGGCTTGTGGTCCGTGAATAACTCAAACTTTTCTCCTAAAAGATAATGCCTCCATATCTTTAGAGCAAAAACAATAGCTAATAGCTCTAGATCATGCGTAGCGTAGTTCCTCTCATGTGGCTTCAACTGCCTACTTGCATACGCAATAACCCTACCATTCTGCATAAGCACAGCTCCCAATCCAACAATACAAGCATCAGCATACACTTCAAACTTGCTCTTACCATCAGGAATAGCCAATACAGGAGCGCTTGTCAATTTTTCCTTCAGTTTCTGGAAAGCTTCCTCACACTCCGGTGTCCACTTGAATTTAGCTCCCTTCCTTGTCAGCTTCGTTAGATGAGAAGAGATTTTAGAATAATCCTTAATAAACTTCCTGTAGTAACCGGCCAATCCAAGAAAACTGCGAACTTCTGTAGGAGTCCGAGGCTGCTTCCATTCCAGAATAGTCTCAACTTTAGCAGGATCTACAGAGATTCCCTCACCGGAAACAATGTGGCCCAAAAATTCTACTTCAGATTTCCAAAAATGACACTTAGAAAACTTCGCCTTCAGCACATGCCTTCTCAAAGTTTCCAAAACTATTCTCAAGTGCTGCTTGTGCTCTTCTTCCGATTTAGAATAAACCAAAATATCATCGATGAAGACCAAAACAAACTTATTCAGAACATCTCTAAAGACTTGGTTCATCAGATCAACAAAATAAGCAGGAGCGTTGGTTAACCCGAAAGGCATAACCAACCACTCATAGAAACAATTAGGTCCCCTAAATGCGGTTAAGGGAATACTGTCTTCAGCTACCCTTAACTAATGGAAACCTGATGCTAGATCTAACTGAAAAAAGACAGATGCACCATGAAGCTGGTCGAAGAGATCATCAATGCGAGGAAGAGGATACTTTTTCCGAATGGTCACCTTGTTCAATTCACGGTAGTCTACACCGAACCTTAGCGACCCATCCGACTTGGTGACAAAAACTGCAGCAGAACCCCAGCAGGAAAAACTTGGTCTAATCAAACCCTTCTCCAACAAATCTTGAGTTTGCTTCACTAATTCCTCCCTCTCTCTTGGAGCCATCCTCCTACTTGGTTGAATTACAGGTACTACGCCAGGAACCAAATCTATACAGAACTCTATTTCCCTATGCGAAGGCAAACATTTAACTTCCTCAAATACGTTTGAGAAATCTCGGACTACTTCAATATGTACAAACTCCTCTTGAGAAGTCTCCACTTCATGTAAAAGACTACTCAAGTGGATTCTAGAGTTATCACACATTACTCTGGCAATCCTACCCAGATCAGTTTCCAACGAAACTGTTCTTTCATCACAATTTAAGATAGCTTTATATTTGTCAAGCCAATCCATTCCCAATATAAGGTTGAAACCTTGAAAATCCAATACATAAGGATCACAGGAAAAACTATGGGATAGATAGGAGATTCTCAAATCTTTACAAATCCTATCCAATTTGGTTACCCCTCTATAGGATTTGATACAAAAATGGGATTGTCTATGATACTAGGAGTAAGTAAGAAATTCTCTACAGTTCCTAGGGAAATAAAACTTAAAGAAGCACCAGAATCAAATAAGATTTAATATACTTTCCATTTAAAAGTAAAGTACCTTCTAAAACTCCCTTGCCCTTCGATGAGTTTGATGGTGCGCCTTCCAAAGAAAATACTTTGTTCTGTTGAACCTTATGAAGGAGCGGACAGTCCCTAATCATGTGCCCCGGTTGGTGACAGTTAAAGAAAAGAGACTTCTAAACTAAGGCTGACCCTGGTCCACTATACTGCTGCCACTGCTGCTGAGATCCTTTGCTAGGACACTTGTTTGCCAGGTGACCTTCTTGATGAAAAATATAACACTTTTGGGGTTCATTATTGTTCCCAGACTTCTTCTTGCTTTGCTTCTTCCAGTTAGGATTGAATTTCCTCTTATTCTGGTTGGAAGAATTCCCTCCTGATGCAGCAACTTGTGCCACTGACCTCTTCTTCATCAAGTCTTCATACCTTAATGCCATATCAATAAGCTCCACAAAAGACCCTTTCAGATGTGCAGTCATTCTCCCATGATACTCAGGCCTCAACCCTTGGACAAACATCTCGTTCTTCTTAAGTGGCGAGTCTATAAGTCCTGGTCCGTAGCAAGATAACTCGTTGAACTTTGTCTCGTATTCAGCTATGGACATATTCCCTTGTCTCAGATTCAGAAAATCTTGATAAAGCCGAGTTCTTCCTGCAGCAGGCATATACTTTTCCTCAAACATCTCCTTAAATTCTTCCCAAGACATACCATCCTCCGAGATATTAGCAGTCACTGAATTCCACCATACTGCAGCACCACCCTGCAATTGCCACGCAGCCATTATTCTCTTCTGCTCATCTGATAACCTCATGCTCTTAAAAATCTTCTCACAGGAGCGAATCCATGCTTGAACTTCTATTATAGTTTTTGATCCTTGAAATGGTTTCCCTCCAAGATGTACAAAGTCCTTGCATAATGCGGCAAAACTGGCTGGAGACGTAACTGGATTAACAGTCTCATCATCAGTCTGCTCTCTTATGTTACCAGTTGATCCACTACCAACAACTCTTCCCCTTCGGCCTCTTTGACTCATATTGGCTACCTGAACAGGTAATCCAATCAATTTAGATAGGGATATAGTTATATAAGAAAATTACAAATACGCACTCTCAAGATAGATACTAATTCAGAGCCTAGGTGTTTCTCAACCATTGCTCTGATACCAACTGTGACAACCCGTTTTTCATTCCACAGAAAAACGTATCATCAATAAGAAAAGAAAGAGATAGAAATAGAAAGAAAAGAAACAACAATCATTAGAATCTCACAGCGGAAACGAACAAAATATAATATTACATATATCCCTTACATAATTTACATATCAGAGTTCACAAAATAATACATCATCCATTCATAAGAGTTTCCCAACCCATACAACTCAAAACATAACACCAAAATGCCCCTACAGCGGATATAGATAGATAGTACGACTGGACTCCAGCTCCAGCTTCCAAAAACATATGCTAATCCAAACCTAATCACTTGGCTACTCATAAAAATTTGAGTACCCAAGAGTTTATGAAAAACAAAATAAACTCCGGGTCAGACATGGGTCTGGTGTGAGTAAATAAGTTAAAGTTGTTTAACTTTAAAAATCATTTTGAAACAAAAGGTATCACGTAAGACTTCCCACAAATAGACATGGGTAAGTTTTACCTTACGCTAACCAAAACATTTGATAGGAAATTCAATGATATTATAATAGGTTCTAGGGTTTTCAAGTAAAATAGAAAATAGCCGAAATTGTTACATGATTAAATTCCAGCTACTAGCCACGAAAGTGGGTAATACAATCAAAACCGTATAGTCTCGTAGGGAAATTGGGTTTCCATCAATGGCAGGGCTACTTGGGTACCGCCCGTCACAGTATGGGGCCTAGATCACCGTACCGAGGATCACTTTCGATCCCCTGCAACACAAGGCCGGACCCATCCCTTACTGGATAGTTCCGAACAAGACAACCCCGCAGTTGTGGCCAACAACTGCCCATACAGCCAAATATATAATAAGGGACTTCTAGACAGGGTAAATCTTACTCTCAAGTGGGTGCTACCAGCGAAGCCTTGCTGCACCTCCCCTGTTCTAGCCATTCCCGGTTGATGAGGCTTGAGGTTACGATTACCTTAATAAAGAACTCATCTCTTAGAATGCTCATAGTCCACCTGACGATGATCTGAAAGCATTCAATCCATACAAGTTCGTTCCGGGTTCGAATGAAACCGAAGGCATTATCTCGTTACACTCGTTTTGGAATCACCCTAAGAGTTAACGACGATAACCCTTGCACTCTGATTCTCCATCTCGAATCTATAAGTACTATTCCGTCAACTCATTATGGAATCACCCACAGAGTTATACTGACGTATAGCCCTTACACCTCGAGTCTTCACTCTTCACATAAAATTCACAACCTAACGTTATTTGGAATCGATGTGGTTTTCGGATATCCAAATATGGAAACCCAATCCCGGTCTCATCGAAATCCAAAGCGTGTGTTTCAGGTCCAAGTTGTTTAAAGGTTTAAACAATTCAATTCAGTTTTAAACAAAGCATCACACAACATTATCAACGGATAATAACCAATATCTATCACAGATAAACAACATCTTATCACAGAATATCACTCAACTATCATTCAACAGATATCAACCATATACAGATATCAATACAAACTATCATTCACAAGCAAGCACTACTTAATTCATATCATAATTGATTTAATTAATTTAAATTAAATTAATTACTTAAGAATTTATCACTTAATCTTGCTTAACCAAACATTAATTAATTAGTCACAACCATTTAATTAATTAATGACCTCTTAATTATCTTATTATTAATTAATTACTACTTAATTAATTACTAATCCTTATTTAATTATCAATTAATTACTTTAGTTATTTATTAATTAAATTTTGATTAAAAATTAATCATTCCTTAATTGGTTATTAATTAACCCTTAATTTATAATTAATTAACCTTAATTAATCCTTAACTACCTTAATTAATTCTTAATTAATCACAAATTAATTTATCTTAATTACTTGATTAATTATTCCTTACTTGACCTTAATTATTTAATTAATTAAGACTTAATCATTAATTAATTCTATTAATTATAAATTAAGTAATGTTTAATTACTTAATTAATTAACTCTTAATCCATTAATTAATTCCTTAATCACTAAATTATTAATCATTAATCAATTAATTAATCAATTATTAATTACTTATGAATTAATCTTAAATTAATTAATTAATTAATTAATAACCTATTAAATGTTATTTAATTTAATCCTTAATTACCCATTAATTAATTCATAATTAATTAATTAAATCTTAACAATTAATTAACCAAAATCAATTAATTAATTCCATTACTAATTACTAATAAATTTAAGTAAACTTAAATTTCAAAATCTATTTAACTTCAAAACAAATCCATGTTCATTTATCTTCAAAACTCTTACATATTTAAGTATTTAATTTTATTAAAAACTAATTACTTTTGAAAATGTTAGATTTAAAAGATATAAACTATTTCAAACTTCAAATAATAAGATGTGAAATACCTTTTGAAATAAATATTTGACACTTTATAAATAGAGAAAATATAAAGTGTTAAACTTTAAACTTAAAACAAATTGAAGTTTGAAAACAACCTAAAACTTAGCTTCATTAATTAGCTTTAAAGCCCGACCCAATTCAAACTACCCAGACCCTAACTCATCTCCCCCTACCTCTCACCACACTCCCCTGAAACCCGACACTCCAACACACGCAACAACTCACCCCTCAACCCGAGCTACACGCGACAAATCACGTGACCAAGCACGAGCCTAACTCGAGCGCAATCTCGAGCTTCAACTCACGCACACACGAAACGCACAGACACACACACACGGCCTCGACGTGCACCTGCACAGTGCCACCGCGCCACCATCGTCACCGCTGGCCATATGCGCAACCCACACTTCGTCCTCTGTTCCAGAATCTCACCCCAAAAATCAATAACTCAAACTCAAACGAGATCGAGTGCTCGAGCCAAAACGGAAATTGCAGACGCAAAGAGAAAACCCAACAACCACGACCATCTCACCTCATTCAGGCACCAAACTCCGGCCAGCATGCACAACAACCACACGTCACTCCTCCTCAAACCATATGAAGCTCGGTCCCTTCTATGAATCACGCGATCGAATTACAGAAGCTCACAAAACACAGTACTCAAAACCCTACAAACCCAAATTTCAATTTCTATGTTGCATAATAAATTCGATTTATATTTTTCTAGTGTTATAAAACATCTAACAAAGCTTCAATTTAAATTTCAAAAGCTAAAATCAAGCCAGGCTCGAGAATTTTACAAAATCCCCAAATACAGTAATCTTCAAAATTCGAATTCAATTGCAAGTTATAAATTCTGATTCCAATCTTAAAATTCATAACATGCATTATAGATTCAACATATATATTTTATTCATCAAAATTTAGCATGATTTGTATGTTATGATTTTTTTGTTTATAGCCTATACTTACTTTCTACAGTTTAAAGTATCATCAGTATGTATATTTTTAATTCTTATATCATATTGACTCTAACTTATATATATTTGAAGATATATATCTAACATCACCATACTATATTTTAATTTAATGTTTGCTAAGAAAATTTGCTTTGATCTTGAAGCAACAGAGGGTCACAGTTTCATTAACATGCACAGTCAAATATTTAAAACTGTAAACAACATTTCACAAATCAATTAACATGCAAGCATTCATCACTAACATTCAACATACAACTTTTATACTTAAGGTTTAATTTAAAGATTTACTCACCTTATTTTTTTCTTCTGATGAAGACTCAAATTTGCAGGAACAAATTATGTAAGAACTGCAGGCTTCTAAAAACTGAGATGACTTGATGTTGGTGCTTTAAATCTTGAATAAGTTGGTGCTAAAACTTTGTGATTGTCGTAGAAATTTTGTTGAAGATGTGAAGATTGAAAAGGTTCAGATTTTTGGAGAGAAGAAATGAAAATTTTCTTTTTAATAAATGACAATATGCATGAATGACTTTTAGAATTTGTTTTATAAAAATTTAAAGGAAAGAAAATTTATATTATGACACTTATCAAATTAATGGTTAAATTCCTAACACATGTTTTATTAATAAGCTTAGATGTTAACATGTGTTTATCTCATGCAAAAATGAAATTAAAAATATTTACTTAGTTTATTTTCGTATATATGTTTATATTTTAAATTCCTAAAAAAAATCAATTCTCTTATAAATAATGAATATAAAACAATTATTATAACTTGAATAAAATCATGAAAATATTACTTAATCCCCAAAGTATAATTTTAGAATACAAATTAACATAGTTTAAATCTTTTAATATATCAATTCAAACACAATTTGAATTTTAAAAAAAATCCAATTCAAATTTGATATGAATAAAAAATTTAACACATTCAATTCCTTATATATGTACTAGTTTTTAATTAGAATAAATCTATATTTACCATTCATTTATTAGTTGTTGAATAAAATAACAGATTTATCAATTTAAATTAATTTATTATATAGATTATCATATTTAAATTGGGTGTGAAATTCCGGGATATTACACTTTTGCTTTAAAACCTTACAAAATCAAATTTCCTTTTCTTCAAACTTTTAAAAGAACACACGCTGCTGATTTTAAAAAAAAACTGAACAACAAAATCCTACTCAGTAAAAAAAAAACCGAGCAACCCACTTAATTTCCCGCGTTAAACCCGAGTATAACACACGTTTACTCCGAGTTAACCCACCCTATAACCTGCTTCGAGATCTACTCGAACTTCCCTGGACAAAGACCCGAGTACAACCTTCTTCTCCCAAAAACTCAAACTTCACCTGATACACTCTCACGCGTGCAACATGCACCATCACCCCGACCACCATCGACCATCACCGTGACTTCGACAAGTCATTCACGTCCACGGCATAGCTATGCGAAACTCAGCAACCTCGATCCTATCGAGAATCGAAATTGACTCTCTGAAACCATCAATTAGAACTCCCCCTTCATCAGAAAATCGACCCTCCACCGCAACCTCGGCCTTGAGAAACCCCATCACCTTAGCCGTAGCTTCCTTACGACCTCCGGAACCTACGGTAACATGTGCGATCACCTCCCGTTCAACTTGTTGCCGCGAAACCCACACGAACTACAATGACAAACTCACGTACTAAAACCCTAATCCATCCATTATCGGTCGACTCAACCACTAATAAATTCTCAACGCATTTTTCCTACGACCATCGAGACCCCCTCGACCTGCCTGCACAACCACGACGCATCGTTCACCGTCATTCACCATTAATTTGTCGAAATACCCAAAACAATTTACACGAAAATTCTCTTTGATTTCCAATCTAAAAATTATGATTTATATCCCAAAAATCATGATTTCCCATTAGTAATCCAATTATAAAATCAAAACCTAAATTTGAATCTAAATTTTTTTGACCCAAATCAAGATTTTACTGTAAGTTTAAAATTTCTGAGCCAATATTTCACTTTAAAATCCTATACATATTTTTAGATGATAGATTACTTATTTACAAACTACTTCTACTTACACATCAAAGGCCCATATGAATCCAGAATTAAGTTATTGAATTTTAATATGAAACTGTCAACTTTACATTTACACAGAGTATAAATTTTCACTACCCAGGCATTCAACTATTCTTAATTCAAGCATGCACTCAATTCTGATCCAAGTATTCAATAATATTAATATACTCATCCATATTAACATGATGAAATTCAGGTTTTTAAACAGTTTTCAAAAGAAATTATTTACTCACCTGATAGCAGAAGACAGAACCAATTCCAGGCTTGTCTTCTTGAAGCTTTACTGCATTTTCCAGGCTTGTAATTTATCTTGCATGTTGAATTAATCCTACTGCATTGACGTTGAAAACAATCTGTTGTTGCTTGCCTCAGATTCTATATTGAAAATCTTGCATTTGAAGATCTTGCCTCTGATCTGAGATTCCAGCTTATCTTCTGATTTGAATTTTCCAGATTATCCTCTTTTTTGGTTTTCAAATTGCAATTCCAGGTTCATTCATTTTATTTCAGGTTTAACAAATTTTTTTTTTCTTTGATTTGTTTTGTATTAAGTTTGAGTTGAAGAAAAAGTTTTCAGCTAAAGAATTAAACCCATCTTTTATTTACAATTAGATTTTAAATTTTATTATTAAAGAAAACGACATTTGTCACTTTAATGTTATAAGGATCTTACACTTGTCTTTAACCCACTCTAAAATGTTTACAAGTGTGGTTATGTGTTA
Organism: Allium cepa; assembly: GCA_030765085.1. Classification (NCBI taxonomy): domain Eukaryota; kingdom Viridiplantae; phylum Streptophyta; class Magnoliopsida; order Asparagales; family Amaryllidaceae; genus Allium; species Allium cepa. The sequence continues at coordinate 227,405,261 of CM060939.1, forward strand.
TTTAATATTTACAAATGTTTATTCTCCAATGTTTATAAATGTTTAAAATGTTATTTTCTTTTAAATAATCCATTTAAGCTATATACATTGTATTTATGTAATATTATAAAATGTTTTTATCATATAAAAATAAAATTTAGACTTTAATAATTATCTTAAAAATAAACTCATATAGGCATTTATAAATAACTTATATTTTAGATCAATTTAATTTTATCACTTATTTATAGATTGAAAAACTTATCTTATCTCTTTATAATAAAATTCTTAAACAATTTTATCTTATGATAAAACTAAGATGAAGAAAAATAAAAACAAATAAACCTTTTAAATTTAAATCTTATTTAAAACAAAAGCTAAAATATATGTTTATAAAATAAGAAATTAACTTTGTTATTAAAATTTAAATCTCAATTATCATTTCAAAAGCATCAAATCAAATTAACCTTTCAAATTACAAAACTATATATATCTATAATAAAGTTTGGAAATACTTATTAAATTCAAATTAATAAAATTCCTATTTCAAACATATATATACAAATATATACACACATTTCAAATAGAAAACATTTTAACATTAAATTTGAAATTTACTGTGTTGAATTTTAAAACACAAACCAAATCATAATAAATATATTCATATATATTACAATTTGAATATAAAGTTTTATTACATTAAACATTTCTAATTTACAAAAATAAATATTTCCAAATCAAATTATTATAAACTTTAAAAGAATAAATCTTGCCAATTTATATTGTTAAGAAAAATTATTGATAGATATTAACAAATTATTATTTTCAGCCTTTGAAATAATTTTAACTTGTCAACTAAAATATAAAATGATCAAATCAATTTAATTATTAACAAAGATTATTAAATTGATACTGCTCAAAATTCCGGGTCGTCACATTCCTTCCCCCTTAAAAGAATTTCGTCCCCGAAATTAAAAGCAAAGATAATTCAATAACCCAGCAAAAGAATTTAAATTTTAAACAGCAATCACTCAATCAATCATACACAATCAATCAGAGCAACCATAGCAACCAATGAAACAAACAATTCTAAATATCCAGACAAAATTCTGAATAGAACTTCCTAATATTATCAAGATTTTTCCAGATCCCTATACTGGAATACTCGCTCTACAAATCTTAAGTAACTACACTGCTAAAACCAAGAACTCCCTCATCTGATCCTACAAATCTGAACAAGATATCAGACTAAACTCAAAACCAACACAACTACTAAATTCTTCTGAACTGCTTATTCTATCACTCGAAGAATCATACACATATTCCTCATAGATATGTGAAATATAATGAATTCCAGCTATCCGAACCGGCAGTTCAATCCTGTAGATCAAAATCTAATCTCCAGAGAACACAGGAAAAACTCAAAATACCTCCAGAGCGGACTCTCCAGTTTTACCAAATCTTATATCTCCTTTGATTGGATAAAACTAAAACAATATCCAAATTCTAACTGCACATTCCAAATCTCCTTAATTCTTAACTGCATAACTCTTCTGATGCTCCTGAGTCACTTCCATTATTCCTGATCAGCCTAACCCTTGCCGATTGCTTCATGCAACAACAGGACCAACTCTAACCAAATCTCCAGGTCCTACTCAAGAAAATGGCTTTCCCAAAAATAATTTGCTCAAATCCAAAACATAACTCTATTCCACAAACATCAATGGACTTCAAACCTACCTCTCTTATCTGGAATAGCCAAACAGTTGCACTTGAGAACCTTGCCTACCAAATCCAGAAAATTTATTCATACTTGAATTTCCTGTAGAAATCCTCTAATCCAGGTAAACTGCAACTTTCGGTTGCTCCTACTCTAGAACAACTGCTATCTCGCTTCCGCTGCACAACTCTGATCTGGAGTAGATGAGAATGCTATCGAAGAACTCAAGAACAATCTTTCTCCATACACTGTTCATCCGACTCATAAAATTTTAGTGACCATTCCACTTGGTGAAAACTTCTCAGTAGAATCTCAACTTAGAATAAGATGATCAACCCTTCTCCAAAGAGTCCTGAGCTGCCTCACCAAACTCTTCTCGCTCCAAGAGTCATCCAACCATATGATTGAATCATCAATATTGCTCTTGGAAATCCAAGTCGATAAGAAAACTCGATCTCCGATTCGGGTCAACTTGTGAATTCCTCAAAAACATCATGAAAATCTCTGACTACATTAATGGCTTTCACCTCTACTCGAGATGCCTCAATTCCCAAGCCAAAGAATACTCAAAGATTCCCAAACTAATCGCAAGTCGCTTTTGCGATCTCACTCAGTTCAGATTCCAAAGAACTGTCTGCTTCACCAACTAGAACAACTTTTCCTAATAAAGATCAATCTTCAAGAATGGCTTATCTACCAAAAAAACTGATAGATCACTCCCAACAAATATCCTGCTCTGTTGAGCCTCCCGAAGGAATGATAAACCTTCACCATCTGCCTGGTCTGCCGATAGTAGAATTCCAAAGATCATTGAATCATCGAAGAAATAGATCTATGCTACTGCTTCCAAACTTCACTTTAATGATACAGCTAAGCCAAAAGATCATCCTTAACCACAAACTCCTTGAATCACAAAACTATCATCCAATTCCACCAAAAGATCCTTGAGACGAGTAGACATCTTCTCAAGAAATTCGACTCAAACCCAATACCAACTACTAGTCCTCTTAAGGAAAACAAATGAGATCATGTCCAAAATGAGGTAACTCATCGACCTTAGTCTCTTACTTTAATATAGATAAGACACCCTTACATGAGATCCAGAAAATTCCCAAGCATCTGAATCCTCGTTGCAGTAGACATCACTGTTCCTTCAACACCATCTTAATCTTACTCCAAAAGAACATTCTCAAAACCATCTATGGATACTGCATCTCATCACACAACTATTCTTTCCTGAAGTCACCAAGATACCCCGTACCTGCTTCTGCTCAGCTGACAGATTCAACTCTTGGAAATCCCGCTCACTTGAGAGAAAATCAACCTCACACTTCAAGAATATACTCCAATTCTTGCAAATACTTTTTCTAGACTCAAAGAAATCTTTTTAACATTCTACAAAACTTATTCGAGACGGTATTAGATCTACAATCTCGACAGACACATCTCCAACCACAACATATAAACCTCTTCCATTAGTGGTAGTTGTGTTCCATACACTCCTACCTTATCTACCTTTATAACCTATGTTGGAAAATCCGAACAGATAACCCAACAGATTAGGTAGTTATATATAACTATATATATAAAAATTACAAGTACGCTCTCTCAAGATAGACACCATTCCAGAGCCTAGGTATTCACTCAACCTAACGCTCTAATACCAACTGTAGCGACCCGATTTTCTATCACCAGAAAATCGCATCACTAATTAAGAAAGAAAAAGATAGAAGAAGAAAAGAAAGAGAAGAAAGAAAACAACACATCAGAATCTCACAGCGGAACGTATGAAATATAATATATAACATATACATAGTATCATTTACATCAGAGTACACAACTAAACATCCAATTTAGACAGTTATAACATTTCTGTCTAATACAATACAAGAACAACTATACAGAATGACAACACAGCGGAAACTCTATCTATATATCTACACGTTGAAGCCTCCTGCTCCAAAGCTCCTACAGAATTCGTCAAGAGATAACCTGAATCACTTGACTACTCATACATAATATGAGTACCCAAGAGTTTAATAAAACAGAAAATAAACACTCGGGTCAGACAGGGGTCTGGTGTGAGTAAACGATTGAAGATTGCTTAACTTTAGAAAATCCTTTGAAAAGAAAGGTATCACGTAAGACTTCCCACACATAAACATGGAAAAGTTTTTACCTTACACTAACAGAAACATTTGATAGGAAATCCAGTTATATTATAATAGTGTCTAGGGTTTCCAAATAAATATGAAATAGCCAAAATTGTTAAATCTATTAAATTCTAGCTACAAGCCACAAAATTGGGTAATACAAACAAAACCGTAAGGGCTCGTAGGGAAAATTGGGTTTCCATCAATGGCAGGAGTATTGGGGTACCGCCCGTCACAGTACGTGGCCTAGATCACCTTACCGAGGAGCCGACCTAACTCCCCTGCAACACAAAGCCGGGACCATTCCTTACTGAATAGTCCCGAACAAGACCACCCCGCAGTTGGCTGCAGATCCAACTGCCCACAAAGACGAAATAAAAAGGGACATCTAGACAGGGATGTATCTCGCTCTCCATTGGGAGCTACCCACGAAGCCTTGCTGCACCTCCCCTGTTTTAGCCATTCCCGGTTGATGAGGCTTGAGGCTACGATTGCCTTTATAGGACACATCTATCTTAGAACGCTCATCGTCCACCTGACGATGTTCTGAAAGCATTCAATCCATACAAGTTCATTCCGGGTTCGAACGAAACCGAAGGCACTATGTCGTTGCACTCATTTTTGGAATCACCCTCAGAGTCAACGACCATAGCCCTTGCACTCTGAATCACCATCTCGAACCTATAAGCACTATTCCATCAAACTCATTACGGAATCACCCACAGAGTTTTACCGACGTACAGTTTTTACACCTCGAGTCTTCACTTTCTCCACTTGGATTCACAGCCTAACATTTAATTGGAATCGATGTAGTTTTCGGATATCCAAATATGGAAACCCGATCCCGGTCTCACCGAATCCAAACGTCATTTTAATGTCCCAGTTGTACTTAAGGGATTAAATAGTAGATATTCAGAAATATTACTTAACATAAATCGATGATTCACAACACAGATAGAAAATCATCTATTATCACCTTCATCCATATATATATATATATATATATATATATATATATCATAAAGTAGCATATATCACATCTCAGATATAACATATTCACATCATCACATACCAACCAAAGGCATATAATATCCACCAATATCATTAACTTATCCAATGATACTTATCAACCAATCAATAATCACTCATACACAAGGTTGATCCTACTTAAATAATTTAATTAATTCTTAATTAAATTGATTCTTACTTCATCACTGGATTTCATTAATCCATCTTACCATTCAATTATTAGTTACAAATTAATTAATAAATATCACTCAATCATTTCCTTTAATTAATCATCTTTGATTAGTTATTAATTAATTGCTGTAAGTAATTATTCATTAATCACAAATTGAATCAATCATCTTGATTAATAACTTCTTAATTATCCAAGTAATTATCGCTCAATTACTTTTTAAATTAATTATACTTGATTAATTATTATTTTATTACCTTGATAATTATTTAATTAATCACACCTGATTAATCATCCTTAATTAATCATACTTAATTAATTGCTCTTGATTAATTATCTTTAATTAATCATACTTGATTAATCATTTATAATTAATCATTTATAATTAATTACTTTTAATTAATCACATTGGATTAATTACTTTTTAATTACTTTTAGAAATTAAAACTTAATTATAAATTAATTAACAATTTATTAATTATTTCCATTAATTAACGAATACTTTTTTAATTAAATTTCTTTCTTAATTAATTTCTTTTAATCCTTTTATCAATTAACCATTAATTAAATAATTAAAACCTTTAATTAATTATTAATTAAATCTTTAATTAATAACCGAAGTGATTAACCCTTAATCGCAACTACTTAATTACTTTCATAAAGTAATTATCTCTTATTTAATTACCTCTTGTAATTAATCATTTAATTACCTAATTACTTCACCAAGTGATTATATTATATTAACCCTATCTTAATTAACCACAAATTAATTATTTAATTAATCATTTAACATAATTATTTAAATTAATTAAATGATTCTTAACTTACTATATTAAAAAGATTCCTAATTAAGAAATCATTATACTAATTATATCGTTTATATTAACAAATAATTTTATCTTAATTATCTTCATATTTGTTAACCAAACTCTTAATTACTCAATATAATTCTTAATTATACTCGACTATCAAATTCTTAATCATTAAACTTTATTAAAAATAAAATATACTTGAAATCAATTAAAATTAAAATAATTTAAATATTCAAGTAAACTTCTACATCTATAACTTCCAAAGTTATTTAATAAAAATTTAATACAACCTTTGTTTCAAAAATTCACTAATTTTATTTTAAAAACTTTCATATTTTATTAGATAAAAACTTGTTTGAAACTTAACTTGAAACAAATTAGTTTTATAAATAAACCTGTTAACTTTTGTTTTAAAACCTTAATCGTTTACAAAATCAAATTCCCTTTGCTTCAAACTTTTAAAAGAACACACGCTGCTGATTTAAAAAAAAACTGAACAACAAAATCCTACTCAGTAAAAAAAAAAAACCGAGCAACCCACTAAATTTCCCGCGTTAAACCTTGAGTATAACACACGTTTACTCCGAGTTAACCCACCCTATAAAGTGCTTTGAGATCTACTCGAACTTCCCTGGACAAAGACCCGAGTACAACCTTCTTCTCCCAAAAACTCAAACTTCACCTGATACACTCTCACGCGTGCAACATGCACCATCACCCCGACCACCATCGACCATCACCGTGACTTCAACAAGTCATTCACGTCCACGACATAGCTATGCGAAACTCAGCAACCTCGATCCTATCGAGATTCGAAATTAACTCTCTAAAACCATCAATTCGAACTCCCCCTTCATCGGAAAATCGGCCCTCCACGGCAACCTCGGCCTTGAGAAACCCCATCACCTTAGACGTAGCTTCCTTACGACCTCCGGAACCTACGGTAACATGTGCGATCACCTCCGGTTGCAACTTGTTGCCGTGAAACCCATACGAACTACAATGACAAACTCACGTACTAAAACCCTAATCCATCCATTATCGGTCGACTCAACCACTAATAAATTCTCAATGCATTTTTCCTACGACCATTGAGACCCCCTCGACCTCCCTGCACAACCACGACGCATCGTTCACCGTCGTTCACCATCAATTTGCCGAAATGCCCAAAACAATTTATACTAAAATTCTCTTTGATTTCCAATCTAAAATTATGATTTATATCCCAAAAACCATGATTTCCCATTAGTAATCCAATTATAAAATCAAAACCTAAATTTGAATCTAAATTTTTTTGACCCAAATCAAGATTTTATTGTAAGTTTAAAATTTCTGAGCCAATATTTCACTTTAAAATCCTATACATATTTTTAGATGATATATTACTTATTTACAAACAAGTTCTACTAACACATCAAAGGCCCATATGAATCCAGAATTAAGTTATTGAATTTTAATATGAAACTGTCAACTTTATATTTACACATAGTATAAATTTTCACTACCCAAGCATTCAACTATTCTTAATTCAAATATGCACTCAATTCTAATCCAAGTATTCAATAATATTAATATACTCATCCATATTAACATGATGAAATTTAGGTTTTTAAACTATTTTTAAAAGAAATTATTTACTCATTTGATAGCAGAAGACAGAACCAATTCCAGGCTTGTCTTCTTGAAGCTTTACTGCATTTTCCAGGCTTGCAATTTATCTTGCATGTAGAATTAATCCTACTGCATTGACGTTGAAAACAATCTGTTGTTGCTTGCCTCAGATTCTATATTGAAAATCGTGCATTTGAAGATCTTGCCTCTGATCTGAGATTCCAGCTTATCTTCTTATTTGAATTTTCCAGATTATCCTCTTTTTTGGTTTTCAAATTGCAATTCCAAGTTCATTCATTTTATTTCAGGTTTAACAAATTTTCTTTTTTTTTTCTTTGATTTGTTTTGTATTAAGTTTGAGTTGAAGAAAAAGTTTTCAGCTGAAGAATAAAACCCATCTTTTATTTACAATTTGATTTTAAATTTTATTATTAAAGAAAATGACATTTGTCACTTTAATGTTATAAGGATCTTACACTTGTCTTTAACCCACTCTAAAATGTTTACAAGTGTGGTTATGTGTTATTTAATATTTACAAATGTTTATTTTCCAATGTTTATAAATGTTTAGAATGTTATTTTCTTTTAAATAATCCATTTAAGCTATATACATTGTATTTATGTAATATTATAAAATGTTTTTATCATATAAAAATAAACTTTAGACTTTAATAATTATCTTAAAAATAAACTCATATAGGCATTTATAAATAACTTATATTTTAGATCAATTTAATTTTATCACTTATTTATAAATTGAAAAACTTAGCTTATCTCTTTATAATAAAATTCTTAAACAATTTTATCTTATGATAAAATTAAGATGAAGAAAAATAAAAACAAATAAACCTTTTAAATTTAAGTCTTATTTTAAAAAAAAGCTAAAATATATGTTTATAAAATAAGAAATTAACTTTGTTATTAAAATTTAAATCTCAATTATCATTTCAAAAGCATCCAATCAAATTAACCTTTCAAATTACAAAACTATATATATCTATAATAAAGTTTGGACATACTTATTAAATTCAAATTAATAAAATTCCTATTTCAAACATATATATACAAATATATACACACATTTCAAATAGAAAACATTTTAACATTAAATTTGAAATTTACTGTGTTGAATTTTAAAACACAAACCAAATCATAATATATATATTCATATATATTACAATTTGAATACAAAGTTTTATTAGATTAAACATTTCCTATTTACAAAAATAAATATTTCCAAATCAAATTATTATAAACTTCAAAAGAATAAAGCTTGCCAATTTATATTGTTAAGAAAAATTATTGATAGATATTAACAAATTATTATTTTCAGCCTTTGAAATAATTTTAACTTGTCAATTAAAATATAAAATGATCAAATCAATTTAATTATTAACAAAGATTTTTAAATTGATATTGCTCAAAATTCTGGGTCGTCACAGATATGGATGCATTGGTTGCATTGTGATGATGATATTAATTATCTTTTGATAGTGATAATATGGATTATCTATTGTGATAATTATCTGTTGTGGTTCTGTGAATTATCTATCTGTGTGTATATAGATAATGTTATTGATTTGTTTTTAACTTTAAAACAACTTGGACCTAAAAGTCACGCTTTGGATTTCGATGAGACTGGGATCGGGTTTCCATATTTGGATATCTGAAAACCACATCGATCCAAATTAATGATAGGTCGTGAATCTTATGTGAAGAGTGAAGACTCGAGGTGTAAGGACTATTAGTCAGTATAACTCTGGGGGTGATTCCGTGATGAGTTTGACGGAAATAGTACTTATAGGCTCGAAATGGAGATTCAGAGTGCAAGGGTTATCATCGTTAACTCTGAGGGTGATTCCAAAACGAGTGTAATGAGATAATGCCTTCGGTTTCGTTCGAAACCGGAACGAACTTGTATGGATTGAATGCTTTCTGTGACGACTGCCCATGACTCCTGCACTAAACGAGGAAATAGTGCGCTGTAAAATGTGCCAGGCCGCCATGGATGATCGTCAGGGTAAGGTAAAACACAATAGTCTATCGTATTACTCACAGCGCATGGATAAAATACAATAGAAAGTATACATGGTGAAGCTCATAACAATTTGATACAAACATCTGAATAGCCAATACATCAAGCCTCACTACATAACACTCAGAGAATCATACAAACAGCGGAACATCCAGTACATATAGTAAGAAAAAATATGCAAAAGCCTCCAGCTCGACTTCGTCATCAACAGCGTTGGTCACTAAGAACAGCACCTGTCACCTGCTACCTAGTCTGCCCATCCCAACATGGATGAACAGCCCAAGGTAATAAGAGTTAAGCATAAAACCTTGAGTCAGACAAAAGTCTTAGTGAGCAGTAAATCAACTATCAAACATACCAAAAGAGCATAAAGGGTACAAAGGAATAGGAACCCAACCATCCCACTCCACCTCTTTCTACAGTGATAGCCCCCAGACACACTAAGCAGAAACAAACATAGCAAAGCAGACAATTAAAGTAAAGCAATTATCACTTGAGTCAAAGTCGATGTTTTCCAAGTACAAACCCCCAAGGCCTAAACCAAGATCAGATAAGCACCCACAAAACATCGCTCTTGAGGCCGAGTGACGATACAACCAAACATCCATGACTCTGGCTATCACTGTTATCATTGCCTCGATATCACCGTTAATTGAATGACCGGCTCATTCTTTCATCCGTCCGTCAAGGGCTAATGGTAACCCCGGTTCTAGACATAACTCCGCACGTCGTCGTGACCCGTGCCTAGGACTATCGAATCTGCCCAGAGTACTAACACGTCATCGTGACCCGTGTCTGGAACGTCGTCGTGACCCGTCCCAACGTACTCTTGCTTTGAGCATGCTAGAACCTTCAATAACGATGAAATCTCAGACTTCTAGTCATCCTCCTCGACGACTATTCACATACTAGCTCAAGCGCCTCTCGAGCCAACCATTATCCACAAACTCGGACCATATCACCGAGTTATCAACATGCTTAGAATGATCCCATCTGGATTAAACAAAGGCTTTCTCATATCATACTTTGCTTCATCGCATCATAGCAAAGTCCCATCTCAACATCATGATCAAATCTATCCATATGAGCTTTATCATCCGCTTCATATGCCACGGAAGCTTTCCTTATTCAAGAGCCTTTCCACTTAGCTTTTGAATCATCTTCGACCAACTTGTCCACATCAAATCATCAATCAACTAACTTCTAATAATCAATCAAATCAAACATTAGTCCAAGTAATCAATCATTCAAACAAGATCTAAATAAACAGTTATAACAATAATGGTAATTTTGTAATTAAAGGATCCAAACCTAACAAGCATGAATTCTAAGTGATATCTTGATGAATGAACTAGCATAGGTTAACATATAATAAAATGGATATCAAAACTTCATGAACAATGGATCTACATGCAGACTTAAGGAAAATGCATGAATCACTATCTTTAACACACAAACAAACCACCGATCCAATATACTCCTTTGGGTCCGTGTGAGAGATAACTACTGCTCACGGAATCACCTAAACACCTCAAAAGCAGCTAACTTCTGATCTGTACAGCAAAGGATCTAGCTTGATCCGACAAGATTCCGCTTCAAATGATGAAATCTCTCTTCAATGGATGGAGATCTTCAACTTTGGCTCATGGATCTTCGATTTGATCTTCAATATTGGATGGAAGGAAGCACTAGATTAGAGTGGAGAAAAGAAGTGAAGAAGTGTTGTAGTCGAGCTCTCAAAATAGCAGCACTTCGTCGCTTCAAAATCCGATGCCAAAAAGTGAACCAAACCCCTCTATTAATAGGCTGGAAATCCCATATGTCGGTCGCCCCATAAGTCGTTGCCGACCTAACCATTGCCGACTTACGACCTAAGACTCCCCATGGCTTACGACCTAACAACTCATCGACCAAAGCCATAACACACGTGTGCGACTTACGACCTAACTGAGATGCCGACCTAACCACTACAGCGATCTAACTACACAAGGCAAACCACCATAGGTCGCATACGACCCAACGACTTACGACCTAACCCTAAGTCGCTTGCAACCTTAGGTCGTCTTACGACCTAACTATAACCTGGCACTAACCACTAGGTCACTAACTCGCTTCAACCGACCTATCCCTAAGCCGCTAGCCACAAACTCGCTAACTACCTTAAGTCGGTCGCTCCTATAGGTCGGTCACTCCAAATCCTATAGGTCGCTCCACCGACCTAAGCACTACACGATCTAACCCCTTAGTTGCTCTATCTCCTTAACTCGCTCCAACTCCTTAGGTCGCTAACTTCCCCTAACTTGCTCACACGACCTAACTTCCGCACGAGCTAACTCTGGATGGCTCATTCCTATAGGTCGGTCAATAACTTAAGTCGCTCCATTCCACTAAGTCGCTCAACCGACCCAGCCTTCAATACGACCTAAAGCATAAAATTTACAATATTTCGATCCGTAAAAATACGGGTCCTTACATTCTCTCCCCCTTAGGAATTTCGCCCCCAAAATTCCAAACAAACAAGAGCAACCAAAATTATTCTGCATGCCTACCATTCGTAGCAATCAACAAACCATGCATCCAATTACTAACCTAGCATGCAGAATTCTAAGACTAGAACAAGTTACAAATTCATGAGATGCCACGACACCTTAGGGTCATACCTCGAAGAGTTCAGGATGAGCTGCCTTCATCCTCTCTTCCTCCTCCCATGTACAGTCGTTGACATCATCACTCCATTGTACCTTGAGCAACTTAATCGTCTTCCTCCTAAGCTGTTTCGTGTCGGTTTCAACAACACAAAGCGGCTTACAAGGTCTCGTAATAACTGGATCAACTTCCAAACCTTCATAACTATCAACCGAAACCACTGTACTTGGGTCGTGCACATACTTCCGTAGATACGATATATGAAAAACATTGTGCACACCCGACATCTTTTCTGGTAATTCCAACTTATAAGCGAGCTTTCCAATTCGCTCGACGATCGGGAATGGTCCAACAAATCTCGGAGTCAACTTTCCTTTCTTCCCGAATCGAATAACATTCTTCAGTGGAGAAATCTTCACAAAAACCATATCTCCTACGTCGAATTCCAAGTCCTTACGACGCTTATCGGCATAACTTTTCTGATGATCTTGGACCGCCTTCATTCGTCGTCGAATGATCTCTATGCAATCCGAAGTCTGTCGAATCATTTCTGGCCCAAGTATCAACTTTTTTCCAGTTTCCAACCAACATGTCGGAGAGTTACACGGTCTTCCATACAATGCCTCATATGGTGCCATACCAATACTTGACTAGTAACTGTTATTATATGAAAATTCCACCAAATGAAGATGATCTTCCCATGATCCTCCGAAGTCCAAAACACATGCTTTGAGAAGATCTTCCAAAACTCGGTTGACTCTCTCTGCCTGACCATCTGTTTGGGGGTGATAAGCTGTACTCAAACACAGCTCGGTTCCCAAAATTGCCTGGAAGCTCTTCCAAAATTCACTAGTGAACAATGGGTCTCGATCGCTCACTATACTTTTCGGAATACCATGGAATCGAACTATCCACTTAACATACAACTCAGCCAATTTCAATGCAGTCCTTGTTGATCTAACAGGAATAAATCTTGCACTTTTAGTCAAACGATCTACGATGACCCAAATCCCTTCATTTCCTGCCCTGGTTCTAGGTAGACCATCAATAAAATCCATCGATATTTGTTCCCACTTCCATGTAGGAACTTCTAATGGCTGAAACAATCCACTTGGCTTCTTCTGTTCGGCTTTAACCAACTGGCAGTTCATACATTTGGAAATAAAATTTCCAACATCCTTCTTCATACCTTCCCAATAATAGGTTCTCTTCATATCCCGATACATCTTATTTCCACCTGGATGAATTGTCAACTTCGAGTGATGACTTTCCTTAAGAACTTCATCTCTCGATTCATCTATATCGGGAACAACTAGTCGTCCTTGCTTCCGAAGCCAACCCTCTCGATCGACTTCAAATCCTTTATCCTTTTCTGGGTCTGATCCAGATTCCAACTCTCGGATAATCTTGACAAGCTTATCGTCTCGCTTTTAGCTTTCGCCAATTCTTTCCACTAGAGTAGGTCTTATTGATAAATTTGCCAACATGTCAGGTTCCAATTCACATCTAGGCCTGAAGTCAAATCCAGCTAAATACTCGAGATTCTTCCATTCTGAAAACATGGCTCCCAAACCTGCATGTCTTCGACTTAACACATCTGCCACTGCGTTACTTTTTCCCGGAGTATAGGCTATACCAAAATCATATGATGCTAAAAACTCTAGCCATCGTTGCTGTCGAAGATTCAAATCCTTTTGGGAGAACATATACTGCAACGACTTATGATCTGTAAACAACTCGAATCGAACTCCCAATAGGTAATGTCTCCACATCTTCAGAGCAAATACAATCGCTGCTAACTCAAAATCATGAGTCGGATAATTCCTTTCATGCGGCTTTAGTTGTCGACTTGCATATGCAACAACTTTATCCTTTTGCATCAACACTTCTCCAAGTCCAGTACCACATGCATCGGTGTAAACCACCATCTCACCATTCCCACTTGGAATAGTCAAGACAGGAGCACTTGTTAGTCTCTCTTTTAGGATTCCGAAAGCTTGCTCACACTTAACACCCCATCTGAACTCTTGGTTCTTTTTCGTCAATCCTGTTAATGGTGCAGCTATCTTGGAAAAGTCTTTGATAAACCGACGATAGTATCCTGCTAATCCAATAAAACTTCTCACATCAGATGCATTCTTAGGTCTAACCCAATCCTGGATTGCTGCCACCTTGGCGGGATCAACCGCTATTCCATTTCCAGAGATAACATGGCCTAAGAACCTCACTTCACTCTTCCAGAAGTGACACTTCGAAAACTTAGCCTTCAGCTGATGTTTCCACAGGATTTCCAAAACAACACTAAGTGTGTCTTGTGCTCTTCTTCAGTTCTGGAATAAATCAAAATATCATCCACGAACACAAGTACAAACTTGTTCAATTGATCTCTGAACACTCTATTCATAAGATCCACAAAATATGCTGGTGCATTAGTCAATCCAAACGGCATTACCAGCCACTCATAGAAATCGGATAGTGTCCTGAAAGCAGTCTTTGGCACACTATCCTTTGCCACTCTCAACTGGTGAAATCCCGTTGCCAAATCCATCTGAGAAAACACCTTAGCTTCGTGAAGCTGATCAAACAAGTCATCTATTCTCGGCAATGGATGCTTGTTCTTCTTAGTCACTTTATTCAGCTCACGATAATCCACACAGAACCTCAACAATCCATCCGCTTTGGTTGCAAACACAACTGGTGCACCCCATTCTGACACACTACGCCGAATGAATCCTTTCCGTAAAAGGTCATCAACTTGCACCTTCAACTCTTGCTGTTCCCTAGGCGCCATCTTCCTAAGAGGCATCACAACAGGTCTGGCTCCTTCAACTAGATCGATACGAAACTCGATCTCCCTATGCGGCGGTAACCCTTTGACCTCGTCAAAGACATCTTCAAATCCATTCACAATAGGCACCGATGACAGTCCATCCCATGGAACAACCAGCGAATACATGAAGCTCATGAAGACGCCTTCTTCATGCTTACATCGTATCACAACCTTTCGCTCTTCCACATTCTCGACTGTCACCTCCAGCCTCTTACAATCAACCCTTGCCGCATACTTCCTAAGCCAGTCCATACCCAAAATAATTCCGAACCCCGCAAAGTTCAGAACAAAACAATCACAAACAAAAGAGCAATCATGACTCGATATAACTAGGCCATGGCATACCATACATAAACAAGACGAACCCCCAACTGGATTAGTCACAACCAATGGTCTATCAACAATATCCGGTTCCAAACCCAACCGGCCTACCAGATCACTACAAACAATGGAATGTGACGCCCCAGTATCAAATAACACTCTAACTGGAACACCACAAATGGAAAGAGTACCTTGAACCGCCACACTCTTTCCCTCCTCTTCAGCAGTAGGAGCCTTCAAAGATGATGGCACAGCCCCCAAAGCATAAGCTTGCACAATCTGCTAGTCCTTCCTCGGTTCCGGACAGTTCTTCCTGAAATGCCCCGCTTTGTCACAGTTGTGGCACTTCGCCGGCACCTTTGGATTCTTACAATCTCTAGAGAGATGTCTCTTCTGCTGACAGTTGTAGTAGGTCACTTCACCCTTCGGCCTTTTGTGGCCATCCTTACCCCTCTGTTGTTGCTGCTTCCTTTTCTTGTTTCCACTTGACTCCTTGGTCACAGCAACAACAGATCCTTCTTTAGGAAACAAATTCTCATGCCTGAGAGCTTTCTCCACAAGCTTCTCAAATGGATCATCCAAATGATCCACCAACTGTTTCCCAAGATAAGTGTCCAAGTCTGTCACAAACTTCTCATTCTTCTGATAAGGAGATTCAATATACGACCAAGCATACTTGGACAAGGCTTCAAACTCAGAAACATACTCAAGAACTGGTCTTCCACCTTGCTTGAGTTCCACAAACTTCTTAAACAGAACCGATTTCTGAGCTGTAGAAATGAACTTAGCTTCAAATCTGACTTGGAATTGCTCCCAAGTGATCTCTTCCTCTGGAGTATCAATGGTGATAGAGTTCCACCAATCAGAAGCTCTTCCCTGAAGCTGTCTTGATGCAAGCTTCCTCTTAGTTGCATCCTCAATTCCCAAATCACCAAAGATCCTTCTACAAGCATCTATCCATCTCTGAACTTCTATGGTTGATTCTGTTCCCAAGAAAACCTTTCCTCCAAGATCAGTATAGTCCTTACACAACTTAGCCAAATCCACTGGTCTTGGGGCTTGAACCTGAACTCCAACATCTACCGATGGCCCCGGAGCTGGCATCCTTCTCATGATCGAAGTCATCATAGCCTCGAACATAGAAGCATAATCAGCAGCCCCCTCAACAACATGGCCTCCCCTAGCAGCTGGTCTCCCTCTTCGACTCATTCCTAATATCTAAAAGAAATGATTAATATACCCTGAGAAACAACTGCATAAGAAGTTCAAATCCTTCTAAGCTACTATATTATATATAGTAGTCATCCATCAAAATTACAATTACGTCTCTCATACGTAGTTACGTCAGCGAGCGTTGGCTAAAATCGATTAACCAAAGCTCTGATACCAAATGTGACGACCGCCCATGACTCCTGCACTAAACGAGGAAATAGTGCGCTGTAAAATGTGCCAGGCCGCCATGGATGATCGTCAGGGTAAGGTAAAACACAATAGTCTATCGTATTACTCACAGCGCATGGATAAAATACAATAGAAAGTATACATGGTGAAGCTCATAACAATTTGATACAAACATCCGAATAGCCAATACATCAAGCCTCACTACATAACACTCAGAGAATCATACAAACAGCGGAACATCAAGTACATATAGTAAGAAAACAATATGCAAAAGCCTCCAGCTCGTCTTCGTCATCAACAGCGTTGGTCACTAAGAGCAGCACCTGTCACCTGCTACCTAGTCTGCCCATCCCAACATGGATGAACAGCCCAAGGTAATAAGAGTTAAGCATAAAACCTTGAGTCAGACAAAAGTCTTAGTGAGCAGTAAATCAACTATCAAACATACCAAAAGAGCAGAAAGGGTACAAAGGAATAGGAACCCAACCATCCCACTCCACCTCTTTCTACAGTGATAGCCCCCAGACACACTAAGCAGAAACAAACATAGCAAAGCAGACAATTAAAGTAAAGCAATTATCACTCGAGTCAAAGTCGATGTTTTCCAAGTACAAACCCCCAAGGCCTAAACCAAGATCAGATAAGCACCCACAAAACATCGCTCTTGAGATCGAGTGACGATACAACCAAACATCCATGACTCTGGCTATCACTGTTATCATTGCCTCGATATCACCGTTAATTGAATGACCGGCTCATTCTTTCATCCGTCCGTCAAGGGCTAATGGTAACCCCGGTTCTAGACATAACTCCGCACGTCGTCGTGACCCGTGCCTAGGACTATCGAATCTGCCCAGAGTACTAACACGTCATCGTGACCCGTGTCTGGAACGTCGTCGTGACCCGTCCCAACGTACTCTTGCTTTGAGCATGCTAGAACCTTCAATAACGATGAAATCTCAGACTTCTAGTCATCCTCCTCGACGACTATTCACATACTAGCTCAAGCGCCTCTCGAGCCAACCATTATCCACAAACTCGGACCACATCACCGAGTTATCAACATGCTTAGAATGATCCCGTCTGGATTAAACAAAGGCTTTCTCATATCATACTTTGCTTCATCGCATCATAGCAAAGTCCCATCTCAACATCATGATCAAATCTATCCATATGAGCTTTATCATCCGCTTCATATGCCACGGAAGCTTTCCTTATTCAAGAGCCTTTCCACTTAGCTTTTGAATCATCTTCGACCAACTTGTCCACATCAAATCATCAATCAACTAACTTCTAATAATCAATCAAATCAAACATTAGTCCAAGTAATCAATCATTCAAACAAGATCTAAATAAACAGTTATAACAATAATGGTAATTTTGTAATTAAAGGATCCAAACCTAACAAGCATGAATTCTAAGTGATATCTTGATGAATGAACTAGCATAGGTTAACATATAATAAAATGGATATCAAAACTTCATGAACAATGGATCTACATGCAGACTTAAGGAAAATGCATGAATCACTATCTTTAACACACAAACAAACCACCGATCCAATATACTCCTTTGGGTCCGTGTGAGAGATAACTACCGCTCACCGAATCACCTAAACACCTCAAAAGCAGCTAACTTCAGATCTGGATAGCAAAGGATCTAGCTTGATCCGACCAGATTCCGGTTCAAATGATGAAATCTCTCTTCAATGGATGGAGATCTTCAACTTTGGCTCATGGATCTTCGATTTGATCTTCAATCTTGGATGGAAGGAAGCACTAGATTAGAGTGGAGAAAAGAAGCGAAGAAGTGTTGTAGTCGAGCTCTTAAAATAGCACCACTTCGTCGCTTCAAAATCCGATGCCAAAAAGCGAACCAAACCCCTCTATTAATAGGCTGGAAATCCCATAAGTCGGTCGCCCCATAAGTCGTTGCCGACCTAACCATTGCCGACTTACGACCTAAGACTCCCCATGGCTTACGACCTAACAACTCATCGACCTAAGCCATAACACACGTGCGCGAATTACGACCTAACTGAGATGCCGACCTAACCACTACAGCGATCTAACTACACAAGGCAAACCACCATAGGTCGCATACGACCCAACGACTTACGACCTAACCGTAAGTCGCTTGCAACCTTAGGTCGTCTTATGACCTAACTATAACCCGGCACTAACCACTAGGTCGCTAACTCGCTTCAACCGACCTATCCCTAAGCCGCTAGCCACAAACTCGCTAACTACCATAAGTCGGTTACTCCTATAGGTCGGTCACTCTATAGGTCGGTCACTCTAAATCCTATAGGTCGCTCCATCGACCTAAGCACTACACGATCTAACCCCTTAGTTGCTCTATCTCCTTAACTCGCTCCAACTCCTTAGGTCGCTAACTTCCCCTAACTCGCTCACACGACCTAACTTCCACACGAGCTAACTCTGGATGGCTCATTCCTATAGGTCGGTCAATAACTTAAGTCGCTCCATTCCACTAAGTCGCTCAACCGACCCAGCCTTCAAGAGGACCTAAAGCATAAAATTTACAATATTTCGATCCGTAAAAATACGGGTCGTTACACTTTCAGAACATCGTTAGGTGGACGATGATCATTCTAAGATAATGTGTCCTATAAAGGTAATGGTAGCCTCAAGCCTCATCAACCGCGAATGGCTAAAACAGGGGAGGTGCAGCAAGGCTTCGTGGGTAGCCCCCACTGGAGAGCAAGATTTTCCCCTATCTAGAGGTCCCTTTTTATTCGGCTTAGTGGGAAGTTGGAATTGCGCACCAACTGCGCGGTTGTCTTGTTCGGAACTGTTCAGTAAGGAATGGGTCCGGTCTTGTATTGCAAGGGAGCGGGCGTACACCTTGGTACGTTGATCTAGGCCACGTACTGTGGCGGGCGGTACCCCAGTAGCCCTGCCATTGATGGAATCCAAAATCCAATAAGTGTCGTACGTATTAGTTGTGCCCAACTATGTTGGAACGTGAGATGTAAGCATTCCAGCTATTTCTGTATTTTACTTGAAAACCCTAGACACTATTATAATATCACCGGATTTCCTATCAAATGTTTTGGTTAGCGTAAGGTAAAAACTTTTCCATGTTTATGTGTGGGAAGTCTTACGCGATACCTTTCTTTTCAAAAGATTTTTAAAGTTAAGCAACTTTAACCTGTTACTCACACCAGACCCATGACTGACCCAGAGTTTATCTTTTGTTTTCATAAGCTCTTGGGTACTCAAATTTTTACAAGTAGCCAAGGGATTCAGGTTAGCTTTGACGAATTGTAGAGGAGTAATGGAGCAGGAGGCTTCTGCGTTAGATATATAGTATTCCACTATGTATTCTGTGTTGTCTATGAATTATATTATGTTGTAAATACTAGACAGGTGTTTATAACTGTCTAGTATGTGTTGTATATCTGTGTACTCTGATAGGGGGTATAAACTATGTAATATTTTATGTTATTAATTTAATTTATTCGTTCCGTTGTTTAGATTCTGATGTGTTGTTTCTTTTTTCTTCTCTTTATTTCTCTTTTCTATCCGTTTCTTTCTTTTTAGCGATTCGACTTCCTGGTGTCGTTACAGTGGTATCAGAGCATTAGGTTGAGTGAATACGTAGGCTCTGGAGTAGTGTCTACCTTGAGAGAGCGTATTTGTAATTTTAAATATTTATATATATTTATCTATTTCTATCTATCTATTGGGTTACCTGTTCAGGTTTTCCAGCATAGGTTATAAAGGTAGATAAGGTAGTGGTGTGTGTGTAACACGATTACTACCATTGGTTGGAGTTTGTATGTTGAGGTGCGAAGTGTATCCGTCGAGACTATAGACCTAATACCGTCTCGAGTAAGATTTGTTGTGTTGAAGTATTTCATCGATCTTTGAAGAAAACCTGTTAAGGTTCGGAGACATCTTTGAAGTTCTGAATTTGGTGAGTGGAGTTTGATCTGTTCGGTTGAGCTGGAGAAAGTGATGGTATTTTGATACTCAGGAAGTTGTAACTGCGTGATGAGATGCAGTGACTATGGATGTGTCTGAAGATATTTCTTTGGAACAAGTTTTGGATGTATTCTGCTTCGATGTTGTGGCTGGATTTAACAGGATGTTGTGATGTTTCTGTTTTCTTTGAAGTCCGAGTTTCTCGAAGGGTTTTGGATTCGGAAGTTTGGAATTGGTGTCAGTAGTGCAGCTCGGAGTGTTCTGTGAGCTGACAGGGAGGTCTTAGCTGAGTAGTTTTTCTCGAGATGGAGTCCTGAAGCAGCAGAGTGAATCTGTTTCTTCAATGGATTGACTAGACCCAGTGTAAGTTGTTCTGTTTGGTAAAGAGAGAACAGTTTTCTTTGGAAATTTATCTAGGTTGATCACAAAAGTGACTTGCGATTGTTTGAGTGTTCTCTTGGATTGTTGGAGATTTTCTGGATGTCTTCTGGGAAGACAGAAGTTCGTCCGCATCTGGAGATTGAGTTTTCTTATCGACTAAAATTCCACGAGTGGAACCGGTGGTTCTGTTTAGTTGGAGAATGATTCCTAGAGATAGAGTTGGTGAAGTAGCTTAGATTTTTAGAGGAACTTCTGAGTTTTCTTTATGGATCTGTAGAACCATATTTCTGGAAGGTGATGTCCAGTGGGTGCTTGTATTCTTCGTTAGCATTTTCTTATCTACTTCAGATCAGAGTTGTGCAGCGGAAGCAGTTTGGAAGTGTTTCTGATTTTCTTTTCCGGATTAGGAGAAGTTTGTAGTTTTCTGCTGTTTATGGAGTAGAATTGTGTTTTGGTTTCGGATTGATCTTGAGGAGATCATTGTGTTGGGTTGTTTTTGGTTCTTTTTGTTTCTAGATAAATCAGCAAGGGATTGAGTTGATCAGTTTGGATGTTGGCAGCCCAGGATCGACTGAAGACTTTTGTGGATAAGGGATGGAGAAATTTGGAATTCAAAGTTGGAGACTTCGTTATTGTTGGAGTTTTCTCTGATTCAGGAGCTATAAGTTTTGGTAAATCTGGAAAGCTAGCTTAGTGATGTTGGATCTTTTCTCTGTGTTTTGGTTGGATCAGTGTTTGGTTTTCAGGATTGAATTCCCAGTTTGGATAACTAGGATTCGATGAGTTTCACGTATCTCTAAGGGAGTACGTGTATGGTCTATCTCTGGTTTTAGAACCAGCTGTAATAGAGTTTGGTTGTTGAATCAGACTCGTCTGCAGTTTGATATGCTGTCTGGTTTTGTAGAGCTAGACGAATAGGAGCTATGTACCTTAATTGTATTGATTGTTTGGAATCTATAGAGCGAGTATCCCGATATTTATACCGGGGAAATCGTGGAAATTCTATCCAAAAATTTTCTGGATAATTAGATTTGTTTATTTGGATGAATTGATTGCTATGATTGTTAGCATATCATTGGTATATACTTGTGTTTTAAAATTAATTCTTTAAATAGATTATTAAATTACCTTTGTTTAAAATTTCGGGGACGAAATTCTTTTCAAGGGGAAGGAATGTGATGACCCGGAATTTGAAAGCAATATCAATTTAATAATCTAAATTAAAAATTAAATTGATTAGATAATCTTTGTAAAAAGATCTGAATTAATTTAATAATCCAAATAAAATAAATAGTTAATTGATAGATTTTGTCTTTTTAAATCTAAATAATTGTTTTATATTTATATATATATATAATATGTATATATTGTTACTAGATCTTGTTTTTTTAAATTGTTAGATAAATAAATTCTGTTTTGTATAAAATATATATCTTTAGTAAATTGGGAATTTTGATTTTTATTTAAAAGTTAAAGTTTTAAAAAAAAGGTTATTTAATAAATAAAATATGGTTTTAAATACATGAGACAATTTTTGAAAAGATTTTAAATATGTAACTCAAGTTTAAATTTAAATAAAATAAAAATAAGAGTTATTTTGATATAATTGAATAAAATAAATAATTTATGAATAAAGAAGATAATTTCTTTTATAAGTTATTTATGGTTATCAAATGTTGTTATTTTGTTATTTTTAAATATATGATAATATATTTTTTTAACTAATAAATTTTTAATAAAAATAATTGTTTTTCAAAAATTTAATTGTGTAGTTATATTTGTAAATGAACTTGATTTCAAAATTAATTTGAACTTGAATTCCAAGTTTTTAAAATTTAAAGTATAAATGTTTTTAATTTGTTTTGATTTTGAAATATTTGTATAAGTTTAATTTTATAAATATAGTTTGATTTATTCAGTTTAAAATCTATATACATGTAAATAAATGCATGTTAACTAATTAACTAAACATATCATATATTAAACATCTAATTTGAAATACAAGTTAACTAAATTTATAGCTTATTAACATTAATAACAAGTGTAAACTTTTTAGAAACATAAATTAACATGTGTTAGAAAATAAGACATTTAAGATGACAAATGTTAATGTAAGGGACAAGTGTCAATATTTGTTTTATTTTCTTTAAATTTTAATTAAACAAAATTTTATTCCATATAAAAAACTTCCACACTTTTCATTTCTTTTCTTTTTTTTATCACTGAAACAAAATAGGTTTGAGAATGCAATTATAAGTTTATCTCTGAATATGTATATGGATATGGGGATGTGTATAAAGTGCTTCTGTTCAATCTCTGTTACTAGTTTCAAGTTCAAGAGTTGATTCAAAAATTTACATTCTCCTAAATCCATTAGGTTAGTACTTAGCATTTGAATAAAACTGTTGTTATGTCAAAAAAATTTTTTTTTAAAGATGTGTTAAGTTAAATTTAAATTGAAAGGTTCACTGGGGATATAAAAACATCAGTGGATGTTAAATTATGTGTAAATCCAAACTGAATAATTTATATGTTCAGTATTAAAAATCAAATACTAAAATCAAAACTCGATTTTTAGAATGAAAAACAACATTTTTAGTTTAGAAATATGAGTACTGTTCTGTGTTGAACTGTAAAGGGGGAAATTGGGTTTTTAGGGGATCTAGGAAAATTTAGGGGTCGGGATTTCTCTTGGTAGGTAGAGGAGTAACCATTGATGATTGGAAAAATAATGGTTGTTGATGCAAATCAACATGGAGATAGAGGTGATGAATTGTTACCTGTAGCCCTAGTTTTGTTTGAACATTTTGTTGTGGTCGATACCACCTTCAGAGGAGACCGAGTGTCATGGGCTTTTGGGAGGAGATTGCTGAAGTGTAGGCGAAGCTGTTTCTAGAGATGGAAGGTCTATGATGGTCGGAGCACCGTGGGAAAAGGATTGACAGGTTTGGGTTTGGTTTTAGCTTTCTGGTTCCAGGTTTGGAATTTTAGCTTGAGTTTGATTTCGAGTTGGGGAGGAAAGATTGATGGTCGTGTTGGGTTCTGGGGTTTGTCGCCGTCATAGGGAGACCACCGGAGGTTGTTGAAGATCGCTAGAGGCACGGTGCACATGCACCGTGCAAATTTGTGAGTTTCTGTTGAACTAGGTATAGTGGTGTTTTTTGAACTCGAAGTATAACTCGAGTATTCTTGTGTATTGCTCGAAGAAGTGAGTCTGATGACTCGAAGCAGATGTTGGGCAGGGTGGGGTTTAGTATGGTGACAGGTTAAACCGAAACCTGTTACTCTGCTTAATTTTTAAAAATAAAATAAAATTTACAACCTGCATTTAAAAAGGAAAGTAAAGTTTTTAAATGAGATTTTAAATCTAGTTTTAAATCTGAGTTAAGTTTAAATCTAGTATGTATTAGAGTTTTAAATGATTTTGAAATCTTATAAGTTTTCAAATTTGAAAATGGTTTTCAGTTTTTTTTTAAAAAAGAACCTGACAATTTTCTATAAATTTAAATTTCATTTTAAATCTGAAAGCTAATTTTAAATTAGCAGTTTGAATTCAAATTTAAGTCCAGTTTTCTTAAGGATCTTTAAATCTTCAAGTTTTTAAAAATGAATTTGTATTTTTAAATAAGGAATTTTAAAAATCATGGTGTAAAGCAAGAGTTCAATTCAAGTTTAAATTCAAATAATTAAGGAATGGGTTCAAATGTATTGAATTTAAAATCTGATATTTGAATAAGTTTCAAAATTTTGAATGTTTTCAAACAAGTTTAATTTAAATTGTTTATTAGAAGTAAATATGTTTTCAAACAAATATTTTAATTTGATTTTCGTTTTTGAATAAAGTCATTTATAAAGGGTTTATAATAAGAAGATAAATGATTTGTTAACTGGAATTTGTAATTTAAATAATATTGTACTTAAAACTTAATTTTTAATTAAATTAAGTAAATTAAGACTTATCCTATATAGGTTTTAAAAATAAGTAATAAATGTTATTTACATTTAATTTTAAGAATAATAAATGAAATTTAAATTGGTTAATTCTTAATATCATTTTGAATTTTAGTTCAAAATGGAATTTGAATATAAATTATAAAAATGAAATGTTCTAAGTACACTTTAATATTTATGAAATTATTAATAAGGAATGGGTTATCTTAGTAATGATCAAGATATAAAAATAATTAAATAAGTAAGATAATTAAGGAGAGACTTATTTAATTAATTTACAATTAATAATTTGGATTAATTTTAATAAGAGATTAATTAGGAAGTAATTAAAGAATAAATAATAGTTAATGATGGTCATTAACTAAGGTTTATTTAGTAATTAATTAATATGATTAATTTTTAATAATTAATTAGATTGATTAATTAATGTTAACAAATTGTGAAATTTATTTAAGTTTAATTACTTAAATAAAAGTAATTAAGACATTAATTACTTAATGTAATTAATGGAGTTTATTGAGATTGGTTTAAATTAATTAATTTATTTTAATTAATTTTAAACATTTGGTTTGATAATAATTACGTTATGTAATTAATGAAGAAGAATTACTCAGTGAAATAATTAAAGATAATTACTGTATGTAATTAGTGGATAATGATGGAATTGTGAATGTAATTTAGATTAAATTATGTTGTATAATTAATCAAAGGATAAATTAAAGATATTAATTAAGGAATAATTAGTTGAATGAAGTAATTAAAGTAGTTAATTACAGATTGAGATTAATCAAAGGTGATTAATAATTATGGATTAAGTAAGATTAATTACTTAAAGTAATTAATTTAATGGAATAATTAATTAAATATAATTAATAGTCATTAATTAATATAATTAATGATGTAATTAAGATTTATTAATTAATATTAATTAATCAATAGTAAATAATTGAGTGTAATTAATTAATTATAATTGATTAAGGTTTAATGTAATTAATTATAGTTAATTAATTAATGAGGTAATTAAAGGTTAATTACTGTATTTGGTAGGGTAATTAATTTTGTGAAATTAATTAAAGTATAATTAATCAAGGGTGACTAATTAAGATGATAAATTAGAGGTTAATTAATTAATTAATTTGTAATTAATTAATGATGATGTAAGCAAGATTTATATTGTGTAAGTAATTAATTTAATTCATTTTAAATTAATTAGAGATGATGTAATTAATTTAATTCATTTTAAATTAATAGATAGTATGATTATAAGTCATTGCTTATGAATGAATGATATAAATTGCCTTGAATGTTTTGAATCTCAGCTATGAGATTAGTAACGTTGTGTGATATGGATGCATTGCTTGCATTGTGATGATGATATTAATTATCGTTTGATAGTGATAACATGGATTATCTATTGTGATAATTATCTGTTGTGGATCTGTGAATTATCTATCTGTGTCTATATAGATAATGTTATTGAATTGTTTTTAACTTTAAAACAACTTGGACCTAAAAGACACGCTTTGGATTTCGATGAGACCGGGATCGGGTTTCCATATTTGGTTATCCAAAAACCACATCGATCCAAATTAACGATAGGTCGTGAATCTTATGTGAAGAGTGAAGACTCGAGGTGTCAGGACTATTAGTCAGTATAACCCTGGGGGTGATTCCGTGATGAGTTTGATGGAAATATTACTTATAGGCTCGAGATGGAGATTCAGAGTGCAAGGGTTATCGTCGTTAACTCTAAGGGTGATTCCAAAACGAGTGTAATGAGATAATGCCTTCGGTTTCGTTCGAACCCGGAACGAACTTGTATGGATTGAATGCTTTCAGAACATCGTCAGGTGGACGATGAGCATTCTAAGATAATGTGTCATATAAAGGTAATGGTAGCCTCAAGCCTCATCAACCGGGAATGGATAAAACAGGGGAGGTGCAGCAAGGCTTCGTGGGTAGCCCCCACTGGAGAGCAAGATTTTCCCCTATCTAGAGGTCCCTTTTTATTTGGCTTAGTGGGCAGTTGGAATTGCGCACCAACTACGCGGTTGTCTTGTTCGGAACTGTTCAGTAAGGAATGGGTCCGGTCTTGTGTTGTAGGGGAGCAGGCGTACTCCTCGGTACGTTGATCTATGCCATGTACTGTGACGGGCGGTACCCCAGTAGCCCTGCCATTGATGGAATCCAAAATCCATTAAGTGTCGTATGTATTAGTTGTGCCCAACTATGTTGGAACGTGAGATGTAAGCATTCCAGCTATTTCTGTATTTTACTTGAAAACCCTAGACACTATTATAATATCACCGGATTTCCTATCAAATGTTTTGGTTAGCGTAAGCTAAAAACTTTTCCATGTTTATGTGTGGGAAGTCCTACGTGATACCTTTCTTTTCAAAAGATTTTTAAAGTTAAGCAACTTTAACCTGTTACTCACGCCAAACCCTTGTCGGACCTGGAGTTTATCTTTTGTTTTCATAAACTCTTGGGTACTCAAATTTTTACGAGTAGCCAAGGGATTCAGGTTAGCTTTGACGAATTATAGAGAAGCAATGGATCAGGAGGCTTCTGCATTACACATATAGTATTCCGCTGTGTGTTCTGTGTTGTTTCTGAATTGTATTATGTTGTAAATACTAGACAGGTGTTTATAACGGTCTAGTATGTGTTGTATATCTGTGTACTCTGATAGGGGTTGTAAACTATGTAATATTTTATGTTATTAATATAATTTATTTGTTCCGCTGTTTAGATTCTGATGTGTTGTTTCTCTTTTCTATCCCTTTCTTTCTCTTTTCTATCCCTTTCTTTCTTTTTAGCGATGTGACTTCCTAGTGTTTGAAAGTTGGGTCGTTACAGGAAATTTGACCATCCAGTTTCATTGATTCAAGAGTATAAATTGATTACTTAAACTAATACTTGAATTTTAAAACTAAAATCAGAAATTTTAGTTTGAAATCGGAAGAGTATTTCTGGTTTTAACCATAAAACATGTTTTGGTTTGTAACTGTCATTCTAGGAGGTCGGGGTGGCCATTGTTTTTCTTGGTGATGGAGTGATGATCGATGATGCAAGGAAAAATAGAGGGAGATGGATTAAAACAGTGAGGCGGTGGTGATTTGGGATTAAGAATTATAACCCTAGTTTTCGCTATTGATTAGTAAATTGATCACCGCAACCCCTATAAGTGATCGAGTTCTTCCAGATTTAAGGTGATGATAGATGGGGTGTAGAGGCAGTAGCGGTCGGAGGCGTAGATTCTCTGATGATCATAATTTTGAGTTTGAGGTGAATTGCAGTTCGACATTTTGTTCCAGTTTTCAAGCTCGATGCTCGATTTTGATTTTTGGTTTCTACAGTTTATTGTATGGTCGGGAATGTATTTGGTGATGATCGACGACTTGCGCATGGGGTCGCGAGGGGTCGAAGTTGGTTGCTACGGCGGTGCAGGTGCACGAAGTTCTTGGCGAGTTAGGTTCTTAAGGGAAGATGGTACCCGTGTTTGGATCGGGTTGTTTCTGGTTTTTGCTCGAAGCTGTATGTTAGTGGACTCGAAGTTAATTATTTGTGGGCTCGGGTTATATTGTTGTTGCAGGATTTGTTTGAACCTGTCAGTATTTAAGTTTTAATGTTTTCAAAATGAAATGGTACTCGAGTATATTTTGTGAGTTACTCGAGTTAATTTAATGATTTGTTCGAGCTAGATTAGGATAGGCTCGAATAATTATATTGTTGCTCGAGTTAGAATTTGTTACAGGTTAGAAATCATGTTATGTTTTCAAATTTTTTAAACTGAATTTTAAAAGTAAAGAAAAGATTTAAATTAAGCTTTAAATCTAATTTTTAATTATGGATTCAAGTATTAATTTGAATGTTAAGCTGGGAATGAATGAAGTTTTAAAATTCAAATTTGTTTAAAATATTTTAAAGGATTTATTGTTTAAAAAAGTTTTAAAGAAATTTGAATTTAAATTTGAAATTGAAATGTTAAGGAATGTTTTAAACAAAGTTTAAATTTGATTCAAATCTGAATTTGAATCTTTGGTTTAAAATAAATTTAAGTTTTATAAATTTAAGTGTTTAACAATTTTGAATGATGAAAATTTAAATCTTTGAATTTAAAAAGAAATTTGTTTTAACTCTTGTAAAATTTCTTTTATAAGAAAAGTATTATTTATCATGTAATGTAAAAGTTTTAAATTGATTTTAAAACTTGTTGAAGTTAAATTATAAATTAATGATTTTTATGCATTTAATTATTAGGGTAATTAAATGAATAATTAATTTATTTAATAAATTAACGAAATAGATAATTACTTAAAGTAATTAAAGATTTTAAAACTTAAAGGTTTAAGATTTAATTATTCTTAGAATAATTAACTTGTAACTTATGAATCATTAATTAAATAAGATTTGATTTTTAATTAATGATTAATAATTAATTAATCAAATAATAAAGGATAAATTAAGTTACAGTTAACACTTAATTAATTAATTAGGGGTTAATTAATGGGTTATTAATGAGTAATTAAATTGTAATTAATAATGATTAAAATAAGTTAATTACTCTAGAAAAATAATTAATGAATTATTTGATAGTTAATAAAGGTTATCAACTAAGGATTATTTAATAATTAATTAATGTGATTTATTTTTAATAATTAATTAGATTAATTAATTTAAAGATAATCATTTGTGTGAATTGTTAAGTATAATTACTTATGGAAGTAATTAAGGAAAGTAATTAAGTTTAATTTGATTAGGTTAAGTTAATTAATTCGGTTTAATTAATTTAAAATAATCAATTGATAATTGTGGAGTATAATTACTTAATGTAATTAAATGAAGAGAAGTTACTTAGAGAAGTAATTAATGGCTAATTACTGTATGTAATTAATTGAGAGTGATTTGTTGATGAAAGTAATTTGAGTATAATTACTTTGTAAAATTAATCAAGGGATTAATTAGAGATAATTAATGAGTAATTAATTTATTTGGTGAAGTAATTAAGAGAAGTTGATTACTGAATGGAGTTAATCAAGGGTGATTAACAATTATGGATTAAATAAAGATTAATTACTTAATGTAATTAATTTAAATAGAAAATGTAATTAGAAATCATTAATTATTATAATTAATGATGTAATTTAAAATGGATTTAATTAGAAATAATTAATAAATGAAGGAATTAATTAATGCAATTAATTAAGGATTAATGTAATTAATTATAGTAATTAATTTGTGAAGTAATTAAAGATTAATTACTGTATTGTGTTAAGTATAATTAATTTGAGAAATTAATTAGTAAATAATTATTTGAATGTAATTAAAGGTTAATTAATGAGGGAAGATTAATTAAAATGAATATTTGACTGATGATTAATTAATTGATTGATAATTAATTAATAGTGATGTACACAAGGTTTATATTGGTGAAATAATTAATTTAATTCATTTTAAATTAATTAGAAATAATGTAATTAATTTAATTCATTTTAAATTAATAATATTTGGTATGATTATTAATCATTGCTTATATGGATGGATGATATTTTTGCCTTAAATGGTTTGTATCTCGGATATGAGATAAGCAATGTTGAGTAATTTGGATGCATTAGTTACATTGTGATGATGATATGGATTGCCTTTTGATAACGATAATATGGATTATCGGTTGTGATGATAATGTTGATTATCTATTGAGAATCTGTGATTTATCTATCTGTGTATATAGATAATTGAATTGTTTTAAACCTTTAAAACAACTTGGCCTTAAAAGACACGCTTTGGATTTCGATGAGACCGGGATCGGGTTTCCACATTTGGATATCCGAAAACCACATCGATCCAAATTAACGATAGGTCGTGTATCTCATGGGAAGAGTGAAGACTCGAGGTGTAAGGACTATTCGTCAGTATAACTATGGGGGTGATTCCGAGATGAGTTTGAAAGAATAGTACTTTCAGATTCGAGATAAAGATTCAGAGTGCAAGGGCTATCGCCGTTAACTCTGAGGGTGATTCCAAAATGAGTGTAACGACATACTGCCTTCGGTTTCGTTCGAACCCGGAACGAACTTGTATGGATTGAATGCTTTAAGAATATCGTCAGGTGAACGATGAGAATTCTAAGAGATATGTTCTCTAAAGGTAATCATAGCCTCAAGCTTCATCGACCGGGAATGGCTAAAACAGGGAAGGTGTAGCAAGGCTAAGTGGATCATACCCAAGTAGGATGAGATTTTCCCCTATCTAAAGGTCCCTTTTTATTTCGTCTTAGTGGGCGGTTGGAACGTACGCTAACTGTGGGGATGTCTTGTTCGGGACTGTCCAGTAAGGGATGGTTCCGATCTTATGTTGCAGGGGAGCGGGAGTACTCCTCGGTACGTTGATCTGGGCAACGTACTATGACGGGCGGTACCCCGGTAGCCCTGCCATTGATGGAATCCAAAATCCAATAAGTGCCAACGGTTTTGATTGTATTATCCACTTTTGTGGCTAGTAGCTGGAATTTAATAGATGTAACAATTTCGGTTATTTCATATTTACTTGAAAACCCTAGACCTGTTATAATATCACTGGATTTCCTATCAAATGTTTTGGTTAGCGTAAGGTAAAAACTTTTCCAAGTTTATGTGTGGGAAGTCTTACGCGATGCCTTTCTTTTTAAAGGTTTTTCAAAGTTAAGCAACTTTAACCTGTTACTCACACTAGATCCATGTATGACCCAGAGTTTATCTTCTATTTTTCTTAAACTCTTGGGTACTCAAATTTTTACGAGTAGCCAAGGGATTCAGGTTAGCTTTTGACAAATTATGGAGGAGTAATGGAGCAAAAGGCTACGACGTTAGATATATAGTTTCCGCTGTGTGTTCTCTGTGTTGGTATCTCTTGTTTGAGTTGTATTGAATTGTAATAACTAAACAGGTGTTTATAACTATCTAGCATGTGATGTATATTCTGTGCACTCTGATTAGTGTTGTATACTATGTAATATTTTATGGTATTAATATAATTTATTCGTTCCGCTGTTGAGATTCTGTTGTTGTTTCTTCTTTCTTCTCTTTCTTTTCTCTTTTCTATCCCTTTCTTTCTTCAAGATGATGCGACTTCCTATGGTAAGAAAGTCGGGTCGTCATAATGGAATTTGGACTTGAAACCTGTTCCATTGATTTTTAAATATATCAAAACATCTATTCTGATATAAGGGTTGACCCAATTTCGTTCCGGAGTAGAAACGGGCTTTTCGGGCCACATATCGTTCAATTTTTCAAACCAATCACGCCTATTTGTGTCTATTGTGTTCTGCCTATATATATCCGGTTATAAACCCCAGTAGCTTTTCTATTTCTCATTTCTGTATGTACAGAAATTCCATCTGCTTCTCCTTTTTCTCAATGGAAGACAAATTTTCAATTCCAAATCCAATTGCAACCCAAAATCAAATCAAAAATTTTAACTCCACAAACTATATCGAATTACATACCGATTTGAAGCTCTCGACGAGCGCTTCTTAGATCTGTAATTTTTTTTCCAGTTTGAATATCTGTTTGGCCAGAAATTAAACAACCTGTTTTGACCATCGGTCGCACTCCGATCAACTGCGACGGATCGGCGATTCATGGGTATGGATAGGTGGAGATCGATGAGCATAGCTCATCGGTGAGGTTCGTTCGGCAAATCGACAGCTGGATTTACCGTGAAAATTCGAGTAGGTTTCCGTACCCAAGCGGCGGCCGGTGGTTTTTGGACGTCGATCGGCATCAGTTGGGGCTCTTGGGGATTGAGGAGGCCGGCGAGGTAGCACAGCGCATCATTGTTGGCCGCGATCAGCTAACGGCGGCGCGTGCAACAAGGCGAGGCGGCGCGTGTCTGATGCTCGGCCGTGGGTAGGGTTCCTGGAACGAAGATGATGTGTTTAGGTTTTTTTTTATTTTATATTTTGTTAATTTCAATTTGAAATCGTATAACTTCTAATCGACGTAACTTTGGCATACGAGGTCCGATTTATGCATGGTTTTCTCCGCTAAGGTCGTATTGGAATTTCTGACATTTTGGCGCTAGTTCGGATTGATTCTGAGACTGTTTAAATTTTGGATTTAAATTCAATTTAAATTCAAAAGGTGGGTGTTTTAACCCACTCACAACTTCCAAAATTTCTTATGTTTGTTAAGTTGGTTTATGATGTAATTAGAAATTTATTTATGACTGTTTGGCATATGTTTAATCATCATCTCAGTTAGATTGAATATTATTGAATTAAATTGTAATTTAATTTATTATTGCATATAAACTGCAGTTAAATTGTTATTTAATTTATTTTTGAATATAAGCTAGCAGTAAATGCTTGTTATTTATTATCTGTTCTATTTTGATGTTATTGATTGAATTGGATGATGAATGTGGTAAATGTTTGATGATTGATATTGGATGACTGGATGCTGTATTTTATATTGTTATAAACTGCAAATTGTTATAGATTTTATTTCATTCAGGATTGCGGTTTGAAATGATATATGACCGTATTTATATTTTAAATTACGGATTGAAATGATAAATATCCGTATCACTTGACCATAGGATAAAAAATTATTTACAGACACTGTGGTTTATAAATAAAAATATTTTGATATGATTTCTACGTTTTTGTAAAGAAATATATAGGTTATACATATATATATATATATTGATTTTGGCTATTATATAAAGGTTATTTTATTATTGATTTTTAGCTATGTATAAATTTGTTTTGAAATATAAAATAAGTTAAATAATAAAGTTTGATTGTTTTTATATAATATGGTTAAGTATCTGTTTAAATAATATTGTGTATAGAGTTTGTAATGACTTAATTAAATGTTAAGGTTATAAGATAAATATGAAATTGATTTGAATTAAATTATTTAAGAATTATACTCGAATAAATTTGATTTGAAATTTAAATAACATTGAGATTTTAAAGGGTATGATTTTTATAACTTGATTTTGGTTTAGAGTGATTTAAATGAATATCAAGTTGATTTAAATGAATATATCAAGTTAAATAAATTGAAAGAATATCCAATTATTTGAAGTTTAAAAGTTTTACTTAAATGATATTGGATTTATTAAGTAAACATTTCAAATCTAAACAATATTAATTGAA
This sequence comes from Allium cepa, assembly GCA_030765085.1. NCBI lineage: Eukaryota > Viridiplantae > Streptophyta > Magnoliopsida > Asparagales > Amaryllidaceae > Allium > Allium cepa. The sequence continues at coordinate 227,439,394 of CM060939.1, forward strand.
TCTGATATATATGGAATTAACGAAGAATTATTTTTGAAATGGTGGAATATTTAAAGCTTTGATATTTATGGAAATTGAAATGGTTTATTTGGGGGGTTCAAATCTGTATTTGGAATTGATTTGTGAAATTGAAGAAGCTATTTTATTTATATAAAGTATTTAAATATATAAACCATTTAAGTAGTGAAGGTTATGTTTCAAAGTTTTGAGTTTCAAAGTATTAAAATTTGGAAGTGTTGTATTTCAAGTATTTTGATTTCGAAGTGTTATAACGTTGAAAGTGCTATGATTTTGGGAAAAGGATATAATTGGAATAAAAATAATATTATATTGATTTGCGTTTTATTAAAATGATATCATATTGATTTGGTTTTTGAAAGGGAAACGACAATCGTATTTATATGGTTTTGAAATGGATAGTATATTCTGGTTTTGAAGTATAATTATTTTGAAATGACAGCGGTGTTATAACAACGTTTGGTTGTTAAAGAGCCCGGGATAAGAAGTTGTCATACACTCTGCCACCTCCGAAAACCACTTTAACAACAGTGTATGCGGTGGAGATTCCATAATGAAGTAAGATGGTGGCGGCGTTTCCTTTGAGGTAAATACGTGGACCCGACTCCCGTGAGTTGGCATAAGGTGGCTAAAACAGGAGCGATCGATGGGCTAAGAAGGTAGCACCTTTTATAGGACACACTCCTTCGATACAATTCTATTACTTTGTGATTGATTGAGGCCCTTTTGATTTTGGGGGTGTGGCTCGAGGTGGGCGGTAGTTGTTGCTACGCGTTACCACCAGTCCATAAGCGTAATTGGTATATCTACCCTGGCATTTCCTAATTGTGCCGTGTCACCTACCCTAGTGCGCCTTATACGATTTTGTTTTATACCATACCTATGGAGTGCCCTCTGACGACACCTAGTACGGGGAAGATTATGGTACTGTATGGACAATGGGAATATAAAAGTGTGTTAAGGTGGAAAATGTAAAGCCTTAGCTCTATTTTCAAGTATATTATACTTTACTGTAGACACTATTATAATAGCGTATGTTACTACATGGTAGATAGTTTAATGGATCCTTCGGAGGTGTGAATCCCGAACATCTCTTAAGTTACTACACTCATATTAGACACTGGATAGGAGATGTCAAATCCCATAAACATCTCTGACGCCGTTCACTCATATTTTACCATTGATTTAACTTATATAATATCTTTTAGTCTTAATTCGAGTGTTTTGTCTTTTCAATTCGCTCGGTTTAGTTTGAGCATTTCAGGATTCGAAGACTTTATCTCTGGAGGACGAAGACAAAGATTTGTATTACTATTATTTATTATATTCCACTGCATCACATTGTTCCGCTGCATTGTAATTTATTATTCTCTGGTATGTGTAACTCTGATATGTGTTGTATAAGTATAATCAAATGTTTTTATAAAACAGCTTCATGAACTGTTATTTGCTTATTATATTTTGTCATTCCACTACAAGATTCTATTTGTTTTTTTCTTTTTCTGCTTTTCTTATTCACCCTAATAACAACCCGCCCTTCTACATGGTTTGAGTCTGACGTGTATGGTTTATCGTCGATTTAAAGCATACAAAAAGGAGGGATGTTACAAAAGGAAAGTTAAATAAATTGAATTTGATTTGGACCAGATTTGATAAGTTATTGGAATGAAAATTAAATGTAAGGGGTAAGTGATTATATAATATGAATTTGAAAGTTTATATGTATAACTTGTAAAATGGTAAAATGTAAGTAAAACCAATTGTTAAAATGGTTGAACAGTTTTTTTAAGCAGAAAAAAAATCTTAGTTTGAATGGTGATATGAATTTGACTTAAGTTAAAGATAAACAAAATAGAATTTGAAATAAATTAGTAGTGGCTTAAGTTTTATAAGTGAAAGTAAGTGTAAATGAAGTTGAAATGAAACATAACTTAAGTGATGTTGAATGAAGTTGGAATTAACATTAACAATGAATTAATGAAATGAAGTAGTTAAATGAATTAGCCATTGAATTAATGGATGAAATAAACTAATGAAACAGATTAATAAGTAAAATATGCAATAGTGGATGTAGGTGTTAATTCATTAAAAGCTAATGAAATTGGAAACTGAAAATTGAATGAAAGTCAATTAGATATTAGACCAACTGAAATTAAATGTGTCAAACCAAATTGAATGTAAGCGAAGTAAATTAATTTGGTAATGTTGGTTATACATTGGTTGTTAGATGGATGTTAGTTGATTGAATAGAAAATCATATGAAATTGAATTAATGAAATTGAATGCTAAATAATTGAATTCAAATTGGAAGTGAAGTAAATTTAAATAGAATTTGATTTGATTTAAAAGTGAACTAATTTGACTATTAATTAATGAATGTAAATGTGCCGACTTGCTATTTCAATCATTCGCATCCGCACATGTCGGACTTGAATTGCTCAAAATATCATATTGTTAATTTATTTGGAAAAACTCAGCATATACAGTAAATAAATCAATCACAGAATCACAGAAACAGAGTAATATAAAAATAATGCAGTAGAATAGATAAAAAGTGGTTCATGAGCCTACTATATAAACATCAGAATTAGAATTAAAATACAGCAGTATATCTCAAATACAGTGAAGTCTCCAATACAAATTGATGACATCTCTGAACAATTCAACTGGAAAAGCTGAAAGGTGAAACGATAATTGGATCTCCAAGCGAACCTCCAAACCCCAAAGGTGAGTCTCAATTGCTGTGAAACTCAGTCTGACCCGAACGTAAAGCAAAATAGTAAACACCCGAGCCAAGATTAACATTCTTATATCAATAAATCAAACTCAAATGAAATATCAACTGAAATACAATTAGCTTAAAGGATGTTTGGGATAACCATCATTTAAGGATCCGTGGAACTATCTACTATGAGGAAATACAAGCTATTAACAACAAATGTCATTAAACACCGTGGTCATTTCAAAATAATTTATACTTCAAAACCAAAATATCATTTCCGTTTCAATTATATATATTTCCAAATTATTGCACTTTCAAAACTAAATTGATACTTTCATATATATTTTATTTAACTTCATTTTTTTAGTTTTGAAATATTCACTTAATAAATCCATTATCATTTAAATAGCCTTAACTTATATTAAACTAAATATTTCTTCAACTTATTTAAACTTGAAATATCCATTTAATCATTTTAAATCAAAATCAAGTTATAAAATCATATCTTAAAATTTCAATTAAATAGTTTCAAATCGATTTAATTAAACAAAATTCTTAATTAAATACAATAAATTCAAATTTATCTTCCCAACCTTAACTTATAAAATCATTATAAAGATCTATTTTTAAAATAAAATTTTAAATAAGTACTATACATATTATATATTAATTAAATCATACTTTATTAAATTAAAGCTTATTATTAAATCTACTTTATATTAAAACTTATATATATATATAAAATATTTCCAAATTTAATAAAACCATATATATTTCCTTTCAAACCATAGATGTCACGACCCGAACTCAATGTCCGACAAATAACATCAAATACGTATCGTCGGAGCTTGCAACACCATTAGATGATAAATAACACATCGGGAATAAAAGATGATATCACTGATACAACATGAATACAATATCGAATACATCAATTTGACACAATGATAATCATAAACATCAGAGAATATACAACACAGAATACAGCGGAACGCGATACAATAAGAGATGTCTTCACAGAATCCAATACTGTAACTCTGATCCAAAAGCTCCACAGACAAAGCTCCAAAACTCCTAGCTCGATCCACCATCAAGGTTGCACCAAGATAAGCAAGGTCAGTCATCCACGGACTGAACTAGCTCCAGATAATCCACTAACCATGACTATCTAAAAAACCAAACTCTAGACTGCCCGTGTGGAAAATTGTGGGCACCCAGAGTTTAGGAACGGAATCATAAACTCCAGGTCAGTCATGGGACTGGTATGAGCAAACATAATGGTTTGTGTTTAAAAATAATCAAAAGGATTTAGATTTGAAATCCGCAATGCTTTTGGAAAATGAAACTACCATAAGGCCTCCCAGCACACACACCATGCAATCATACACTTGGGGGAGATTTCCCCTTATGATAGTCAAACATGCTTGATACAAAAAAAACCATTTTCATATTATTATTATTAGTGCATAATGGAAAACATTTCGAAAGTATAATATTAATCTTAGACAGCATAGGTACCATTATATTATGCCAGCTATAGCTACCATTTTAAGTGGCAGGTTCTACAACTAAAACCGTACAAGGAGCGCATTGTTTTGATTGGATTTCCAACAAATGGTCAGGCTAAGGAACTTCCTATTGCCATATGGGAACGCCTCTGGCGGGACGCTCTGAGAACTTACCCAGCTCTCTGCCAACACAAGGCCGGTTTCCTCCTTGCCCGGGAGTAATACCTAAAGACATGCCACCCCTGGTCCTTTGGGACCTTTATACGAAAGCTCTCAACACCAACAACATCACACAGTAATAAATATACTAAAGTGCCCACATGAGTAAATATCTGGGCTCCATACCATGATACTACCGTTTCCCAGAAGGAATGGTCACACCCTAGGGAAGCTACCCCTGAAACCTTGCCGCATCTTTCCTGTTTCGACCATTACCGGTTTGTGAGGCTTGATGAGATTTCGTCCGCAAAGCTTCGCTTTACACGAAAATCCATTCTTTGATCACAAATGATCAACCAATGATCATCAACACACAGCAGCACTTAGCATGCCACGCTACCAAATTGGGAGTATATCGCTGATAACATTCAACTACATAACCTCTGAGCTCGTACATCTCAGAGAAGGGTGTTAAGCTAAGAGAATAAATTCTCCGCCACCAACAGATATGTATTTGAAAGAAATCTGCTTTATATCTCAAAGTGTAATGTCAGACACACAACCATACAAGTCTGTCCCGGGTTCGAACATAACCGAAGGCACTTCCGAAGAAGCCCTTGCAATCCGAGTATTCACAATCTCGATCGGACTTCCCATCACTTAGGGAATCTCTATACCATAGCTACTCAGTGCAGAGATAATCGATAGGTCATCCTATCATTCTCGCAAATACCCGGTCTTCACCACCAGTCTTCAAATGCTATCCATAACGACGTATCATTATTCGGAATGGGTTATGTGACACAAAGTCCTCTCCCTGATAAACCGAATAGTGAGTGCAATATTTAAAACCATATGGATATGGGATTTCAATTAAGTCCCAACTTTGAAATTCAAAATTTTCTTTCAAATGGTTTAAACCGGTTACCATTTCAAATCTTTTAAACAAAAAGATTCATTTCACAAAGTTCACTCAGTTTCACAAAGATCCATTCACGGATTTCAAAACAATTTCCATTTCAATTGGATTAATTCATTAAATCTTTAAATCAAGATTTAACTTATAGCTTTCAAAACCCGTTTCCAAATATTAATTCATAACTTGGAAAATCATTTTCAATTCAAACTTGAAATTCCTTTAATACAAATTGGGGATTCATTTCTTGTGTGAAAGCTTTTATTATTTAAAAACAAATAGTTTTCATTTCGGAAAAATCCGAACTCATTTACACAAGTTAAAATCTTTGGGTTAATTCAAATTCCCAAAACAATACTTTAAAAAAATGGTTTAAAACCCATATAAGCTTATACAATCCTTTTTAAATCATAAATACCAAATATAAATTCAATTTCATATATTGAATTCAAATTTAAATCAAATTATTCAAATTTTAACTAAGTGGTTGAGAATAACTTTTGTTTTTGGAATCCCTTTTCAAAAGCTTTTTATACTTAACTCAATCCATTTCCAAAACTATTTGAATTTTAAAATTCAAATTCAAAACTATTTTAAAAATCTGTGACTCAACCGATTTCCACGTGTAATCCACATTTGTGTGTATAAGTGTGATCCAGGGGTTTTACACAATTAAAGTGCCACATCATTAATCAGCACAGATTCAAATACAGCAATATATTTGATAAGCGGTATAAACCATAACGCTTATATTTGATAAGAGGTATAAACTATAACGCTTATCTTTTACTCACAGATCCCAGAAATATATCACAGATAACAAGTTACATCAAACATAGCTCAAATCAAAACAGAGTATCACGATCAGGGATATCAAACAATTCAATCATCCAATAGAATTCAAACATTCATAAGTAAAGTAGTTAACTATCTGATTAATTCAAATCATATTAACTACTTATGAATTACTAATCCTGGTTAATTAACATTAATGAATTACGAATCATTTTAATTAATTACTCTTTAATCATTTATTAATTAACCATTAATAATTAATTAATTAACCTTTAATTATAATTAATCAACCTTTAATTATTAAATAATTTACCTTTAATCATTTATTTATTCTTAATTAATCACATTAACTTACCCTTAATTAATTTCCATCTAATTAATTATCCTTAATTAATTACAATAAGTGATTATCCTAATCACATATATTAACCAAATACAAATTTATTACTTTAAGTAATTGCCCTTTAATTACTTGACAAATCAATTTAAATTATTAATTAATTACTTTAAATTAAGTAATTATCTTTAAGTATTAATTAACCTTTTTATTTCATTAATAAAATTATCCTTAATTTATTTTAAGATAATTATTTATTTAGTTAGTCATCATTTAAACTTTATTTGAATCAAAGGTTTGAAAATAAATTTATTCGAAAACACCCATTTTATTTAAAGTCTTTACTAGACATCTCAAACACTTGCTACATTCAAACATTATCAAGTTCCATTCGGATAGGAATTTATCTATTATTGTCATCATATAATTTATTTCCAAATCAAATTAACAAATTTCAAACAATTAAAAACCTTTAGCTTTAACATTTCTTTATCGTTGAAAACTAATATGAAAAACTTGTTTAAGAATTCACTTCGGAACCTAGTAATATTTCTTCTGGAAAACTTGTTCAAAAATTCTTAAAAACTTAATTATGTTTTTAATTCCAAAAAGTGTTATTTGAATACAGGCAAGACCCGAGCAAACCTTTCAGTTTTCCCCGAGCCAAATATGCATAATCACGAGCTAACCCTCGAGCACCACTTCGAGCCACACCAAACCATCAACTGCTTCGAGACAATTTCGCGAGTGTCGCGAGCACGACTCGAGGCTCCATCGTCTTCCCATCTTCAACCACTCCAGCACCCAAATGTGCACCGTGCATGTAACAACCCGCATATTTATCGATTTTATATTTAAATATTTTATCGTTCGTCGGATTTTGGTCCGAAAAGCTACTTTTTGCATACGGTCGAATTAGGACTCGAAACCACCTCCATTGAGTTCAAAATGCCGTTTGCGACCTTTTTGAGTATAAGCTTCGATATGTTTGGAGAAAGTTGAATTTTGCTACTTTTTGCTTAGGGTTTTGGTTTGGGCTGAGCCAACTTATGTATTCAGTCCCAATCCCCCTCTCCTCTTCATTACTTCATTCCAACTCCTCAAACTCAAGCTCCAACTGAAAATGGTGGAGAGGAACAAGAATTAAAACTCCAAGCCCTAACTTCCTTAGCAAATCCATCTCCTTGCTCCAAACTCAAGAAGAACCCCTTGGTAAGCATCTCCTCCTTCTTCTCCAACTCTTTCTCCATTCAATTTCAGAAATTTCCTAAACCTAATTTTGGAAATGTTTCTTTTTTTAGCTTAGATTCAAGCTTCTAGTGTTGAGATTGAAGAGTGCTTGTTCTTGCCATTGCTTTCAAGCTTCATCTTCATAAATTTAGTTCAAAGGTGAGATTTTTATCTCACATCTATGACTATAATTATCTTTGGTTGTTGGGTATGAATTCCTAACACTTCTTCATGTGCATTTGCTCTTGATTTGGATTGGTTTTGTGAATATTCCAATTTTTGGGGTTTTAAGACAAATTTGTGTAAAATCCTTTTATGGATGTTTGATCATGCTTTTGGTGATGCATCGAGGAGCATATAGGGCCGGGTTGTCGTTTGGCATAATCACTTAGAGCCAATGTTCATCCGATTTCATTTTGGAAGAGTTTGCTCTTCATTTGTATAAGGCTGAAAAACAGCCCAGGCATGATTCAGTCGACTGAAATCTCTGTTCAGTCGACTGAACCTGAAACCCGAGAGTTTCCAGGCATGATTCAGTCGACTGAAAATCTCTGCACAGTCGACTGAAACTGGAAACAGAAAGTTTCCTGAACCTGGAAAATTTCCATGTACAGGGTCAGTCGACTGAAATTCTCTGTTCAGTCGACTGAACCTGCTGTTTGAGTCCAATTTGCCTTTTTGGATTGAATTTCCAATTTAAATCGATTCGTGATGATCCTATTTATTGTCATCATTTATTATCATCTTTGATGACTTATTTTCTTTGGGAATTTTAGATATATCCACTTCGATGGATCCTTTATCGATTTCATTGGATTTTATTCACATCTTCGAATGTGATCTTTGTGATTGATTGTTTCTACAATCCCCCTTGTGCTTTGTCACTTTAAAAATATAAAGGTTTTCTATACTAGTAGTAAATATCAAAACTCTTTCCTCATACGATTTCAATATTATTTTAATACCAAATTCGTTTATAAAACCGTTTTCCAATCTATTAGTATATACAAACCTTTACCTCACTCGTATGAGAAATCTAATTAAACGACTTAGTAAAACGAGTGGTATGAAACGCTTGCGTTTACTTTGTCGGTTAATTCTTGGACTTGTTCGATTGAATCTCTTGTGACAATTTTCTAGTGGAGATCTACAATTTGTTCGTAAATATTTAAGTTAAGCTAGTGGTTATGGGACATGAAGCTAAGCTCATATATTTACTAGCTTATTGTAATTGACACTTCTCTTTGATCATGACGATCATCTTTGTGGTTTAGACTAGCAATGTGCGATGTCTCTTTGTCTATGTGGAGGACTGTTCCTCATTTTATTGAGTTTCGTCTCATTTTATACATGGGTCGTACCTTTTTAGGTGCGTCAATGTTTTATTATGCATGGGGTGTACCTTTCTAGGTGCATCGATGTTTGTTTATTTCGTGGAGCAATCGGCTCAATAAGTCGGGGCATGGGGCGTATCTTTCTAGGTGCGTCGATGTTCGTCTATGCATGGGGCGTATCTTTTTAGGTGCGTCGATGTTCGACTTAGCATGGGGTGTATCTTTCTAGGTGCATCGATGTTAGACGTTACATGGGGTGTATCTTTCTAGGTGCATCGATGTTTATTTTTGTGAGCATGGGGCGTATCTTTCTAGGTGCGTCGATGCTAGAGCATGGGGTGTATCTTTTTAGGTGCATCGATGTTCGACATTACATGGGGTGTATCTTTCTAGGTGCATCGATGTTTATTTGTGCATGGGGCGTATCTTTCTAGGTGCGTCGATGCTAGGGCATGGGGCGTATCTTTCTAGGTGCGTCGATGTTCGACTGTTCATGGGGCATATCTTTTTAGGTGTGTCGATGTCCAGTTTCTTTTGGGGATTGGCCATCCTTTTTATTGTGATTTGGTTCATCGGATGTCCCGTTGTACGACGTCGTTGTTCCTTTTTCTTGTGATTTCTGGATTTCGTGTGTTGATTTCTGGAATTTATGTTTCACCAACTTTTACGATGGGCATTGATATATGTCATTTATTGTGGCTTGGTGAATGAAATTAGGAGTATGACATTCCTTTTATCTTGAGTAGATTATTGTGATATTGATTAATCTCTTGTTGATTTCCAATTTACTTATTTATCACAGCTTGGCATTGTGATTATTATATGTTTATGTCATATCTCTTATTATATATCACTTCATCTGATATTTATAGCTAGACTGATCCGTTTATTATTTTCTTATTAAATAATACTCGGGTCAGACTGAGAATTTACAGGTGCTTCTGCTTGACTCCTTATCGGACTATCATTCCGACTTTTGGCAAACTACTTAGATTAGTAGTTTATTTTGTTGTATACATTTGAGATATAGACTCCATAATGTATACTTATTCTTTTGTGTAGTTCATGTAACTATTTCTTTTGTGATATGTGGATCTTTTTAGACCACTACTCTGATGTACACTTTCATGTGTAATATTCATATCTATTTCCGCCTTTGTGATATGAATTGTCTATGGCTGATTTATGTTATGTTTATTTTCTATATTTGTTTCCGAAGAAATTATAGCCACTGTGTAGTAGTTTTGAGTTTGTGTCGGTATGTCGGATTTCCTCTTGAGATGAAAAGTTATATTTTTATCCGGTATATCGGTACTCGCACAAAGCAATTATACAGATGGTCGCTCCTCAACAGCCTTATTCTCCGTGCTAGTTGACAGCATTCACACTATGTTCTTGGCTAGCGTGGGTATAGAGGTGGGGCGTCACAGCTTGGTATCAGAGCCAAACTTCGGAACAATGTAGAATAATTTAACAAGGATCATCGTCCTAAGTCCATCTTAGGAGTTGTGCTTTAGGATTTTATTCGGGTCTTCGTACCGTTCTATCCTACTTTCTTTTATGATTCCTTGTTTTATCTATCAAGATTGCTTGATATTCATTTTGAGAATAACATTTTCCTCTTCTTTCTTTCTTTCTTTCTTAAAGAAGAGAAATGGTTAGACCAGGCCGTCCCAGCGCCGGTCAATCTAGTGCTACTACCCAGGATGGAGTTTTTATGTCTGCCCAACAGCTTTTAGATCTTGTCAAGAACGCTCAAAAAGCGGGTCCCAATCAGGAGCCTACTCATCCTAGATCCGGTTTTGCACGCTTGTGCAGAGACTACACTGATTTGGGTGGAAGGCCATTCACGGGATCCGAGAGTGTTATAGAAATTCAAGCTTGGCTCAAATCATGCGATCGCATCTTTTCTCGCATGAATCTTATTGACCTTCATCGAGTCCAAGTAGCTTCTATCATGCTCCAAGAAAGAGCATTGGATTGGTATGAGCTTTTAATTTCTGAAATCGTTGAGGCGGATCTTACTTGGGAGCAATTCCGTGGAAGATTCGAATTGAAATTTGTGCCGGAGGCTGAAAAAGTAACCTTAGCCCGGCGTTTCATAGACCTTGTTCAAGGTGAATCTTCTGTGACAGACTACGTCGCATCTTTCGAATCTCTCTCTAAGTACGGGGTTGAGTACATTAATACCCCGATGAAGAAAAATCAGAGATTTGTCTATGGCTTGAATAAGAATCTTAAGAAGCCATTACTTCTGAAACTTGAGGTTTCATTTGATCAGCTTATAGATATCGCTCTTCGTCTTGAAGAGGCCGATAACGAAGGTTATGTTGAAGTTGTGCGTGCCCAACAGAACTTCAACAATAACTCGAAGAGGCCTATCAAATTCAAAGGCCCCATTCCCTACAAGAAAGGGAGGCAAGAAATTCCGGTAGCAAAGACTCCTACCTCTAGTCGTGGTCAATGCTACAATTGTGGTTCCACGAACCACTATGCAAGGGAGTGTCCGAGGCCCCTCTTTTTTCGCTATTGCAAAAATTCGGGTCACCATATTACTACATGTCCCGTACTTCAAAGTAAGGAGGAGAGAGAGCTTAATGTAGTGCAAGCTCCTAGAAACACTTCTCGTGGTCAAGGTATTACTCATTTAATCCTTGGTTACATTTATTTTGTGATCTTCTTATTTGAGTTCTTTTTGATATGGGTTTCATCTCATTATTTTTATATCAAAAGAACTTGTCGACTCTTTTTCTTTGAATATTTTGGGGTTGATGACTTCTTTGAGGATTGTGAATCCGGATGGTAGATCCGCAACACTCAATTTGCTTTTGTTTAGATGTCGAGATTGTTTTATGTGACTTTTCTTTCCAAGCCGATATTTTTACTTTGGCTTTGGAATTGATTTTTTGAAAGGATCGGCTTAATCATTGTGAAGCCCATATCCTATTTTTCGAGTGGACTATTCATCTTCGACATTTTCAATCTGTTAAGCAGATTTCTATTTTTCCTTTATGATTTTGATTCCAACTTGATGACATCATTTTATTCCTTAAGCCCACTTATAAGGAAAGTGTTATTTCCCTCATCCATGTAGTTTGAGAAATTTTTCGGTATTTTTGAGTTTGTCTTAGGATTATCACCTAAGAAATCTTTTGTGTGGTGTTAAGGTCTTTTCAGTTTGACTTTACCACCGGTCTTCGTTTGCTACGAGTTGCGGAAATTAACCGCATTCCGCACTTGTTATGATTCCTATGAATGAATTATTATGTCATTCAATTTGTCCAGCTTGTTTCATCCGTTTTATAAATCCAATATTCTATGAAAATTTCAATGAGACCATTCTTATTTATGGATTTTGGATGGAAATACTAATTTAAAATTTTGCAAATCTTTTTCATAAGATTTATTTATAAGTACAACTGGATTTTGTTCTTGAAACGAACAAAGAATATTCTTAAAACTTTTTAAGAGATTTATTTATCCTATAAAAGATGATTTTGCGATTGTATTGCCCGTTGAGTGCTTTAAGAATTTTGGTCGATGCGCTTGATCAACGTTATCGATAGGAATCTCCTAAACGCTTTGATGAGACAGTCAGACACGATATATTGACTTGTAAAAATTTAAATTTTTGTAGAAAGATTATTACATAGAAGTAAAAATGTAATTTTGAAAGTTTTAACTTTTCGGGGAAGAGAATTATTTAAAAAGAACCCTTCCTTTCAATACTTTTATTCTTGTGATTCCTGAAGGGGAACCAAGACTTTGCTATTTGCACCGATACTAGTCGTATTGGTTTGGAATGCCATTCTCTTGCAAAGGAGAACGTGCTATCCCTTGTGCTTCTAAATCTTTATAGCTTATCGAGACTAGATATGCCACTCATGGTCTAGTGTTGGTGGCTATTGTTTTTACATTTGGAATTTGGCATCATCATTTTTCGATGAGAAATTTGTTCTCTACCTCGATCATAAATCTTTGGAATAATTATTTTCTCATAAGGAACTTCATGTTGACTCGAGGTCCTGACATCTTATGATCTTGATATTCCTTTTTATTCCCGAAGGGGAAATCGTGTTGCCAATGCGCTTTGTCGTAGGCAACAAGTGGTTGATTCTTTGATGTTGTCTGAATGGAATTATTTTTCTATCAAGTTCATCGGACATTTTGGTATACTTCGTTTATTGAGCTTTATCTCATTCTTTTTAAGGACTTGCGTCCGATGTCCTTTTATTGTGTTCGGTTCATTGGACGTACCGTTTTTGTACTACGTCAGTGTTCCGAATTATTTGGTATTTGATTCATCGGATGTACCGTTGTACTACATCGATGTCTTTGCTATTTGATTCATCGGATGTACCGTTGTACTACATCGATGTCTTAGCTTTATGATTCATCGGATGTACCGTTTGTACTACATCGATGTCTTTGCTTTTGATCCATCGGATGTACCGTTTGTACTACATCGATGTCTTTGCTATTTGATTCATCGGATGTATCGTTTGTACTACATCGATGTCTTTTCTTGGATTCATTGGGCGTACCATTTTTGTACTACGCCGTTGCACCGGCTCAATTTTCTGCTATTCTTGACGTTCCCCACGTCTTTTATCTACGGGAATGCCTTAGGGATTCCGGTTTTCATTCTTGAGCCCGGTGTTATTGTGGAAATTGAAGTTTCACCAGATTTCTTGCTAACTCTTTTGCGCACTTTATGGTGAACTTCCTATTTCAAATTTTCTTTTGTGTTAATATGCTTCTATGGTTGTTACTTCATATATTTCCTTCTTACTTATTGCGAGGACGCAATTTCTTTAAGGAGGGGAGTCTGTAACAACCCGCATATTTATCGATTTTATATTTAAATATTTTATCGTTCGTCGGATTTTGGTCCGAAAAGCTACTTTTTGCATACGGTCGAATTAGGACTCGAAACCACCTCCATTGAGTTCAAAATGCCGTTTGCGACCTTTTTGAGTATAAGCTTCGATATGTTTGGAGAAAGTTGAATTTTGCTACTTTTTGCTTAGGGTTTTGGTTTGGGCTGAGCCAACTTATGTATTCAGTCCCAATCCCCCTCTCCTCTTCATTACTTCATTCCAACTCCTCAAACTCAAGCTCCAACTGAAAATGGTGGAGAGGAAAAAGAATTAAAACTCCAAGCCCTAACTTCCTTAGCAAATCCATCTCCTTGCTCCAAACTCAAGAAGAACCCCTTGGTAAGCATCTCCTCCTTCTTCTCCAACTCTTTCTCCATTCAATTTCAGAAATTTCCTAAACCTAATTTTGGGAATGTTTCTTTTTTTAGCTTAGATTCAAGCTTCTAGTGTTGAGATTGAAGAGTGCTTGTTCTTGCCATTGCTTTCAAGCTTCATCTTCATAAATTTAGTTCAAAGGTGAGATTTTTATCTCACATCTATGACTATAATTATCTTTGGTTGTTGGGTATGAATTCCTAACACTTCTTCATGTGCATTTGCTCTTGATTTGGATTGGTTTTGTGAATATTCCAATTTTTGGGTTTTTAAGACAAATTTGTGTAAAATCCTTTTATGGATGATTGATCATGCTTTTGGTGATGCATCGAGGAGCATATAGGGCCGGGTTTCCGTTTGGCATAATCACTTAGAGCCAATGTTCGTCCGATTTCATTTTGGAAGAGTTTGCTCTTCATTTGTATAAGGCTGAAAAACAGCCCAGGCATGATTCAGTCGACTGAAATCTCTGTTCGGTCAACTGAACCTGAAACCCAAGAGTTTCCAGGCATGATTCAGTCGACTGAAAATCTCTGCACAGTCGACTGAAACTGGAAACAGAAAGTTTCTTGAACCTGGAAAATTTCCATGTACAGGGTCAGTCGACTGAAATTCTCTGTTCAGTCGACTGAACCTGCTGTTTGAGTCCAATTTGCCTTTTTGGATTGAATTTCCAATTTAAATCGATTCGTGATGATCCTATTTATTGTCATCATTTATTATCATCTTTGATGACTTATTTTCTTTGGGAATTTTAGATATATCCACTTCGATGGATCCTTTATCGATTTCATTGGATTTTACTCACATCTTCGAATGTGATCTTTGTGATTGATTGTTTCTACAATCCCCCTTGTGCTTTGTCACTTTAAAAATATAAAGGTTTTCTATACTAGTAGTAAATATCAAAACTCTTTCCTCAAACGATTTCAATATTATTTTAATACCAAATTCGTTTATAAAACCGTTTTCCAATCTATTAGTATATACAAACCTTTACCTCACTCGTATGAGAAATCTAATTAAACGACTTAGTAAAACGAGTGGTATGAAACGCTTGCGTTTACTTTGTCGGTTAATTCTTGGACTTGTTCGATTGAATCTCTTGTGACAATTTTCTAGTGGAGATCTACAATTTGTTCGTAAATATTTAAGTTAAGCTAGTGGTTATGGGACATGAAGCTAAGCTCATATATTTACTAGCTTATTGTAATTGACACTTCTCTTTGATCATGACGATCATCTTTGTGGTTTAGACTAGCAATGTGCGATGTCTCTTTGTCTATGTGGAGGACTGTTCCTCATTTTATTGAGTTTTGTCTCATTTTATACATGGGTCGTACCTTTTTAGGTGCGTCAATGTTTTATTATGCATGGGGTGTACCTTTCTAGGTGCATCGATGTTTGTTTATTTCTTGGAGCAATCGGCTCAATAAGTCGGGGCGTGGGGCGTATCTTTCTAGGTGCGTCGATGTTCGTCTATGCATGGGGCGTATCTTTTTAGGTGCGTCGATGTTCGACATAGCATGGGGTGTATCTTTCTAGGTGCATCGATGTTAGACGTTACATGGGGTGTATCTTTCTAGGTGCATCGATGTTTATTTTTGTGTGCATGGGGCGTATCTTTCTAGGTGCGTCGATGCTAGAGCATGGGGTGTATCTTTTTAGGTGCATCGATGTTCGACATTACATGGGGTGTATCTTTCTAGGTGCATCGATCTTTATTTGTGCATGGGGCGTATCTTTCTAGGTGCGTCGATGCTAGGGCATGGGGCGTATCTTTCTAGGTGCGTCGATGTTCGATTATTCATGGGGCATATCTTTTTAGGTGTGTCGATGTCCAGTTTCTTTTGGGGATTCGCCATCCCTTTTATTGTGATTTGGTTCATCAGATGTCCCGTTATACGATGTCGTTGTTCCTTTTTCTTGTGATTTCTGGATTTCGTGTGTTGATTTCTGGAATTTATGTTTCACCAACTTTTACGATGGGCATTGATATATGTCATTTATTGTGGCTTGGTGAATGAAATTAGGAGTATGACATTCCTTTTATCTTGAGTAGATTATTGTGATATTGATTAATCTCTTGTTGATTTCCAATTTACTTATTTATCACAGCTTGGCATTGTGATTATTATATGTTTATGTCATATCTCTTATTATATATCACTTCATCTGATATTTATAGCTAGACTGATCCGTTTATTATTTTCTTATTAAATAATACTCGGGTCAGACTGAGAATTTACAGGTGCTTCTGCTTGACTCCTTATCGGACTATCATTCCGACTTTTGGCAAACTACTTAGATTAGTAGTTTATTTTGTTGTATACATTTGAGATATAGACTCCATAATGTATACTTATTCTTTTGTGTAGTTCATGTAACTATTTCTTTTGTGATATGTGGATCTTTTTAGACCACTACTCTGATGTACACTTTCATGTGTAATATTCATATCTATTTCCGCCTTTGTGATATGAATTGTCTATGGCTGATTTATGTTATGTTTATTTTCTATATTTGTTTCCGAAGAAATTATAGCCACTGTGTAGTAGTTTTGAGTTTGTGTCGGTATGTCGGATTTCCTCTTGAGATGAAAAGTTATATTTTTATCCGGTATATCGGTACTCGCACAAAGCAATTATACAGATGGTCGCTCCTCAACAGCCTTATTCTCCGTGCTAGTTGACAGCATTCACACTATGTTCTTGGCTAGCGTGGGTATAGAGGTGGGACGTCACAGCTTGGTATCAGAGCCAAACTTCGGAACAATGTAGAATAATTTAACAAGGATCATCGTCCTAAGTCCATCTTAGGAGTTGTGCTTTAGGATTTTATTCGGGTCTTCGTACCGTTCTATCCTACTTTCTTTTATGATTCCTTGTTTTATCTATCAAGATTGCTTGATATTCATTTTGAGAATAACATTTTCCTCTTCTTTCTTTCTTTCTTTCTTAAAGAAGAGAAATGGTTAGACCAGGCCGTCCCAGCGCCGGTCAATCTAGTGCTACTACCCAGGATGGAGTTTTTATGTCTGCCCAACAGCTTTTAGATCTTGTCAAGAACGCTCAAAAAGCGGGTCCCAATCAGGAGCCTACTCATCCTAGATCCGGTTTTGCACGCTTGTGCAGAGACTACACTGATTTGGGTGGAAGGCCATTCACGGGATCCGAGAGTGTTATAGAAATTCAAGCTTGGCTCAAATCATGCGATCGCATCTTTTCTCGCATGAATCTTATTGACCTTCATCGAGTCCAAGTAGCTTCTATCATGCTCCAAGAAAGAGCATTGGATTGGTATGAGCTTTTAATTTCTGAAATCGTTGAGGCGGATCTTACTTGGGAGCAATTCCGTGGAAGATTCGAATTGAAATTTGTGCCGGAGGCTGAAAAAGTAACCTTAGCCCGGCGTTTCATAGACCTTGTTCAAGGTGAATCTTCTGTGACAGACTACGTCGCATCTTTCGAATCTCTCTCTAAGTACGGGGTTGAGTACATTAATACCCCGATGAAGAAAAATCAGAGATTTGTCTATGGCTTGAATAAGAATCTTAAGAAGCCATTACTTCTGAAACTTGAGGTTTCATTTGATCAGCTTATAGATATCGCTCTTCGTCTTGAAGAGGCCGATAACGAAGGTTATGTTGAAGTTGTGCGTGCCCAACAGAACTTCAACAATAACTCGAAGAGGCCTATCAAATTCAAAGGCCCCATTCCCTACAAGAAAGGGAGGCAAGAAATTCCGGTAGCAAAGACTCCTACCTCTAGTCGTGGTCAATGCTACAATTGTGGTTCCACGAACCACTATGCAAGGGAGTGTCCGAGGCCCCTCTTTTGTCGCTATTGCAAAAATTCGGGTCACCATATTACTACATGTCCCGTACTTCAAAGTAAGGAGGAGAGAGAGCTTAATGTAGTGCAAGCTCCTAGAAACACTTCTCGTGGTCAAGGTATTACTCATTTAATCCTTGGTTACATTTATTTTGTGATCTTCTTATTTGAGTTCTTTTTGATATGGGTTTCATCTCATTATTTTTATATCAAAAGAACTTGTCGATTCTTTTTCTTTGAATATTTTGGGGTTGATGACTTCTTTGAGGATTGTGAATCCGGATGGTAGATCCGCAACACTCAATTTGCTTTTGTTTAGATGTCGAGATTGTTTTATGTGACTTTTCTTTCCAAGCCGATATTTTTACTTTGGCTTTGGAATTGATTTTTTGAAAGGATCGGCTTAATCATTGTGAAGCCCATATCCTATTTTTCGAGTGGACTATTCATCTTCGACATTTTCAATCTGTTAAGCAGATTTCTATTTTTCCTTTATGATTTTGATTCCAACTTGATGACATCATTTTATTCCTTAAGCCCACTTATAAGGAAAGTGTTATTTCCCTCATCCATGTAGTTTGAGAAATTTTTCGGTATTTTTGAGTTTGTCTTAGGATTATCACCTAAGAAATCTTTTGTGTGGTGTTAAGGTCTTTTCAGTTTGACTTTACCACCGGTCTTCGTTTGCTACGAGTTGCGGAAATTAACCGCATTCCGCACTTGTTATGATTCCTATGAATGAATTATTATGTCATTCAATTTGTCCAGCTTGTTTCATCCGTTTTATAAATCCAATATTCTATGAAAATTTCAATGAGACCATTCTTATTTATGGATTTTGGATGGAAATACTAATTTAAAATTTTGCAAATCTTTTTCATAAGATTTATTTATAAGTACAACTGGATTTTGTTCTTGAAACGAACAAAGAATATTCTTAAAACTTTTTAAGAGATTTATTTATCCTATAAAAGATGATTTTGCGATTGTATTGCCCGTTGAGTGCTTTAAGAATTTTGGTCGATGCGCTTGATCAACGTTATCGATAGGAATCTCCTAAACGCTTTGATGAGACAGTCAGACACGATATATTGACTTGTAAAAATTTAAATTTTTGTAGAAAGATTATTACATAGAAGTAAAAATGTAATTTTGAAAGTTTTAACTTTTCGGGGAAGAGAATTATTTAAAAAGAACCCTTCCTTTCAATACTTTTATTCTTGTGATTCCTGAAGGGGAACCAAGACTTTGCTATTTGCACCGATACTAGTCGTATTGGTTTGGAATGCCATTCTCTTGCAAAGGAGAACGTGCTATCCCTTGTGCATCTAAATCTTTATAGCTTATCGAGACTAGATATGCCACTCATGGTCTAGTGTTGGTGGCTATTGTTTTTACATTTGGAATTTGGCATCATCATTTTTCGATGAGAAATTTGTTCTCTACCTCGATCATAAATCTTTGGAATAATTATTTTCTCATAAGGAACTTCATGTTGACTCGAGGTCCTGACATCTTATGATCTTGATATTCCTTTTTATTCCCGAAGGGGAAATCGTGTTGCCAATGCGCTTTGTCGTAGGCAACAAGTGGTTGATTCTTTGATGTTGTCTGAATGGAATTATTTTTCTATCAAGTTCATCGGACATTTTGGTATACTTCGTTTATTGAGCTTTATCTCATTCTTTTTAAGGACTTGCGTCCGATGTCCTTTTATTGTGTTCGGTTCATTGGACGTACCGTTTTTGTACTACGTCAGTGTTCCGAATTATTTGGTATTTGATTCATCGGATGTACCGTTGTACTACATCGATGTCTTTGCTATTTGATTCATCGGATGTACCGTTGTACTACATCGATGTCTTAGCTTTATGATTCATCGGATGTACCGTTTGTACTACATCGATGTCTTTGCTTTTGATCCATCGGATGTACCGTTTGTACTACATCGATGTCTTTGCTATTTGATTCATCGGATGTATCGTTTGTACTACATCGATGTCTTTTCTTGGATTCATTGGGCGTACCATTTTTGTACTACGCCGTTGCACCGGCTCAATTTTCTGCTATTCTTGACGTTCCCCACGTCTTTTATCTACGGGAATGCCTTAGGGATTCCGGTTTTCATTCTTGAGCCCGGTGTTATTGTGGAAATTGAAGTTTCACCAGATTTCTTGCTAACTCTTTTGCGCACTTTATGGTGAACTTCCTATTTCAAATTTTCTTTTGTGTTAATATGCTTCTATGGTTGTTACTTCATATATTTCCTTCTTACTTATTGCGAGGACGCAATTTCTTTAAGGAGGGGAGTCTGTAACAACCCGCATATTTATCGATTTTATATTTAAATATTTTATCGTTCGTCGGATTTTGGTCCGAAAAGCTACTTTTTGCATACGGTCGAATTAGGACTCGAAACCACCTCCATTGAGTTCAAAATGCCGTTTGCGACCTTTTTGAGTATAAGCTTCGATATGTTTGGAGAAAGTTGAATTTTGCTACTTTTTGCTTAGGGTTTTGGTTTGGGCTGAGCCAACTTATGTATTCAGTCCCAATCCCCCTCTCCTCTTCATTACTTCATTCCAACTCCTCAAACTCAAGCTCCAACTGAAAATGGTGGAGAGGAAAAAGAATTAAAACTCCAAGCCCTAACTTCCTTAGCAAATCCATCTCCTTGCTCCAAACTCAAGAAGAACCCCTTGGTAAGCATCTCCTCCTTCTTCTCCAACTCTTTCTCCATTCAATTTCAGAAATTTCCTAAACCTAATTTTGGGAATGTTTCTTTTTTTAGCTTAGATTCAAGCTTCTAGTGTTGAGATTGAAGAGTGCTTGTTCTTGCCATTGCTTTCAAGCTTCATCTTCATAAATTTAGTTCAAAGGTGAGATTTTTATCTCACATCTATGACTATAATTATCTTTGGTTGTTGGGTATGAATTCCTAACACTTCTTCATGTGCATTTGCTCTTGATTTGGATTGGTTTTGTGAATATTCCAATTTTTGGGTTTTTAAGACAAATTTGTGTAAAATCCTTTTATGGATGATTGATCATGCTTTTGGTGATGCATCGAGGAGCATATAGGGCCGGGTTTCCGTTTGGCATAATCACTTAGAGCCAATGTTCGTCCGATTTCATTTTGGAAGAGTTTGCTCTTCATTTGTATAAGGCTGAAAAACAGCCCAGGCATGATTTAGTCGACTGAAATCTCTGTTCGGTCAACTGAACCTGAAACCCAAGAGTTTCCAGGCATGATTCAGTCGACTGAAAATCTCTATAATGTATAGACTCCATAATGTATACTTATTCTTTTGTGTAGTTCATGTAACTATTTCTTTTGTGATATGTGGATCTTTTTAGACCACTACTCTGATGTACACTTTCGTGTGTAATATTCATATCTATTTCCGCCTTTGTGATATGAATTGTCTATGACTGATTTATGTTATGTTTATTTTCTATATTTGTTTCCGAAGAAATTATAGCCACTGTGTAGTAGCTTTGAGTTTGTGTCGGTATGTCGGATTTCCTCTTGAGATGAAAAGTTATATTTTTATCCGGTATATCGGTACTCGCACAAAGCAATTATACAGATGGTCGCTCCTCAACAGCCTTATTCTCCGTGCTAGTTGACAGCATTCACAGTAATGTTCTTGGCTAGCGTGGGTATAGAGGTGGGGCGTCACAGTGCACATGCACGGCCCCGACCTGCGCCTCCGACCATCTCTACGGTCATCAACAAATCGAGCTCGACCTCGACAGCTAACAGCACAACCCAGAAATCACAATTCGAGAGTAATTTGAAATATTGATATTTGATCGAAAATCTGGAACATACACTCAATCGAAATCATTTCGCCGATGACAAGCTAGGCCACCGGAGGACTCGCCATCCATACTCATAACTCTTTTTAAATTAAAAATCTTTTTATTTAAGTAGTATATGTTTGATCAGTAAAGTCTATAAGGAATTAGAAGATGAGATCTTGGTTTTTAAAAGGTTTGGAAACCTGTTTAACAAGAACAGAAAACATCTTCATCCAGATATGCACACATATAATTGTATAATATACACAGACATGCCAGAATACATAATCATTTAAGCCCATTTCAGGTCATGCTTCAAAGATCATTCAGATGTATCAAGTTTAATAATTTAGAGAGGAGAGTTTGCTCACAGAATTTGAAGAACAGAGAACACGTGTTGTTTGAAACTACAGTATTGATTTTTTTTCTTTGAATCCTGCTTTGTTGTTGAATAATGTTTCTATATTTTCTTCTTTTCTGGAATGCTTAATTTTTTTTCTTTCTGGTATACTAGGTTATGGACGAACTGGAATACAAAATACACATATATATAGAAAGAGCATTTTGTATAAGTAGGTGTTTACAGGGAAGGTTTTATCCAGTCAAGCCTCTTTTGTTTTGAAGAGATTTTTCTTTTATCCGACTAAAGATATTTGTTTCAATTTGTTTACTGAAATGAGCTTTACATTTTTTTCGGCTTTAAAGATTTGTTTTGGTGTGCTTGAGAAGGATGTTATTAAATGCATGTCTCCATTTTTGTTTACATATGAATCATGTTTGAATTGTATATGCAGTTTGCTTGTACATATTTTTTCTTGTTCTTTTGTTTATTTTATTTTTTTGTTTCTTCTATTTTCTTTGCACATAGATGTTTTTATCTATCTTCTTGTGCAAGCCAAAGCCACATACAATATACATGTACTTCGTATGGAAATTATTATAGCATTTATGTTTTATTTTTACAAAAATAATCTTATGTATATGAATTACCCTATATATTTATTATTAACATAATTCTTAGTTTTATTTCTATTCATAGTTTAACTATCAAACATTAAATTTACAATGTATATTTTATTTTACAGTTTCCTCTTATATTTAATATCGATAGGATAAATTTTATGTTAAACGTTTTATAACCTTTTAAAGAAAATGAATTAAACACAATTTATACCTTAAATAAATAATCATACATATTATTCTTTCCAAAGTATAACCTTTTAAAGAAAATTCATATTGAATTTGCAAATCAAAATTTTGTTTATATCCAATTCAATTGAAAATATTCATTTTGAGTTTCGAATCCAAATTTTAAAACAAATAAGTATATATCTCTTACTAAATTTGAAATTTTAAAACAAATCCATAATTTAACCCAAAAATTTAATTTAATTACAAATTTAAGTTCGTCTTTAAAACTGGGATCGTTACAATAGAAATCATTTTAAAATATTTATATATAGACCAACGGTGTTTGTATAAATTTTTCTATCCTATGTTCAAGTGATACGGATATTTATCATTTCAATCCGTAATTTAAATATATATGCTTATATATCATTTTAACCCGCAATCTCAAATTTAATTCAAATGAAAATCGCTTTGGGTCCATCATTTCAACCCATAACGATTTTCTCTTATTCTACATATCGTTCGGATATGTATCATTTCAACCCATAGTGAATTCTATACTAACAGATTGCAGAGTGATAACAGATATGATAATAATAATAACAACAGGCATATATCATCAATAACAATATAATATAAACAACATGATAAGTTGTCATATCCCACAGGTGAACAGTTACAGATAATAGATATTCGGGCGGTCATAGAATCAAAACATATATAACAATTTAAACAACTACAACAACATATTTCAATTGTCGTTTCAATTGAAATCAAATTTAATAAATATAAGAACGTTAATCGTGAGTGATTATTCAGCTTTTGTGGCTAGAGAGATTTAACAAAGAAATGAGCTACGAATTCCAAAGCAACGTTAGGTGGATACGTTTTAATAGAGAAAATAGGCACGAAC
This sequence comes from Allium cepa, assembly GCA_030765085.1. Classification (NCBI taxonomy): domain Eukaryota; kingdom Viridiplantae; phylum Streptophyta; class Magnoliopsida; order Asparagales; family Amaryllidaceae; genus Allium; species Allium cepa. Next base: position 227,463,349 of record CM060939.1, read on the forward strand.
GACAAAGCTGATAATAGGGATCGACGGAATCAAATGCGAACTGGATCGATGAAGATAATTGATATAAGTGAACTATATATAACTACATATATAAAGTCGTACTATAAATCCAAACTTATGTAATATTTATATATAATTGGAAAAAACCAAATTTCATATTTATATAAAATAAATGTATATACACATGTATAAGCTTACATACAGGTTATAAGTAAAATCAATATTTATTACCAAACTAATATAAACAATATATTATATTTTAAAAAATGCTTATAACAATATATGTAGTAAAATATATATACATAAATGCAAGATACTTATATATATGTGTGTGTGTGCGTGTGTGTGTGTTCGAACATTCAAAATAGTCGGATATATCAAATTTCAAATCCAAGAGTTGGAAATCAACAACCAATAGTAAATCAATTTCAATAAATAGGGTTATACCAAATCAAATCCAAAACTCAAGGACCGAACACCGGGCTCACTTTAAATGGTTTCAAATATATACATATATCTTTCGAAAATATCAAATTGTACTTTGGAATTTGAAATCAAAACTGCTTTCACAAAATCACTCCCATAGCGAAGCTACTAAAGTGGCCTCTCCCCCACTCTGAAACTCAAAAATCAATGTCGATGATGCATGCACTCATCACAGAAATTATTTTCCAGCGACATAAGTGAGTTCTGGACTTCTATTTTTTTTTAAAACTTCTTTGAAAATTCTTTTTTTTGAAATCATTGGAACTCATTTGAAATCATTTGAAACATTTCTTATTTCGAAAATACTTTTAAATCGTATTATTATATATTTTCAAAATCTTAAAACCAATTTCAGAACACCGGAATTCAACTCCTTGGAATTCCAATTTAAAATCCTTCAGTTATAAATCGTTTTAAGATAAATCATTTTTAGATAAATCAAATTTCTTATATATAATTTTCAAAATTTCAAATCCTTTCGAAACTTCAAATTCTAGTTTTTAAAAGGTATATAATCCTTATTGGAAACATTTTCACTTTTATATATAGAATATAATCATACTTATCAAAATAATAATTTCGATATATAAAATTATTTTTAAAATACAAACAAACCCGATTTTTCAAAGGATGATTCAAGAATGGATTTTAAAACAAAGATAAAGTTTTAAATTAGAGGAACTCTAATCAAATAGAATTCTAATTCGAAGATAGACTCGATCGAAGATGAGATAATTAAATTTCAGATATGGATAGACTTACAGATATCGTGGGCCTCCTTAACAGGGTCAACCGTGATTTCAAAATAAGATCGGTGCATAATTCTGAGGCAAATCGACATTCGATCGCCAGAGATAGAATTCGGCATAAAAAGAGATAGTAGCATCTAAATCGAGGGATATATAATCTCTGGTGCATCATTTCCAATTGTAAAGGAGTTTCACCCCTTTACAGATCATTCAAAGATTGGCGGGATCGCCTATTCTTATAGAGATCATTCGAAGCGGAGTTATAGGATACTCCAGAATCGAGAAACACGAATAGGGTGAGAAAGATAATGGATTTTGGAAATGTAGGGAACGTTCCAAAGCCCAAAGGAAAGCTAAATCAAAAAGGAAGAAATTCAAGCTCGAACGAAAGTGATTCTGCAAACAAATTTACTATATATGCTAAGTTTGCCTAGAGCCAAAGCTCTGATACTAACTGTAACAGCCTACTATTTCAACCACTCGCATCCACACATGCCGGACTTGAATTGCTCAAAATATCATATTGTTAATTTATATTTGGCAAAACTCAGCATATACAGTAAATAAATCAATCACTGAATCACATACACAGAGTAATATAAAAATAATGCAGCAAAATAGATAAATAGTAGTTCATAAAGCTACTATATAAACATCAGAATTAGAATTAAAATACAGCACAATATCTCAAATACAGTGAAGTCTCCAATACAAACTGATGATATCTTTGAACAATTCAACTGGAAAAGCTGAAAGATGAATTGATAGTTGGTCTCCAAGCGAAGCTCCAAACTCCAAAGGTGAGTCTAAAATGCTGTGACACTCAGTCTGAACGAGAGTAAAGGAAAACACAAAACACTCGAGTCAAGATTAACATTCTTATATTAATAAATCCAACTCAAGTGAAATATCAACTAAAATACAATTAGCTTAAAGGATGTTTGGGATAACCATCCTCTAAAGATCCTGTGACGACCCGCCCTTCTATGCCCAGAAAGACGTAAGGTCTTGAAGAAAGAAAGGGATGAGAAAATAGAAAGATAGAGAAGAAAGAACAACAACATCAGAATCTCACAGTGGAATGGAACAAAATATAATAGATCACATAACTATTACATAATTTTACATATATCAGAGCTATACAAACAATACATCACATACTAGAAAGTTATAAACACCTGTCTAGTTAATACAACACAACTCAAACAAATAACAAAAAGATACCAACACAGCGGAACACTATATGTAGCCTACGACGTAGAAGCCTCCTGCTCCATTGCTCCTCCATAATTCGTCAAAAGCCAACCTGAATCCCTTGGCTACCCGTAAAAATTTGGGTACCCGAGAGTTTATGAAAAACAAAAATAAACTCCGGGTCAGACATGGGTCTGGTATGAGTAACAGGTTAAAGTTTCTTAACTTTGAAAAACATTTTAAAACAAAAGGTATGGGTAAGTTTTTACCTTATGCTAACCAAAACATTTGATAGGAAATTCTGTGATATTATAATAGGTCTAGGATTTTCAAGTAAATAGAAAATAGCCGAAATTGTTACATGATTAAATTCCAGCTACTAGCCACAAAAGTGGGTAATACAATCAAAACCGTTGGCACTTATTGGATTTTGGATTCCATACAATGGCAGGGCTACTGGGGTACCGCCCGATCACAGTACGGGGCCTAGATCACCGTATCGAGGATTACTCCCTTCATCCCCTGCAACACAAGGCCGGAACCATTCCTTACTGAACAGTCCCGAACAAGACAACCCCGACAGTTGGATCTCACAACTGTCCACACAGCCGAATAAAAAGGGACATCTAGACAGGGGAAAATCTTGTCCTGCTTGGGCATGACCCACCTAACCTTGCTGCACCTCCCCTGTTTTAGCCATTCCCGGTTGATGAGGCTTGAGGCTACGATTACCTTTAGAGAACATATTTCTTAGAATGCTCATCGCCCACCTGACGATGTTTTGGAAGCATTCAATCCATACAAGTTCGTTCCAGGTTCGAACGAAACCGAAGGCATTATCTCGTTACACTCATTTTGGAATCACCCTCAGAGTTAACGACGATAACCCTTGCATTCTAAATCTTCGTCTTCACTTCAGATTCACGACCTAACGTTAATTTGGAATCGATGTGGTTTTCGGATGTTCCAAATGTGGAAAACACGATCCTGGTCTCATCGAAATCCAAAACGTGTCTTTTAGGGCCAAGTTGTCTATTTAGTCTTAGCAGTTTAATTCAAAATAATTCAATACACACACAGATAGATAATTCACAATATTATAATAGATAGTCAACATCAATATAAACAGATAACCAATATTCTCACTACAAACAGATAATGCATATCATCATTACAACAGATAATTCATAACATCATCATACTTAAATCAAGCATCCATATCACATAGCATCAATTTCTCATATCTGAGAACTTAAATTATTCAAAGTAAACAATTTCATCCATCCATATATAAGCAATCATATAAGCTATAATTAATTTAAAATGAATTAAATTAAATATATCATCTCTAATTAATTTAAAGTAAATTAAATTAATTACTTCACCATTTAAATCTTGCTTACACAATTATTAATCAATCTCCAATCAATTAATAAATCATTCACTAATTACTTGTTTTCAATTAATCATACTTGATTAATTAACATTTAATTATATTCAAGTAATCATCCTTTAATTATTTTCACAAATTAATTATCTTATCTAAATATAGAAATTAACCTTAAATTACAAACGTTACATTACTTCTGAATTACACCAGTTAATTACTCTTTAATTTATTATTATTGATTAATTAATTTAAATTTATCATCCCATCGTTAATTATATCAATTAATGATTTCTAATTACATTTTAATTAATTCCAAGTTTTAAATTAATTACCTTAAGTAATTAATCTTCGATTAAACCACATTTATTAATCACCTCTGATTAATATCATTCAGTAATTAACTATCTTTAATTACTCATCAAATAAATTAATTACTCCTTAATTAATTTCTCTAATTTATCCCCTGATTAATTATACAAAGTAATTATATTCCAATTACTTTCATTATTAAATCACCCTCAGTTAATCATATTCAGTAATTATCTTCAATTACTTCCCTAAGTAATTATACTTATCACATCCTCAAAATGGTTGTCTAAATTAATTAAACTTAATTAATTAGCTTAAACAATTCATAGAATTAATTACAATGAGTAATTAATTCCTTAATTACTTCCATTAAGTAATTATACTTAATAATTCACAATTGCTTATCTTAAATAAATAATTTAATTAATTATTAAAAATAATCCCATTAATTTGTGTGTTTCATAATTTTAGTTAATGACCTTCATTAACTAATTATAATCCTTTAATTACTTTTCTAAAGTAATTAACTTACATTTTAAGTTAGTCTTAATAACTCATTAATTCTTTATTAACTTATTAATTTATTACTAATCATTAATTTAATATTAAACCAATGATTTCCTAAATACCAATTAATTTACCTTAACTTATATCTTATTTAAATAAATTTAACTCTTCATTTCTGAGTTAATTTATCCTAGTCATTAATTATCCACTTAGTTAATTTGATAATTACAAGCCTTAAGTCTTTAGAAACCCTTCTTCTATTTAATGATCAATTTATCATTAATAAGCTATTTAATCAATTTAATGTAAATTTACATTCAAATTTGTTTAAAACAAATTTTAAACTTAAAAATCTTATTTATTTAAAGGCTGAGATTCAACTACGTTTTGAATCCAATCTTATCTTGTTTTAAACTTTGTTTAAAATACGTATATTTTCATCTAAAAGCCCGGTTTTAAAAAAAATTTATAAAAACTTACATGTTTAAAACCCGTAGCTAAAAATACCCGAGACAAACAATTATTTTTACGAGCAAAACCCCACATTTCTTCGAGTCTGACACTCGAATCACTCGAGTGAAACTCGCGCAACAAATCCCTCTTTTTAAAGTGTTTTTAAATAAATTAAAATTTTAAACTTTATTTTATTTTAAACTGGAATTCAAATTTCTTTCGGGTCCAAACTTTTCTTCTATTTAAATAACCATGTTAAACCCTTATCTCATTTTAAAACCCAGTTTAAACAATTTTAAACTTTACAGGTTTTATAAAAAAAACCCTGTTCAACTTACCCAGGTTCCCCTTCAACACTACTCCGAGACAATCACGAGCACGCTTCGAGTCGCGAGAAGTATTTTCCCAAATTGAAACACTTAAAAACTCGAGTACCCCTCCCTTTTGCGTCAACCATTCCAGGCACCACAGTGCACCGTGCATATGCACGGTGCCGATGGTCGACGCAGACCATCGTTGACGATCTGACCACTCATCCATCACCCCAATACCTCCTCGCAACCATCAACATGTCCAATCCATCCTGAAATCAAAAAGAAGGGTTCGAGCTCCCATCAGAAAACACAGACAGCCCAAACCCAAACCTAGAAGTTCGCCGTCAACCCCACCTCGTTCACCAGAGACGCCACAATTCCGGCCATCACCACGTCTATGTCTCCTTTACCTCCCCTTAAGAGCACGCAACACTCGATCCACTATAGAGGTTGTGGTGATCGATTCTTTACGCGCAGCAAAAATTAGGGTTCTATAAGAAAATCCCCTACCGTGAATTCCTTGGTGAATTTTATCAACATCCACCATTTTTACACAAAACTCCATTCATACATCTTCCTCCAGAAAGAAACTCGAATCCCAAATTCACATAGATCACCCCAAAATCACAGATTCACTTATCATATACAACCCCGAACTAAACCTTAAATACTTAACTAAAAATAGTCATTCTGGTTTTAAAAATCAAATTTTTGTCTTAGCATTTGATTCATATGCCTGAAACTATGATTTAAAAGAAATGGGTTTTTAACTTATTTTAACTTTCCACTGTTAATCTATATTTTCCAGAACTATTATAAACAGTTTTCTTTTTAAACCAATTTCAGACTCAAGCCTATGTTATAATAACATTATATATTCAAAACTTATGACTTGCTAAATTTTAAATTAAGAATAAAAGAAATTTTCTTATGTGAACTTAAACCTGAAATCAAAACAGAGAAAGATACACAGTAATAAATTATCACATATCCACACCTTAACACAGAGATGTATTTGCAAAATATGCTCACAAATAACTAAGCTTCAGAGAGAACATATAGCAGAATACTTATACTTACATATTTATAAATGTGTTGTTACTCACCTGAGTTTTCCAAAACAGAGCTGCTTTATTTTTTTGAAGCATGCTTTTAAATTTTGCTAGCTCGAAATCTCTTGAAAACATGAATGCTAAAATGCTTTTGCTTCCTTGTTCTAGATATATAAACTGCATGTACGCTTTAGTTTTGAAAAGATGCAGACTTCGGGTTTCAGAGATGCACATGCTTGACTTCAGATTTTGAAAAGAAGATACTCAAACTTAAAAATCTCAGATTTCCAGAGATGGAGACCCTGGTTTGTATTGAATTTTATGTAGATGTTTAGGTTGAACTTTGTTTAGTTTAGATAGTATTTCAGGTTTTCTCAGTTTTAGATACTCGAAAGTGAGATGGAGTTGATATATAAGAAGCAAGTTTACAGGTTATATTATGTTTGTGCACAGGGTGATATTTTGTTGTACAAAAAGTTCAGAGATATTTCTTTACATTTCGGCTGAAATGAAAGTATTAAATGCCCTTTGTACTTTTTGTTTGCTCTAGCTTACCTTATCTATGTTGAAACTTAACTAAACAGCATAAATTAAACTTCCTATATAAGCTTCTTACCTGTTTTCTTACTTATCCTATTTTAGTGTATGTATTTAGATATTTTCCTCTTTGTCTTGTTTACAGGCCCGTCACTTTGTTCTTTTTATACACTTTGTTCTTGCAGATCATCATTTTGTAGGCATCAAATATGACAAAGCCTGTTTTATATCTTTTTATTTGTACTTATCTATATATTTTTGTCTGGTTATGATTTATTTTATCTTGTGTGTATATATATTAGTTTCACTTGCCTGCAAATCTTGCTATGTTTTCATACTTTATCTTACTTTGTTCTTGCATGTAAACTTATCTTTAATTTCTGTACATGTATACTTATATTGTTGTCTTGTTCATGAATGTATTTATACCCATTTTAATACCATACATTTAATTTATGTTTGTGTTTAATATATTTTAAGACTTGTTTTATTTTAAAACATGTTTGAAAGATGTTATTTCTAATTTACAAATCATTACTTCTCATGTTAATGTATTCAAATAAATTTTGAAATAGTCATTTCTATCTATATTAAAATCCATTTGTAAGAATATTACATTATTAATATTGTTAAATATAACTCATTATTACATTAAAATAATTCACAAATGAATTTGTCTTCTTATTCAATACATTACTTATTTTATTAGCTACATTAAAAACAAACAAATCTTTTTATTTAAATTTAAACTTAAACTAAAATCAATTTTAAATAATTAAGTTTTTAGTTTGGGCATTAAAATCATATGATTATTTATTCAATAGCTTATATCAAATTAAATATAATTTTAATTTATCAAAAATGTTAGAATAAGAAAGCAGGCCTATATATATTAAATTTAAAACAAAGATTTATCTAGTTATAATATATACAGATATGTATACATTACAAATATAAAACAATTTATTTGCCTTTAAAATAGATTATCAGTTTAAATATTTATTTTAAAGAAGATTATTAAATTTATTATTAACAATATGGTCAATTCAATTAAATTTTGACATAAATTATTAAATTGTTATTGTCAAAATTTCCGGGATATCACATTCTTCCCCCCTTAAAAGAATTTCGTCCCCGAAATTTAAAACAAAGGTAATTTAATAATTTAATTAAAGATTTAATTTCAAAACACAGACAGATATCAATCATATGCTAGCAAGCATAGCAACCAATTTATCCATATACAAATCTAATTGTCTAGATAAAAATTCTTAATAGAATTTTCTCGAGTTTCCCCAAGTATAAATATTGGGATACTCTCTCTACATAATCCAAACAAAACAATATTACTAAGCTACTGAGTTTCTATTCATCTGGATCCACAAAACAGAATATCAGACTACAGATAAGTCCGACTCAACAACCAAAAATCTCCGAACTGCTGATTCTACAATCAAAGATAGCTCTTACACGTACTCCCTCAGAGATACGTGAAACACTCCGAATCTCAGATATCCAAAATACTCTTTTGATGATCCTGGACTGCATACATCCTTACTGATCAGCTCAACTCTTGCTGATATCCCCAGAAACAAATTGATTCAAAAACAATCCAAAATGATCTTTCCAAGATCAACCACAACTCAGAACACAAACTCCATCCCAAATCAAAAAACTGATCTCACTTCTTCTCATACGGAAAGATAATACAAATGCACTTCAATCTGGTCTTAAGATCCTGAAAAATTTCCAGTAGAAACTCTCTAATCCAAAATACTGCAAATTCTAGTTATTTCCCACACCAACAGCTGCCACCATGCTTCCACTGCGCTACTCTGGTCAGAATAGGTGAGAATGTTGATGATGGTCTCGAGGACAAGCTGGACAACACATCTAAGAACTATGGTTCAACGGATCCTTAAAAGAACTCAGAAGTTCCTCCAAAACTCGAGCTGCTTCACCAACTCATTTTTTGAAAAATCACCTTACCGCACCATCGATACCACTCCTGGAATCCAGAAGATACCAAACTCAATCTCCAGATACGGACAAAATTCACATCCAGAAAAATCAGACCCAAGAGAAGCTCAAACAATCGCAAGTCACCTTTGCGATCAATCTAGCCCATTACCAAAGAAAAACTGTTCTCTCTTTACCAAACAGAACAGCCTATGCTTATTTGGCCAATTCATCAAAGAAATGGAACCACACTGCAATTTCTGAACTCCACTGCTGATGCAGAAGTTAAATACTTCCTTGCCAATACCAATGCCAAGAAATTCCTAATCCAGTGCTCTTCGAGAGACTTGGACCTCAAACCAACAGAAACATTTTACTGAACTCAGCCCCAACATCGAAACAGCTATACTTTCTTAACTAATTCCAAAGAAACATCTTCAAAGACTTCGATAGTCACTGTGCCTCATCACACAGCTACTACATCCAGAGGTAAGATATCCGGACTTACTCATGCCAAACCGATGAGTCCAAACTCTAGCTCATCCAAACTTACGTTCAAAAATGAACTCCGAACCTTAACAGGTTTTCTTCAGAGATCAATGAAATCCTTACTCCATCCAAAGCTCACTCGAGACAGTAATAGGTCTACAGTCTCGACAAATATGCTTCCAATCTCAAATATTCAAACTCCAATCATTGGTAGTCGTGTTACACACACCACTACTCTATCTACCTTTATAACTTATATTGGATAACCCGGACAGGTAATCCAACAAATAGGTAGAAATAAATATATATATATTTATATATTAAAATTACAAATACGCTCTCTCAAGAAAGAAATCACTCAAAAGCCTAGGTATTCACTCAACCTAGCGCTCTGATACCAACTGTGACGACCCGCCCTTCTATTCCTAGAAAGACGTATCGTCTTGAAGAAAGAAAGGGATGAGAAAATAGAAAGATAGAGAAGAAAGAACAACAACATCAGAATCTCACAGCGGAATGGAACAAAATATAATAGATCACATAACTATTACATAATTTTACATATATCAGAGCTATACAAACAATACATCACATACTAGACAGTTATAAACACCTGTCTAGTTAATACAACACAACTCAAACAAATAACAAAAAGATACCAACACAGCGGAACACTATATGTAGTCTACGACGTAGAAGCCTCCTGCTCCATTGCTCCTCCAGAATTCGTCAAAAGCCAACCTGAATCCCTTGGCTACCCGTAAAAATTTGGGTACCCGAGAGTTTATGAAAAACAAAAATAAACTACGGGTCAGACATGGGTCTGGTATGAGTAACAGGTTAAAGTTGCTTAACTTTGAAAAACATTTGAAAACAAAAGGTATCACGTAAGACTCCCCACAAATAAACATGGGTAAGTTTTTACCTTATGCTAACCAAAACATCTGATAGGAAATTCTATGATATTATAATAGGTCTAGGGTTTTCAAGTAAATAGAAAATAGCTGAAATTGTTACATGATTAAATTCCAGCTACTAGCCACAAAAGTGGGTAATACAATCAAAACCGTTAGCACTTATTGGATTTTGGATTCCATACAATGGCAGGGATACTGGGGTACCGCCCGTCACAGTACGGGGCCTAGATCACTGTACCGAGGATTACTCCCTTCATCCCCTGCAACACAAGGACGGAACCATTCCTTACTGAACAGCCCCGAACAAGACAACCCCGACAGTTGGAGCTCACAACTGTCCACACAGCCGAATAAAAAGGGCATCTAGACAGGGGAAAATCATGTCCTTCTTGGGCATGACCCACCTAACCTTGCTGCACCTCCCCTGTTTTAGCCATTCCCGGTTGATGAGGCTTGAGGCTACGATTACCTTTAGAGAACATATTTCTTAGAATGCTCATCGCCCACCTGACGATGTTTTGAAAGAATTCAATCCATACAAGTTCGTTCCGGGTTCGAACGAAACCGAAGGCATTATCTCGTTACACTCATTTTGGAATCACCCTCAGAGTTAACGACGATAACCCTTGCATTCTGAATCTTCATCTTCACTTCAGATTCACGACCTAACGTTAATTTGGAATTGATGTGGTTTTCGGATGTTCCAAATGTGGAAAACCCAATCCCGGTCTCATCGAAATCCAAAACGTGTCTTTTAGGGCCAAGTTGTCTATTTAGTCTTAGCAGTTTAATTCAAAATAATTCAATACACACACAGATAGATAATTCACAATATTATAATAGATAGTCAACATCAATATAAACAGATAACCAATATTCTCACTACAAAGAGATAATGCATATCACCATTACAACAGATAATTCATAACATCATCATACTTAAAATAAGCATCCATATCACATAGCATCAATTTCTCATATCTAAGACCTTAAATTATTCAAAGTAAACAATTTCATCCATCCATATATAAGCAATCATATAAGCTATAATTAATTTAAAATGAATTAAATTAATTATATCATCTCTAATTAATTTAAAGTAAATTAAATTAATTACTTCACCATTTAAATCTTGCTTACACAATTATTAATCAATCTCCAATCAATTAATAAATCATTCACTAATTACTCGTTTTAAATTAATCATACTTGATTAATTAACATTTAATTATATTCAAGTAATCATCCTTAAATTATTTTCACAAATTAATTATCTTATCTAAATATAGAAATTAACCTTAAATTACAAACGTTACATTACTTCTGAATTACTTCAATTAATTACTCTTTAATTTCTTGTTATTGATTAATTAACCTAAATTTATCATCCCATCATTAATTATATCAATTAATGATTTCTAATTACATTTTAATTAATTCCAAGTTTTAAATTAATTACCTTAAGTAGTTAATCTTCAATTAAACCATATTTATTAATCACCTCTGATTAATATCATTCAGTAATTAACTATCTTTAATTACTCATCAAATAAATTAATTACTCCTTAATTAATTTCTCTAATTAATCCCCTGATTAATTATATGTGACGCCCCACCTCTATACCCACGCTAGCCAAGAACACTACGGTGTAGTGCTGTCAACTAGCACGGAGAATAAGGCTGTTGAGGAGCGGCCATCAATAGTTGGCCTTACACTAGTATTGGTTATCTCGATAGGAGTGATATATATATTCTTTCATTTTTCATCTCTGGTTTATTTTCTCCCATCGACATACCCCAATTCCAGTATAAAACGAACTACGATGGTTCGTAATAGTTTAGAACAGTAAATATAAAATAACAACACAGATAATATAAATGCGGAACACAGATGAAACAGAAATTCTCATATATACAATAACTGATGTCAGTTACAATACATTTGACACGGTACATATGATACAACTACAACAATCGACTCAGGAAGTTACATATACAAGTACATTAACGTATATAATATACATGAATACATATCTTCCTATACAATCATACAGACTACTACAAATAACGACGACTGCTCCAAAAGATATGAAAGAACTTCATAGCTCTAGCAGCAACCCAAAGCAGAATATCTACAACCTGAAATACTCGGTCTGACCCGAGTATTAAATTCAAAAGAAAATAATACTCGGGTCAGTCTAATTCAAACTCAGTTATTAGTGCATAGAAGCAATAATAATCAAATAATGAATAGACGACGGTAATTAAACCAAATCAGAATGCAATTCAGAATATTGAATTGAAATAACAGAACAGTTCAAACCATTGAAATATAGAACAGTTCAAACCATTGAAATATCAATTAAAATATTAAGATGAGTAGGGCTGCAGTACACGCACGCGTGTACTGCCTCGCCACTACAGCACATGAACTACGCAAAAGATTAATAAATCAAAACAAAATAGGATCTCAATAAAAACAATACCGTGTGGCTGCAGTTCACGCTTGCGTGCACTGCCTTGCCACCACAGTGATGATGTACCCAAGAGATCAACGAACCAAAATCAATGGAGAATCAAATATCGATGCCACTGCCTCAATAATATAATGCAACAGGTCTGGGAGGCACGTATGTGCATCAAAAACCAGTCAATGAATGGGACAACGAGATGAACCAGACCAGGCAACCACATAAATGAAACAAACAGCCAACTAACTCGAATGGTGCTACTACAGCAACCAAAATTTGTTGCAACATGATACAATACAATGAATGCAACAGGGAATTCAAAGAAACAGGAGTAAGCAAGCTATTGAACCCCAATGCGAAAATTCAAAGGCAAGTATATACACATACTGTTGTAGCGAGGACTGCAGAAAGTCCATATATAATGCAACTGAGATGTGTGGGTACACAATAAAATTCCAGGAGCAACAACAATCACATATATACATACCTGAATGCCTATATGTACATGATAACAGAAAGACAAGTATAAGTTCAAATGAAAACACAGCAAGGCCAAATACACATCAACAAAGTCCAAGACCAGTGAATCGCTAGGGTCGACCAGGCAGCAACCAAATGAAATATCACTGGAGCATATATATATATATATATATATGTATGCATATAAATGATGCTAAACAAATTACAAACTGCTCATAACATAGCAGTTCGAATGACAATGCAAGCCCCAGAAGGTCCCAATGAAACTGACGCTCACGTGCAAGCCTCGAGTAAACATGAATTGGTGATATAGCTATTTAAAGTGGATATGCAAGTGCAAACTCAAGTGGTGCATAAAATCTGGTTAGCTGTGCAACAGGTGGCTAGTGCACACTACTGAAATGCACGCACGAATTAGCAGTGCTACGGTTGACAGTGCATATACATGAGGTCAAAGATCAAGACAAACACACATGAACTGATAGAGGACGCAAGTGGCTTCAGGAAGAACAAAGTTCAAAATTTCACTTTTTGCATGAAATTACAACTTGCAGTGATTACAAGTGAGTGACCACAAAACTACTCCATAAGGAGATGAAGACTGATAATTCTCAAATACTTACCTAAATGCTCAGATGACAAAGTTCACAAAAGAAATCAACAGTAACAAGTTCAACCACAAAAGTCAAAATCACCACAAAAACAACATCACAAACCGAAGTCAAAAGATAGGAATCGAACAGTTTAGATTCGAAACTATGGTGCCAAAGAATCAAATAATCGAACCAAGTCACAGTTCAAAACCACATGAATTGAAAAAGTCAGTGAACAACCTCAAATATCTATACCAAATCAAATGCCAACTCAAATCAGTTAACACTTCAAAACAAATATATATATACGAACGCAATTAAGGAGATTGAACTCATATAACCAAAATCAAGATTTTCGAATGAATTAGATGTGAGAGATGAACACTCACCTTTGTCGACGAGTTTAGAAGAAGCCGACCACACCAGAAATCGAGCGAAGCCATAGTCTTCATTCGATCGAGCTTCAATGGTTGGCGACTTCGATTGTCACAAGCCCTAGTTTTCGAAAAGAGGGGCGAACGTGAAGGAGTGAATGAACGTGAGAACAATGGCCGCCATTTATTTTCTTTTTGCTTACTTTTAGGTTTAGGGTTAAATGAATGAACGGGGAAAAAGAAAGAAAAGAGGGGTCGGGTATACTTGCAAAGCAAATTTTCTCACGGCATCGAACATTTGAAAATGTTGGCCGAGAATTTATTTTAAATCCCGAATTTTCTTTTAACAATTTATAAATCAATTTTAATTCAAAATTTAAAAACTTCAAATAGAAATTTGCAACAATATTAATCTTCTAAATGTCGATTATTAATTGATGCAAATACCGGGTTGTTACATTATACAAAGTAATTATATTCCAATTACTTTCATTATTAAATCACCCTCAGTTAATCATATTCAGTAATTATCTTCAATTACTTCCCTAAGTAATTATACTTATCACATCCTCAAAATGGTTGTCTAAATCAATTAAACTTAATTAATTAGCTTAAACAATTCATAGAATTAATTACAATGAGTAATTAATTCCTTAATTACTTCCATTAAGTAATTATACTTAATAATTCACAATTGCTTATCTTAAATAAATAATTTAATTAATTATTAAAAATAATCCCATTAATTTGTGTGTTTCATAATTTTAGTTAATGACCTTCATTAACTAATTATAATCCTTTAATTACTTTTCTAAAGTAATTAACTTACATTTTAAGTTAGTCTTAATAACTCATTAATTCTTTATTAACTTATTAATTCATTACTAATCATTAATTTAATATTAAACCAATGATTTCCTAAATACCAATTAATCTACCTTAACTTATATCTTATTTAAATAAATTTAACTCTTCATTTCTGAGTTAATTTATCCTAGTCATTAATTATCCACTTAGTTAATTTAATAATTACAAGCCTTAAGTCTTTAGAAACCCTTCTTCTATTTAATGATCAATTTATCATTAATAAGCTATTTAATGAATTTAAATGTAAATTTACATTCAAATTTGTTTAAAACAAATTTTAAACTTAAAAATCTTATTTATTTAAAGGCTGAGATTCAACTATGTTTTGAATCGAATCTTATCTTGTTTTAAACTTTGTTTAAAATACGTATATTTTCATTTAAAAGCCCGGTTTTTAAAATTTTTTATAAAAACTTACATGTTTAAAACCCGTAGCTAAAAATACCCGAGACAAACAATTATTTTTACGAGCAAAACCCCACATTTCTTCGAGTCTGACACTCGAATCACTCGAGTGAAACTCGCGCAACAAATCCCTCTTTTTAAAGTGTTTTCAAATAAATTAAAATTTTAAACTTTATTTTATTTTAAACTGGAATTCAAATTTCTTTCGGGTCCAAGCTTTTCTTTTATTTAAATAACCATGTTAAACCCTTATCTCATTTTAAAACCCAGTTTAAACAATTTTAAACTTTACAGGTTTTATAAAAAAAAACCCTGTTCAACTTACCCAGGTTCCCCTTCAACACTACTCCGAGACAATCACGAGCACGCTTCGAGTCGCGAGAAGTATTTTCTCGAGTTGAAACACTTAAAAACTCGAGTACCCCTCCCTTTTGCGTCAACCATTCCAGGCACCACAGTGCACCGTGCATACGCACGGTGCCTATGGTCGACGCAGACCATCATTGACGATCTGACCACTCCATCCATCACCCCAACACCCCCTTGCAACCATCAACATGTCCAATCCATCCTGAAATCAAAAAGAAGGGTTCGAGCTCCCATCAGAAAACACAGACAACCCAAACCCAAACCTGGATGTTCGCCGTCAACCCCACCTCGTTCACCAGAGACGCCACAATTCCGGCCATCACCACGTCTATGTCTCCTCTACCTCCCCTCAAGAGCACGCAATACTCGATCCACTATAGAGGCTGTGGTGATCGATTCTTTACGCGCAGCAAAAATTAGGGTTCTATAAGAAAATCCCCTACCGTGAATTCCTTGGTGAATTTTATCAACATCCACCATTTTTACACAAAACTCCATTCATACATCTTCCTCCAGAAAGAAACTCGAATCCCAAATTCACATAGATCACCCCAAAATCACAGATTCACTTATCATATACAACCCCGAACTAAACCTTAAATACTTAACTAAAAATAGTCATTCTGGTTTTAAAAATCAAATTTTTGTCTTAGCATTCGATTCATATGCCTGAAACTATGATTTAAAAGAAATGGGTTTTTAACTTATTTTAACTTTCCACTGTTAATCTATATTTTCAAGAACTATTATAAACAGTTTTCTTTTTAAACCAATTTCAGACTCAAGTCTATGTTATAACAACATTATATGTTCAAAACTTATGACTTGTTAAAGTTTAAACTAAGAATAAAAGAAATTTTCTTATGTGAACTTAAACCTGAAATCAAAACAGAGAAAGATACACAGTAATAAATTATCACATATCCACACCTTAACACAGAGATGTATTTGCAAAATATACTCACAAATAACTAAGCTTCAGAGAGAACATATAGCACAATACTTATACTTACATATTTATAAATGTGTTGTTACTCACCTGAGTTTTCCAAAACAGAGCTGCTTTATTTTTTTGAAGCATGCTTTTAAATTTTGCTAGCTCGAAATCTCTTGAAAACATGAATGCTAATATGCTTTTGCTTCCTTGTTCTAGATATATAAACTGCATGTACGCTTTAGTTTTGAAAAGATGCAGACTTCTGGTTTCAGAGATGCACAGGCTTGACTTCAGATTTTGAAAAGAAGATACTCAAACTTAAAAATCTCAGATTTCCAGAGATGGAGACCCTGGTTTGTATTGAATTTTATGTAGATGTTTAGGTTGAACTTTGTTTAGTTTAGATAGTATTTCAGGTTTTCTCAGTTTTAGATACTCGAAAGTGAGATGGAGTTGATATATAAGAAGCAAGTTTACAGGTTATATTATGTTTGTGCACAGGGTGATATTTTGTTGTACAATAAGTTCAGAGATATTTCTTTACATTTCGGCTGAAATGAAAGTATTAAATGCCCTTTGTACTTTTTGTTTGCTCTAGCTTACCTTATCTATGTTGAAACTTAACTAAACAGCATAAATTAAACTTCCTATATAAGCTTCTTACCTGTTTTCTTACTTATCCTATTTTAGTGTACGTATTTAGATATTTTCCTCTTTGTCTTGTTTACAGGCCCGTCACTTTGTTCTTTTTATACACTTTGTTCTTGCAGATCATCATTTTGCAGGCATCAAATATGACAAAGCCTGTTTTATATCTTTTTATTTGTACTTATCTATATATTTTTGTCTGGTTATGATTTATTTTATCTTGTATATATATTAGTTTCACTTGCCTGCAAATCTTGCTATGTTTTCATACTTTATCTTACTTTGTTCTTGCATGTAAACTTATCTTTAATTTCTGTACATGTATACTTATATTGTTGTCTTGTTCATGAATGTATTTATACCCATTTTAATACCATACATTTAATTTATGTTTGTGTTTAATATATTTTAAGACTTGTTTTATTTTAAAACATGTTTGAAAGATGTTATTTCTAATTTACAAATCATTACTTCTCATGTTAATGTATTCAAATAAATTTTGAAATAGTCATTTCTATCTATATTAAAATCCATTTGTAAGAATATTACATTTTTAATATTGTTAAATATAACTCATTATTACATTAAAATAATTCACAAATGAATTTGTCTTCTTATTCAATACATTACTTATTTTATTAGCTACATTAAAAACAAACAAATCTTTTTATTTAAATTTAAACTTAAACTAAAATCAATTTTAAATAATTAAGTTTTTAGTTTGGGTATTAAAATCGTATGATTATTTATTCAATAGCTTATATCAAATTAAATCTAATTTTAATTTATCAAAAATGTTAGAATAAGAAAACAGGCCTATATATATATATTAAATTTAAAACAAAGATTTATCTAGTTATAATATATACAGATATGTATACATTACAAATATAAAACAATTTATTTGCCTTTAAAATAGATTATCAGTTTAAATATTTATTTTAAAGAAGATTATTAAATTTATTATTAACAATATGGTCAATTCAATTAAATTTTGACATAAATTATTAAATTGTTATTGTCAAAATTTCCGGGATATCACAGATCCATGGAACTATCTACTAGGAGGAAATACACGCTATTAACAACCAAACGACATTATAACACCATGGTCATTTCAAAATAATTTATACTTCAAAACAAAAATATCATTTCCGTTTCAATTATATATATTTCCAAATTATAGCACTTTTAAAACTAAATTGATACTTTCATACATATTTTATTTAACTTCATTTTTTTAGTTTTGAAATATTCACTTAATAAATCCATTATCATTTAAATAGCCTTAACTTGCATTGAACTAAATATTTCTTCAATTTATTAAAACTTGAAATATCCATTTAATCACTTTAAATCAAAATCAAGTTATGAAATCATATCTTAAAATTTCAATTCAATAGTTTCAAATCGATTTAATTAAACAAAATTCTTAATTAAATACAATAAATTCAAATTTGTCTTTCCAACCTTAACTTATAAAATCATTATAAAGATCTATTTTTAAAATAAAATTTTAAATAAATACTTATACATATTATATACTAATTAAATCATACTTTATTAAATTAAAACTTATTATTAAATCTACTTTATATTAAAACTTATTTATATATAAAATATTTCCAAATTAAATAGAACCATATATATTTCCTTTCAAAACCATAGAAATCATTTTAAAATATTTACATAAAGACCAATGGTGTCTGTATAAATTTTTCAATCCTATGGTCAAGTGATATGGATATTTATCATTTTAATACGTAATTTAAATATACATAGGTATATATCATTTCAACTCACAATCCCAAACTTAATTCAAATGAAAATCGCTTGGGTCTATCATTTCAACCCATAACGATTTTCTCCTATTCTACAGATCGTTCGGGTATTTATCATTTCAACCCATAGTGAATTCTATACTAATAGGGAACTTGCAGAGTGATAACAGATATGATAATAATAATAACAGGCATATATCATCAATAACAATATAATATAAACAACAGGATAAAGTGTTATATCCCACAGGTGAACAGTTAGAGATAATAGCATATATGACAATTTAAATAACTACAGTAGCATATTTCAATTGTCGTTTCAATTGAAATAAAATTTAATAAATATAAGAACGTTAATCGTGAGTGATTGCTCACCATTCGAGGCTGGAGAGATTTGAGAACGAAATGAGCTACGAATTCCAAAGCAACACTAGATGGATACGATTTGATGGAGAAAACAAGCACGACGGACAAAGATGATAACAGGGATCGATGGAATCAAATCAGAACTGGATCGATGAAGATAATTGGTATAAGTGAACTATATATAACTATATATAAAGTCGTATTCTAAATCCAAACCTATACAATATTTATATATAATTGGAAAAAAAAACCAAATTTCATATTTATATAAAATAAATGTATATACACATATACAAGCTTACATACAGGTTATAAGTAAAATCAATATTTATTACCAAACTAATATAAACAATATATTATATTTTAAACAATACTTATAACAATATACGTAAAAATATATGTATGCATAAAATGCAAGATACTTATACACACACACACACACACACACACACACACATTGTACAACTTCATATACAAACATACGATTTAAAACCAATATATATATATATATATATATATATATATATATATATATATCTAAAATAAAGATCTATTTATATAAATATACATATTAGTTACCAAATTCATACATAAACTGCATATATAGCATCTTTCAACTAATACCTATTGAGACAAATATATATATATATATATATATATATATATATATATACATATATAGTCAAATAAATGCAGACCCATACGATTTAATGTGTACACTTATACTTCGTTTGAATAAATACTGTCCTATATATACAAACAGCATATTGTAAAATTCATTTATATGCAATTGTCTGTAGAACTAACATACCCAAATCTTATAAATATGTTATATCACTTATATATACAACAATAAATTAGATAACATATGTCATATATATACCCATGCAAGATATAAATATATATGCAGACAACTGTACTTTATATATATTCTTCTTAAAATAAAAGCCAAATGTCCAAACTCTGATTATAATTTTTTATATTTGAAAACTAAATATATATATATATATATATATATATATATACGCATATATAACCTTACTTATATCACAGTATATATATTGTACTAATATATAAGCAGCAGACCCCAATTATTGTACTATATATATATATATAACAAAATATAAACATATATGTACTTCATATATACAAATATATATATATATATATATATATATATATATAAAAACTTAGCATATAGCACTGATACAATCTTGCTTACATAACTAATGCCTAAATATGTATATACTTTAATTCAACGTCTAACAGACATGCTCTACATACCTATAAAAATCATATATACAATTAACAAACTTATAATAAAAATATTTATATATTATACAACGTATAACAATCTATATATACTTATAACCACACGTGCATAAATATATAATTTATAATATGGATTAGGATGCAAGCTTATTCATATGTAAAATATATATGCCTAAATTCAAAATATACAGACTGTGAAAATTTATATTTCAAATATCAACATAAATATATACTTTACATTATATACAACACATGAATACATATGTAAACTTAGTATAAAAATATATAACATATCATTTACTGTCAAATACATATTCTTTATTTAAATCAATCCAAAATAATATGTGCTATATGAAATACAGACTATATGAATGCAAATGAAGCAACAGTTAAAACAAGTATTTTATACCCATTCGAATATTAAAAAAATATATAACAAAACAATATATATATATAGGTACCTAGTGCGAGATAAGGAGTGAAGAGGGAGATGATGAATCTATGGCGCAAGGCGGTAGGGTTGTAGAGTTTGGATCTGGCGTGTGGGTTTAGGTAGTTTAGCATAGTGCTACAGGCGTGTGCGTGGGATCGGCGATTGGAGGGCGGAATTCTAGGTGAGGGGAAGATGCAGCAAGTGGAGGTAGGCTTGGGAGAATGAGTCTCGATTGCTAGAAGAGAGGAAGGGGTGGAGAAGAGAAAAATGTTGAGAGAAGAATATGAATGATGAAGATAAAATGTTGAGAAGGTAAAATGACAGAGAACAGATGTATGGGTGTAGGGGAGGAAATAGGAAAAGCAGGAAGAAGAATGAACCGATTAAATAGGAAAGCCAAATAATATAAATGTTCTGTGAATAGTATAATTTACATCTGAAACGAATGCACAGAACAAAAAAGGTAACTAAGAATGAATATGAACGAACCAACAAGAATTCAGCTAACAACTAATGCAATATTATTATTGTGGTGCATCTGTATGCTACAATTTGAAAAGTGATGGAAAGTTAACGGTCACAAATTGTGGTACCGATACAACGTAGCTTTTTATCGTTTCCTTCTCATACCGAACCTTAAAACATAGAAATAAATATACTGTGGAGATCAGCACGATGAGACGATCAACATAGTATACAAATATCAATGGTATGATCATCTTATCAAAAGTCGATAATCGATACCGAAAATGCTGCTATTTTGTCGAAAATAAGGTAAGCGGAGCAATAGCAGTCCAAATTTGGAAAAACGAAAGATTTTGACTCACTTAGAAGATGGTTTAGAAATTTTCTGTATAAAAATATTCAGGTTTGGAAAACGTTTTATTATCATTAAATATTAACGGATTGAATTGAAATAGAATTTCACAATAAAATAAACTTCCATATAATTAATTAAAAATTTACCATTTACTATGTTTAAATATACGTATTTAAAATATAAAATTTTATTGTTTAAAATTTCATAAAATTTCAATTAATTATCTTATTTAAAACCATTAAAAATTTTGGGTTGTTACAGTAAACTAATTGAATTTGAATAAATGAATGATTAGTAAAATCCAATGTTAATAAAATGTGATTTTAATTGAAAAAATCAATTCAAGGAATATTAATGAAAAGTGAAATAATATTGATTTGGTTATGAATTGACTAGATATAGATATTGGATAGTTATTGGATGTTAGTTGGATGATAGTTGTTTGATGGTTGGACTTGTTGCCTTTTGTTGCATTAGCTATATTGGCATATATAGTTGTGTATTGGTATATGTTTACTGTCATTGTTTTCATATATACATGTTTCTCATTATTGTGGAGTATTTAGTACATGCAGATGGCGTTTGCTTTGCATTTGGAGCTCACTTTCATGCTATATTAGCCGTATATGTGCGTTAATAATATATAATGTACATATCTCAGATTACACATCGTACTTTTACACCTTTTTCCCTATGGGATGCCTCATCCTCGAAGATGAGATGTATAAGTGTGATATGTGTGTGTGTGTGTGTTGTGATCCTACTACGATCGAAGCGTGCAAACGAGACACTGGCGAAATTTTTTTGAAAATTTAAAGCGTTAGAAATTTTTTGAGAAATTTGGAAAAATTATGATAACTGTAATTTTGATTTTGAGTTAAAATTAAACGATATTAGTAGTTTTGAAAAGATAACTATAAATGGATTTGTAAACTTAGAAAAGGTTTTGTAAGAAGCTTAACTAAATGATTTTGAGAAAAGTTAAAAGGTTTAAATGAATTTGAAATCTAGTTTGAACGAATTGTTTTGAAAATTTAATAGATTTGTGACTTTTTCTTACTTTGTAATTTCGAGGACGAAATTCTTTTAAATAGGGGAGAATGTAATGATCCAGAATTTTGGTCATTCGAAATTCGTATATTTAATTGATTTTAAATATTTAAATGTTAATTTTATAAGCTGTATGAATTATATTTCGAATATAAGGATTTAATGGGATAATTAAATTGTTAATTGAATATTTGAAAGTGTATAAATATTTGGAATTTAAATTAAATGTGAATGAAAATGATTTATAAAGATGAATTAAATTCTATTTGAATTAGACCGATGTTAGAGCATTTTTAAATTGAATTAAAAGTTGATTTGTAAAAAATTGAATATTTTAATATTTAATTGACGAGTGAAAATGGTAATTTTTCAAACAGTCTCGGATTTCGATGAAATTAGTTTCGTTTGATCCGTAATGTTATATTATTGTAAGATTTCAAATTTCGTGTCAATCGGATTTACGGTTTGTCCGGGGCAAGCTAAAACACGTAGAATTTGGTTTAAGTGAAATTTTAAATTTAAATAATTCAATTCGAAAACCTATATTCCACATACGATCAAGTTGGCTTTCGATATATATTTCACTGTGCTTGGAATAGGGGTAAAACATTATAAATGTTAGGCGGCAAGCTTCGTTTCGTGTTCGAAAAATTTAGCAATGAATAGTGTCGTGAAATTTTCTATAAAAGGACGTTGTTTTTTTTCTATTTTTCCAAAACCTTAAATAAACTAGGGCAGGCCACCACCGTGATTTTTAATCGCCAATATTTTTCATTTCTTCTCCTCTTAATATCTTCCAATCCATAAATCAATTTAAGAAACTTTCAACTACAATGTTGTAGATCTAGAGGAAACCTTTAAATCCATATGGTGATGATCGAAAATTACGTAGGGGATCGTCGAAAAATTGGCAACGTTCATCATCCGTTTGCACATGTTTATCTCAGCCATCGTACAACCGAGTTCATCATGATTTTTCCGTGGGTGGCATGCATGCATGCGGAGGAGGGGGAGGTCGCTGATCGTCGTAAAGTCTATCGGAGAGGTTGCAAAAATTCGTAGAAGGTGGCTGCCATAGGGTTTGTGTGCATTTTTTGGTTGGGGAAGAAAATGGAAACACACGGCCACGTTACTAGGGTTTTAGAATGGACGGCTATGATGATAAATGTTTTAAAAATAATAAAAGAAATTGAAAATAAATTATATATAAATTTGTGTAAACTTTAAAATACCGTTACTTTTTCATACGAGGTCCGTTTTTGACGAAACGAATTACGTTGGATCTGTATGATGAGCATTACATTTTAGAGCTAGTTTGGAGTTGATTAGAGCTAGCGTAAATTTTGGATGAAATTAAATGGCTGTTTAATTTTATTCGGATTAAAACACTGCAACTGCTATTGGAAGCAATGTGAGTACAACTCACTCTTTCCGACTCACTGATATTTTATATAAGTGAGAATAAATATTATTTATGATGATTGATGACTTTTGTGATGATATGTTATATATATATATATATATATATTGATTGGTATTTGGATATATTCCTGCCTATTGGAGCAGATGTCCCTATACGTTCTCGTGTATGAGTGGATGACCCTTTGTACGCGCGTCTGCCTCGAAACGGACATTTACATATATTCCAATATGTATGTTTTTTGCAGGTGAAAAGTTAGAGGGATCCAACTAGATTCCTCGCCAGTATCGATGTATTTACAGATATTGTGATATATGCTATATTCTTGTGATATGTGATGTTTTGGTTGACGTGATTGATGTATTTAGTGCTACTAAAGCATTGGGCCATATTTTGGAAATTTAAAAATGTTAAAGTGATGATTTCCAAATTAAAAAGGTTTTTAAAAGTGATTTTGAATTTGTACGTTCTGTTAATTTTGAATGGTTAAGGGAACGAATTTATTTTTTAACAAATAAAAGATATAATTTTATATTACAAAAATTATGATTTTTGTGAAATATAATTGAACTGTGATTTTTGAAATATGAAGTTAATTATTTTATAGAATAGGTTAAATTGGAATTTTTGATAATTATAAATGGTTTATATAGAATATTTATAAAATTGATATTTTATAAATCAAAGTGATAGAGTTGTAAAAGGAGTTTTATAAGTGTTAAAATGGAGTTATAAATGGATTTTGTAAGCAAATAAGATTTATAAATTGATGAAGTTATAAAAGAACGAAATTGGTACATCAATGTTTTATAAGTAAATTATAAATTAGATGTTTGGCACGTAAATGAGATAAATGGAAGTGGTAAATAAAGAGGTTTTACATATGGAAGTTTTTATGAAATAAAAATAAATGGAATTTAT
This sequence comes from Allium cepa, assembly GCA_030765085.1. NCBI lineage: Eukaryota > Viridiplantae > Streptophyta > Magnoliopsida > Asparagales > Amaryllidaceae > Allium > Allium cepa. The sequence goes on from CM060939.1 coordinate 227,488,912, forward strand.
AAACATTGTTTTACAAATGTGAAATCAACTTATTTTGATAAGTTAAACATATTAATGAATTTGGTAACGGAGATATATCCACGATTTTGGACAGTGGATTATCCTTTAAAATAAATGAGTAGAGTATTGAATTTGGATAAGAGAATTTATATTCATGATTTTGGACAGTGAAAAATCTTTTAAACTTTATAAATATTTTCGAACTGATTTTTGTAAATGGAGTTAAAACGGTTTAAAGATGTTTTAAAATGTGTTGAGTATCGAATACATAGATTTCAACATTAATTATTGAAACTGACGTTTTCAAGAAATAAGGAAATGTTGGACTATTAAACTGTTGTTATAGTAAATGATTTTTGGAAGGAGATATTTTGTATAATATATGGGATTTATATATCTATCTAGATTTTGAATCCCTATACTAGTGATTTTGGGTTGTCGTAACGATGTTTTACACAACATTCGTTTTAACCCAAATAAATGTGTTTACAGAGAACGTTTTCCTTATAGAATTAAAAAACATACTTAATCGTGATTTAAGTATATGTAATATTTTCTAAATGTTTAAAATAAATTGATTTGTAAATTACTTATTATTAAATAAGTATATGGAAATATTTTCCAATATAGAAAGTTGAAATGATTTTGGATTAATATCTTTTTAAAAGATAAGTTGAAGTGAATATTTGGCCAGTGTTTTAATTAATAAAAGATAAAAGATAAATTAAAAGGGCCTAGTGATTGTTATAGTGCTGGATATTTTTTTGATTGCTTTGATAGTTAAATAACCAACTATCAAATTTGACGATTTAAGTTCCTCGACTTGATGTGGGAACTATTTAGTTGTACATTTAGTACGTAGCCTTCTGTGTAGGCTTGATTATCATTTGTGTTGAGGATGTTGATTCATGTAGTGAGGAATATTACTCCAATCTATCATGCTTCCTTCTTGGCCCGAAGGATAGCAGGTTGAAAGTTAGAGACTTGATAAGTCCATGAGACTTAGTTTCTGTGTGAGGTTGATAAATGCTTTTGCATTGTTGGTGTGAAGAGACTAGGATCGGTTTATCCAAAAATCACTTCGGACCAACTTATACGCAACGATTGTGCTGGTTGTTTGTGATGATATTGATATTTTGGATTTTCATAGTGGGGGACTGCTTGTTGATCGTTTGGGGTTAAAATCACGATATACATCCAGTAGCAGTGGTCTCTTCATTATGAAATATCCAATGCAAGAACTATTCACCACTAATCTAGGGATTTCCCTACAGGATATGGTAGAAAAGTACTTTCGGTTTGTCCTATTCCTGGATAACTTGTATGGATGTTTGTCTGACATTGCATTTCTACAGATTACATACATTGGTTTTCACAAACGTACGTTAGTGGTGGCGGAGAAGGCAACTTCTCTTAGCTTAACACCCTCCTTGAGACGTACAAGCTCAATAGTTGTATTTTTGTGGAAGGAAATTAGTAATCAAAGGACATCGCCGTATGGCATTCAAAGTGATATGATATGTGATTGTGAAAGTAATCGTTACCTCAGGCCCCATCAACTGAAATGACTGAAACAGGGTTAGATGTAGCAGAGCTAAGTGGGTCGCTTCGATTAGGGTATATCATCCTCTTCTAGATATATCTTTACACGTTATGACGTTGTGTATCTGATTATTGTGGTTTGTATGCTTCGAGGACCCTCGGTAAAGTTCGGTAACAATCAGAGGATGACATATTCGGTACCATCGTGTTATAGAGGTGGATAGGTCTTGTGTTGGTAGAGGAAATTTGTGATGGTTTCTCAGTACGTTCTTCTATAGATGCGCTGCAAGAAGGTAGTCCCTTCACCTGGTCATTTATATGGAAATCCAAACTCCAATACGAGATACGATTTTGTTTATAAAGCATAGTTAATAGCCTCGAAATGCTATATGGGTAACCATTTCGAGTATGATTAATATTATTTGTATATACTAGACACTAGCATAATATCAGATGATTTGATATGAAATGTTTTAGTTATCATAAGGTAAAAACATGTCTGTGTTTATGTGTGGACTGGTCTTACGAGATACTTCTGTTTTGATAAAGGAAAAGTTTGGAAATTAAATAAATTCAGTTGAGTGTGTTTCTCACTCCAGTTTACCAGACTGATCCGGGCGTTCTTCCCTTTCAATGCTCAGGTCAGACCGAGTATATTTACTGGTTTAGATTTGGTGCTTTTGGAGCTTCAGTAGGAGATCCGAGGATCCTCATTTTGCCTACATGTATCTGTTTTGATTATTGATTATCCGCCGTGCTTAGTTGTTTATATTATCGGCAATTTTTGTGATAGGTTATTATAACTATCCAGGCTGATAACAATTGATTGATTGTTGTACTCTGATTTATGTATGTATATACAGTTTCTATTTTGTAAAGATCATTGATATGATATTATATGTTTTCCGCTGCGATGTGAGATTCTGTATTGTTCTGTTTGGTTCTATCTTCTTTTTTTCTTCTCCTCTCTTCTTCTCTCTTCCTTTCTCTCTTTTGACTTTCCATCAGCGTGTGTTTTTTTGGGTCGAACATGTGTGGTTTATTGTCAATTCAAAGGGTATGGATTTGTGGGTCATCACAGAATGTGTCTCGAGGTGGACGGTAGTAGCTGTTATACGTTCCCACCAGCCCGGTTCTACAAAAAGGTAGAATCCTACCCTAGGCATTGTCTCGTGTGCCTTGTACATGCTTTATCGCACCTTCTATGAGTTTGGTTTGTGTTGTACCTGTGGAGTACTCCTTGATTGCCTACCATTTTGGTGGAATTTACAGTACTGCATAGACTACGACATTTATATAAAAATATATTAAGGGGAATATGGGTAACGCCTTAACGCTATTTTAATAGTTTACTTTGCTATAGACATTATATATGTAGCATATTTTACTATGTATGTAGATAGTTTCATGAATCCTTAAAGGATGGGAATTTCAAACATCCTTCAAGTTATTTGCATTTCATTTAGACATTTCACTTGAGTTGATTACTTGCATAAGAATGTTAATCCTGACTCGAGTGTTTTGTGTTTTGCTTTATGATCGGGTCAGACTGAATGTCACAACATTTGAGATTTACCTTTGGAGCTTAGAGATTTGCTTGGAGTTATCTATTCAGCTTTTAGGTATTCTAGTTATTTCCAGTTGTTTGTTCAGACTTGTCATTTGTTTATGTATTAGAGACTCCTATGTATTTAAGATTCCTATTGTAGTTTTAAACTCTGATGTTCTGTAGTAGCTTCATGAACTACTATTTATCTATCCCCTTGCTTATTGTTATATTACTCTGTGTCTGTGATTCTATGATTGATTTATTTACTATATGCTAAATTTTGTTAAATATAAATTAAAATTTTGTTGTTTTGAGCAATTCAAGTCTGATATGTGTAGATGATTGTCGATTTGAATGTTTCGAAATGCCAAGTCGTTACAACTGGTGTCATTGCTCTAGTTTAGGCAAAATTTAGCATATGGAGTAAAAACTCTTTAGAGATAGGGTAGTAACACCCTAGAATGAGTAAAAGTTAATTACAGAATCATCTTCATTCGAGCTTGAAATTCTTAGTTAGGATCCTCCTTGTTTTGGATTCCTTTTGAATTTTGGAACTTTCTCTTTTTTTTCTGAAATCCATTCTTGTCTTTTCCTTCCCATGTTCCTCTTCATACTAGAGCATCCCATAGCTCTATTTCTGTTGATCTCTGTAATAAATTTGAGGTCATCCTTCCATCTCAATCAGCAAATTCATCCTTGTTTGTGATTAGTCCTATCGACGGCCCCGCCAACCTTAGTATGATTTGTAAAGGATTGAAACTCCTTTACAACAAGCATCGATTCATCGGAGATTTCTATGTCCTCGGTTTAGATGCTGTTATTTTTTGCAAAACCCGAACTGTTTCTCTAATAGACGACCGGGGCAATTCTCTTGTGATCGAATGTTGATTGCCTCGGGATAATGCAGGTAGTTTTATCTTTCTGCTCGATTCTCAACCTAGTGATCTCGACTCCACCCCTGTTGTCCAACTATTTCTTTATGTCTTTGGTGACGTTGCTTCTCTTTCTCCCAAGCAGGAAATTGAATTTCGCATTGATCTTATTCCTGGAGCTCAACCTGTTGTCCATCCTTCCGGACGAATGGTTTCTTTGAATGGTTAGTCATGCCCTTTGGATTGACCAATGCTCCTTCCCTCTTCGTCAATCTTATGAATCACGTTTTCCGTGATGTTCTCAACTAGTTTGTCCTGGTTTTCATTGATGATGTTCTCATCTTTTCTAAGTCTCTGTTGACCCAGTTAAGGTCGCTGTGATTAATATAAGTCTATCCATCTTTCCTCTTTGGTAATTTAATTCTCTTATCTTTCTTTCGAACCTATCTCCATAGTTAGAATTCTTTTTGATTAGGGTTCCTCTAAATTTGAATCTATATTCTTGTTCTATAATCCATTCTTGAATTATCTTATGAGGGAGCGTATATGTAATTAGTATAAAATGTTTTTATATTGTATTGTTTAAGTTGTTCAGTTTGAATTTTGGGTTTCGATCGATTGGTTTGGCCAAGGCTATATCGATAGGAATTCCAAAACACTTGAATAGAGAAAACTGACACAATATAGTTTTCGAAATTGGTAAATGAAATAATTTTATTTATGATTATATTTTATATATAAAGGTATAATTTTATGAAATTAGATAGTTAAATGATTGGTTGATAGAAATGATAATGCTAGATTATCATTTACTATTTGTGAAACGACCCACCTTTTTGGACGGTTTAAATCAACGATAAACCACACACGTTAGACTCAAAACCATTCAAAAGGGAAGATTGTTATAGGGTAAATAAGAAAACACAGAGAAAGAAAGAATAAAAACATAGAATCTTACATTGAAATGATAGAAATGTAATAATCAAATAAACAGTTCATGAAGCTGTTTACAAATAACATTTGATTACATCTTTACAATACAGATCAGAGTAAATACATTACTAATAATTAAATAATGCAGCAGAACAACATGATGCAGTGGAATAAATAAAATAGAAAATAGTAGTATACGATCTTCATCTTCGTCCTCCCGAGATAAATGGTCTTCAATACAATGAAAAGCTCAGACTGACTGGAGAAAATTGAAAAGACAAAAGACTCACTAAAAGACCTTATATAAGTTAAATCAATAGTAAATAAGTGAGATGACCCAACTTCCTATCTCCAGGAAATCGCATCATCTTGAAGAAAGAAAGGGATAGAAGAAGAAAAGAAAGAGAAAGAGAAAGAAGAAAGACAACAACATCAGAGAACTCACAGTGGAATGAATGAAATATAATATATCACATAAAATATTACATAGTATCTTATTACATCAGAGTACACAACTTAAAACAACAGATATTAGACAGTTATAAACATCTGTCTAACTATACAACTCAAATACAACAGATACAGATATAACAAACACAGCGGAACCATACTATATCTACATGTGGAAGCCTCCTGCTCCATATCTCCTCCAAAATTCGTCAAGCAAACCTGAATCACTTGACTAGTCATACATAATATGAGTACCCAAGAGCTTAATAAAAAGGAAAATAAACACTTGGGTCAGACAGGGGTCTGGTGTGAGTAAACGGGTTAAAATTGCTTAATTTTAGAAAACTTTTGAAAAGAAAAGGTATCACATAAGACTTCCCATACATAAACATGGAAAAGTTTTTACCTTACGCTAACCAAAACATTTAATAGGAAATCCAGTGATATTATAATAGTGTCTAGGGTTTTCAAAATAAAATACAGAAATAGCTGGAACGCTTACATCTCACGTTCCAACATAGTTGGGCACAATCAAAACCGTATAGGCACTTATTGGATTTTGGATTCCATCAATGGAAGGGCTACTAGGGTACCGCCCGTCATAGTACGTGGTCTAGATCACCGTACCGAGGAGTACGCCCACTCCCCTGCAACACAAGGCCGGAACCATTCCTTACTGAACAGTCCCGAACAAGACCACCCCGTAGTTGGCACGACCAACCACACACTAAGCCGAAATAGAAAGGGACCTCTAGACAGGGGTAAATCTCACTCTCAAGAGGGGGATACCCACAAAGCCTTGCTGCACCTCCCCTGTTTTAGCCATTCCCGGTTGATGAGGCTTGAGGCTGCGATTACCTTTATAGAACACATCTATCTTAGAATGCTCATCGTCCACCAAACGATGTTCTGAAAGCATTCAATCCATACAAGTTCGTTTCGGGTTCGAACGAAACCGAAGGCACTATCTCATTGCACTTATTATTGGAATCACCCTCAGAGTCAACGACTATAGCCCTTGCACTCTAAATCACCATCTCGAATCTATAAGTACTATTCCGTCAAACTCATTACAGAATCACCCACATAGTTATATTGACGTATAGTTCTTACACCTCGAGTCTTCACAAAGCTCCACTTGGATTCACGACCTAATGTTTAATTGGAATCGATGTGGTTTTCGGATTCCAAATATGGAAACCCGATCCCGGTCTCACCGAAACCAAACGCCATTTTAATGTCTAAGTTGTACTTAAGGGTTTAAATAATTTAAACTTATATTCAGGATGATATAAACAGATAGATGAATCATATTATCACAACAGATAATTCATAACAACATTCATCTCACAACAGCATATCACATAACAGAGATATCCAGTATCAACCAATATCAATCATCTAATATCAATCACCAAATATTGATCATCCAATATTAACCAATTACCCAATATTAATCAATCAACCCATATTAATCAAACATTCAAAACAGAATTGATTATCTCTTAATCAATTGAATTACCATAATTCTTCTTCATTAATTATTATTCCAAATAAAATAAAATAATCATCTCTAATGATCTTCCCTAATTAATCTTCCTTGATTAATTTTATTTAATTACATTTAAGTAATTATCCTTAGCCATATTCAGTAATTAACCTTTAATTACTATCATTAATTACAATAATTAATGATCCTAAATTTACTTTCATTAATCAATTATAATTAATTACATTAAACCTTAATTAATTACAATTAATTAATCACACTAAATTAAATCACTTATATTAATCAACCTTGATTAGTATCATTGATCACATTAATTATCCTTATTAATTAATAATTACTTTAATTAATTAAAATAATTAACTTATAATTAACCATTCTATTTACATAATCAGATATTAACAAATTGTAATTACTTAACTTAATTAATTAACTTCTAAATTAATTATATTAATTCTTGATTAATTAATCCAATTAATTAATCTTTAATTACTTCATTTAGTAATTATTAAACAATTAAATTAATAAATAAATCCTTAATTAATTGCTTTATTATTTAATTACAGTTTTAATTAATTACATTCGCAATTAATCTTTAATTAAACACATTTTATTAATTGATTAATCTCATTTGTTAGTTAACTAAGTAATTAAGTAATTAACTCTTAAATTACTTAATAAGTAATTATCTCTAATTACTTCATTAATAAATCTTGATTATTCTCTTAATTAATTACTTAACAAATAATTAAGTCCATTATTAAATAATCCTTAACCCTTTAATTCATCAATTACTTCATAATTAATTAACTTCAACAATTATATATTAATCAATTCTTTAATTGATATTATTAGGTGATTAACCAATAATCATTTCTATTAAAATACTCCCATGAGTAATTATCATTGATTACTTCCACATGTAATTAACTTCCTTAATTACATTCAACAATTAACCATTAATTAATTTATTAAGTAATTACACTTAATTAATCCATAATTAAGTGATTATTTAAATTTAAATAAACAATTAACCAATTATTTAAAATAAATTAAATAGTTAATTAATTAACTTCTTATAAATTTCAAAATCCTTAATTAATTAAGAGAACATTAATCTTAGTTAAACAAATCAAATTTAATATTTTTATATTCAAATCAAAGATAAATTAACCTTAATTATCTTGTAATGAACTATTTGAATAAATCAAATTTTAACAAGTTAAAAAAATTATCCTATTTGGTTTTCAAATCATAATGATAATCTTATTTGAAAAATAGGAAATCTAAAAACAAATTTCAAAATATAGAATACTTTAAAACATCAAAAAATTTCTTATTTATTTCAAATATAAATTTGAAATCTTAAGTTTGAATCATTACTTAACATTTAAACTTAACTTTGATTTAATTTTAAAATTCAAAATATTCTTTTAAATCGAACTTCAAAATGTAATTAAATTACTTTCAAATGAAATCACTTTAAATAAATTTAAAGTAAAGTAAAATAAATAATTTTCAACTTATACTTTAAAAGTTTGATTAACATTTGATTTTAAACAACAAGTTTTAAACTTTGCATTTTTAATTCCTTTATAAATCTTGTTTATCATCTCAAGTTACATTGCAACCTAGTGATATATCTATCACCAAAACAGCAACCCAAAAATCTCGCAGCAAACCACGATTCAACCCGAGTCAACACCGAAGCAACGCAACTCCAAAAATCTTCGAGTACCCAAGTCGTACACGCATTTTCCTCGGAGTTTCCATCGTCTTCCCCAACCTGACACTTCCAGTGCATAACCAAATCACGGTGCACATGCACCATCACCACCGGCCTCCATCGTCCATCGCGACGACCCACCACAGTCCCAAAATCACTCGCAAGCACGAAAGTGAACCCAGATCGATCAAACAACACGCGAGTCAAAAACGAACACCTTAGCTCGAACAACTGCACAATCACGACCAAAAAAGCCCAACCGCCAATGACGAACTCGCCGCAATAAACTCCGGTAATCCTTCCAAAGCACCACCGTAACTCCTCACCTTCAACCCCCTCCTCGCTATCGCCTTTGGCACACCACCCTTGTCCCAACCACCTCAACTGTAAAGCCCAGTAAAAACAAGCTTTAAACCCTACTTTAATCTAATACGATCAATTAAGACATTGTAAAAATTTTATAGCAATTTTCCCATCATCTTCATTCTGCAAACAAGCTTCGATCCAAGTTTCACAGCAATTCAATGTATGGATAATCGGCAATTGCCAAAACACCCTTTTTCGAATAAAACCAAATTTATAATCAATTTGTCAACTAAATTTTTTGATATTAACTCCTAAATTCATTATTTGCTGCCATGATTTCAATCATGTAATCCAAATCCAAAATTAAATAAGTTGATTTTTATCATATATAAATGTTTCACTGTGTCTTCTATTTTAAACATTATCTGTAAATTTAAAAATTATAGAAACTATATTACAGTCATCATTAATCACTTACAAACAACTTTTGTTCAAATATTCAAAGCTACTAATGATCAAAGAGTAAGTTATTAAATTCTAAGAGGGAAAAATTTAGATCTGTTAAATAACAGAACTTCCATTTTCATTACAGGTTCACAGATATATCATGCATTCAAATAACAAATTTTCAATCATCAAGCATATTTAATCACATGCATCTTCAATTCAATCACAAGTTAAACCAAAACTGTTTTTAAAGAAAATGATTTACTCACCACATTAAAAGGCAGAGCAGGTTCTTGATGTCCAGGCTTTAAATCTTTAATCTGGAAAGTATTTTTAATTGCATGCTGTTGAAAATGAATCACTCTGCATGCTTACAATTTGGTGTTACTAAAAGATTGAGACTTGCTGATGAATTCCATTTGAATTTTCAGAGGACTTGGAGTTGTAGTTTTTAATTGTTGTGAATGAACTTTAATTTGTAGATTTGCTTTTGCTTTAAATTCAGGTTTGAAGTAAAATAAATCCTCTTTTGCCATTAATTGAAAAAGGAACAAATTTCTTTGTTCAGCTGAGAATAGGAATTAGATTGAAGAAAAGAGAAGGAATGAAAAGATTTTTTATTTTTATATGAATCATATTATGGTTTCAAATTCTAAAGTGAAGACACTTGTCTTAAAATTTAACAAATGTCATTCAATGTTTTAATTCCTTTACAAATGTTATTAAGAGTGTTTAAAACGTTTACACGTGTCTTTATGCAATTTTTAATTAAATTTTCTTAATTTAAATGTGAATATAACTTACATAATTTAATTCTCATAAATAAATATTTATTTACATATTTAAAATATAAGTTTTACTTTTAAAAGAAATATTCTAATACTAATAAAAATGCAAACAATTCTTATACATATATTTAAAAATCTAAAATATTTATATTTACATTTAACCATTTTAAATCTAAGCTTTTTAAAACAAAACAAAGCTTGTTTAAATTCTTTTCAAACTATCATATTAAATTAATAACAAATCTTATACTTTGAAAATAAATGAATAAATCTTTAAATTAACTTTTGAAAACATTGATTCTAGAACAAAGCTTCAATCTACAATATTCATACATTATAAATTATCAATTGATTAAATTAAATTTCAAAATAACTCAAATTATAACATATGCCAACATATATATTACAATTTGAAAATTCATCTTTATTTAAAACAAAAGATCTCCTATTCATAATATATATCAAATGTATATATTATAAACAGAATAAAATTTCATTAGCTTTGGAAAAATAAATCTTATCCATTTAAAATTATTAAAAAGATATTAGTCACAATTATGAGATTAAATATTTATTAACCTTTAAAAAGAATAAATTTATCAGTTTGAATTAAAATTATAAAGAAAATTAATCAAACTAGTTAAATTATTTATACAGATTATTAATTTTATATTACCCAAAATTCCGGGTCGTTACAATCCTTCCCCCTTAAAAGAATTTCGTCCCCAAAATTTAAAAGCAAAGGTAATTTAATAACCCAGCAAAGATTTTAATTTCAAATAGCAAAACATACTTGACAACCAGTAACTAACAATCAAAGCAATCAATCAAACCAACAAACCTAACTAATTATTCTAACACAAATCAGAATAAATTTCTAATACTATCTTGAGTTTCCCAAGTATAAATCACCGGGAGACTCGCTCAACAAAAGCCAACAAACCAACTACACTACCAAAATCCAGAGCTCCCCTCATCTCTAGATCTATCAATCTGAACAGAACATCAGACTATACCTAAGTCCAGCTCAACTTCTAAATCCAACTAAACTATAGATTCAACAACCAATAATGAATCATACACGTACCCCCTCAGAGTCACGTGTTACGAAATGAATTCCAGCTATCTAAACTGGCAATTCAATCTTATCCTATCAAGACACAGATAAGAAAATCTCAAATGCCTCGGACTAGCCATCCAAACTTACCCAATTTCTACTCTCTTAACTAGAGAAAATCTATCAATAATGAAGTCTCCAATTTTGAATTCCAAACTCCTTATCTCATATCTGCATAACTCAACAGATAATCCTGGACTGCCACACTTCTTCCTGATCAGCTCAACCTATGCTAATACTTTCAGAAACAACTAGACCAATGCAAACAGTTCCTAGATCCTATTCAACAGAAAAGTCTTTCAAAATCCGTCGAAATCCAAAACACAAGCTCTACTTCCCAAGCAACAGCAACAGAACTTGCTTCCTTCCTTGCATAGCTGCTACCCCGCTTCCGCTGCACAACTCTGATTCTGAAATTGATGAGAATACTATTGATGAACACGAATACAAACTTATCCAATATATCCGGGAAAACTTTGTTCATCAAATCCATAAAAATTTGAGTGACTCATCTAACTCGGTCACACAAACTTACAGCAGAAATCCAACTCAAAACTAGATCTGACCAAATCCAAATCCCAAAGAATTTCTGAGCTGCTACACCAACTCTTCCTCTAGGTTAACTACCAAAATCACTTCTAGAACTCAACTCCAGATGCAGACAACTTTTGATTACTCCAGTAGCTCCTACCTCCTTATGAGAATCCTCAACCTCAAACAAAAGAATACTCAAGAAAAATTCCCAATCTAATCGCAAGTCACTTTTTGCGATCCTACCTAGTTCGGATTCCAAAGAAACTGTCCTCTCTTTACCAATTAGAACAGCTATAGACTTTTCCAAACACGGTTAACCCTTCAAGAAACATTCACCGAATGCCCAGCTGCTGATAGAAGAACTACAAAGATTCCCGAACCATTGGAGAAACAAGCCACACTGCTTCTTCCAAACTCTACCTCGATGATACTTGCAAAGCTAAAAGATCTCCTCGACAGCATACCGATCACTTCGAGCTGTACTGCTACCACAGCTAACCCAAGACTCTAATCCAAAGGCTTCTCCAAAACTAAAACCACCAACAAACCACACAGTGGACCTCCGAGATGGCAGACAACCTCTCAAGAAACTCGGACTCCAAACCAAGCATCAACATCTCGCTCTCTTAAGAAATGACAAATGAGGCCATGCCAAAGCGACGCAACTCATAGATCTTAGTCTCTTATCCCAGAACAGCCAACCTCCATGCTACAAATCCAGACAACTTCTACACAAACGAGTCTTCTCTATGGCAGGTAAAGACTGCTCCTCAATCACTTCTAAAACTACTTCAAGAGAAAACATTTTCAGAAAAATATCTATGGATACTGTATCTCGTCACGCAGTCATTGTGATATCATTCCTTACTTCTGCACTTCCGACAGATCCAAACTCAAGAGAAAAAAAATTCGCTTACCCAAGCGAAATCTAAACTTACACTTCAAAGATAAACTCCGAATCTTTTAAAAGATTTCCTTCAGATTAGAAAAATCCTTACTCCAACTACAAATCTCACTCGAGACAGTATTAGGTCTACAGTCTCGACAAATACTTCCAACCTCAACATATGGACCTCTTCCATCAGTGGTAGTCATGTTACACACACACCACTACTCCATCTACCTTTGAAACTTATGTTGGAAAATCCGAACAGATAACCCAACAGATTAGGTATGTATATATATATATATATATATATATATATATATATTTGTGTGTGTGTGTGTGTGTGTCTATATATATATATATAGTTATATATAAAATTAAAAGTACGCTCTCTCAAGAAAGACACTACTACAGAGCCAAGGTATTCACTCAACCTAATGCTCGGATACCAACAGAGACGACCCAACTTCCTATCTCCAGGAAATCGCATCATCTTGAAGAAAGAAAGGGATAGAAGAAGAAAAGAAAGAGAAAGAAGAAAGAAAACAACATCAGAGAACTCACAGCGGAATGAATGAAATAAAATATATCACATAAAATATTACATAGTATCTTATTACATCAGAGTACACAACTTAAAACAACAGATATTAGACAGTTATAAACATCTGGCTAACTATACAACTCAAGTACAACAGATACAGATACAACAAACACAGCGGAACCAAACTATATCTACACGTGAAAGCCTCCTGCTCCATATCTCCTCCAAATTTCCTCAAGCAAACCTTAATCACTTGACTACTCATACATAATATGAGTGCCCAAGAGTTTAATAAAACAGAAAATAAACACTCGGGTCAGACAGGGGTCTGGTGTGAGTAAACGGGTTAAAATTGCTTAATTTTAGAAAACTTTTGAAAAGAAAAGGTATCACGTAAGACTTCCCACACATAAACATGGAAAAATTTTACCTTACGCTAACCAAAACATTTAATAGGAAATCCAGTGATATTATAATAGTGTTTAGGGTTTTCAAAATAAATTACACAAGTAGCTAGAATGCTTACATCTCACGTTCCAACATAGTTGGGCACAATCAAAACCGTATAGGCACTTATTGGATTTTGGATTTCATCAATGGCATGGCTACTGGGGTACCGCCCGTCACAGTACGTGGTCTAGATCACCATACCGAGGACTACGCCCACTCCCCGGCAACACAAGGCCGGAACCATTCCTTACTGAACAGTCCCGAACAAGACCACCTCGTAGTTGGCGCGACTAACCACACACTAAGCTGAAATAGAAAGGGACCTTTAGACAGGTGTAAATCTCACTATCAAGTGGGGGCTACCCATGAAGCCTTGCTGCACCTCCATGTTTTAGCCATTGCCGGTTGATGAGGCTTGAGGCTACGATTACCTTTATAGAACACATCTATCTTAGAATGCTCACCGTCCACCTGATGATGTTCCGAAAGCATTCAATACATACAAGTTCGTTCTGGGTTCGAACGAAACCGAAGGCACTATCTCGTTGCACTCATTATTGGAATCACCCTCAGAGTCAACGACCATAGCCCTTGCACTCTAAATCACCATCTCGAATCTATAAGTACTATTCCGTCAAACTCATTACGGAATCACCCACAGAGTTATATTGATGTATAGTTCTTACACCTCGAGTCTTCACAAAGCTCCACTTAGATTCACGTCCTAACGTTTAATTGGAATCGATGTGGTTTTCAGATTCCAAATATGGAAACCCGATCCCGGTCTCACCAAAACCAAACGCCATTTTAACGTCCAAGTTGTACTTAAGGGTTTAAACAATTTAAACTTATATTCAGGATGATATAAACAGATAGATGAATCATATTATCACAATAGATAATTCATAACAACATTCATCTCACAACAGCATATCACATAACAGAGATATCCAGTATCAACCAATATCAATCATCTAATATCAATCACCAAATATTGATTATTCAATATTAACCAATTAACCAATATTAATCAATCAACCCATATTAATCAAACATCCAAAACAGAATTGATTATCTCTTAATCAATTGAATTACCATAATTCTTCTTCATTAATTATTATTCCACATAAAATAAATTAATCATCTCTAATGATCTTCCTTAATTAGTCTTCCTTGATTTATTTTATTTAATTACATTTAAGTCATTATCCTTAGCCATATTCAGTAATTAACCTTTAATTACTATCATTAATTACAATGATTAATGATCCATTTACTTTCATTAATCAATTATAATTAATTACATTAAACCTTAATTAATTACAATTAATTGATCACAATAAATTAAATCACTTATATTAATCAACCTTGATTAGTATCATTGATCACATTAATTATCCTTATTAATTAATAATAATTTAATTAATTAAAATAATTAACTTATAATTAACCATTCTATTTATCATAATCAGATATTAACAAATTGTAATTACTTAACTTAATTAATTAACTTCTAAATTAATTATATTAATTCTTGATTAATTAATCCAATTAATTAATCTTTAATTACTTCATTTAGTAATTATTAACCAATTAAATTAATAAATAAATCCTTAATTAATTGCTTTATTATTTAATTACAGTTTTAATTAATTACATTTAGTAATTAATCATTAATTAAACACATTTTATTAATTGATTAATCTCAATTATTAGTTAACTAAATAATTAAGTAATTAACTCTTAAATTACTTAACAAGTAATTATCTCTAATTACTTCATTAATAAATCTTGATTATTCTTTTAATTAATTACTTAACAAATAATTAAGTCCATTATTAAATAATCCATAACCCTTTAATTCATCAACAATAATCACTTCTATGAAAATACTCCCATGAGTAATTATCATTGATTACTTCCATAAGTAATTAACTTCCTTAATTACATTCAACAATTAACCATTAATTACTTTATTAAGTAATTACACTTAATTAATCCATAATTAAGTGATTATTTAAATTTAGATAGACAATTAACCAATTATTTAAAATAAATTAAATAGTTAATTAATTAACTTCTTATAAATTTCAAAATCCTTAATTAATTAAGAGAAAATTAATCTTAGTTAAACAAATCAAATTTAATATTTTTATATTCAAATCAAAGATAAATTAACCTTCATTACCTTGTAACGAATTATTTGAATAAATCAAATTTTAACAACTTAAACAAATTATCCTATTTGGTTTTCAAATCATAATGATAATCTTATTTGAAAAATAGGAAATTTAGAAACAAATTTCAAAATATAGAATACTTTAAAACATCTAAATTTGTCTTATTTATTTCAAATATAAATTTGAAATCTTAAGTTTGAACCATTACTTAACATTTAAACTTAACTTTGATTTAATTTTTAAATGCAAAATATTCTTTTAAATCGAACTCCAAAATGTAATTAAATTACTTTCAAATGAAATCACTTTAAATAAATTGAAAGTAAATAAAATAAATAATTTTCAACTTATATTTTAAAAGTTTGATTAACATTTAATTTTAAACAACAAGATTTAAGCTTTGCATTTTTAATTCCTTTATAAAACTTGTTTATAATAAAATGCTTGATTTTAATTTAATCGTCTCAAGTTATATTTCAACCTAGTGATATATCTATCACCAGAACAGCAACCCAAAAACCCGAAGCAAACCACGATTCGACCCAAGTCAAGACCGAAGCAATCCAACTCCAAAAATCTTTGAGTCACCCCCGAATCGCACACGCATTTTCCTCCGAGTTTCCATCATCTTCCCCAACCTGACACTCCCAGTGCACAACCAAATCACGGTGCACATGCACCTTCACCGCCGGCCTCCATCGCCCATCGCGACGACCCACCACAGTCCCAAAATCACTCGCGAGCATGAAAGTGTACCCAGATCGATCAAACAACACGCGAGTCAAAAACGAACCCCTTAGCTCGAACAACTGCACAGTCACGACCACAAATACCCAATCGCCGATGACGAACTCGCCGCCATAAACTCCGGTAATCCTTCCAAAGCACCACCCTAACTCCTCACCTT
Source organism: Allium cepa (assembly GCA_030765085.1). Taxonomy (NCBI): domain Eukaryota; kingdom Viridiplantae; phylum Streptophyta; class Magnoliopsida; order Asparagales; family Amaryllidaceae; genus Allium; species Allium cepa. Next base: position 227,505,650 of record CM060939.1, read on the forward strand.
CATCCCCCCCCCCCCTCGCGATCGCCTCTGGCACACCACCCTTGTCGCAACCACCTCAACAGTAAAGCCCAGTAAAAACAAGCTTTAAACCCTACTTTAATCTAATACGATCAATTAAGACATTGTAAAAAATTTATAGCAATTTTCCCATCATCTTCATCCTACAAACAAGCTTCGATCCAAGTTTCACACCAATTCAATGTATGGATAATCGGCAATTGCCTAAACCCCATTTTTCGAACAAAACCAAAGTTCTGATCAATTTGTCAACTAGAAATTTTGATATTAACTCCTAAATTCATTATTTGCTGCCATGATTTCAATCATGTAATCCAAATCCAAAATTAAATTAGTTGATTTTTATCATATATAAATGTTTCACTGTGTCTTCTATTTTAAAAATTATCTGTAAATTTAAAAATTATAGAAACTATATTACAGCTATCATTAAACACTTACAAACAACTTTTGTTCAAATATTCAATGCTAGTAATGATCAAAGAGTAAGTTATTAAATTCTAAGAGGGAAAAATTTAGATCTGTTAAATAACAGAACTTCCATTTTCATTACAGGTTCACAGATTTATCATGCATTCAAATAACAAATTTTCAATCATCAAGCATATTTAACCACATGCATCTTCAATTCACTCATAAGTTAAACCAAAACCGTTTTTAAAGAAAATGATTTACTCACTATATTAAAAGGCAGAGCAGGTTCTTGATGTCCATGCTTTAAGTCTTTAATCTGGAAAGTATTTTTAATTGCATGCTGTTGAAAACGAATCACTCTGCATGCTTACAATTTGGTGTTACTAAAAGATTGAGACTTGCTGATGAATTCCATTTGAATTTTCAGAGGGCTTGGAGTTGAAGTTTTTAATTGTTGTGAATGAACTTTAATTTGTAGATTTGCTTTTGCTTTAAATTCAGGTTTGAAGTAAAATAAATCCTGTTTTGCCATTAACTGAAAAAGGAAAAATTTCTTTGTTCAGCTGAGAATAGGAATTAGGTTGAAGAAAAGAGAAGGAATGAAAAGATTTTTTATTTTTATATGAATCATATTATGGTTTTAAATTCTAAAGTGAAGACACTTGTCTTAAAATTTAACAAATGTCATTCAATGTTTTAATTCCTTTACAAATGTTATTAAGAGTGTTTAAAACGTTTACACATGTCTTTATGCAATTTTTAATTAAATTTTCTTAATTTAAATGTGAATATAACTTACATAATTTAATTCTCATAAATAAATATTTATTTACATATTTAAAATATAAGTTTTACTTTTAAAAGAAATATTCTAATACTAATAAAAATGCAAACAATTCTTATACATATATTTAAAAATCTAAAATATTTATATTTACATTTAACCATTTTAAATCTAAGCTTTTTAAAACAAAACAAAGCTTGTTTAAATTCTTTTCAAACTATCATATTAAATTAATAACAAATCTTATACTTTGAAAATAAATGAATAAATCTTTAAATTAACTTTTGAAAACATTGATTCTAGAACAAAGCTTCAATCTACAATATTCATACATTATAAATTATCAATTGATTAAATTAAATTTCAAAATAACTCAAATTATAACATATGCCAACATATATATTACAATTTGAAAATTCATCTTTATTTAAAACAAAAGATCTCCTATTCATAATATATATCAAATGTATATATTATAAACAGAATAAAATTTCATTAGCTTTGGAAAAATAAATCTTATCCATTTAAAATTATTAAAAGATATTAGTCACAATTATCAGATTAAATATTTATAACCTTTAAAAAGAATAAATTTATCAGTTTGAATTAAAATTATAAAATTTTTTTATCAAACCAGTTAAATTATTTATATAGATTATTAAATTTATATTACCCAAAATTCCGGGTCGTTACAATAAGTATGAGTGTAACGGTGTTGGAGATGTTTACGGGTTTTGACACCTCTTATCCAATGTCAAACGTGAATGCAATAACTTAAGAGATGTTCGGGATTACATCTCCTAAGGATCCATTAAACTCTTTACATACATAGTACAATATGCTATTATAATAGTGTCTACAGTAAAGTATTAAAATTGTGATAACCCAGATTTTTAATATCTGTTAATTGGATAATGAACTAATTTTAAATCATTGAAATACTATTTCTAGTTGGTTAAATAAATAAAATGTGATAAATAAAAGTATTCAAATATATACAGTTTATGTAAGTTGATTTTAATTTGAATTTGAAATTTCAAAGATAAACATTTTAAGGTAAATTGAATTTAGAAATAATATATATATAATTTTATTTGTATATAGTTGTTATTTTCATTTAAAGATCATATTAAAATAAATAAAGGAAAGTGGTTACTAAATAAAAATTTAATATAAAGAGTTTTAGGTAAAACATTCAAAATATAAATAAAGTATCAATGAAGATTACAAATTGAATTTTGATTTAGAATTCAAAAATAAATATCTAATAATGTAATATGATTTATTAACTTGGTATTTTCAAAGGAACAAATAATATGATATTTAAACAAGAATGAATAAAACCTTTAACATACATATATACATCTTTTGAAGAGAAATAATAATAATAATAACAATAATAATTGTTTTGGATATTTTAACTTAAGTTTAAATTAAATTTATATGTATGTAAACCCTTAAAACAAAGGAGATAAATGAATTTACAAATTATAAAATGATAAGGTTTAAACATAATTTACAAATAAACTTGACAAAAGGGTTTAGGCATACAAATACAAGTTGTTACAAATGTGTAATAAGTAAGGCATAAATTAACAAGTGTTGAGTTAGATTAACAAGTGGCAATTGAAAAAAAATAGAGAAGAAAGAAACCAGGTTTCTTCATTAAAAAAAAGAAAAGAAGAAGGAAAGAAAATGAAAGAGGCCTGTAAGGAATAAGAAACCAGAAATTTAAATATCTAAACAACCTGATTCGAAGCTAGAAAAATCTTTTGGATCATCTCAAGTCTTCATATTCAACTCAGTAATCAATGCAAAGATCCACATTAAATGTAAAAACCAGATCAGTTTCAAAGAAAATCAAAGTTTCAGTTCAAGTATCTAATTCAGGGGCTCTCTGTTTTATAAATACCTAGTGAGTATCTATTTCTTTTTAAATCTTTGATTTGTTGTATGAACCTGATGAATGCATGTGATCAAAGTTTGGAGCTTAATAATGGAAGATGCCCGTATATATGTATATTATGATTGTTTGTGAGAAAATATTTGGTGAATGACTGGGAGCAGGCAAATATGCCTCTGCTATTTACTTACAGGGTTTCAATTTTTATTATCAAAATCAGAAACATTTACTCTAATTCCTTTTAAAGTTCGATCTCTAAGTGAAACTTGATTAAAGATTATGATATCAATTTTAGAAATAGTTTCAAAAATTGATATTGAGTATCCTTTTCAAAAATAACAAATTACAGTAGGAAATAAATATAAGTAAAAATTTGATGATTTTAAATTCGTATTTTGATTTCATAATCATGTTCGTTTTAGGAAATAAAGAATTTAGGGAATTGTTTCATCAAATTTAAGCGTATAATTAGGAAGAATTTCGATGATGATCAATATTTGCATTTTCGTCAAATTTGGGCAATCACGAGGGAGTGTGGCCTCGGGGTCTGTGTCAGAGGTTGCTAGTGATTTAAGGATGGGAGGAAAAATGCTCAGGAAAATTTTTAGTCACTGAGGGGTCGGCGTGGGGACAAAGTAGGGTTTAAGAAGCTTGCCTGGTCGATGTTGAGGTAGGGAAATTTATGACGTTGTGGTTGATTTTGGGGACATCGGTGGTTAGGGAAAAGTAATAGGAGAGCAAGGTGAAGGATTGGATGAAGTGTTGGGATCTTCGGTGGGCGACAGTGGCGGCGCGAAGAGGATTTGCCAAGCAGGATGGGTGATGGGTTGGGCTGAGTGACTAAATTTTGATCTCCGGCCTAATCAATGGTGATGGGGGGTCTGTATGGTCGAGGAAGGCTGGAGCGACTCGCGTATGGTTTCAGAGTTGATCGACGTTGGTTTGATCGTCGTGCACGGTGCACGAGTGCATGGTGTCGCTGGATATGGTTGAGGAGTTGAGGAAGGAGGACTTGTGATAGACTCGAAGATGAACCCATGGGTTTTTGTTTGGTTCTTGGGTCAGTGTTCCTGTCGGTTGCTAGCTTTAATAATACTGTAGTTTTAAAATTTAAGTAGAAACAGGGTTATAAAGGAAATAGAATAGAAGAAAGAAGAAGAAGGAAGCTGGAACTAAATTTAGTTCGAGAATCATGGGTTTTGTCTAGGAACGATTGAATAGTAACATAATGTTATAAGATTAACATAATGATGTTTTAATATTATACTTAATTATTCTTTAATGTTAAAGATTGTTAAAGTGTTTGACTAATTAAGTAGAATTATTTGTTTAACTTGTAAATTAGTTTTTGAAGTTTACTTAATTAATAAGGGTTAAACAAGAATAATTAAGGAATTGATTGTTGTTGATAAATTTAATAATCGGGGATTAATTATTAAGTAAGTAATTAATTAATTATTAAAGATTTAATAATTAACAATTAATTTATGTGATTTATTGAGGATTAATTAGTCAATGTAAGTGATTTTAAGATAATAAAATATGGGAAATCAATATAGGATAAGTGAAATTAATATGGATGAGTGAAGAATAATTAATTTGTATTATTAATTAAAGGCTAATTACTTAGTGTATTTAAAGGTGATAAATAAAGACGGATTAATCAAGATTAATCGATTAGGGAATATTTAAGAAATAAGTAATTAAGAGGTTAATTACTTTATGTAAAAGAATTATTTTTGGATAAACAATTAATAAAGAAATTAAAGGAATTAATTACTCAGTATAATAATTAAGTTGATGAGGTTTATTTTAGTTAATTAATTCAGTTTAATTAATTAAAGGTAATCATTTGATGTTGGGTTATGTATAATTACTTAAGGTAAATTAATGAGATGTAATTACTTAGTGAAATAATTAATTGCTGTATGTAATTAATTAAAGGAAACTACTTGATGGGAAGTAATTAAAGGATAATTACTTGGTGGAAGAAATTAAATGATAATTACTCAGTGTAATTAAAGGATTAATTAATAATTAATCAAGGAGTTGGTTTAATTGATGAAGTAATTAAGGAAAGTTAATTTTTTATTGCGATTAATTCAAGGCTGATTTATGGATGTTATTAAGTTAAAAATTAATTATTAAATGAAATATAAGAATAATTATCTAATGAGAGTAATTAGAGGATCATTAATTAATGTAATTAATGAAAGTGATCAATCTTGCTTATGAATGTTTGAATGATGTTAAATGTCCTGAATTGGTTGATATCTCGGATATGAAATACTTTGTGATATAATATTTTTGGGTAGACAGAGATAATGTGGTTATTTATCAATGTGAATTGCAGTGTAAAAAGTGACATCCAGTATTTAAATTTAAATTTAAATTGTATTCATTTGAACAACTTGGGTTATGATGACATTGAATTCGAAGAGACCGGTGTCGGGTATTAGTAAATACCCGAAACCACTTTGATTTTTTTTATAGATTGATATGAATAACTAGAATGGAATGGTTTAAGTAAATTAGACCATTTAATCTAAGTTTTGGTACTTAGAAATTGATATGTGAAATAAGTAATGTCTATAATAGCATGTGATGTTGTAAATTGATACAAGTTACCCGGGTTTTATATGAGTTGTATACTTTTGTTTTTCATGATTAGATGTGTTTACTCATGCTGGTTTCCAGCCTGACCAGGGTGTTACTGTGATGTAATGCTCGAATCAGACCGAGTATTACAGATTTTCAAGTAAGGACGTTTTGGAGCTCAAGAGGCAAGCTAGATGGCAGGAACGTATGGAGCATATACCGCTGTATATAGTATAGTTGTCTCGGGCATGTTGTTTTAAACTGTCCAGTGTGTTGAAATAGTTGTAACTCTGATGTATAAAAATATAATTATACTGATGATGTACTTCTTTGTAAAACTGTTAATTTTGTGATATTATATTTTGATCCACTGCGAATGTGAGGTTTCTGTGTCTTGTTTCTGTTTTTTCTTCTTTCTCTTTTCTTCGTTCCCTAACTATTTGGAAGTTCCGGAATCGAAATTTTCGGGTCGTTACATTTGGTATCAGAGCTGAAGGTTAAGCGAGAGCCTTGGCTCTGGTGGGATTACTCTTTAAGGATAGGGTCAATGGAACCTGAGAATGAGTTGAGTATATATATATGAGAGAGCGTACTTGTTATTTTCTTATATAAGGATTTTAAATGATTTTATATAAAATTATATTTTGATATATAAAGCAATATTTCTTTCTAATAAATATTAGGGTAATTGGTCATTAAGTTATTGGAATTAAATTAAATGGTAATAGAAATACAACTAAATTGAAATTAAATTAAAGATAAGTTTGAAATGGATTCAAACTAAAATTTAAATCTTGAACTTGGGGAAAAAGTTTCAAAATAATATTAATTAGAATTGGTATAAAACCAATGAAATAGAATGCTTATTGTGTTTAATAATGAGATGATTGTTTTCCAATAAATAATAAAATATTTTAAGGAAGTAACCATTTAGAAAGAGTAATTGGTAAATTTCAAAGGATGTAAATTATAGTGGGTTTCAAATTGTGAAGTTCTGAATTCTAAATTTAAACATTTGAATTGGTTTCGAAATGTTAAAGGAAATAATATTATTCAAAACTATTTTGAATATTATCTTATACTAAAATAAGAAATGTTAGTTAATATATTTGAATGAAAGGGTCCTATTTCAAACAAGGTTTGTTTGGAATTTTAAAGGAATTTGTTTTGAATTAAAACCAAAGGTGGTTTAAATTGGTGTGCCAAGAAGTAAATATGTATATGTGTGGATATACATGATATTAAAAATGATTTGAAATAAACTCTAAGATATTGAGTTTTGACTCTCCCTGAAGTATGATATAAAATCTAAAGTGATATAGGTTTTGAACTGATAAGTGTGGAAGAATTTTGAAATTTGAAATGGAAAATTCAAATCTGATTATGGGTAAAGGGATTAAATTGAATTTAACTTGAAAAAAGTTAAATAAATTTGGAATGAGCAACCTGAATTGGAAATTTCAAAATGAGATTGGGATTTAACTTGGAAAGTTAAATGGTTGATTTATAATGGGAGTGATGAGTGATCTTAAATTGGATTTGAGATCTAGAAATTGAAATAATTGGTGTTGGATAAATTTGGATGTTTATTTATCCTGATATTATTCCATTTATAGAAATAATTTATGAAATGTGAAGTGATTTTTTAAATTTAACTCAAATTTAAAATTAAGGATATGGAATTCCTTTGAACTTAAGATTTGAATGTTAAGAAAAGAATTTGTAAATTAAAATTGTTTAAAACTCTTACTTGAGCCTTGCAATGAGTTAAGTAAAGATAATTTAAAAAGGAATTTTGAAATTGGACTCAGAATTAAATTGTTTAAAAACTTTAAATAAAGGATAATTTGTTCTAAGAGGTTAAACAACACTTTAAATTTAACTCGAATTTATATAATTCGAGATGATTTAAAGTGAGACTGATTTTGAAATTAGTTCAAATTGAAATTTGATTTAAAATAATTTGGATTTGTGATTTAAGATGAATAGTTTTAAATTTAAATGGAATTTGAGTTAAATTTGGAAAGAAACTGAGGTTAATTCAACTTGAATTGGGGATGAATCAATTTCAATGGAAATTTAAGTTATTTAAAATTGAAACTGGGTCGATTTAAATGGAAGTGGAAATTTAAATTGAATTTATTGGAAATGGAGTTTGGGAATTGAATAGTTTGACTCTGGACTATTTTCAAAATAATTTGTTTTAATATAAATCTAATTTTCTAAATTATTTACTATACAACTTTTCTTTTAAAACTAAGACTATTTTTAATTTTTTTTACAATTATTTTGGGATTATTTAACTATTTTTCAGCTGTTTTACAAAATAATTACTATTTTTCAACTAATTTGCAATTATTTAAAATTTCTATAACTATTTGACTTTTTTCCCACTATTTTACAATTACTTAATTATTTTTCAGCTATTTTACTAACTAATAATTATTTTCAACTACTTATCTATTTTTAAAATTTTCAAGCTATTTTCTAAATAAACTGGTCGGAGTTCAAACTATTATTGGTTAAATACCCAATCGAGATAAGAATAGAGGTGATAATCCAAATGGATTGAAGCAATTGTGGGTAAGTGAATGAAAATCAAAGTGAATGAGAATAGAAATGAAATTGATTTGGCTAATAACCAATAAAGATAAATACGTAGGGTGTATGCATGTTATTCTATTCGCATAATGATTTGATCCAGATTCGAGCACATAATTTCGAGATAGCATGTCGATCCGAGTTGGGATTATTCACTCGATTTTCGACGGCGAACCTGGATATGGATTGTTGATTGGTTCTGGATATTCTCTATCATAGTTATGACTATGCAAGGAGAATGACGGTTTCTGATCAAGAAAGCAGATCTGTGTCCACACTAGGAAGTCGGGTGGACGATACTAGTTCGGAAGTGAAATTGTGTGGTCGAGTAAGCGATCAAATTGGTATAGCATACGGATGATATGTGTACATCGTACGGATTTGAATGAAAATGATATTGAAAGGAGTAATCAAATTTGAATATTTGATTTTGAGTAAACAAAGTTAAATATCTTTGTTTCATTTATGAAACTCCCCTTGTTGAATCTTTCGCCAGAAGAAAAGGGTTTCTGAAAATGTTTGAAGCATAAAAGGAGTTTTATATAAGTTTGAAATGATCCAAAGTTTAAATTTTTTATATATCTGTATATATATAAAGGATCTTTTGAGGATTTTTGGAAAAGGTTTTGGGGAACCTTTGGATTTGTAAAGGCTTTTGAATTTTGGGTAAAATCAATATTAAAATTTGGAAAGCCTAGTTTGAGAATTATCGATTTTGGAATAATCGATTTTGTGTAAAGGAGCTTTGTTTGAGATCATACTAGGTGTATGATTTGAAGATACTATATGTATATGGCATAAAATGTTTTGATGATGGCTCTGGGGAAAAGGCGCTCCCTTGAAATGAACTTCTCAGGAGTGCCACCGGGTAGTGTTGCCTTGAGCCCCAAGGGGGGGTTCTAAAGTTGATCCTGTGAGGAGTCCGGACAAAATTAGTTCCTGGCGATTATGAGTAGAGTATACCATAGCGAATGTCGTGTGTGCCGCTGAGAGCCAACAGTCTGCGTTTGATTTTTTATCGGTAGACTGCGACCTATGTAGGAGTGGAGAAGTTTCATTTCGACGGCGAAAAACAGAGGCCGTAGAGAGCCTGCAGTTACATGGACTTTTGCTGTGATGGCAACGTAACCCTGGAATGTAACTGCGATCTGTTGTGGGTTCCATGGCATAATCGAGAGGCCACGGAGAGCGTGAAGTTACATGGACTTTTGCTGCGATGGCAACGTAACCCAGGAATATAACTGCGACCACGGATGGGAGTGATGATTTCCAGAGCATTCTCACCAAAGATTATCCTCTATTTACATAACGTTTTCTATATTTTCAGTAAAATTATTTTTCAAAGTATTTTCACTGGATATTGAAAACGGGTCTGCCAAGCACTTGTAGGTCTTCAGTCTTACACCTGATCGACGTATGACCGAATTTCTATGAGAAGAAGGATGGACTGGTTGAGACATCGAGTTATAAAAGTAATTTTATAAAACTGATTTGTAATATTATATAGATTTTAAAAGTGTTTTAAAAATGATCAAAGGAAATTTATCCGATTTTAAGCATTTCAATAAATTCTGGTTTTGTTTTTTTTCGAGGACGAAAAGATTCTAAGGGGGGAGGAATGTGATAACCAGGATTTTTAATATCTGTTAATTGGATAATTAACTAATTTTAAATCATTGAAATACTGTTTCCAGTTGGTTAAATAAATAAAATGTGATAAATAATAGTATTTAAATATATATAGTTTATATAAGTAGATTTTAATTTGAATTTGAAATTTCAAAGATAACATTTTAAGGTAAATTGAATTTAGAAATAATATATATATATATATGATTTTATTTGTATATAGTTGTTATTTTCATTTAAAGATCATATTAAAATAAATAAATAAAGGAAAGAGGTTACTAAATAAAAATTTAATATAAAGAGTTTTAGGGAAAACATTCAAAATATAAATAAAGTATCAATGGAGATTGTAAATTGAATTTTGATTTAGAATCCAAAAATAAATATCTAATAATGCAATATGATTTATTAACTTCATATTTTCAAAGGAACAAATAATATGGTATTTAAACAAGAATTAATAAAAGCTTTAACATACATACACATATATATATATCTTTTGAGAGAATAATAATAATTGGTTTGGATATTTTAACTTAAGTTTATATTAAATTTATATGTATGTAAACCCTTAAAACATAGGAGGTAAATGAATTTACAAATTATAAAATGATAAGGTTTAAACATAATTTACAAATAAACTTGACAAAAGGGTTTAGGCATAAAAATACAAGTTGTGACAAATGTGTAATAAGTAAGGCATAAATTAACAAGTGTTAAGTTAGATTAACAAGTGGCAATTGAAAAAAAATAGAGAAGAAAGAAACCAGGTTTCTTCATTTGTATCTAAAACTTTCTCTTCATTAAAAAAAAGAAAAGAAGAAGGAAAGAAAATGAAAGAGGCCTGTAAGGAATAAGAAACCAGAAATTTAAATATCTAAACAACCTGATTCGAAGCTAGAAAAATCTTTTGGATCATCTCAAGTCTTCATATTCAACTCAGTAATCAATGCAAAGATCCACATTAAATTTAAAAACCAGATCAGTTTCAAAGAAAATCAAAGTTTCAGTTCAAGTATCTAATTCAAGGGCTCTCTGTTTTATAAATACCTAGTGAGTATCTATTTCTTTTTAAATCTTTGATTTGTTGTAAGAACCTGCTGAATGCATGTAATCAAAGTTTGGAGCTTAATAATGGAAGATGCCCGTATATATGTATATTATGATTGTTTGTGAAAAAATATTTGGTGAATGACTGGGAGCAGGCAAATATTCCTCTGCTATTTACTTATAGGGTTTCTATTTTTATTTTCAAAATCCAAAACATTTACTCTAATTCTTTTTAAAGTTCGATCTCTAAATGAAACTTGATTATAATATTATGATATCAATTTTAAAAATAGTGTCAAAAATATATATTGAGTATCCTTTTCAAAAATAACAAATACAGTAGGAAACAAATATAAGTAAAAATTTGATGATTTTAAATTCGTATTTTGATTTCATAATCATGTTTGTTTTAGGAAATAAAGAATATAGGGAATTGTTTCATCAAATTTAAGCTTATAATTGGGAAGAATTTCGATGATGATCAATATTTGCATTTTCGTCAAATTTGGGAAATCACGAGGGAGTGTGGCCTTGGGGTCCGCGTCAGAGGTAGCAGTGATTTAAGGATGGGAGGAAAAATGGTCGGGAAAATTTTTAGTCACTGAGGCGTCGGCGTGCGGACAAAGTAGGGTTTAAGAAGCTTGCCTGGTCCATGTTGAGGTCGGGAAATTTATGACGTCGCGGTTAATTTTGGGGACATCGGTGGTTGGGGAAAAGTAATAGGAGAGCAAGGTGAAGGATTGGACGAAGTGCTGGGATCTCCGGTCGGCGACAGTGGCGGCGCGAAGAGGATTTTCGAAGCAGGATACATGATGGGTTGGGCTGAGTGACTAAATTTTGATCTCCGTCCTAATCAATGGTGATGGGGGGTCTGTATGATCGAGGAAGGCTGGAGCGACTTGTGTATGGTTTCAGAGTTGATCAACGTTGGTTTGATCGTCGTGCACGGTGCACGAATGCACGGCGTCGTTGGATATGGTTGAGGAGTTGAGGAAGGAGGACTTGTGATCGACTCGAAGATGAACCCGTAGGTTTTTGTTTGTTGCTCGGGTCGGTGTTCGTGTCGGTTGCTAGCTTTAATAATACTGTAGTTTTAAAATTCAAATAGAAATAGGGTTATAAAGGAAGAAGAATTGAAGAAAGAAAAAGAAGGAAGCTGGAACTAATTTTAGTTCGAGAATCATGGGTTTTGTCTAGGAAAGATTGAATAGTAACATAATGTTTTAAGATTAACATAATGAAGTTTTAATATTATTCTTAATTATTCTTTAATGTTAAAGTATTGTTAAAGTATTTGATTTATTAAGTAGAATTATTTTTTTAACTTGTAAATTAGTTCTTCAAGTTTACTTAATTAATAAGGGTTAAACAAGAATAATTAAGGAATTGATTGTTCTAAATAAATTTAATAATCAGGGATTAATTATTAAGTAAGTAATTAATTAATTTTTAAAGATTTAATAATTAACAATTAATTTATGTGATTTATTGAGGATTAATTATCCAATGTACGTGATTGTAAGATAATAAAATTTAGGAAATTAATATAGGATAAGTGAAATTAATATGGATGAGTGAAGAATAATTAATTTGTATTATTAATTAATAGCTAATTACTTAGTGTATTTAAAGGTGATAATTAAAGATGGATTAATCAAGATTAATCGATTAGGGAATATTTAAGAAATAAGTAATTAAGAGGTTAGTTACTTTATGTAAAAGAATTATTTTTGAATAATTACTTAATAAAGTAATTAAAGGAATTAATTACTCAGTATAACTAATTAAGTTGATGAGGTTAATTTTAGTTAATTAATTCAGTTTAATTAATTAAAGGTAACCATTTGATGTTGGGTTATGTATAATTACTTAAGGTAAATTAATGAGATGTAATTTCTTGGTGAAGTAATTAATTGCTGGATGTAATTAATTAAAGGAAATTACTTGATGGGAAGTAATTAAAGGATAATTACTTGGTGGAAGAAATTAAATAATAATTACTCAGTGTAATTAAAGGATTAATTAATAATTAATCAAGGAGTTGGTTTAATTGATGAAGTAATTAAGGAAAGTTAATTTCTGATTGTGATTTATTCAAGGCTGATTTATGGATGTTATTAAGTTAAAAGTTAATTATTAAATGAAATATAAGAATAATTAACTAATGAGAGTAATTAGAGGATCATTAATTAATGTAATTTGTGAAAGTGATCAATCTTGCTTATGAATGTTTGAATGATGTTAATTGTCCTGAATTGGTTGATATCTCGGATATGAAATACTTTATGATATAATATTTTTGGGTTGACAGAGATAATGTGGTTATTAATCAATGTGAATTGTTGTGTAAAAAGTGACATCTAGTATTTAAATTTCAATTGTATTCACTTGAAAAACTTGGGTTAAGATGGCATTGAATTCGAAGGGACCGGTGTCGGGTATTAGTAAATACCCGAAACCACTTCGATTTTTTTTATAGATTGATATGAATAACTGGAATGGAATGGTTTAAGTAAATTAGACCATTTAGTCTAAGTTTTGCTACTTAGAAATTGATATGTGAAATAAGTAATGTCTATAATAGCATGTGAGGTTGTAAATTGATACAAGTTTCCCGGGTTTTATATGAGTTGTATACTTTTTTTTTCATGATTAGGTGGGTTTACTCATGCTGTTTCCAGCCTGACCGGGGTGTTACTATGATGTAATGCTCGAGTCAGACCGAGTATTACAGATTTTCAGGTAAGGACGTTTAGGAGCTCAAGAGACAAGCTAGATGGCAGGAACGTATGGAGCATATACCGCTGTATATAGTATAGTTGTCTGGGGCATGTTGTTTTAAACTGTCCAGTGTGTTGAAATGGTTGTAACTCTGATGTATAAAAATATAATTGTACTGATGATGTACTTCTTTGTAAAACTGTTAATTTTGTGATATTATATTTTGATCCGCTGCGAATGTGAGGTTTCTGAGCCTTGTTTCTGTTTCTTCTTCTTTCTCTTTTCTTCTTTCCCTAAATATTTGGAAGTTCCGGAATCAAAATTTCCGGGTCGTTACAAAAATAGTATTAAGGCATTACCCATCTCAGCCTTAACATGTTTTATATATTCCCATTGTCTATACAGCATCGTACGCTCCTACGTAAACTGGAGGTCTACCTAGAGTGCACCTTATTGGTATAGTACAAAATAAACTCATAGAAGGTGCGATATGGCATGTGAACACGACACTCGAGGCAATGCCAGGGTAGGACTCTATTGTTTTGTAGAATCGGCTGGTGGTAAAGCATAGCAGATACTACCGTCCACCTTGGAACAAACTCCCGAATTAAATCAAGGGATGGCCACCAAATCAATCACAAAGTATTTATATATGGTATCGAAGAACCATGTCCGATCGGAGGTGCGACCTCACTTGGCCCAGGCATAGCTCCTATTTTAGTCACATCTAAGCTGACTCACAGGAGTCAGGGTCATGTAAATACCTCATATAGAATCGTTTGCCAAACCATCCTACTTCATTTGGAATCTCCACCAAGAACAAAGTTGTTAAAGTGGTGTTCGGTATTTGTAGAGAGTATGACAATATCTGATCCCAGTCTCTTTAACAACCAAACGCTTATTTCACACCGGATGGTACTTTTACATTTCTAAAAGTGATTTATATTTTATATCAAATATCATATTCTCAAAACCATATCATTTTCGAAATCTATTCACTTTTGAAATCATATTCACAAAATAGGTTAAATCCTCATATCAAAATCATCATATTAAATCAAATGTGTCATTTCATCGGAAAATATCATTTTAACTCCCAACTTTGGTTATAACATCATTTAACCGTATTCAAATTTAATCAAGGATTTATATATAAAACTTCCACTTTACAAACCTGAAATTCAAAAAATAGTTTAGATTAAGATAATTTAAAATAGATTAAACAGATTAATATAGTCTAAAATAAATTAAAATGGATTAATATAGTTTAAAGAGATTAAAATAGATTAAAAGAGTTTAATATAGTTTAAAATAGATTAATATAATTTAAAATAAATTAAAATAGTTTAATATAGTTGAAAATATATTAAATAGATTTAAAGTAGATTAAAATGGGTTAAACTACTTTATATAGATTTAAAATAGATTAAAACACTTTAGGATTTCATTTTAAACCAATTTCCAATTCCAACCTTCAAACTTGGATTTTCAAAGTAATTCAATAAATCAATTTCCTTCAAAATATTATTTAATCTAATTCATGATTTAAGGGTTTCAAATTGTTTAATTTAACCAATCCGGTGTCCGTATAAAATTTTCTACTCTATGGTCAAGTGATACAGATATTTATCATTTCAATCCGCAAAATTTAAATTTACGAGTATATATTATTTCAACCGCAATCCCAAATTACAAATCAATGACCCATAACGATTTTCTCCTATTCTACATGATCGTTCGGGTGTAATCATTTCAACCCGTACGGATTTTCTAATAATAACTAAGGGAACTTGCAGTGTTATAACAATATAAATATAATATCAAATCATCCAATATCAACAATTAAACATATATCATAATCATCACCCAAATCAACCAATAAACATCAATAGATAACTGATTATCATTAACAGGTATTAAATTGATAATTAAATTCAATAGTAAATTAAACGATAATTAATTGCAATAAAAATAAATAGAATGACAATTTAAGTATACCAAACATTAACCAATCAATTCCAAATCATATCATAAATTCAATTTAACTAACATAAGATAATTTAGTAGTTGTGAGTGAGTTAAAACATTCACCTTTGATTTCAAATCGATTTGAAATTAAAATATGGCCTAAAATTCAATAGTCTCAGAATTCGTCCAAACTAGTTCAAAAATGTCCGAAATTTCGATACGATCCCAGCGGAACAAACCACATTTAAATCGAGCTCGTATGAAAAAATTATTAATGTTAGACCGTTCAAAATTAAATTAAAATTAAAATTAAACAATAATAAAAGAATACACGTTACCTCTTCCACAATCAGCAAGACCTTACCCAACGTCGACAAAGCCCGCCGCCACTTGGACCCCATGAACGCATGTGTCTCCACGCCACTTCATTCCAATCAGATAGCACTACCAGTCCCTCCATCACTTGTCGACCACCCTAACATCCATGCATACGCCTCCAAGCCACCAGAACAACTTGCACTGCCGCTCGAGAACTGCCTAAAGACCATCGATTTGCAGCGATTTGATGAACAACTGAAGTGAAGTAACCATATGGATTGACTTTCTTAAGTCCCCTCTTCGATGCAGCACAATCCGATCGTCGATTGGTCAACGATCCGCCATCGATCACAACGACCACGTATGAATGGCCAAAACAAAATCACCGATTTTTGGACAAATGGTGATTTGATTTCAAAAATGAATTAAATTAGTAAATTACACTCGTCGAGAGCTTTGAAACGGTATATAATATGATAGGGTTTTGAGAAGTAGATTTTTAAAATCGATTTAGATATAGGATTTTAGGTTTTGTGATCTGAATTGTTTTCTGCTGTTGAGGAAGGAGATAGGTAGATAGAATTATTTGTACAGAGATGAAAAAATAAGAGGCTGCTAGGGTTAGAACAAAACAATTTATATCAACCAAGCCCGATAAGAAAATAAACACATATCCAGTCGGTTCGAACGACAATAATGACCCGAAAAGCCCTTTCTGCCACCGAAACGAAAATGGGTGATTCCATATACCAAAAAAAATGTTTTTGATAATTTTAAAATCAACGAAACAGGTCCCAAATCCTAATTCTATTATATGAAGAAGTTAGCTTTAAAATCAGCTTATTTCAGATTGATTTCAATTGAATTTAATTAAATCGATTTCTATGCATTTCGAGCCCACACGATCAAACGACAAGTCTGATCACTACAAAACATGAAATCCTACAATAATTCATTGTTACGGTTCCGATGAAACTGGTTTCGTTGAAATCCGAGATAGTGGCCAAAATGGATATTTTCACGTTAATTAAATAAATTAATATTAAATTGATTAAATCACTTTTTAGTTTCAAATTTAATAACTAATTTTTTTTATCACTTTTGGTTACTTAGACATTTACAATAATTTAATACAAATTTACGTTTCAATTCCATGTTAAATATTGTACTAATTACAGTGTTCAATTTCAATTGTAATTAAATCCAATTAATTATAATTCAATTCCAATAAATTGATTCAATTTGATTAAATCTTTTATTCAATCATTTATTGTCAAATGGATAAAACTAACACTAATTTACATTTTATTACCTCAATATTATATGGTTATTGCCTTAATTCAAATTAACGTAATATTTAATTACATTTAATGCAATTTTATAACATCCTGATATTTTCAACCATTCGCATCCACATGTGCCGGATTTGAATTGCTCAAAATACCAGACTGTTAATTTATATTTGGCAAAACTCAGCATATACAGTAAATAAATAATCAAAGAATCACAGACACAGAGTAATATACAATATGTAGCGGAAACAAAATGAATAGTAGTTCATGAAGCTACTATATATATGAAAGTTAAATAAGATACAATAGAAGTTTCAAATATAGTAGTCAAATACAAGATCAAAATACATCACAGGAATCAAGTGAATAACTGTAGGCTGAAAAGATGTAGATGGATCTCCAAACGAAGCTCCAACTCCAAAGGTGAGTCTCAAAAGTTGTACCGCTCAGTCTGACCCAAGCGTAAGCAAAACACAAAACACTCGAGTCAGGATTAACATTCTTATATCAACAAATCCAACTCAAACGAAATAACAACTAAAATACAAGTAACTCAAATGATGTTTGGGATAACCATCCTCTAAGGATCCGTTAAACTATATACTATGTAGTAATATACGCTATTATAATAATGTCTAAAGTAAAATAAACTATTAAAATAGCGTTAAGGCTTTACATTTTCCACCTTAACACATTTTATATATTCCTATAGTCTATACGGTACCGTAATCTCCTTCGTACTGGGCATCGTCAGAGAACACTCCATAGGTATGGTACAAAACAAACTCGTAGTTGTCTCGATATGGTAGGTGACATGGTACAACAAGGCAATGCCAGGGTGAATATACCAATTACGCGTCCGGACTGGTGGTAACGCATAGCAGCCACTACCGTCCACCTCGAAACACACTCCCAAATCAAAAAATCAAATGTGGCCACCAAATCAATCACAAAGTCAGAATATAATATCGAAGGAATGTGTCCGATCGGAGGTGCTAACTCACTTGGCCCGAGAATCGCTCCTGTTTTAGCAACCCTATGCCAATTCACGGGAGTCGGGTCCATGTATATACCTCAATTGGATGTCGCCATCATCCTACTTCATTCTGAAATCTCCATCGCGTATACAGTAGTTAAAGTGGTTTTCGGTGTTGGCAAAGAGAATGACAACTTTCGATCCTGGTCACTTTAACAGCCAAACTTTATTATAACACCGTGGTCATTTCAAAATTGTTTATACTTCAAAACCAAAATATCATTTCCATTTCAAAACCATATCAATACGATGTCATTTTCATTTCAAAACCAAATACGATATATTTCCATTTCAAATATATCCATTTCCAAAATCATAGCACTTTCAAAGTTATAACACTTTCGAAACCAAACACCTGAAATTACAACACTTTCAAAACATAATACTTTGAAAACATAACTTCTACCACTTAAACAATTTAGATATTAAAATAGTATATATAATAAAATAGTTTATAAAGTAAAGTAGTTTATATAAAAGAGTTATAACTTAAAGTAGTTTATATTAAAATAGTTAGTATACTAAAATAGTTTATATTAAAAGTAATTTATATTAAAAATGATTTATATTAAAATAGTTTATATTAAAAATAATTTATATTAAAAATGGTTTATATTAAAATAATTTATATTAAAATAATTTATATTAAAACAATTTATAAAGTAAAATATAAAATAATTTTAAATACAATTTAAAAATACATTATATAATAAAATAATTTCCTCGAATTTCACAAATCGATTCCAAATCAACTCGAATTCCAAAATTCAAATTTAATCAAGTCTCAAATCATCAATTTCAATTTATTTCAGTTTCTCAATAAACCATTTCGAATTATATCAATTTCAAACACCGATTTTAACCACAAAATAAACCATTTCAAATTCAATATTTTCAAAGCTTTAATCATTCAACATTTCAAAACTAGATTTGATATTTCCATATACATATCAAATTCAAATTACTATTATTTATTTTGAAATATTTATTTAATCATTAACATTTAAATAATACTTCAAATTTCAAATTTAAATAAAACTAAATATATATGACGACCCGAACTCGATGTTCGAGAAACAACATCAAATTCGCATCGCCGGAGCTTATAACAACATCGGATGAATATAAAACAGCGGAAAAAAATGAATATCATGAATACATCACAGATACTACATCAGAATTTCCCATAATACATCAGAGTATTTAACACATATGCCACAACTCCAAATAACATCATAATATTACGTCGATAATCATATATCCAAAAGTCTTCAATGAAAGAAGTGATAACAGACGCCTAAAAGCTAAACACTTGAGATCTCCCAAAAAGTTCCTAAGATATCTCCAAAGCAAGTGTTCCAAAATGCTGCTAACTCCAAAATACGGAAACCTGCTACTAGGCTGCCTTTGTAGAAATTAAGAGCACCCAGAGTTTAGAAAAGAAACAATAAACTCCGGGTCAGTCATGGGACTGGTATGAGTAAACAAAAATAATTGCTTTAAATAAAAACAGGTTTATAAAAGAAAAGTCGATATGCTTTTGAAAAATGAGACTACCATAAGACCTCCCGCCATACACACAATGCAAACGCAGAATTGGAGGAGATTTCTTCTTATGATAGTCAAATATGCTTGATACGAGAAAAATTTATTTAATGTTATTACTAGTGCATAGTATAGAAAGCATTGCGGAGATAGAATATTAATCATAGCCAACATAGACATTCTGAATTATGCCTACTATAGCTACCATTTAAACATTGGGGCGCCAAAATAAGTAAATGGCAGGTTATACAACTAAAACCGTACAGGGCTCGTATTGTTTCTTTGGATTTCCAACAAATGGTCAGGCTAAGGAACTTCCTACTGCCACATGGGTACGCCTCTAGCGGGACGTCCCGAGAACTTAACTAGCTCTCTGCCAACACAAGGTCGGGTTACCTCTGTAACTAGGTAACTACTACACGAGTATGCCACTACCCGGTCCTTTGGGACCTTTATCCGAGGGCCCTTTGACACAAAGAAACAACCACACAGTAAATGAGATTGGAGCTACCACACAGGTAAATCTCTGGGCTCCATACCATGACATCACCTTTTTCCAGAAGGAAATGACATACCCTAAAGGGCGCGACCCTCATAACCCTGTCGCAACTTTCCTGTTTTGACCATTTCCGGGTTGCGAGGTCCGATGAGGTCTCGTCCACAAAGCCATTGTTTACACGAAAGCCTCTCTTTGATCACAAATGATCAACCAATGATCATCAACACACAGCAACACTCAGCATGCCACACTACCAAATTGGGAGTATATCGCTGATAACCTTCAATTACATAACCTCTGAGCTCGTATGTATCATAGAAGGGTGTTAAGCTAAGAGAATAAATTCACTGCCATCATAGATACATTTTTGAAAGAAATCTACTTTATATCTCAAAGTGTAGTGTTAGACACACAACCATACAAATCTGTTCCGGGTTCGAACATAACCGAAGGCACTTCGTCCAATAAAGGAAGAAGCCCTTGAAAATCCGGGTATCCACAATGCCGATCGGACTTCCCATCACTTAGGGAATCTCTATACCGGAGCAACTCAGTGCAGAGACAATCGATAGGTTATCCTATCGTTCTCGAAGACACCCAGTGTTCACCACCGGTCTTCAAATGCTATCCATTTCGACGTGTCACTATTCAGAATGGGTTATGTGACACAAAGGTCCTCTCCCAGCCAAACCGAATAGTGAGAATCAATTTTTAAAACATGTGGATATGTTGTTCACAAAAATTCACAGGTTCGATGTGGGTTTCGGATAACAAACTGAAATCCGATTCCCTGTCGCATCGAAGTTTAAAAGCCGTTTTACGGGCAACAGGGTTTTCACATCAATACAGAACAAACCACAATCATAGTGCAGTACATAGCAATCTATATCACACAGTGTCGAAATCAGAACAGAAATATCAATATATTGTACAGCAACAGTTACTTATTTTCCAATGTAGTTTAAATGAATTTACCACACAATTATTTGTAGTGATGTTTAAAATAAATGACTAAAATTGAATAAATAAATTAAGTCTTCATTGACTCGATTTGTTGTTTCAAAATTAGTTATTTAATTAACCGATAATTTTCTTGGTTAATCAACTTAAATTAATTTGAATAACAAATTCTCAATTACAATTAAATTTGAACACTTAATTGTTTATCAATCAATTTAATTTCAAATTGTATATCATCCTTAATTCCTTTTAAAAATCATTAATTAATAAACATTATTTACCTTTATTACCATTTGAAAAACTTCTTTATACTTTGGAAATCAGTTTATTACAGTCATAAAAAGTTTAATGTTAATTAACTTTAAATGCTTAACTTAAATTAAATTATTTAGTTAAGGAATAAATTAATTTTTTTTCAACTTTGTTAACAAATTTAAACTTATAGTAAGTTCTAACTTAACATAGTCAATATTGGTTACATTGCAAATACAAAAAAAAAGCTTAACATTGTTAACTTGAAAATTTGTGTGGGCTTAGCCCATTATAAAAGCAAACCCGAGTTAACACGAGAATGACTCGAGTAGGGCTCGAGTTTTCCCAGCAATCTTCCCACGTCACTCCCCTGTATCCTTCTTCTTCTTCCATGCTACTTTCTCCTATGTTTCTTTTTTTACTTTAAAACTTAAAAACCTTAAGTCTTTAAATTTGTAAAGAACTGCAACTTACCCTCACTCGAACTCACGTCCTACCCAAGTCACAAACTCATACATTCGAGAATTCCTCCGGGTTTAAACAACCCACGAAGTCGCTGCACACACCCGCCACCGTGCACGTGCACGTTGGTTCGCCGCGACTCTGATTATCGCCACGATCATTGGCAAGTCGCAAAATCCACACAAATATGAAATCCATCTTCAATTTGACTCAAGAAACCTGGAATCGAATTTTCATCTTTTCGTCAAATTATGAACTCGAACGTACCAGAGAAACTCTCCTCGACGCCACGTCTCAGTTCACCAGAAAACCCACGCTTCCGGCCATACAACGTTAACACCCCAAGCCATCATCCCCCAAGTTCTCGTGAATATCGATCAACTCGCGGTGACGAAATCACCACGTTTACCCAACACTGGAAAACCGAGGGTTAAACCCTAATTTCGCTTCTTATCCAATTCTCACGCAATAGAAAATTTCTTTAGCATTTTTCTTGGATTCGTGGAGGATTTAACTTGCTGTATAACAAGTTTAGCATTTATAATTGATTCAATCATGAGAAATTTGTAAAAATGCAAACTTTGTTCATATACAAACTACCATTTTAACATAAATCTAAAAATCTTGATTTTTGTTTTAAAAATCATGGATTGCAGTATAGATTCAATATATCATCTCGAATTAATATTTTTCAACAATTTATTTTTGTCAAATATTGGTTGGATACCTGTAAACAAGTTTACAGTGGGAATAATTTACTCTATGTTCAAACAAGCTTTGAAAAAAATATTGTTTGAGATTAAACATCTTGATTGTTTGAAAAACCAAAGCTTTGCAATGCTTAACAGCAAATGAATCTTAGTTTGGGATCAGATATACACCCTGTATACATTTTTGGCAGAGAAACACTGAACATCCAACATTATATGCAACTGAAGCATATTCAAGGCAGTTAATAGATGAAGTTTGAAATGTTTTAAAGAAATTTAAAACTTTTCAAAGATTAAGTTTACTCACCTTTATCCCAGAAATAAACAGAGTTGCTTTAAATTTGAAACAGAGATTATATTTGTCTTGAACTGCAGTTTGGTCCTTTTCCTTTCTGTTTTGTCTTCTTGAACGAAGTTGAGTTTGTGAATAAATGACACTTATGTTTTTCTTTCTTTTTAAATTATGTTCTCTGCTAAGATTGTTGAATGAAGGAATTGAGACTATGTTCATGTATATATAAAAGAGGTGGGCAGGTTTAAGCAAAGTACTGAAATTAAATTTTGTATAGCTGTTTTATACAGTATTAGTACAACACATGCTTTCCTCCTTTCTTCAAGGGAGGCTGAGGAGTAAGCATTAATTGCTAGCATTAAATGAAGCATGTATTGCATATGCGTCCCTATATGTTCAAACAGGCAATGTTACTTTATTTTTTTGTAAGTACTATTTTATTTTGTTAATATGTTTTTTCTTCCTTTGCCTTGAATACTACAAAATATGCTGTTAGGTCCTTTTGATAAGTGCTGTTTTGGTTTCTTTTACAGTTTATTTTTTTCTTTGTTTTGTTTTCTTTTACAGTTTATATTTCTTCATACTTATATTTTTAGATGTTCCTTTCCTTTTTGAACAAATCTTGTTCTTGTTTTACTGCTAAATAAAAGTGTTTGTTTTAATTATTGTTTTCTTATGTCTATATTTGAATGTAATATAAATGAATTCCTGTTTAAAGTTTTTAACTATTAGTATTTAAATTTTCAACATACGTTTTATTTTATTGTTAAATATAAATTCTTGTTTGTTACTTAGTTTATTCATTATTTATTTAATTCCATACAACTTTGTAATATTAATATCAACAATATTAAATTTATGTTGAATTTCACAAATTAAATTCCAAAGTTCAAACAATTTATCGAATTTAAATTAAATAAATTCTGGAATGTTACAATATCCCCTCCTTAAGAAAATTTCGTCCTCGAAATTGAAAGAGAGAGAAACGCAAACAAAGAATATACGAATTCAGAAAAATAAGGAAATGACTTACGGATTAAGCCGAGATGTCTATTCTTCAATAAGGATATGATTTCTTCATATTATCTTCAGTCTCCCAAGTACAGTCCTTTGGATCGCCACTGCATTGAACTTTGGCTAATTTCACAACTTTGTTTCGCAATCTCTTTTCATCACGATCAACAATTTTTATCGGCTCCCTTTTTATTGCCAAGTTAGGAGTGATCTCTAGATCCTGCTGAGCAGCTTCTTCAATAATGTCATCTGGGTCGTGCACATATTTCCGAAGACTAGAAACGTGAAACACATCATGCACGCCAGACAACCAGCTAGGTAGCTGCACTCGATATGTTAGAGGACCGATCCTTTCCAGAATAGGAAAAGGACCAATATAACGCAGTGCTAACTTTTCAGTTTTCTCGAATCTCTATACACCCTGCATCGGAGATACCTTCAGAAATACAGAATCCCCGACTTGAAATTCCAAATTTCTTCTTCGACGGTCATAATAGCTCTTCTGAAGGCTTTGGGCAGTTAATAATTTCTTTCGAATAAAATCAACCTTCTTCGTGGCTTCTTTAATCATGTCCGGTCCAAGGACGAGTCTGTCACCTGATTCGATCCAGCATGTAGGTGATCGACACGGACGACGATGTAAAGCTTCGAAAGGAGCCATTTCAATACTGGCCTGATAGCTGTTATTATATGAAAATTCAACCAGATGCAAATGGTCCTCCCAAGAACCACCAAAATCGAGAATGCAAGTACGCAAAAGGTCTTCTACAATTCGGTTAATTCTCTCAGTCTGCCCATCAGATTGTGGGTGATAAGCAGTACTGAAATTTAATTTCGTTCCCAAAGCATCTTGGAATGCCTCCCAAAATCTACTAGTGAAGATCGGGTCACGATCACTCACTATACTGCTGGGAATACCACGGAGACGAACAATTTTGTTTATATAAATACCTGCCAAGCTAGCTGCAGTTCGAGTGGATTTCACAGGAATAAAGTGAGCAGTTTTGGTTAGACGGTCCTATATAACCCAATTGCTTCATTTCCCTTCCTGGTTCGTGGCAATCCGTCGATGAAATCCATCGATACCTGATCCCATTTCTATTTCGATACTTCCAAAGGCTGAAGTAAACCGGCTACTTTCTTTTGGTCGCTTTTGACTTGTTGACAAGTAGCACAACGACTCACGTAAATAGATATGTCTCTTTTCATTGTCTTCCACCAAAAAGTTCTTTTAATATCTCTATACATTTTATTAACTCCTGGATGGACACTAAGTTTGGATTTGTGACATTCGTCTAAAACTTCACGTTTCAGATCAGGGAAGTCTGGAACACAAATCCTTCCTTTCATCCTTATAACTCCTCTATTATCCATCACAAAACTAGTGTCTCCTCCTTGGCGAATCCTTTTATAAATTCCCTGAAGAAACTCATCTTCATATTGCTTGCTCGCGATCTTTTTAAGAAGAGTAGGAGTGATAACAAGATATGCGATAACAGCATGTATTCTACTCAAAGCATCAGCAACCACATTGGCTTTTCCCAGCGTATATAGAATATCTAGGTCATACGATGCCAGAAATTCCAACCAACGTTGTTGTCGCAAATTCAGATCCTTCTGGGTAAAGAGATATTTCAAGAATTTATGGTCGGTGAATAATTCAAAATTTTCACCTAGGGAAAGAAGAGTTCATTAAGTATATTGTTTAAGTTAAATTAAGTTTGTAAATTGTTAAGAAAGTCGAAAAGATTCTTACCCAGAAGATAGTGTCGCCACGTTTTCAAGGCGACAACAACAGCCAAAAGTTCCAAATCATGTGTTGGGTAGTTTCTCTCGTGCGGACGTAATTGTCTACCCGCGTAGGCAACTACCTTTCCATTCTGCATTAATACTATACCTACCCCATCACCACATGCGTCAGTATAAACGGATAATCCCTGACTCCCGTTTATAATAGCGAGAACAGGAGTAGTGGTTAATCTCTTCTTCAACTCCTAAAAAGCTTCGTCACATTTCGGAGTCCAATTAAATTTTACATCTTTCATTGTTAGCTTAGTCAGTAGACTAGCTATCTTGGAAAAATCTTGAACGAATTTCCGGTAATAGCCTGCTAAACCCAAAAAGCTTCGAACTTCTTTTGGAGTCGTGGGTCGCTTCCAATCAAGAATAGCGGAAATATTGCTAGGATCAACCGATATTCCTTCCTCATTAACAATAAGGCCAAGGAATTTGACTTCTCTAACCCATAAGTGGCATTTGGAAAATTTTGCAAATAAGATGTTCCTTCTCAAAATTTCCAAAACAATTCTGAGATGTTGAGCATGGTCTTCTTCGGTTTTGGAGTAGATTAGGATGTCATTGATAAATACAAGAACAAATTTATTTAGCACCTCCCGAAACACACGGGTCATCAAATCTACGAAGTATGCTGGAGCATTGGTCAGCCCAAAAGGCATGACTAACCATTCGTAAAACATATTGGGACCCCTGAACGCAGTTAAATGTACACAATCTTCGGTGATTCGTAGTTGATGGAATCCTTGGTCTAGATCCATCTTTGAAAAGAAACGAGCGTCGTGCAATTGATCAAATAAATCATCGATCTTGGGTAAAGGAAACTTATTCTTGAGAGTCATTTTATTGAGATCGCGGTAATCTACACACAGTCTCAAAGATCCATCCGATTTAGCGACGAACACAACGGTTGAACCCCATTCAGAAACACTAGGTCGAATTAATCTTTTTGCTAGTAGATCATCGGTTTGTTGAAGTAATTCAATCTTTTCCCTGGGTGCCATCCTGCGACTTGCATGAACAACAGGACGAGCATTGGGTAAAAGGTCAATTCTATATACTATTTCCCGATGTGGAGGTAAGGATTTTACTTCTCCGAACACGTCCGGAAAATCGCTAACAATTAGTATAGACTCTAAACTGGGTTCGGGATAACCCAAATTATACATCAATCCTTCTCTTTTAGGACTAGGGTCCTCACAAGAAATTTCGATGAAATCTCCAAATTTGATTTTAATTGAAATCAATCGATTGATGCAATCCAATTTGGCTTCCTATTTTGCTAGCCAATCCATTCCGAGTAAGGCTTCAAACTCGCTAAAATCAAGAACAAAGAGACCAATGGGGAATTGATAATGAGAATATGAGGTAGGAACGTCTCTACATCGAAGACAAAGATTCGCAGGACCTCCAACTAGATTCCTTACTCATACAGGCTCATCAACAAAATCAGGTTCAAGATTTAATTCATTAATGGCTTGTTGAGAGATAAAACTATGTGTAGCGTCCGTGTCAAATAGAACTCTAACAATGCTATCATAAATGATAAGATTACGTTCCACAACTCCTTTTCCATTTCCTGCTTTGGAAGTTGCAGGTTGGTCCTTGACTGTGTATAACTTTGCTGTTTGAGCTTGTTTCATGGTTGGACAGTCTTTAACTTCATGCCCCACTTTCTGACAGTAACAGCACTTCCTAGGATTTGCTTGAGCGGATTGACTGATTTGTTTCTTAGGCTTCGTACATCTGCTCGAATAGTGGCCCTTCTCCAAGCAGTTGTAACAAGTGACATTCTCTGCCGTGCTTGCCTAAATGCTCTTCTTTATCTCGGTTCCCTGCCATGGTTTCTTACCTCCAAATTTCCGCTTCTTCCAATTTTGATTGCCCGAATTTCCTTCCTCCACCAGGGTTTCTTATATATTAAGCGTGGCATATCTGTACCCCATATCAACTAAATCTGAAAAAGATTCCTTAACGTGGCCCGTCATTCTTTCATGGAATTTCTTATTCATTTCGCGAATGAATCTTTCGTTCATCTTCAAAGGCGTATTCACCAATTCGGGACCAAAACGAGACAATTCATTAAATTTGTTCAGATACTCTTCAAACGACAAACTTTCCTTCTTTAGGTCCATAAATTCCTGGTACATTCTAGAAATTCCGGCTAATGGCAAATATCGCTTCTCAAACACTTCTTTGAATTTCTCCCAAGAAAACTCGTCTTCTGGATTATCTACCGTGATTGTCTCCCACCAGGCTGAGGCTTCATCTTGAAGTTGCCAAGAAGCTATGAGTCGCTTCTGATCATCTTCCAATTTTAGCCCTCTGAAGATTTTCTCACACGATCTTATCCAGGCCTGAGCCTCAACAATCGACTCTTTGCCGTTGAACGGCTTACCACCAAGTCTCGAGAAATTTTTATGTAAATCAGCCAGATTCGGTTGTTGCTGAACTGCTGCTATTGCTGTTCGAGGATCTTGATCAGGCGCTGTGGCACTTCCTGACCCCTAACTCTTCCCCTTCGTCCGCTCATTCTTACTATCTGTAATTAGTAAGAAAATTGATTTAGATGCACGAACGAAATATCTTAAGGAATATCAGCAGTAAAAAGAATTAGACTAATAAAATTTGGAGTTCCAGTCTTAGTTATAGTCATTCTAGGGTATGTTTCACTTTATCTCTAATGAGTCATCCGATGTGTTATACTCTGTTGCTAAATTTCTTACTCAACCTTCAGCTTTGATACCACTTGTGATGACCCGAACTCGATGTCCGACAAACGACATCAAATTCGCATCGTCGGAACTTATAACAACATCGGATGAATATAAAACAGCGGAACAAAATGAATGTCATGCATACATCACAGATACTACATCAGAATATCCCATAATACATCAGAGTATTTAATACATATGCCACAACTCCAAATAACATCATAATATTACATCGATGATCATATATCCAAAAGTCTTCAATGAAAGAAGTGATAACGAACTCCTAAAAGCTAAACACCTGAGATCTCCCAAAAAGTTCCTAAGATATCTCCAAAGCAAGAGTTCCAAAATGCTGCTAACTCCAAAATACGGAAACCTGCTACTAGGCTGCCCGTGTAGAAATTAAGGGCACCCAGAATTTATAAAAGAAACAATAAACTCTGGGTCATTCATGAGACTGGTATAGGTAAACAAAAATAATTGCTTTTAAATAAAAACAGGTTTATAAAAGAAAAGTCGATATGCTTTTGAAAAATGAGACTACCATAAGACCTCCCGCCACACACACAATGCAAAAGCAGAATTGGAGTAGATTTCTTCTTATGATAGTCCAATATGCTTGATACGAGAAAAATTTATTTAATGTTATTACTAGTGCATAGTGTAGAAAGCATTGCGGAGATAGAATATTAATCTTAGCCAGCATAGACATTCCGAACTATGCCTACTATAGCTACCATTTAAATAGTGGGGCGCCACAATAAGTAAATGGTAGGTTATACAACTAAAACCGTACAGGGCTCGTATTGTTTCTTTGGATTTCCAACAAAGGGTCAGGCTAAGGAACTTCCTACTGCCACATGGGGGTGCCTCTGGCGGGACGTCCCGAGAACTTAACTAGCTTTCTGCCAACACAGGGCCGGGTTACCTCTGTAAGTAGGTAACTACTACACGAGTATGCCACTACACGATCCTTTGGGACCTTTATCCGAGGGCCCTCTGTCACAAAGCAACAACCACATAGTAAATGAGATTGGAGCTACCACACAGGTAAATATCTGGGCTCCATACCACGACATCACCTTTTTCTAGAAGGAAATGACATACCCTAAAGGGCGCGACCCTCATAACCTTGCCGCATCTTTCCTGTTTTGACCATTTTTGGGTTGTGAGGTCCGATGAGGTCTCGTCCACAAAGCCATTGTTTACACGAAAGCCTCTCTTTGATCACAAATGATCAACCAATGATCATCAACACACAGCAACACTCAGCATGCCACACTACCAAATTGGGAGTATATCGCTGATAACCTTCAATTACATAACTTCTCAGCTCGTATGTCTCAGAGAAGGGTGTTAAGCAAAGAGAATAAATTCTCCGCCACCATAGATACGTTTTTGAAAGAAATCTTCTTTATATCTCAAAGTGTAGTGTCAGACACACAACCATACAAGTCTGTTTCGGGTTCGAATAGAACCGAAGGCACTTCGTCCAATAAAGGAAGAAGCCCTTGAAAATCCGGGTATCCACAATCCCGATCGGACTTCCCATCACTTAGGGAATCTCTATATCGGAGCAACTCAGTGCAGAGACAACCGATAGATAATCCTATCGTTCTCGAAGACACCCGGTCTTCACCACCGGTCTTCAAATGCTATCCATTTCGACGTGTCATCATTCAGAATGGGTTATGTGACACAAAGGTCCTCTCCCGGCCAAACCGAATAGTGAGAATCAATTTTTAAAACATGTGGATATGTTGTTCACAAAAATTCACAGGTTCGATGTGGGTTTCGTATAACAAACTGAAATCTGATTCCCTGTTGCATCAAAGTTTAAATGCCGTTTTACGGGCAACAGGGTTTTCACATCAATACAGAAAAACTACAATCACAGTGCAGCACATAGCAATCTACATCACACAATATTGAAATCAGAACAGAAATATCAATCTATTGTACAACAATAGTTACTTATTTTCCAATGTAGTTTAAATGAATTTACCACACAATTATTTGTAGCGATAATTATAATAAATGATTAAAATTGAATAAATAAATTAAATCTTAATTGACTCGATTTATTGTATCAAAATTAGTTATTTAATTAACCACTAATTTTCTTGGTTAATAGCCTTAAATTAATTTGAATAACAAATTATCAGTTACAATTAAATATGAACACTTAATTGTTTATCAATAAATTTAATTTCAAATTGTATATCATCCTTAATTCCTTTTAAAAATCAATAATTAATAAACATTATTTACCTTTATTACCATTTGAAAAACTTCTTTATACTTTGGAAATCAGTTTATTACCGTCATAAAAAGTTTAATGTTAATTAACTTTAAATGCTTAACTTAAATTAAATTATTTAGATAAGGAATAAATTAATTTTTTTTCAACTTTGTTAACAAGTTTAAACTTATAGTAAGTTCTAAGTTAACATAGTCAATATTGGTTACACTGCAAATACAAAAAAAAGCTTAACATTGTTAACTTGAAAATTTGTGTGGGCTTAGCCCATTATAAAAGCAAACCCGAGTTAACACGAGAATGACTCGAGTAGGGCTCGAGTTTTCCCAGCAATCTTCCCGCGTCACTCCCCTGTGTCCTTCTTCTTCTTCCACGCTACTTTCTCCTCTGTTTTTTTTGCTTTAAAACTTTAAAACTTCAACTCTTTAAATTTGTAAAGAACTGCAACTTACCCTCACTCGAACTCACGTCCTACCCGAGTCACAAACTCATACGTTCGAGAATTCCTTTGGGTTTAAACAACCCACGAAGTCGCTGCACACACCCGCCACCGTGCACGTGCATGGTGGTTCGCCGCGACTCTGATGATCGCCACGATCATCGACAAGTCGCAAAATCCACAAAAATATGAAATCCATCTTCAATTTGACTCAAGAAACCTGGAATCGAATTTTCATATTTTCATCGAATTGTGAACTCGAACGCACCAGAGAAACTCGCCTCGCCCCCACGTCTTAGTTGAACAGAAAACCCACACTTCCAGCCATTCAACGTCAACACCCCAAGCCATCATCCCCCAAGTTCTCGTGAATATTGATCAATTCGTGGTGACAAAATCACCACGTTTGCCCAACACTGCAAAACCGAGGGTTAAACCCTAACTTCGCTTCGTATCCAATTCTCACGCAATAGAAAATTTCTTTAGCATTTTTCTTGGATTCGTGGAGGATTTAACTTGCTGTATAACAAGTTTCAGCATTTATAATTGATTCAATCATGAGAAATTTGTAGAAATGCAAACTTTGTTCATATACAAACTGCCCTTTTAACATAAATCTAAAAATCTTGATTTTTGTTTTAAAAATCATGGATTGCAGTATAAATTCAATATATCATCCCAAATTAATATTTTTCAACAATTTATTTTTGTCAAATATTGGTTGGATACCTGTAAACAAGTTTACAGTGGGAATAATTTACTCTATGTTCAAACAAGCTTTGAAAAAAATATTGTTTGAGATTAAACATCTTGATTGTTTGAAAAACCAAAGCTTTGCAATGCTTAACAGCAAATGAATCTTAGTTTGGGATCAGATATACATCCTGTATACATTTTTGGCAGAGAAACACGGAACATCCAACATTATATGCAACTGAAGCATATTCAAGGCGGTTAATAGATGAAGTTTGAAATGTTTTAAAGAAATTTAAAACTTTTCAAAGATTAAGTTTACTCACCTTTATCCCGGAAATAAACAGAGTTGCTTTAAATTTGAAACAGAGATTATATTCGTTTTGAGCTGCAGTTTGATCCTTCCTTTCTGTTTTGTCTTCTTGAATGAAGTTGAGTTTGTGAATATATGACACTTATGTTTTTCTTTCTTTTTAAATTATGTTCTCTGCTAAGATTGTTGAATGAAGGAATTGAGACTATGTTCATGTATATATAAAAGAGGTGGGCAGGTTTAAGCAAAGTACTGAAATTAAATTTTGTATAGTTGTTTTATACAGTATTTGTACAACACATGCTTTCCTCCTTTCTTCAAGGGAGGCTGAAGAGTAAGCATTAATTGCTACCATTAAATGAAGCATGTATTGCATATGCGTCCCTGTATGTTCAAACAGGCAATGTTACTTTATTTTTTTGTAAGTACTATTTTATTTTATTAATATATTTTTTCTTCCTTTGCCTTGAATACTTACAGCATATGCTGTTAGGTCCTTTTGATAAGTGCTGTTTTGGTTTCTTTTACAGTTTATTTTTTTTCTTTGTTTTGTTTTCTTTTACAGTTTATATTCATAATTATATTATTAGATGTTCCTTTCCTTTGTGAACAAATCTTGTTCTTGTTTTACAGCTAAATAAAAGTGTTTGTTTTACTTATTGTTTTCTTATGTCTATATTTGAATGTAATATAAATGAATTCCTATTTAAAGTTTTTAACTATTAGTATTTAAATTTTCAACATACGTTTTATTTTATTGTTAAATATAAATTCTTGTTTGTTACTTATTTTATTCATTATTTATTTAATTCCATACAACTTTGTAATATTAATATCAACAATATTAAATTTTTGTTGAATTTCACAAATTAAATTCCAAAGTTCAAATAATTTATCGAATTTAAGTTAATTAAATTCTGGAATGTTACAATATACCATTTTAATTTATGTAAATTTGAAATATTCATTTAAATCGCTTTTAATCAAAAAAATCAAGTTATAAAATCATATCTTTAAAATCCTAAATTTAATAAATTTCAAATCACACTTATTTGAGTATAATTCTTAAATAAATTCAATTTCAAAACCTTGGAAATCATTTCAAAATATATATACATTGACCAACGGTGTCTGTACATAATTTTCTATCCTATGGTCAAGTGATACGGATATTTATCATTTCAATCCGCAATTTAAATATATACGGGTATATATCATTTCAACCTGCAATCCCAAATTCAATTCAATGAAAGTCACTTGGGTTTAGGTAACAATTTTCTCCTATTCTACAGCTCGTTCGGGTATATATCATTTCAACCCATAGTGAATTCTATGCTAATAGGGAACTTGCAGGGTGATAACAGATGTAATAATAATATAACAGGCATATATCATCGAAATAAGTAGCAGATATTGGTGTCAGATGTCACAGGTGAACAGATGCAGAAAACAACATATATATAGCAATGTAAATAACTAATAGCAGCATATTTCAATTGTCGTTTCAATTGAAATTAAATTTAATAAATACAAGAACATTAAATCGTGAGTGATTGCTTACCTTTCGAGGCTAGAGATGGACGAGAATGAGATGAGTTACGCATCCAAACACGGATTCCAAAGCAAGCAAGATTTGGCACGAATTTGATGATCAAGGCTGATAAAAAGGAAACGAT
Organism: Allium cepa; assembly: GCA_030765085.1. Lineage (NCBI taxonomy): Eukaryota > Viridiplantae > Streptophyta > Magnoliopsida > Asparagales > Amaryllidaceae > Allium > Allium cepa. Next base: position 227,539,608 of record CM060939.1, read on the forward strand.
GAAAACAAATCAGGGCAGGCTTGAATAAAGAGATAAATATAGTAACTTTCTATTCAAATAAATATTTGTTTTAGACACATATTAAATTAAAAAATATTTATGTATTTATTCAATTTCAAAAGAAAATATTTACATAAATATTATGTTGAAAAAAATCATTAAACCATATACATATATAATTTAAACTATTACAAAGTGTCAATATATAGAGAAAAATTATGAAGCCAAAGAATAATATGTAGGTGTGGATCGAAATATATATGCAGACACTGATATACATATGCAAACCAAAATATAAGTGAACAAACTTAGTATGTAGAATGTGCAGACATATAAATATTTAAACAATTATAGGTAAACAAATTCTCTGATACCCCATTTTATAAACAACTCATAAAACTTACATAACTTATATAAATATATATATATACACAAACAAACATACCGACAGACATTTAAATATATATATAAAACTCACTGCATATATATACATAGGCTGATTAACAACTTATAACCGAAATATAAACATATGTATTAAAAAAATGTAACTAACCAAATAATCTTACCTTAGAAATACATATACATATATATATATATATAACATATTTATTTATAACAAGGTAAACATATTTACTGCAAAGTATATATAACTTACAACTCATAAAATTTATATTAAACTGATTTAAATATAAGCAATACATAACTACACACTTGAACAATATATATATATATATATATATATATATTATTTAACAACTATATATATAAACAACAACCTTATATATTCGAACTCAAGCAAATGTCCTTATGCGTGTATGTGTATATATAACTTAAACTCATACACATTTAAAAATCAAAGTCTAAATATAACTGTAACTATTCAACTGATATGTTGTAAACATATATAACAACACTTATATATAAATACGTATATAATACTTCTTTTATAAAATAATAATACTTTTATATACTGAGAAAAAAATATAAATCAAATGCTAATAGGATATGTACTACATCAAAGAAAATAAGCCTTGCATATATATGTATATATATATATATACATACACACACACACACACTCACGTATAGAAGAGGAAGAGGAGTAGGAGGTCATAGCAAAACAAACTATGCTTCAGGATCCAACAAGCTCTTTGAATAAGCATACATCAGAAATGAGGCTCGGCCATGAGAAGGAGGAGCACGGTTGAGGGTTTGGAGTTCAGCACCGGCTTGGGAAGGCGGCGCTCGAGTTGTGGTGGGCTGCTTGCACAAAGGGGTGGTGCGGCAAGGTTTTTCGAAGTCTCGGCTAGGAGAAAAATGGAACGGTGAAGGGTGGCCATGGCAGTAGGGTAACGTCCCTCGTGCCATGCTCGGCGATGTAGGTTGGCTGCTAGGTGGGAAGTGAGCGTGGGTATGGGCTGAGGGAAACAGGAGAAATCGAGGTTGGGAAAAGAAGGTGATGTGGGTTTTGAAAAAAATAAGCAAGCATGTGAGCTTTTTGATGATTTCCATAAAAATAGAATAAGAAGAGAAGAGAGGGAGTTTTTTTTATTTGAAAGGAAGAGGAGGAGTGTTGGTTCAGCAAAGACGAATAAACACCTTGGAGATGATATTATTTAATTCATATAAACCAGAGATAGAACAAAAGAAAGGGAAAAAGAGAATACGAACCAACATACAAATTTAAAATGGGTAATATAAAAAGGTAGAAAGCTGAAAATATTAAATGGCTATTTATTAACCTAATGGGTAACGAAAAGTCACAGAACCAAATATTGCAAATGTACCGATACGGAATCGTTTTGCAGAATTGCATCGCACTTCGGACTCCTTAATTGAAAATTAAATATACCATAGAGATCAGCAAGATAAGGCGATTAAAACGATATATAGATATCAGTAGTACGATCATTCGATCAAAAGTCAATATCGGTACCGAAAAATGCTGCAAATCGATCGAAAATAAGGTAAACGGAGCAATAGCAGTCCAAATTTGAAGAACAAAATATGACATCTCATTCAGAAGATGATTTAAAAATTTATTATATAAAAATATTCAGGTTTGGAAAAAAAAATTATTACCATCAAATTCTAATCGATTTGAAATTGAAATAAAAATTACACAAGAAATAAAATTTCATATTATCAGATGAAAATTTACTACTTGCCATGTTTAACTAGACGTATTCCAAATATCAAATTTTTATTTCCAAATTTTATAATTTAAAATTTCACAAAATTCAGTAAAGTATATTATTAAAATAATTAAAATTTTATGGGTCGTTACAAATTTATTTCTAATTTGATTTCAACGAGTTAAACAAATTGGTAACAAATAACGATTGTCACATTTAGCATAATTTAATCACATTTATAAGTTGATTGTCTACAGAAATGTTATAATTATTTGCACAACACTAATTTTTATGCAATTGCAATATACTACATACTATTTCATTAATTAATACAATATTTAAATTATCAGTTACTTTATTAATCCAATTATCAATTAATACACACATTATTTCATTAATTAATATAACATTTAAATTTATTCGTTATTTTAATTTATAATCAATTATAACTTATAATTATTACAATTACTTGAGATTACATTCAAATAGTCAACTATTACATTAATTTACATTATCAAACTTCATTCTAGTTAGTTTTCCCATTCCCATATCATAAATTTTATTTCTTCCAACATTAAATTATATAATCTTATTAAATTAACTATTTTTATTTATCGAAAATTACGGATCGTTATACTCTCCCCCACTCAAAACTTTTCGTCCTCGAAAAGGGAAAGAAGCAATCAAGAAATAAATATATCTTATTCAAAATATTAAATTTATAAACAATTAATTTACATAATTAAATAATTTAAATAAAATATATCAATTTATAAATAACTAAATCCTTTTACATTTAAGTTAATAAAAGTTTGAAAACATTTCCATTTTCACAAAAAAATTCTAAGTTCCAAAATTCACGGAATTTTTTGGCAAAGTCTCTTTCATAGAAAGAGGTCTGGGAGAAATAGTAATATCAATAATAACATTATATATCATATATTTCAAAATAAATATCCGAGGCCACGGGAAAAACAATATAATACCGCTAAAAAATCGTAATCCGAAAATGTACATATTTGTCGGTCAAATAACGCTTATTTATGAAACCAAAAGCAGTAGCTATTGCTTCCATAAACTTGTATTTTACTTATATAATCCAAAGAGGTTAATAATTAAGTAAAAGAGAATATTTATGTTGTTTCAACTTACAATAACAAATCAACACAATATAACAATAACACTTGCAAACTAAACCATACAATCATCATATGCAAATCAAAAAAATCAACCATCCATCCACAGTAACAAAAACTAATGGTTTGTTCGGGTTTAGAACTTTTAATCGTATAGAATGATAAATAAACTACTAAATGCACCATACACTCAACAGTCTTAGATAACTTAATAGATTATTTATACATTTTAAACAATTTAAGGTATCACTTTCTAACGTCCCATAAGCCAAAACAAACAATGAATTCGACACATATTTTAAGTTTATTCTATAATCTTTTTTTCCCACATCATTTATTGTTCATTTTTTATTTTACCTTTTTCTCATACAATGATTTTTCTTTAGTTCACGTTCATTGCTTGCAGAATTTTAATTCTCATACATTCATATAAGGCTTATTTCATTAATTTACATTCTTTACTTACATAAGTTATATCCATATCAATTATTTGGATCATAAATGAATTCATTATTAAAAAATTGTATACGTTTTTTTTCATTTTACTTCACATTTATTAATTAGTTTAATTTCCCTTTTTATATACATATTCATTTGTGAAACAACTCATACATATAAAAGATTTTCACCTTTCACTTTTATTTCTTTCACATATAGTATCCACTTTTACTATTTGCTCTAATTATAATTGGCTTCAAACAATACCTAAGTTTATAATCATTTACTTACAGATTCCTCATTCTTATTAAATTATAACTACAAGCATTTTCAAATTATTAACTTAAGTTTATAATTATTTACTTATAGCATTCACCTTTTACTATTCAATCTGATTATAAATAGCTTAAAATGTTAACTTAAGTTTACAATCGTTTTTCTTACATTATTCACTTTTCTATTACATTTGATCAGTAACATTTCAACTATTAACCTAAGTTTATAACAATTTATAATATCAGAATGACGCAGCGGATTAACAGAAAATCGATATAACGATGAAAGTAGCAATCGGTGGATTGATGAATACCAAAATGCCCAAATTCGTTGATCCGAAGATACCGAATTCTAGCTATCTCTAACACGTTGATCGCGCACGATACCGTGAAAGAAGATCTTCAATTCTTCAAGCGTTGATCAAGCGCACTTGATTCCGCGAATCGGCTTCAACAATCGTTGATTCGAGCGCACTCGAATAACCGAAAGTGGAGATAGGAGATTACACTCAACTACCAATTTAAGATGAAAGCACACAACAATCAAGAAGAAATTTTATTCAAAAATCAACCAAGTTACAAATGTCAACGCACATCCCCTATTTATAGTTTTCACGACCTACTCAGACCCTTAAGTCGGCTGCGACATACGACTTAATATAGGTTGTTAACGACCTAGTACAACTCGGTTCAAAACATGTCTCATACGACCCAACACATTACGCGACTTACATATGTACAAAGCGACATACCATCATACGACTCAACTTAAGTCGGCAGCGACTTAACTCACACGGCTCAGCATATTACATCACCACACTCATATGTTTACAACAGTTAGGTCGTACACGACCTAACGACTCACGACTCAGACAACCAATGTACAACACGTTCAACACAAATGACTCAAACTTCTCCAGGCTAACTTTGACCACGACCTACGACTTATCAGTTACAACGACTCAACTCCTTGCCGACTTAACACAACCTCCCTGCGGTATTTCCTCAAACGACTTAGCTGGGTCGACTCATCATGAGTCGTAACTCGTTAACTCGGCACATTTTCCCTCAGGTATCCAGTTAGCTCGGAGGCGACTTATAGATGAATCGTTGAGTCGTGTACGACTCATCAAACTCGAACGACTCAGGTTCCCACTAAGTCGTAACTTCTTTGCATCCTTCTCGTTAAGTCGCAAACGACTTAAAACACTTCGTTAGGTCGCAAACCATTGGAGTTAAGTCGCAACTCCTTTCCCTTAAGTCGTGGACGACTTAGAGCTCTTTCCATAAGTCGTGGATGACTTATTCCTTTGACCTGAGCTGCATCATCCTCCCCTGGTTCAGAAAAATTCGCCCTCGAATTTGTAATTCCTTCTGTACTAGATTGTTCATCTCCATAATATGGCACAAGATGCTTAACATTGAATACGTCAGAAGTGTATACATCCTCCGGCAGCTTCAACTTATAAGCATTCTCATTGATCCGTTTCACTACTTCTACTGGACCAATTTTTCTGGCTTTCAACTTGTTATAAGTGCCTACTGGAAAACGATCCTTCGTTAACACAGCGTAAACCAAATCTCCTTCGTTAAATTCAACATTCCGTCGCTTCAAGTCTGCAGTCTGCTTATATTTCTCATTTGCTCTCTCCAATCGTTTCTGCACGATTTTATGACATTCAGTCAATACATCAACAAAATCGACAGCTCGTTTAACCGTCCCCTTCGGTTGTGGTACTACTACCAAATCCAACGGTTCCCTTGGCAAACTTCAATATACAATCTGAAATGGACTGAACCCTGTACTACGATTCATTGCATGATTATGAGCAAACTCTGCTTGGCATAACTTCATGTCCCAACTCTTCAGATTATCCTTCACAAGACATCGCAACAAATTTCCCAACGATCTATTAACAACTTCGGTCTGTCCATCCGTTTGCGGATGATAAGCACTGCTAAATTTCAACTTCGTTCCAACCACCTTCCACAAACTTAACCAGAAGTGACTCAGAAAACGAGTATCCCTATCCGACACAATAGATTCCGGCAACCCATGTAAACGATAGATTTCCTTGAAAAATAACTGAGCAACACGAACAGCATCCGCCGTCTTCTTACAAGCAATAAAATGCGCCATTTTCGAAAACCTGTCCACCACAACAAATATAGAATCATTCCCCCTTTGGGTTCTAGGCAAATCCAAAACGAAATCCATGCTGATATCAACCCATGGTTTAGACGGTACAGGTAACGGCATATATAATCCTTCATTGGTCGCAGTTCCCTTCGAAATCTGACATATATGACATCTCTCCACAAACCTTTCAACCTCTTTCCTCATCGACGGCCAAAAGTAAGATTGAGAAATCAAATGTAATGTACGATCACAGCCCACATGTCCTTCCTCGTGCAACTCTTTGATAATCTTCAATCTCAAACTGCTCTCTGGAATACATAACTGATTTCCTTTAAACAAGAATCCATCAACCAACATAAATTCATCAGTATCTCCATCCTTAACTTTTTCAACGAACTTTGCAAAGTAAGGATCTTCGTCAATCAACTCTGGCAATAATTCAAATCCTGTCACTTCAACCTTCAATGTTGTCAACAAATGACTTCTCCTACGCAAAGCATCAGCCACACGATTCGTTACCCCAGACTTATGTTTGACAACAAAAGTAAACTGTTGTAAATAAGCAATCCATGATGCATGTCTCGCTGAAATTTTATCATGCCCCTGCAAATGCTTCAACGCCTCATGATCAGTGTAAAGAACAAACTCTTTCTGAAATAGATAATGCCTCCAATGTTTAACAGTTTGCACAACAGCATAAAACTCAACATCGTATGTATTGTATCTCATCTTTGCCCCTGATAGCTTCTCACTGAAATAAGCATTTGGCCTTCCACTCTGACTCAACACTCCTCCAATCCCAACCTTTGATGCATTAGTGTGTAACTCAAACAACAACTGAAAATCTGGTAAAACAAGAATTGGTGCTGTCGTCAAAAGTTCTTTGATTCGTTCAAAAGCAACCCCTGCTTCCTTTGACCAAGAAAACTGCTTCCCTTTCATACAATCAGTAACCGGTGCCGTCACGCTACTGAAGTGTGGAATAAACCTTCGGTAGAATGATGCCAATCCATGAAAACTTCTAACTTCAGTAATAGTCCTCGGCCGTGGCCAATTTCTAATAGCTTCAACTTTACTCTGGTCCACCTGGATTCCCTTCTCAGATACAACATATCCCAAAAATAATACACTTCTTGTCATGAACACACATTTCTTTGTAGCTGCATAAAATTGTTCCTCACGAAGAATGATTAACACCTTTCTCAAATGCTCTACATGCTCCTCCGTACTCCCGCTATATACCAGAATATCATCGAAATAAACCACTACGAACTTCCCAATTAATGGTCTAAAGATTTGTGTAACGACCCGGAATTTTGGGCAATAAGAATTTAATAATCTGTGTAAATAATTTAATTGATTTGATAATTTTCTTTGTAATTTTAATTTAAATTGGCTTAATTAATCTTTTAAAGGTTAATAAATTTTAAACTAACAATATTGATAAGAGTTATTTTCAAAAGCTAATAAAATTTTATTCTGTTTATAATATATGTTGATATATATTGTGAATGGGAATATCTTTTGTTTTAAATTAAAAACTGAATTTTCAAATTGTAATATATGTAAGCTTATGTTCTAATTTGATATTGTTTTGAAAATCTAATCTTAATCTATCAATAATGTAGGTATGAATGAATATTGCAATTTTAAAAGTTTTGTTTTAAAATTCAATAAGATTTTCCAAAAGATAATTTAGTTTGATCCAATTGTTTCTAATATAAGATTGTGATTTATTTTGTTAATAGAATAGTTTTAAAGGGATTTAAACAAGCTTTGTTTGTTTTCTTTTAAAATGTTTACATTAAAAATGAATGTTTAAGATTATATTTATATTATAATTAGTTTAGTATATTTTCTTTTAAAAAGTAAACTTATTTATATACATATAAGTATTTATCAATTAAGAAAGTAAAAATGTAAGTTTATATTGCATTTAAAATTAAATAAAATTCAATTTAAAAATACTTAAAGACATGTGTTCACATGCAAATCTCTTTAATAAACAAGTGTAAGATCCTTAAATACCAATGAGACAAGTGTCTTCATTTAAGTCTTATTTTCTTTAAATTTTAATAATAACATAACATTTTCATTTTTACATTTGTTATCTTCTTTCAAAGTGTTTTAATGGCAAAACAATAAACCACCTTCTTGAATCTGAAATCTGAATCTAAGAAAAAAAAAAAAAATCAAAATCAAAACCTGATAAGGGAAAGCAAAATTTACCTGCATTTGAAATAAAGATCAACCTGCAACCTCTAAACCAGAAGTTGTTCAAATCTGCAACTTCAAACTGTATTTAAAAGTTCCTCTCAACTTCAACTTACAATCTTCAACCTGCATATGAAAATGAGGTTCAACCTGCAACTAAAAATCAAATCAAAAGAAAGTTTAAGACTTCAACCTGCAACAAAATGGAAGGCTGCAAATTCAAATATGCATCTTCAACCTGCAAGTTTAAGATTAACCTGCAAATGCAAATAGGTGTTCAATTGCAAATTTGATTCAAACTGCAAGTTTAAATGAAGTTCAACTACAATTTCAACATCTACAAGTTGGAGCATGCATGCAAATCAAACAGCTTTTCAAATTTAATGTTCAAAAGTCCTGGAACTAAATTCTGCTCTACTCTACAAAGTCAAATCAGGTGAGTAAATCTTTATCTCAAAAACAGTTTCACCTTTAAAATTTATCTGGAAAATATGAAGAAAGTCTGAAGTAAAGTGATATGATATGTTTATATGTATGCCAGGATTTGAATGCATGTTGTATATATGTTATGTTGTGAAAAGTCAGTGAATATCTACATCCCTGTTATATGTCCAGGTTTATTACCATTCAAAGAAATCCAATATCAACACCTCAAATCCATAGTAGCCTTTAATATGTGAATGAAATAGATTTGTAATTGTATAATAAAGATTTTAAAATAGTCTGGAAATTCGAAATATCATAAAATCTTGATTAAAATAAAATTTACAGAGGAATTTGAATTTTGGTGAAAAATTATTTATCTTAAATTCCAAAATTGACTACATATATGAAATCTTGAAGTTAAATCATGAATTTAGATATGAAATTTGTAATTTTTAGTATGGTATTTTATTCGAATCTTGGGTTTGAGTGTTTGGGGAACTTTGGCAAATTGTCTTTGATTCAATTGTTGTTTTGAATTGAATTTGTGGGTGAAGCAAGCCTTTGGGCTAAGGATCAAGGGAAAAATACAAAATAATTTTTCTATTGAATGGATTGGAAGGATTTGGATGAACTAGGGTTACTTGAGTTTGTGGTTACGGCTGTTTTGTCGTGGCTTTTGCATCGAGAATTGAGGATCGGGGTTGACCGCATTTGGAAAGAATGGAGTTCTAGGGTGCGGTGTTCCTATGGTGGAGTCGGCAGGGTTGATCGTCGTTGTGATGATCGGCGATGGGGTGGTTTTGGCATCTGTGCTTTCTGAGGTTTCATGCCGATGGGTCAAAAATTGATTCGCGTGTTCGATTTTGTTTCTAGGTGTGGATTCAGGGTCGCGAGGGGAGAAGTGACGAGGGACGATGGTCTTGATGATCGGCGTTGGTCGACGTTGTTGGTGCACGTGCACCGTGTGGTTGTGTGCACTGGGAAGAAGATTTGGGGACGAAGAGAAGCAGGGATGGGTTCTCGCGTAGAAACTGGGGAAAACTCGAGTGAGTTACCGTGTTACGTTCGTGATTGTCTCGAAGAGAGGGGGGTCGCTGGGTTGCGTTGGGATCGTCTCGTGTAGTTTGAGTGTTTCTGGGTTATTGAGCTGTGTAATATAAGTTGCTATTTAAACTTATTGAATAAATTTTGATTAAGTTTTAAGTTATAAGCAAGTTTTCCAGTAAATGAAATCATGGCCTAAGTTTGAGAAGAAGTAAATTTACAAGGTTAAACTTGTTTGTTTTGAAAACTATGTTAGTCAAACTTTAAATGTAAATTGAGTTTACTTTTAAATCTAAAACGTTTGAGATAATTACTTGAAGTAGTTTTACATAATTTAAGTTGAATTTTTAATTTAAGAAGAGTGTTTGAATTAAATCAAAGTTTAAGTAAGTATTCAGAAATGTTTTAATAACAAGTTTCAAATTTATATTTAAAATTAATAAGTTTAAATTAGTTAATTTATAATGTATTAAATTTGAAATTGATTTCAAAATACATTATTTCCGAATAAGGTTATTGTTATAATTTTGAAATCGAAATAGAATAATATATTTTAAGTTGTTAAAATTTGATTAACTTCAAATAACTTATTTATAAAGATAAGTAAGGTTAAATTATTTTGAAACAAAATTGAGAATCTTAATAAACATGATTTGTTATTAAGATTAATTCTTAATTAAAGATTTTGAAATATAAGAAATTAATTAATTGTTTAATTAATTTTAAATAATTAGTTAATTGTTTTATTAATTTTAAATAATCACTTAATTATGGATTAATTAAGTGTGATTACTTAATAAAGTAATCAATGGTTAACTTTTTTGTAATTAGAATGGTAATTACTTATGGAAGTAATTGGAGGAGTTACTCATGTGAGTAATTAATTGGAAGTGATTAATGGATGATCACTTAAAGTTATTAATTAGGAACTGATTAAATTAATTGTTTTAAAGTTAATTAAATTATGGAGTAATTAATTTGTTAATGAATTAAGATTTATTTAATAAGGGAATCAATTATTGTTAAGAGAGTAATTAAGGTTTATTTAAGGAAGAAATTAGTTATAATTACTTGTTAAGTAATTAAGAGTTAATTACTTAATTATTTTAGATAATTAATTAATGTGATTGATTTATTAATAAATGAGATTAAATTAGGGTTAAATAATAAGTGTAATTAATTAAGATTGTAATTAATTAAGGATTTATTTATAAATTTAATTGTTTAATAATTACTTAATGAAGTAATTAAAAATTAATTAATTTGATTAATTAATCAAGGATTAATATAATTAATTTGTAAATAATTAATTAAGAAGTTAATTAATTAAAATAAGTAATTACAAATTGTTAATTACTGTTTATGGTTAATGAGAAAATTAATTACAAGTTAATTATTTAATTAATTATTAATTAATAAAGATTATTAATTAATATAATTAATGAAGTATTAATTTATGTAATTAATTTAAATATGATTAATTAATTGTAATTAATTAAGGATTAATGTAATTAATTATAGTTAATTAATCAATGAAGGATCATTAATTATTTTAATTAATGATAGTAATTAAAGGTTAATTACTGAATATGGTTATGGATAATTACTTGAATATGACTACAGGATAATTAATCTAGGGAGATTAATTTAAGAAGATCATTAAGGAATGATAAATGAATTTGATTTGTGATAAATCAATGAAGTAGGATTAAGATAATCCAAGTGGTTAAAGGATAGTAATTAATTTAATTAGAGGTTAATTAAATTGATTAACAGTTAATCAATTCTGCTTTGGATGATTGGTTGATATTAAATGATTGATATTGGATGTTGGATGATATTGATGATTGATATTGGGTGTTTGGTTGATAATGGATGATTTGGATGTTTATGATATATGTGATATGCTGCTTTATGAGATGAATGTTGATATGAATTATCTATTGTGATAATGTTATTCATCTACCTGTTATATATCATCCTGTATATAAGTTTTAAAACTGTTTAAATCCCTTAAGTACAACTTGGACATTAAAATGGCGTTTGGTTTCGATGAGACCGGGATCGGGTTTCCATATTTGGAATCCGAAAACCACATCGATTCCAATTAAACGTTAGGTCGTTAATCCAAGTGGAGCAAGTGAAGACTCGAGGTGTAAGGGCTATACGTCAGTATAACTCTGTGGGTGATTCCGTAATGAGTTTGACGAAATAGTGCTTATAGATTCGAGATGGCGAATCAGAGTGCAAGGGCTATGGTCGTTGACTCTGAGGGTGATTCCAATATGAGTGCAACGAGATAGTGCCTTCGGTTTCGTTCGAACCCGGAACGAACTTGTATGGATTGAATGCTTTCAGCACATCGTCAGGCGGACGATGAGCATTCTAAGATAGATGTGTTCTATAAAGGTAATCGCAGCCTCAAGCCTCATCAACCGGGAATGGCTAAAACAGGGGAGGTGCAGCAAGGCTTCGTGGGTAGCTCCCATTGGAGAGCAAGATTTACCCCTGTCTAGAAGTCCCTTTTTATTCGGCTGTGTGGGGCGGTTGAATTCCAGACAACCGCCGGGGTTGTTTTGTTTGGGACTGTTCAGTAAGGAATGGTCCCGGCCTTGTGTTGCAGGGGATGAAGGGAGTAATCCTCGGTACGGTGATCTAGGCCACGTACTGTGACGGGCGGTACCCCAGTAGCCCTGCCATTGTTGGAAACCCATTTTCCCTACGAGACCCTACGGTTTTGTTTGTATTACCCACTTTTGTGGCTAGTAGCTGGAATTTAATGAATGTAACAATTTCGGCTATTTCTTATTTACTTGAAAACCCTAGACACTATTATAATATCACTGGATTTCCTATCAAATGTTTTGGTTAGCGTAAGGTAAAAACTTTTCCATGTTTATGTGTGGGAAGTCTTACGTGATACCTTTTCTTTCTAAAGGTTTTTCTAAAGTTAAGCAATTTTAAACCGTTTACTCACACCAGACCCCTGTCTGACCCGAGTGTTTATTTTCTGTTTTATTAAACTCTTGGGTACTCATATTATGTATGAGTAGTCAAGTGATTCAGGTTAGCTTGACGAATTCTGGAGGAGTAATGGAGCAGGAGGCTTCGACGTGTAGATATATATTGGTTCCGCTGTGTTTGGTATCTGTTTCTTCTGTTGTACTTGAGTTGTATGAATTAGACAGATGTTTATAACTGTCTAATATGTGTTGTATAATTATGTAACTCTGATGTAATCTGATACTATGTAATATTTTATGTTAATTATTATATTTTATTCGTTCCGCTGTGAGTTCTCTGATGTTGTTGTGTTCTTCTTTCTCTTTCTTTTCTTCTTCTATCCCTTTCTTTCTTCAAAATGATGCGATTTCCTGGAGGTAGGAAGTCGGGTCGTTTCAGTTGGTATCAGAGCGTTAGGTTGAGTGAATACCTAGGCTCTGTAGTGGTGTCTTTCTTGAGAGAGCGTATTTGTAATTTTTATATAACTATATATATATATATAAATCTATATCTACCTAATCTGTTGGGTTATCCGTTCAGATTTTCCAACGTAAGTTTTAGAGGTAGATAGATGGAGTAGTGGTGTGTGTGTAACACGACTACCACTGATGGAAGAGTTCCATATGTAGAGGTTGGAAGTATTTGTCGAGACTGTAGATCTAGTACCGTCTCGATTGAGATTTGTTATTTGGAGTAAGGAATTCTCTGATATCCGAAGGAAATCTTTTGAAGATTCGGAGTGTATCTTTGAAGTGTAAGTTTGGGTTTCGCTCGGACGAGCAAATTATTCTTGAGTTTGGATCTTCAGTATGGAAGTTGGCTGTTCCGGAATATGAGACTAAGGTCTATAAGTTGCTTTGCTGGACATAGTCTCATTTGTTATTCTTTAAGAGAGTAAGGTGTTAGATGTTTGGTTTAGAGCCCGAGTTCTTTTGGATTGTCTGCCAACTCGGAGGTCCATTGTATGGTTTGTAGATGGTTTTGGTCTTCGAGAAGCATTTGGATTTGGAGTCTTTGGATAGCTGTGGTAGTAGTTTCAGCTCGAAAAGTTCGGTGTGCTGACGAGAAGGTCTTTAGCCTTGCAGTATCATCGAAATAGAGTTGGAAGCAGCAGTGTTGGTTGTCCTCAGATGGTTTGGGAATCTTGGTTCTTCTTGTAGCAGTCCGAGCAGTTGGTGGAAGTTTTCTTGAAGAATTAACCTTGTTTGGAAAAGCTTAGAGCTATTCTAATTGGTAAAGAGAGGACAGTTTCTTTGGAACTCGGATTAAATTGGATCGCAAAAAGTAACTTGCGATTGGTTTGGAATGTTCTTGAGCATTCTTTTGTTTGAGACTGAGGATTCTCATGATGAAAGTAGGAGCTGCTAGAGTAATCAGTAGTTTGACTGCATCTGGAGTTGAGTTCCGTATTGTTTGGTTCCAGAAGTGATTTGGTGGTTAGCCTAGTAGAAGAGTTTGTGAAGCAGCTCAAGAATTTATTCTTGGAATTTGGATTTGGTTGGATCTTGTTTTGAATTGGATTCTGTAGTAAGTTGTGTGACCGAGTAGGATGTGTCACCAAGATTATATGGATTTGATGAACAAAGTTTCCGGTATATTGGATAAGTTATACTTGTGTTCATCAACAGTATTCTCCTCTATTTCAGAATCAGAGTTGTGCAGCGGAAGCGAGGTAGCAGCTGTGCAATGAAGGAATAAGTTATGTTGCTATTGCTTGAATAGTAGAAATTGTGTACTGGATTTCGACGGATTTTGGAAGAATTTTCCGTTGGATAGGATCCTGAAGCTAGTTTGGTTTGGTCTAATTGTTTCTGAAAGTATCAGCATAGGTTGAGCTGATCAGGAAGAGATTGGCAGTCCAGAATTGTCTGTTGAGTTATACAGATATGAGATAAGGAGTTTGGTATTCGAAGTTGGAGACTTCAGTGCTGTTAGATTTCTCTGGTTAAGAGAGCAGACATTGAGTAAGATTGGTTGGGTAGTGCTTTGGCATTTGAGATTTCTTGTCTGAGCTCTGATAAGATAAGATTTGTTATCTATGAGATTGAATTGCCAGTTTGGATAGCTGGAATTCATTGAATTTCACGTATCTCTGAGGGAGTACGTGTATGATTCATCGATGGATTGTTGAATCTGCAATTCAGTTGGAATTGGATGTTGTGCTGGGCTTGAGTATAATCTGATATTCTGTTCAGATTGATGGATCTAGAGAAGAGTGGAGCTCTGGATTTAGATGGTGTAGCTTGTTAGTTTAGCTTTGGTGGAGCGAGTCTCCCGGTAAATTTTTTTACTTGGGGAAACTCGAGATAGTATTAGAGTTTTATTCTGACGTATGTCAGGATAATTAGTTAAGTTTGTTTGTGTGATTGATTGTTTTGGTTATACCAGCTGTCACGACCCGACTTTCCACTTCCAGAAAATCGCGTCATGAATTAAGAAAGAAAGGGATAGAAGAAGAAAAGAAAGAAGAGAAAGAAGAAACAACACAAGAATCTCAACAGCGGAACGAATAAATTATATTAATAACCAAAGTATTACATAGTATACATTAAATATCAGAGTTACACAGACATATACAACACATACTAGACAGTTTCTGTTACATTTTTAAACTTCTTTCATTCTTGGATTTAAACTGTTTCCAAGTTTCATATTTGAATTATTTGAATCTATACTAAATTCAGATTCCAACTGAATTTAAATTTTCAAGTTTAGATTCCTATTGTTACTTCAACACTATTCTTAAAAATCTGGAAAACAATTCTGTTTTCTTACATATAAACCTGAACACAAGACACAGAGCTACTCTAAATGACTTCGAGTCATTTACTCTGTTACTCCGAGTCATTTCCTATCTCCCCCGAGACCAACCCGAGTAAAAATCCCTGCAAACCAAACATATATCACCAACCTGAAAACTCACTTCCATCCACTGCCTAACCTGTCAACACCCATACCTCTCAACTCCGACCATTATCATCGACCGAACTTTGGTGATAGCTTCTTCACCTCACCATCCACCATCACCCCCAAAAGCTTCAGACTCGATGCACTCTGAATCTCCATCTCGAATCTATAAGTGCTATTCCGTCAAACTCATTACGGAATCACCCACAGAGTTATACTGACGTATAGCCCTTACACCTCGAGTCTTCACTCGCACCATTTGGATTCACGACCTAACGTTATTTGAAATCGATGTGGTTTTCGGACCCCAAATATGGAAACCCGATCCCGGTCTCATCGAATCCAAAGCGTGTCTTTTAAGGTCCAAGTTGTTTTAAGTTTAAAACAATTCAATTCATTATCTAAATATACATAGATAGATAATTCACAACACAATAGATAATCAACATTATCATTACCAACAGATAATTCATATCATAATCAGATATCCATACTATCATCCAAAAGCAACCAATGCATACATATCACATACACTACTAATCTCATAACTGAGATTACAAACCATACCAATCAATACCATTCATCAAACATAAGCAACTATCTAATGATCATTCCATTCTATAATTAATTTAAGAGAGCAGACATTGAGTTAGTTTGTTGAAACATGCATTCATGAAATCTGGAAGCAAGATAGGGGTCTGCATTCTTGGCATTTGAACTGGAGGCCTGCATGAATTTTCAAACATGGACCTGCATGTTTTAAAAAGCAATATTCAAGTTTTAAAAAAAGGGATTAAAGCTACTGCATGCATTCATTTTCAAGAATCTGGAACCTGCAATGTGCTCTGCATTTGGAAAATGAGGTGAGTAACTCACTTATAATTTAGTTAATAGGTAAAGTTGTTTATGTTTTCTTTTTAAAATTTGATATGAACTTATATGAAATGGCTGTGAATTTTATACCTGTGATATATGCCAGTATACATGTTGAAGAAGTTTCATGTCTGAGCCTCTAAATTCCAAACTCATGTTTAATCTCTGAGTTCTCCCCTTTGACTTGTTTTGTTGTTGTTGTTATTACTTAGCTTTGAATAGATCATGATATTCTAGAATAGCATAAGTTTACAAATAGAATCATTTAGTAAATTCAGGAAGTTTAAAACCAAAATTAAAATTTACAGTGTAAAGAGTAAAAGGCAGTTTTAAATGAACTGTAATTTACACTTTTATCAAGTTCAGTTAAATCTTACATTCGAACTGTTTGAAATTGATTCTGGAATGAATGTAGCTATCAATAAACATAGGAAAATTTTTGACTTGATCTACAATTCAAGTTTGAGATGGGAATTTGGGAATTACAGTAAGAACACTGATTTACTGGGATTAGAAAAAGTTTTGGGTGCTGTGGCTTCTTGAATGCATCGAGTTCGAAGCTGTTTGGGGTATTGTTGGATGGTGAAGTGATGAATTAGTCACCGGAGTTTGGGAGTTGAAGATGGTCGAGGAGTGGAGGAACCAGCGTTGACAGGCTTGTCACTGCAGTGGGGTTAATGTTGTGCAGGGTTTGATGTTTCAGGGTTGCAGGGAACTGTGACTCGGGTTGATCTCGGGATTTTTGGCAAATGACTCGAAGCATATAAGCTTCTGACTCGAAGCAAAATTTATGGTGACTCGAGTATACCATTTTTGTTTCAGACTTTTACAAACAGAGCTGTTCTGTTCTGGTTTTTAATTTTTTTTTTTTTTAAAAGTTAAGTTTGAATTTAAATCTGGAGTTTAGCTTAGGATTTAAACTTAAACCTAAGGATGAATTCAAACTTGTTTGAATTATTTTTTCTGCAGAATTTTAAATTGGTTTTAAAGAAGAAAAAAAAATATAAGAACAGAAAACTGTTTTCTGTTTTAAGTATTAAGATAAAGTTTAAAATTTGCAGGTGTAGGATTTAAACTGAGTTTAGTTTGAAATTTGAATATGGATTCAAATTTGGATTTGTCTAAGAATTTGAGACCATTTATGTTTTCAAATTCAAATTTGAATTTAAACTCTCAAGTGTGATTGCTTGTGTGTTTTGGCATTTGTATTGGAAGGATTAAGTATTTAAAATTAAAAATTCAAATTGAATTCAAAACTAAGTTTTTAAATCTGGATTTAAATTTTTAAGCTTCAGTTTTAAAATAAGGATTTGAATTTAAATTGCTTTTAAATGATTTACATTGAATTGAAAGTGTAAATTGTAGAAAGAGTTTAAAGAATTTAAAACTAAAATGAGAATGGAATTTATATTTCAAATTTTGAAATTTAAAGATGTTTTAAAATTGATTTGAATTTGATTTGAATTGAAATTTAAATTTTTTTTTCAACTTATTAATTAAGTATATGTTTCTTGTAAACATATAAGATTAAGTTGTATTGTTTAAAATCTTATTTTAGATAAATTGAGTTTTGAAATTTAAAAGAATGTTAATTGGAATTTAAAGTAAAAATTTAAAAGCATTTTGTTTTTAAATGCATAATTTAAATAATAAATGTTTTATCTAAAGGATAAATGAAAGTGAATGATTGGATTCATTAATTATTAAGGTAATTAAGATGAATATTAATTATTTAATTAATTAATAATGTGGATGTTTAATTAAATAATTAATGATTTTTAATTTGATTTGAGATTAATTAATTAAGTTTAATTAATCTATAATTAAGGATGATTAATTAAATTTTAATTTATGATTAAGATTTATTTAATCAAGTGATTAAGGGTAATTAAGTTTTTAATTAACACTTAGTTAATTAATAATTAGAGATTAATTAAATAGTAATTAAATATTAATTACTTAATAACTAATGATGATTAATTTAAGTAATTCTTAATTAAGTAATTAAGAAATGATTAATGAAGTCATTAACAGTTAATTAATGTGATTAATTTTTGATAATTAATTAGATTTATTAATTAATAATCAATTATTTAGATTTAATTACTTAATGAAGTAATTGAAGAATTAATTACTTAATGTAATTAATTAAGGATTATGCGATTTGTTTAGATTAATCAATTTAGTTTAATTAATTTAAACAATTGTGGATTGGTTGATAATTACTTTATGTAATTTATGAAATTATAATTACTTAAGGAAGTAATTTAATAATTACAGAATGTAATTAAAGATATTTGATATAAAAGTAAATTGGATTTAAATTACTTTGGAATTAATCAAGGGGATTAATTTTGATAATTAATTAAGAATAATTAATTATGGGTTGAGTAATTAATGTAGTTAATTACTGAATGATTATTAATCAAGGGTGATTAATATATATGGAGGGTTTAATATTATTAACTTGGGTGATTAATATTAAATGCTAATTACTTATTGTAATTAGAGATGGTTAATCAATAATGATTAATTTAAATGAATATTGAGATGATGATTTATAAATTGATTTGAAATCAATGGATGGTTAAGTTAAGCAAGATTTTGATGATGAAGTAATTAATTTAATTCATTTTAAATTAATTAGAGATTGAGTAATTAATTTAATTCATTTTTAAATTAATTATAGAAGGTGTGATCATTTGATCATTTGCTTATGTTTGATGATTGGTATTGGTTGATTGGTATGGTTTGTAATCTCAGTTATGAGATGGATAGTGTATGTGATATGGATGCATTGGTTGCTTTTAGATGATAATAAAGATTATCAGATTATGATATGATTATCTGTTGATAATGATAATATTGATTATCTGTTGTGTTGTGAATTATCTATCTGTGTTTATTTAGATAATGAATTGAATTGTTTTAACTTAAAACAACTTGGCCTTAATAAGACACGCTTTGGATTTCGATGAGACCGGGATCGGGTTTCCATATTCGGGATCCGAAAACCACATCGATTCCAATTAACGTTAGGTCGTTAATCCAAGTGGAGCGAGTGAAGACTCGAGGTGTAAGGGCTATACGTTAGTATAACTCTGTGGGTGATTCCGTAATGAGTTTGACGGAATAGGTCTTATAGATTCGAGATGGTGAATCAGAGTGCAAGGGTTATTGTCGTTAACTCTGAGGGTGATTCCAAAATGAGTGTAACGAGATAATGCCTTCGGTTTCGTTCGAACCCGGAACGAACTTGTATGGATTGAATGCTTTCAGAACATCGTCAGGTGGACGATGAGCATTCTAAGAAATGTGTCCTCTAAAAGGTAATCGTAGCCTCAAGCCTCATCAACCGGGAATGGCTAAAACAGGGGAGGTGCAGCAAGGCTTCGTGGGTAGCACCCACTGGAGAGCAAGATTGATCCCTGTCTAGAGGTCCCTTTATATTCGGCTTAGTGGGCAGTTGGATATGCGCACCAACTGCGGGGTTGTCTTGTTCGGAACTATTCAGTAAGGAATGGGTCCGGCCTTGTGTAGCAGGGGATGAAGGGAGTAATCCTCGGTACTGTGATCTAGGCCACGTACTGTGACGGGCGGTACCCCAGTAGCCCTGCCATTGTATGGAATCCAAAATCCAATAAGTGCCAACGGTTTTGATTGTATTACCCACTTTTGTGGCTAGTAGCTGGAATTTAATGAATGTAACAATTTCGGCTATTTCTTATTTATTTGAAAACCCTAGACACTATTATAATATCATAGAATTTCCTATCAAATGTTTTGGTTAGCGTAAGGTAAAAACTTTTCCATGTTTATGTGTGGGAAGTCTTACGTGATACCTTTTCAAAGGTTTTTGAAAGTTAAGCAACTTTAACCTGTTACTCACACCAGACCCATGTCTGACCCGGAGTTTATTTTTGTTTCCATAAACTCTTGGGTACTCAAATTTTTACGAGTAGCCAAGGGATTCAGGTTAGCTTTGACGAATATTGGAGGAGCAATGGAGCAGGAGGCTTCGGCGTTGTAGATATGTTTAGTATTCCGCTGTGTATAATATCTCTGTGTTATCTGTTGAGTTGTATTATGTTGAAAATACAAGACAGGTGTTTATAACTGTCTAGTATGTGATGTATATGTTGTATATCTGTGTACTCTGATAGTGATTGTAAACTACGTAATATTTTATGTTATTAATATACTTTATTCGTTCCGCTGTTTAGATTCTCATGTGTCGTTTCTTCTTTCTCTTCTTTCTTTTCTATTCTCTATCCCTTTCTTTCTTTTTAGCGATGTGACTTCCTGGAGTGTAGGGAGTTGGGTCGTTACAGTGGTACATTGTAATATCCCGGAATTTCACACCGAATTTAAATATGATAATCTATATAATAAATTAATTTAAATTGATAAACTTTGTTATTTTATTCAACAACAAATAAATGAATGATAAATATTAATTTATTTTAATTTGAAACTAATATAAGGAATTGAATGTATTAGAATTTTATTCATATCTAATTTGTTTTTGAATTGGATTTTTAGATTCAAATTGTGTTTGAATTGATATATTAAAGAATTTAAACTATGTTAAATTTTATTTTAAATTTTACTTTGAGTCTTGAAGAATATTCACATAATTTTATTCAAGTTATAATAATTGTTTATATTTATTACTTAAAATTGATATTTTCTAAGGTTTTAAAAATATAAACATGTAAGAAAAAAAAAATCAATTAAGTGATATTTAAATTCTTTTTGCATGATTGTACACATGTTAACATCCAAGCTTATTAATAAACATGTGTTAGTAATTTAACTATGTAATTTGACAAGTGTCATAAATTGAAATTTTCTTTTCTTTAATTTTTATAAAACAAATTTTGTATGCATACTTTCATCATTTTTTGTCAAAAGAAAATTTACACTCTTCTCTCTAAAAAAAAAACTGAAAAAACCTTTCCAATCTTTGTTTCTTCAAACTAAATTTCTGCATCAATCATAAAGTTAAGCATCAACTCATTCAAGATCTGAAACATTTCAAAGCTAAGCAACAAATTCAAGTTGTGGCAATCTTCAAAGCAACAACATCAAGTAGGAATAGAAGAAGTCTGCAGTTCACATTCTGTTCCTGAGAAAAAAATTTGAATCTTCACAAATAACAGGTGAGTAAATCCTTAAATTAAAATCTTAAGTATAAAAGTTGTATGATGAATGTAGTAATGAATGCTTGCATGTTAATTGATTTGTGAGATAATGTTTACAGTTTAAATTATTTGACTGTGCATGTTGATGGAATTTTGATCCTCTGTTGCCTCATGATCAAGCAGATTTTCTTAGCAACTTTAAATTAAAATATAGGATGGTGATGTTTGATATTTATATTTTCAAATATATATAAGTTAGAGACAATATGTTATAAGTATTAAATAGAGATATTGATAATACTGTAAACTGCAGAAAGCAAAATATGCAGTAAAACAAAGGAAATCATAGCATGTAAATCATGTTGATTTTTGATGAATCAAATATATATGTTGAATATATAATGCATGTAGTGAATTTTAAAATTTGAATCAGAATTTATAACATGCTATCGAATTCGAATTCTAAAGTTTTCTGTTTTTGGGGCTTTTGTAAAATTCTCGAGCCTAGATTAATTTTAGCTTTTGAAATTTAAATGGAAGCATGGTTAGATGTTATATAACACCAGAAAAATACGAATCGAAATTGTTATACAACATAGAATTTGGAATTTGGGTTTTTAGGGTTTTAGATACTGTTTATTTCGAGCTCAAAGTTTTTGATCGCGGGAAGTTTTGGGTTGATCGAGTTAGGGCTGGTTCGAGGTGGAGCTGCGTGTGGTGGTTGTGCACGCATGGCCGAAGTTTGGTGCAGGGATGAGTTGAGATGGTCGTGGTTGTTGGGTTTCCTCGTGGCGACTGCTGTTCGAATTTTTGGTTCTAGCATTCGTTTTTCGATTGAGGCCGAATTGAGGGATTCTGGATTTGGATTTTGGGTCAGTGGATGGTTTGGCGTATGAGTAGGCTGGCGGCGTCGGTGATGGGCGTGCCGGAGCACCGTGCATGTGCACGAGGGAGAGGTTGTGCCTGCTGTTTTCGTTCGCGTGCGAGTATCTCATTTTCTCGTGGTAGCTCTCGGGTTGGACTCGAGTTTGGAGCGTGTTTTGGACGCGTCGTGGTTGGTGTTGTGTGTGTTTTGCTGGGTTGTTGCGTGTGTTTGTTTGAGTGTTGGATGGGTTACAGGAAAGTAGGGAGGTAGGGGAAGATGAAGTTGGGCCTGGGTAGAAATCTTGGGCCGGGTTTTATGCATAAGAGGAAACAAGTTTAACTTGTTTTAAAAATGTAAATTTGGTTTTAAGTTAAATTTAAAACTTATATTTTCTACTTTATAAAATGCCAATATTTTATTTCAAAGAAAACCACAATTGATTTGTTAAAGTTTTGAAATAACCTTACATCTTTAAGTCTAACCTTTTAAAAAGTAATTTGTTTAAATAAATTGAATACTTGAATATGTAGGAGTTTAAAGATAAATGAACATTGAATTGTTTTGAGGATTAAATTTTGAAATTTAAGTTACTTAAGTTTATTAGTTAATTAATTTTGGTTAACTAATTGTTAAGATTTAATTAATTAATTATGAATTAATTAATGGGTAATTAAGGATTAAATTAGATGACAATTAATGAGCAATTAATTAATTTATTAATTTAAGGTTAATTCATAAGTAATTAATAATTGATTAATTAATTGATAATTGATTAATAATTTAGTAATTTAAGAAGTTAATTAATAAATGGATTAAGAGTTAATTAATTAAGTAATTAAACATTAATTAATTTATAATTAATTGTAAATTAATTAATGGTTAAGTTTTAATTAATTAAATAATTAAGGTTAATTAATGAATAATTAATTAAGTAATTAAGATAAATTAATTTGTGATTAATTAAGAATTAATTAAGTAATTAAGAAATAATTAAGGTTAAATTAATCATAAATTAAGGGTTAATTGATAATTAATTTAAGAATGATTAATTTTTAATCAAAGTTTAATTAATAAATAATTATGGTAATTAATTGATAATAATAGGATGATTAAGAAGTGATTAATTAATTAAATAATTTTGATTTAATTAATTAATGATTGGTTAAGCTAGATTAAGTGATAAATTCTTAAGTAATTAATTTAATTTAAATTAATTAAATTAATTATGATATGAATTAAGTAATGCTTGCTTGTGGATGATAGTTTGGATAGATATCTGTATATGGTTGATATCTGTTGAATGATGGTTGATATATTCTATGATGGAATATTGGATATCTGTGATGTGATATTGTTTATATGTGATGGACATTGATTGTTATCTGTTGATAATATTGTGATGCTATGTTCAAACCGGAATTGAATTGTTTAAGTTAATTAGACAACTTGGACCTAAAAGACACGCTTTGGATTTCGATGAGACCGGGATCGGGTTCCATATTTGGATATCCGAAAACCACATCGATTCCAAATAACGTTAGGTCGTGAATCTTATATGAAGAGTGAAGACTCGAGGTGTAAGGGCTATACGTCAGTATAACTCTGTGGGTGATTCCGTAATGAGTTGACGGAATAGACCTTATAGATTCGAGATGGAGAATCAGAGTGCAAGGGTTGTCGTCGTTAACTCTGAGGGTGATTCCAAAATGAGTGTAACGAGATAATGCCTTCGGTTTCGTTCGAACCCGGAACGAACTTGTATGGATTGAATGCTTTCAGAACATCGTCAGGTGGACGATGAGCATTCTAAGATAGATGTGTTCTATAAAGGTAATCGTAACCTCAAGCCTCATCAACCGGGAATGGCTAAAACAGGGGAGGTGCAGCAAGGCTTCGTGGGTAGCCCCCACTTGAGAGTGAGATTTACCCCTGTCTAGAGGTCCCTTATTATATTTTCGGCTGTGTGGGCAGTTGTTGGCCACAACTGCGGGGTTGTCTTGTTCGGAACTATCCAGTAAGGGATGGGTCCGGCCTTGTGTTGCAGGGGATGAAGGGAGTAATCCTCGGTACGGTGATCTAGGCCCCGTACTGTGACGGGCGGTACCCCAGTAGCCCTGCCATTGATGGAAATCCATTTTCCCTACGAGACCCTACGGTTTTGATTGTATTACCCACATCGTGGCTAGTAGCTGGAATTTAATGAATGTAACAATTTCGGCTATTTTCTATTTACTTGAAAACCCTAGACCCTATTATAATATCACAGAATTTCTTATCAAATGTTTTAGTTAACGTAAGGTAAAAACTTACCCGTGTTTATTTGTGGGAAGTCTTACGTGATACTTTGTTTTCAAAAATGATTTTTTTTAAAGTTAAGCAACTTTAACTGATTTACTCACACCAGACCCATGTCTGACCCGAAGTTTATTTGTTTTTCATAAACTCTTGGGTACTCAAATTTTTATGAGTAGCCAAGTGATTAGGTATGGATTAGCACATATTTTGGGAGCTGGAGCTGGAGACTAGACGTACTATCTATCTATATTCGCTGTAGTAGCATTTTGATGTGTATCTTGGGTTGTATGGGTTGGAGAACTATTATGAATGACTGATGTAAATGGAGTAGTATTATTTTGTGAACTCCGATATGTAAACTATGTAATGGATATGTGTAATATTATATTTTGTTCTGTTCCGCTGTGAGATTCTGATGATTGTTGTTCTTTTCTTTCTATCTTTCTATTTCTATCTCTTTCTTTTCTTATTGATGATACGTTTTTCTATGGAATGAAAGACGGGTCGTCACAGTTGGTATCAGAGCATTGGTTGAGAAACACCTAGGCTCTGAAGTAGTTACTATCTTGAGAGTGCGTATTTGTAATTTTCATATATAACTATATCCCTATCTAAATTGATTGGATTACCTGTTCAGGTAGCCAATATGAGTTCAAGAGGCAGAAGGGGAAGGGTGGTTGGAAGTGCATCAACCGGTAATAGGAGAGAGCAGGCTGATAATGAGGCTGTTAATCCAGTTACGTCTCCAGTCAGTTTTGCTGCATTATGCAAGGACTTCGTTCATCTTGGAGGAAAACCGTTTCGAGGATCAGAAACTATAATAGAAGTCCAAGAATGGATTCGCTCGTGTGAGAAGATTTTTAAGAGCATGAAATTATCGGATGAGCAGAAAAGGATAATGGCTGCATGGCAATTACAAGGTGGTGCTGCTCTATGGTGGAATTCAGTGATTGCTAATGTCTCGGAGGATGATATGACTTGGGAAGAGTTTAAGGAATTGTTTGAGGAGAAGTTTATTCCATTGTCAGGGAGAACTCGTCTTTATCAAGATTTTCTGAATCTGAAACAAGGAAGCATGTCTGTAGCAGAATACGAGACTAAATTCAACGAGTTATCTTGCTATGGTCCAGGACTTATAGACACCTCTCTTAAGAAGAACGAGATGTTTGTTCAAGGTTTGAGGCCAGAGTTTCATGATAGGATGACAGCTCATCTGAAAGGATCTTTTGTGGAGCTTATTGATATGGCATTAAGGTATGAAGATTTGATGAAGAAGAGGTCAGTGGCACAAGTTGCTGCATCAGGTGGGAATTCTTCTAACCAGAATAAGAGAAAATTCAATCCTAACTGGAAGAAGCAAAACAAGAAGAATTCTGGGAACAAAAATGAGCCTCGCAAATGCTATATTTGTCATCAAGAAGATCACCTGGCAAATAAGTGTCCCAGCAAAGGATCTCAGCAGCAGAGACAGCATTCTAGTGGACCAGGTTCAGCTTTAGTTCAGAAGTCTCTTTGTTTCAACTGCCATCAACCTGGACATATGATTAAAGATTGCCCACTCCTCCATAAAGTTCAACAGAACAAAGTATTTGCTTTAGAAGGTACACCATCGAACTCATCCAAGGGCAAAGGAGTTTTAGAAGGTACCTTACTTTTAAATGGAAAATATATTAAAGTCTTATTTGATTCTGGTGCTTCTTTAAGTTTTATTTCTCTGGAGACCGTAGAGAATTTCTTACTTACCCCTAGTACCGTTGACAATCCCATTTGTGTATCAAATCCTATAGGAGGAGTAACTAAATTAGGCAAGATTTGTAAGGATTTGAAAATCTCCTATCTATCCCATAGTTTCTCATGTGATCCTTATGTATTGGATTTTAAAGGCTTTGACCTTATATTGGGTATGGATTGGCTTGACAAATATAAGGCCATTTTAAATTGTGAAGAGAGAACAGTTTCGTTAGAAACTGATCTGGGTAGGATTGCCAGAGTAATGTGTGATAACTCTGGATTGCACTTGAGTAGTCTTTTACATGGAGTTGAGACTTCTCAAGAGGGAGTTGATGATATTGAAATAGTCCGGGATTTCTCTGATGTATTTGAAGAAGTTAAGTGTTTGCCTCCACACCGTGAGATAGAGTTTCGCATAGATTTGATTCCTGGAGCAGTACCCGTAATTCAACCTAGTAGAAGAATGGCTCCACGGGAGAGAGAGGAACTAGTAAAGCAAACTCAAGATTTGTTGGAGAAGGGTTTGATTAGACCCAGTTTTTCCTGTTGGGGTTCTGCTGCAGTTTTTGTCACTAAGTCAGATGGGTCGCTGAGGTTCTGTGTAGATTACCGAGAATTGAACAAGGTGACCATTCGTAATAAGTATCCTCTTCCTCGAATTGATGATCTCTTCGACCAGCTTCATGGAGCTTCAGTCTTTTCTCAGTTAGATCTAGCATCGGGTTTCCATCAGTTAAGGGTAGCTGAAGACAGTATTCCCTTAACTGCATTTAGAGGTCCTAATTGTTTCTATGAGTGGTTGGTTATGCCTTTCGGTTTAACCAACGCTCCTGCTTATTTTGTTGATCTGATGAACCGAGTCTTTAGAGATCTTTTGAATAAGTTTGTTTTGGTGTTCATCGATGATATCTTGGTTTATTCTAAGTCGGAAGAAAAGCACAAGCAGCACTTGAGAATAGTTTTGGAAACTCTGAGAAGGCATGTGCTGAAGGCAAAGTTCTCTAAGTGTCATTTTTGGAAATCTGAAGTAAAATTCTTGGGCCACATTGTTTCTGGTGAGGGAATATCTGTGGATCCAGCTAAAGTTGATACTATTCTGGAATGGAAGCAGCCTCGGACTCCTACAGAAGTTCGCAGTTTTCTTGGATTGGCCGGTTACTACAGGAAGTTTATTAAGGATTATTCTAAAATCTCTTCTCACCTAACGAAGCTGACAAGGAAGGGAGCCAAATTCAAGTGGACACCGGAATGTGAAGAAGCTTTTCAGAATCTGAAGGCAAAATTGACAAGTGCTCCTGTATTGGCAATTCCAGATGGGAAGAGCAAGTTTGAAGTGTATACTGATGCCTGTATTATTGGATTGGGAGCAGTGCTTATGCAGAATGGTAGAGTTATTGCGTATGCGAGTCGGCAGTTGAAGCCACATGAGAGAAATTACGCTACGCATGATCTAGAGCTGTTGGCTATTGTTTTTGCTTTAAAGATTTGGAGGCACTATCTTTTAGGAGAAAAGTTTGAGTTATTCACGGATCACAAACCGTTGAAATATCTTTTCTCTCAGAAAGATCTTAATCTAAGACAGCAGCGATGGGTTGAGTTCTTGGCATCGTATGATTTGGACATTCTGTATACTCCAGGGAAGGTGAACGTTGTGGCAGACGCTCTTAGCAGGAATGCGGTTCTTTCTCTTTTGGAGGTGGTTCCATCTCTTATGGAAAGAATTTCAAGCAAGCAGGAATCTGATAGTAAATTAAAAGGAATCATCAGAAGAGTTAAGAAAGGGGAGTGTCCTAGTTTTGAGATTGATGACCAAGGAACACTGAGGATTAATGGAAGAATCTGTGTTCCAAATGACAAGAAATTGAAGCAGGAGGTCTTAGCTGAAAGTCATCGATCCAGATTAAACATCCATCCAGGAATTTCAAAGATGTATAGAGATATGAAGAGAGTTTTTTGGTGGAAGGGCATGAAGGAAGATGTAACTGCTTTTGTTAATAGTTGTGCTATCTGCCAGCAAGTAAAAGGAGATCAGCAGAAGCAAGCCGGTTTGTTACAACCTTTGGAGATCCCGACATGGAAATGGGAGATGATTTCTATGGACTTCATCGACGGTCTGCCTAGAACTAAGAAGGGTAATGAAGGAATATGGGTAATTGTTGATCGTCTTACCAAAAGCGCCCATTTTATACCAGTGAAGGCAACCCGTACCGCAGCTTCGCTAGCGGAAATCTTCTTGAAAGAGATAGTGAGACTGCATGGCGTTCCAGTCAGTATTGTAAGTGATCGAGATTCGATTTTCACCAGCAAGTTCTGGGAGGCATTGCAATCGGCTATGGGAACTAGTTTGAGATTGAGCACAGCATATCATCCGCAAACTGACGGACAAACGGAAAGGCTTAATCGAATTCTTGAAGATATGTTGAGAGCCTGTGTATTAGATTTTGGAGGATCGTGGGAGGATCATCTGCATCTAGTGGAGTTCTCGTATAATAACAGCTACCAAGCAAGTATCAAGATGGCTCCTTATGAAGCATTATACGGAAGACCGTGTAGATCTCCAGCTTGTTGGATAGAGTCGAAGGACCGTATTGTGCTTGGACCAGATTTGATTCGAGAAGCATCTGCTAAAGTCGAGTTGATCAAGAAAAGGATGAGGGCTGCCCAGGATCGACAAAAGAAATATGCTGATAAAAGACGAAGACAATTGGAGTTTGAGATTGGTGATTTAGTCTTTGTCAAGGTTTCCCCTATTATAGGAGCTGTAAGATTTGGGAAGACAGGGAAACTCGCTCCAAGATATATTGGTCCGTTTCGAGTTCTCGAGAGGATTGGTGCTGTAGCATATAGGATTGAATTGCCAGTCCGGATGGCTGGAATTCACAACGTTTTCCACGTATCTCATCTACGGAAATATGTGCACGATCCATCTCTTATTGTGGAGCCAGCTGTGCAGGAGGAATTAGAGGTTGAGCCGGATTTGTCAGTTGTCCGACATCCTGTTCAAATTGTTGATCAAGATGAGAGGCAACTCAGAAGCAAGATAGTGAAGCTTGTTAAAGTCCAGTGGAGTGAGGATCCCAGAGATTGTACCTGGGAGACTCTGGATAGTATTAGGAAGACTTATCCGGATATGTGTCCGGATAGCTAGAGGTGTTTGTGTTGAATGTATGTTTGTTGGATGTTTTGTGTGATGGGTGCTTATGTATGGATGTTTTGTATGTTTGAAGTGTTGAATAAAATGAAATTTTTGGATTATCTTTTGTTTAAATTTCGGGGACGAAATTCTTTTAAGGGGGGAGGATTGTAATATCCCGGAATTTCACACCGAATTTAAATATGATAATCTATATAATAAATTAATTTAAATTGATAAACTTTGTTATTTTATTCAACAACAAATAAATGAATGATAAATATTAATTTATTTTAATTTGAAACTAATATAAGGAATTGAATGTATTAGAATTTTATTCATATCTAATTTGTTTTTGAATTGGATTTTTAGATTCAAATTGTGTTTGAATTGATATATTAAAGAATTTAAACTATGTTAAATTTTATTTTAAATTTTACTTT
This sequence comes from Allium cepa, assembly GCA_030765085.1. Classification (NCBI taxonomy): domain Eukaryota; kingdom Viridiplantae; phylum Streptophyta; class Magnoliopsida; order Asparagales; family Amaryllidaceae; genus Allium; species Allium cepa. The sequence goes on from CM060939.1 coordinate 227,569,810, forward strand.
GAGTCTTGAAGAATATTCACATAATTTTATTCAAGTTATAATAATTGTTTATATTTATTACTTAAAATTGATATTTTCTAAGGTTTTAAAAATATAAACATGTAAGAAAAAAAAAATCAATTAAGTGATATTTAAATTCTTTTTGCATGATTGTACACATGTTAACATCCAAGCTTATTAATAAACATGTGTTAGTAATTTAACTATGTAATTTGACAAGTGTCATAAATTGAAATTTTCTTTTCTTTAATTTTTATAAAACAAATTTTGTATGCATACTTTCATCATTTTTTGTCAAAAGAAAATTTACACTCTTCTCTCTAAAAAAAAACTGAAAAAACCTTTCCAATCTTTGTTTCTTCAAACTAAATTTCTGCATCAATCATAAAGTTAAGCATCAACTCATTCAAGATCTGAAACATTTCAAAGCTAAGCAACAAATTCAAGTTGTGGCAATCTTCAAAGCAACAACATCAAGTAGGAATAGAAGAAGTCTGCAGTTCACATTCTGTTCCTGAGAAAAAAATTTGAATCTTCACAAATAACAGGTGAGTAAATCCTTAAATTAAAATCTTAAGTATAAAAGTTGTATGATGAATGTAGTAATGAATGCTTGCATGTTAATTGATTTGTGAGATAATGTTTACAGTTTAAATTATTTGACTGTGCATGTTGATGGAATTTTGATCCTCTGTTGCCTCATGATCAAGCAGATTTTCTTAGCAACTTTAAATTAAAATATAGGATGGTGATGTTTGATATTTATATTTTCAAATATATATAAGTTAGAGACAATATGTTATAAGTATTAAATAGAGATATTGATAATACTGTAAACTGCAGAAAGCAAAATATGCAGTAAAACAAAGGAAATCATAGCATGTAAATCATGTTGATTTTTGATGAATCAAATATATATGTTGAATATATAATGCATGTAGTGAATTTTAAAATTTGAATCAGAATTTATAACATGCTATCGAATTCGAATTCTAAAGTTTTCTGTTTTTGGGGCTTTTGTAAAATTCTCGAGCCTAGATTAATTTTAGCTTTTGAAATTTAAATGGAAGCATGGTTAGATGTTATATAACACCAGAAAAATACGAATCGAAATTGTTATACAACATAGAATTTGGAATTTGGGTTTTTAGGGTTTTAGATACTGTTTATTTCGAGCTCAAAGTTTTTGATCGCGGGAAGTTTTGGGTTGATCGAGTTAGGGCTGGTTCGAGGTGGAGCTGCGTGTGGTGGTTGTGCACGCATGGCCGAAGTTTGGTGCAGGGATGAGTTGAGATGGTCGTGGTTGTTGGGTTTCCTCGTGGCGACTGCTGTTCGAATTTTTGGTTCTAGCATTCGTTTTTCGATTGAGGCCGAATTGAGGGATTCTGGATTTGGATTTTGGGTCAGTGGATGGTTTGGCGTATGAGTAGGCTGGCGGCGTCGGTGATGGGCGTGCCGGAGCACCGTGCATGTGCACGAGGGAGAGGTTGTGCCTGCTGTTTTCGTTCGCGTGCGAGTATCTCATTTTCTCGTGGTAGCTCTCGGGTTGGACTCGAGTTTGGAGCGTGTTTTGGACGTGTCGTGGTTGGTGTTGTGTGTGTTTTGCTGGGTTGTTGCGTGTGTTTGTTTGAGTGTTGGATGGGTTACAGGAAAGTAGGGAGGTAGGGGAAGATGAAGTTGGGCCTGGGTAGAAATCTTGGGCCGGGTTTTATGCATAAGAGGAAACAAGTTTAACTTGTTTTAAAATGTAAATTTGGTTTTAAGTTAAATTTAAAACTTATATTTTCTACTTTATAAAATGCCAATATTTTATTTCAAAGAAAACCACAATTGATTTGTTAAAGTTTTGAAATAACCTTACATCTTTAAGTCTAACCTTTTAAAAAGTAATTTGTTTAAATAAATTGAATACTTGAATATGTAGGAGTTTAAAGATAAATGAACATTGAATTGTTTTGAGGATTAAATTTTGAAATTTAAGTTACTTAAATTTATTAGTTAATTAATTTTGGTTAACTAATTGTTAAGATTTAATTAATTAATTATGAATTAATTAATGGGTAATTAAGGATTAAATTAGATGACAATTAATGAGCAATTAATTAATTTATTAATTTAAGGTTAATTCATAAGTAATTAATAATTGATTAATTAATTGATAATTGATTAATAATTTAGTAATTTAAGAAGTTAATTAATAAATGGATTAAGAGTTAATTAATTAAGTAATTAAACATTAATTAATTTATAATTAATTGTAAATTAATTAATGGTTAAGTTTTAATTAATTAAATAATTAAGGTTAATTAATGAATAATTAATTAAGTAATTAAGATAAATTAATTTGTGATTAATTAAGAATTAATTAAGTAATTAAGAAATAATTAAGGTTAAATTAATCATAAATTAAGGGTTAATTGATAATTAATTTAAGAATGATTAATTTTTAATCAAAGTTTAATTAATAAATAATTATGGTAATTAATTGATAATAATAGGATGATTAAGAAGTGATTAATTAATTAAATAATTTTGATTTAATTAATTAATGATTGGTTAAGCTAGATTAAGTGATAAATTCTTAAGTAATTAATTTAATTTAAATTAATTAAATTAATTATGATATGAATTAAGTAATGCTTGCTTGTGGATGATAGTTTGGATAGATATCTGTATATGGTTGATATCTGTTGAATGATGGTTGATATATTCTATGATGGAATATTGGATATCTGTGATGTGATATTGTTTATATGTGATGGACATTGATTGTTATCTGTTGATAATATTGTGATGCTATGTTCAAACCGGAATTGAATTGTTTAAGTTAATTAGACAACTTGGACCTAAAAGACACGCTTTGGATTTCGATGAGACCGGGATCGGGTTCCATATTTGGATATCCGAAAACCACATCGATTCCAAATAACGTTAGGTCGTGAATCTTATATGAAGAGTGAAGACTCGAGGTGTAAGGGCTATACGTCAGTATAACTCTGTGGGTGATTCCGTAATGAGTTGACGGAATAGACCTTATAGATTCGAGATGGAGAATCAGAGTGCAAGGGTTGTCGTCGTTAACTCTGAGGGTGATTCCAAAATGAGTGTAACGAGATAATGCCTTCGGTTTCGTTCGAACCCGGAACGAACTTGTATGGATTGAATGCTTTCAGAACATCGTCAGGTGGACGATGAGCATTCTAAGATAGATGTGTTCTATAAAGGTAATCGTAACCTCAAGCCTCATCAACCGGGAATGGCTAAAACAGGGGAGGTGCAGCAAGGCTTCGTGGGTAGCCCCCACTTGAGAGTGAGATTTACCCCTGTCTAGAGGTCCCTTATTATATTTTCGGCTGTGTGGGCAGTTGTTGGCCACAACTGCGGGGTTGTCTTGTTCGGAACTATCCAGTAAGGGATGGGTCCGGCCTTGTGTTGCAGGGGATGAAGGGAGTAATCCTCGGTACGGTGATCTAGGCCCCGTACTGTGACGGGCGGTACCCCAGTAGCCCTGCCATTGATGGAAATCCATTTTCCCTACGAGACCCTACGGTTTTGATTGTATTACCCACATCGTGGCTAGTAGCTGGAATTTAATGAATGTAACAATTTCGGCTATTTTCTATTTACTTGAAAACCCTAGACCCTATTATAATATCACAGAATTTCTTATCAAATGTTTTAGTTAACGTAAGGTAAAAACTTACCCGTGTTTATTTGTGGGAAGTCTTACGTGATACTTTGTTTTCAAAAATGATTTTTTTTAAAGTTAAGCAACTTTAACTGATTTACTCACACCAGACCCATGTCTGACCCGAAGTTTATTTGTTTTTCATAAACTCTTGGGTACTCAAATTTTTATGAGTAGCCAAGTGATTAGGTATGGATTAGCACATATTTTGGGAGCTGGAGCTGGAGACTAGACGTACTATCTATCTATATTCGCTGTAGTAGCATTTTGATGTGTATCTTGGGTTGTATGGGTTGGAGAACTATTATGAATGACTGATGTAAATGGAGTAGTATTATTTTGTGAACTCCGATATGTAAACTATGTAATGGATATGTGTAATATTATATTTTGTTCTGTTCCGCTGTGAGATTCTGATGATTGTTGTTCTTTTCTTTCTATCTTTCTATTTCTATCTCTTTCTTTTCTTATTGATGATACGTTTTTCTATGGAATGAAAGACGGGTCGTCACAGTTGGTATCAGAGCATTGGTTGAGAAACACCTAGGCTCTGAAGTAGTTACTATCTTGAGAGTGCGTATTTGTAATTTTCATATATAACTATATCCCTATCTAAATTGATTGGATTACCTGTTCAGGTAGCCAATATGAGTTCAAGAGGCAGAAGGGGAAGGGTGGTTGGAAGTGCATCAACCGGTAATAGGAGAGAGCAGGCTGATAATGAGGCTGTTAATCCAGTTACGTCTCCAGTCAGTTTTGCTGCATTATGCAAGGACTTCGTTCATCTTGGAGGAAAACCGTTTCGAGGATCAGAAACTATAATAGAAGTCCAAGAATGGATTCGCTCGTGTGAGAAGATTTTTAAGAGCATGAAATTATCGGATGAGCAGAAAAGGATAATGGCTGCATGGCAATTACAAGGTGGTGCTGCTCTATGGTGGAATTCAGTGATTGCTAATGTCTCGGAGGATGATATGACTTGGGAAGAGTTTAAGGAATTGTTTGAGGAGAAGTTTATTCCATTGTCAGGGAGAACTCGTCTTTATCAAGATTTTCTGAATCTGAAACAAGGAAGCATGTCTGTAGCAGAATACGAGACTAAATTCAACGAGTTATCTTGCTATGGTCCAGGACTTATAGACACCTCTCTTAAGAAGAACGAGATGTTTGTTCAAGGTTTGAGGCCAGAGTTTCATGATAGGATGACAACAAATATCTCATATCCTGAAGCTAGTTTGGTTTGGTCTAGTTGTTTCTGAAAGTATCAGCATAGGTTGAGCTGATCAGGAAGAGATTGGCAGTCCAGAATTGTCTGTTGAGTTATACAGATATGAGATAAGGAGTTTGGTATTCGAAGTTGGAGACTTCAGTGCTGTTAGATTTCTCTGGTTAAGAGAGCAGACATTGAGTAAGATTGGTTGGGTAGTGCTTTGGCATTTGAGATTTCTTGTCTGAGCTCTGATAAGATAAGATTTGTTATCTATGAGATTGAATTGCCAGTTTGGATAGCTGGAATTCATTGAATTTCACGTATCTCTGAGGGAGTACGTGTATGATTCATCGATGGATTGTTGAATCTGCAATTCAGTTGGAATTGGATGTTGTGCTGGGCTTGAGTATAATCTGATATTCTGTTCAGATTGATGGATCTAGAGAAGAGTGGAGCTCTGGATTTAGATGGTGTAGCTTGTTAGTTTAGCTTTGGTGGAGCGAGTCTCCCGGTAAATTTTTTTACTTGGGGAAACTCGAGATAGTATTAGAGTTTTATTCTGACGTATGTCAGGATAATTAGTTAAGTTTGTTTGTGTGATTGATTGTTTTGGTTGTTAGTAATTGGTTGTTAGGAATGCTTTGTTAATTGAAATTAAAATCTTTGCTGGGTTATTAAATTAACTTTGCTTTTAAATTTCGGGGACGAAATTCTTTTAAGGGGGAAGGATTGTAACGACCCGGAATTTTGGGCAATAAGAATTTAATAATCTGTGTAAATAATTTAATTGATTTGATAATTTTCTTTGTAATTTTAATTTAAATTGGCTTAATTAATCTTTTAAAGGTTAATAAATTTTAAACTAACAATATTGATAAGAGTTATTTTCAAAAGCTAATAAAATTTTATTCTGTTTATAATATATGTTGATATATATTGTGAATGGGAATATCTTTTGTTTTAAATTAAAAACTGAATTTTCAAATTGTAATATATGTAAGCTTATGTTCTAATTTGATATTGTTTTGAAAATCTAATCTTAATCTATCAATAATGTAGGTATGAATGAATATTGCAATTTTAAAAGTTTTGTTTTAAAATTCAATAAGATTTTCCAAAAGATAATTTAGTTTGATCCAATTGTTTCTAATATAAGATTGTGATTTATTTTGTTAATAGAATAGTTTTAAAGGGATTTAAACAAGCTTTGTTTGTTTTCTTTTAAAATGTTTACATTAAAAATGAATGTTTAAGATTATATTTATATTATAATTAGTTTAGTATATTTTCTTTTAAAAAGTAAACTTATTTATATACATATAAGTATTTATCAATTAAGAAAGTAAAAATGTAAGTTTATATTGCATTTAAAATTAAATAAAATTCAATTTAAAAATACTTAAAGACATGTGTTCACATGCAAATCTCTTTAATAAACAAGTGTAAGATCCTTAAATACCAATGAGACAAGTGTCTTCATTTAAGTCTTATTTTCTTTAAATTTTAATAATAACATAACATTTTCATTTTTACATTTGTTATCTTCTTTCAAAGTGTTTTAATGGCAAAACAATAAACCACCTTCTTGAATCTGAAATCTGAATCTAAGAAAAAAAAAAAAAAATCAAAATCAAAACCTGATAAGGGAAAGCAAAATTTACCTGCATTTGAAATAAAGATCAACCTGCAACCTCTAAACCAGAAGTTGTTCAAATCTGCAACTTCAAACTGTATTTAAAAGTTCCTCTCAACTTCAACTTACAATCTTCAACCTGCATATGAAAATGAGGTTCAACCTGCAACTAAAAATCAAATCAAAAGAAAGTTTAAGACTTCAACCTGCAACAAAATGGAAGGCTGCAAATTCAAATATGCATCTTCAACCTGCAAGTTTAAGATTAACCTGCAAATGCAAATAGGTGTTCAATTGCAAATTTGATTCAAACTGCAAGTTTAAATGAAGTTCAACTACAATTTCAACATCTACAAGTTGGAGCATGCATGCAAATCAAACAGCTTTTCAAATTTAATGTTCAAAAGTCCTGGAACTAAATTCTGCTCTACTCTACAAAGTCAAATCAGGTGAGTAAATCTTTATCTCAAAAACAGTTTCACCTTTAAAATTTATCTGGAAAATATGAAGAAAGTCTGAAGTAAAGTGATATGATATGTTTATATGTATGCCAGGATTTGAATGCATGTTGTATATATGTTATGTTGTGAAAAGTCAGTGAATATCTACATCCCTGTTATATGTCCAGGTTTATTACCATTCAAAGAAATCCAATATCAACACCTCAAATCCATAGTAGCCTTTAATATGTGAATGAAATAGATTTGTAATTGTATAATAAAGATTTTAAAATAGTCTGGAAATTCGAAATATCATAAAATCTTGATTAAAATAAAATTTACAGAGGAATTTGAATTTTGGTGAAAAATTATTTATCTTAAATTCCAAAATTGACTACATATATGAAATCTTGAAGTTAAATCATGAATTTAGATATGAAATTTGTAATTTTTAGTATGGTATTTTATTCGAATCTTGGGTTTGAGTGTTTGGGGAACTTTGGCAAATTGTCTTTGATTCAATTGTTGTTTTGAATTGAATTTGTGGGTGAAGCAAGCCTTTGGGCTAAGGATCAAGGGAAAAATACAAAATAATTTTTCTATTGAATGGATTGGAAGGATTTGGATGAACTAGGGTTACTTGAGTTTGTGGTTACGGCTGTTTTGTCGTGGCTTTTGCATCGAGAATTGAGGATCGGGGTTGACCGCATTTGGAAAGAATGGAGTTCTAGGGTGCGGTGTTCCTATGGTGGAGTCGGCAGGGTTGATCGTCGTTGTGATGATCGGCGATGGGGTGGTTTTGGCATCTGTTCTTTCTGAGGTTTCATGCCGATGGGTCAAAAATTGATTCGCGTGTTCGATTTTGTTTCTAGGTGTGGATTCAGGGTCGCGAGGGGAGAAGTGACGAGGGACGATGGTCTTGATGATCGGCGTTGGTCGACGTTGTTGGTGCACGTGCACCGTGTGGTTGTGTGCACTGGGAAGAAGATTTGGGGACGAAGAGAAGCAGGGATGGGTTCTCGCGTAGAAACTGGGGAAAACTCGAGTGAGTTACCGTGTTACGTTCGTGATTGTCTCGAAGAGAGGGGGGTCGCTGGGTTGCGTTGGGATCGTCTCGTGTAGTTTGAGTGTTTCTGGGTTATTGAGCTGTGTAATATAAGTTGCTATTTAAACTTATTGAATAAATTTTGATTAAGTTTTAAGTTATAAGCAAGTTTTCCAGTAAATGAAATCATGGCCTAAGTTTGAGAAGAAGTAAATTTACAAGGTTAAACTTGTTTGTTTTGAAAACTATGTTAGTCAAACTTTAAATGTAAATTGAGTTTACTTTTAAATCTAAAACGTTTGAGATAATTACTTGAAGTAGTTTTACATAATTTAAGTTGAATTTTTAATTTAAGAAGAGTGTTTGAATTAAATCAAAGTTTAAGTAAGTATTCAGAAATGTTTTAATAACAAGTTTCAAATTTATATTTAAAATTAATAAGTTTAAATTAGTTAATTTATAATGTATTAAATTTGAAATTGATTTCAAAATACATTATTTCCGAATAAGGTTATTGTTATAATTTTGAAATCGAAATAGAATAATATATTTTAAGTTGTTAAAATTTGATTAACTTCAAATAACTTATTTATAAAGATAAGTAAGGTTAAATTATTTTGAAACAAAATTGAGAATCTTAATAAACATGATTTGTTATTAAGATTAATTCTTAATTAAAGATTTTGAAATATAAGAAATTAATTAATTGTTTAATTAATTTTAAATAATTAGTTAATTGTTTTATTAATTTTAAATAATCACTTAATTATGGATTAATTAAGTGTGATTACTTAATAAAGTAATCAATGGTTAACTTTTTTGTAATTAGAATGGTAATTACTTATGGAAGTAATTGGAGGAGTTACTCATGTGAGTAATTAATTGGAAGTGATTAATGGATGATCACTTAAAGTTATTAATTAGGAACTGATTAAATTAATTGTTTTAAAGTTAATTAAATTATGGAGTAATTAATTTGTTAATGAATTAAGATTTATTTAATAAGGGAATCAATTATTGTTAAGAGAGTAATTAAGGTTTATTTAAGGAAGAAATTAGTTATAATTACTTGTTAAGTAATTAAGAGTTAATTACTTAATTATTTTAGATAATTAATTAATGTGATTGATTTATTAATAAATGAGATTAAATTAGGGTTAAATAATAAGTGTAATTAATTAAGATTGTAATTAATTAAGGATTTATTTATAAATTTAATTGTTTAATAATTACTTAATGAAGTAATTAAAAATTAATTAATTTGATTAATTAATCAAGGATTAATATAATTAATTTGTAAATAATTAATTAAGAAGTTAATTAATTAAAATAAGTAATTACAAATTGTTAATTACTGTTTATGGTTAATGAGAAAATTAATTACAAGTTAATTATTTAATTAATTATTAATTAATAAAGATTATTAATTAATATAATTAATGAAGTATTAATTTATGTAATTAATTTAAATATGATTAATTAATTGTAATTAATTAAGGATTAATGTAATTAATTATAGTTAATTAATCAATGAAGGATCATTAATTATTTTAATTAATGATAGTAATTAAAGGTTAATTACTGAATATGGTTATGGATAATTACTTGAATATGCCTACAGGATAATTAATCTAGGGAGATTAATTTAAGAAGATCATTAAGGAATGATAAATGAATTTGATTTGTGATAAATCAATGAAGTAGGATTAAGATAATCCAAGTGGTTAAAGGATAGTAATTAATTTAATTAGAGGTTAATTAAATTGATTAACAGTTAATCAATTCTGCTTTGGATGATTGGTTGATATTAAATGATTGATATTGGATGTTGGATGATATTGATGATTGATATTGGGTGTTTGGTTGATAATGGATGATTTGGATGTTTATGATATATGTGATATGCTGCTTTATGAGATGAATGTTGATATGAATTATCTATTGTGATAATGTTATTCATCTACCTGTTATATATCATCCTGTATATAAGTTTTAAAACTGTTTAAATCCCTTAAGTACAACTTGGACATTAAAATGGCGTTTGGTTTCGATGAGACCGGGATCGGGTTTCCATATTTGGAATCCGAAAACCACATCGATTCCAATTAAACGTTAGGTCGTTAATCCAAGTGGAGCAAGTGAAGACTCGAGGTGTAAGGGCTATACGTCAGTATAACTCTGTGGGTGATTCCGTAATGAGTTTGACGAAATAGTGCTTATAGATTCGAGATGGCGAATCAGAGTGCAAGGGCTATGGTCGTTGACTCTGAGGGTGATTCCAATATGAGTGCAACGAGATAGTGCCTTCGGTTTCGTTCGAACCCGGAACGAACTTGTATGGATTGAATGCTTTCAGCACATCGTCAGGCGGACGATGAGCATTCTAAGATAGATGTGTTCTATAAAGGTAATCGCAGCCTCAAGCCTCATCAACCGGGAATGGCTAAAACAGGGGAGGTGCAGCAAGGCTTCGTGGGTAGCTCCCACTGGAGAGCAAGATTTACCCCTGTCTAGAAGTCCCTTTTTATTCGGCTGTGTGGGGCGGTTGAATTCCGGACAACCGCCGGGGTTGTTTTGTTTGGGACTGTTCAGTAAGGAATGGTCCCGGCCTTGTGTTGCAGGGGATGAAGGGAGTAATCCTCGGTACGGTGATCTAGGCCACGTACTGTGACGGGCGGTACCCCAGTAGCCCTGCCATTGTTGGAAACCCATTTTCCCTACGAGACCCTACGGTTTTGTTTGTATTACCCACTTTTGTGGCTAGTAGCTGGAATTTAATGAATGTAACAATTTCGGCTATTTCTTATTTACTTGAAAACCCTAGACACTATTATAATATCACTGGATTTCCTATCAAATGTTTTGGTTAGCGTAAGGTAAAAACTTTTCCATGTTTATGTGTGGGAAGTCTTACGTGATACCTTTTCTTTCTAAAGGTTTTTCTAAAGTTAAGCAATTTTAAACCGTTTACTCACACCAGACCCCTGTCTGACCCGAGTGTTTATTTTCTGTTTTATTAAACTCTTGGGTACTCATATTATGTATGAGTAGTCAAGTGATTCAGGTTAGCTTGACGAATTCTGGAGGAGTAATGGAGCAGGAGGCTTCGACGTGTAGATATATATTGGTTCCGCTGTGTTTGGTATCTGTTTCTTCTGTTGTACTTGAGTTGTATGAATTAGACAGATGTTTATAACTGTCTAATATGTGTTGTATAATTATGTAACTCTGATGTAATCTGATACTATGTAATATTTTATGTTAATTATTATATTTTATTCGTTCCGCTGTGAGTTCTCTGATGTTGTTGTGTTCTTCTTTCTCTTTCTTTTCTTCTTCTATCCCTTTCTTTCTTCAAAATGATGCGATTTCCTGGAGGTAGGAAGTCGGGTCGTTTCAATTTGATTCATCACCCGCATGAATGTACTCGGTGCATTTAACAAACCAAATGGCATAACCAACCATTTGTATAACCCCTCTCTCGTCTTGAATGCGGTCTTCCATTCATCTCCAGGTCTAATTCGAATTTGATGATAACCACTCTTCAAATCAATCTTCGAAAAGATAGTAGCCCCACTCAACTGATCTAGCAAGTCATCCAACCTCGGCATAGGAAATCTGTAGCGAACAGTAATCTTGTTCAAAGCTCTACTATCGGTACACATTCTCCATGTTCCATCCTTCTTCGGCACCAACAATGCTGGTACTGCACAAGGACTTAAGCTTTCTTGAACACGTCCCTGCTCTAACAGTTCTTCCACTTGCCTTCGTAACTCTTCATGTTCCCTCGGACTCATTCGATAATGTGGTCGATGTGGTAAAACTGCTCCCGGAACAAGATCAATCTGATGTTGAATGTCTCTTAATGGCGGTAACTCCTTAGGCAACTCTTCTGGAAATACGTCTTCAAATTCTTTCAAAACTGGCTTAGCTTCTTCTGGAGTTTCAACCTCTTCATGACTCTCTCGCCCAATCAGCAAATAGACTTCAGGCTCCTCTTCAACTTCCTTAACAAGCTCCTTCAAAGATAGCAAAGTTTTCAGCTCTTCAATCTCCTCCAGCTTGCTCTCCTTCTGTTGTTGCTTCTTGGGAACCAAAGTGATTTTAGTACCCTCGAACATGAAACTGTAGCTATTAGCACGACCATCATGTTGCACTGCTCTATCAAACTGCCATGGTCTTCCCAACAACATATGACACACATCCATGTCTACAACGTCACACCAAATTTTGTCTTTGTACTTCTTCCCAATAGAAAAATTAACACAAGCTCTTCGACATACCCTCACTTCACCACCCTTCCTCAACCATGCTAACTTGTACGGTTTAGGATGCTTCTCAGTTTTCAAGTTCAACTTCCTTACTGCTTCTGTAGAGATAATATTGTCACAACTCCCAGCATCAATAACGAACTTGCAAACTTTCCCTAGAATAGTGCATGTCGACTGAAAAATATTGCTCCTCAACCAACTAGAATCTTCCTCTTGTTTTGGTGTAAGACAAGATCTCCTCAACATAAGATTACAACCTTCATCTCCAGACAATTCTTCTTCCTCCTCGACATAAGGTGTATTTGAACACTCTGCCTCCTCACCATCCTCCTCCTCAACTTCTGCAACCATGGTTCTCTTCTTTGGCTTCGGACATTCATTGCTTTTGTGACCCAACTCCTGACAATTATAATTATAACATTTGAAACCACTGCTAACCTTCGCCTTCTCAGCCTCCTTCATCACTGGTTTTGTAACAGGTTTAGGAACATTAGAACTTCCACTAACACCCTTCGCTTGATTATTGGAATTAGTAAACACACCACCTCCACGCCTTCCTTGCTTCTCCCAACCTAACGCTTTCTGATGTGCTTCTGCAACTGATCTAGGATCAAACATATTAACCATATCCTGGATCTGCATTCTCAATCCCCCAATGAATCTAGCAGTCAGCTGTTCTTCCGTTTCCATAATATCATTCCTGGCAATGAGTTGGTAAAATTCATCAGCATAATCACTAACAGACTTCGTCCCTTGCCTCAGATTCTGCAACCTCTGGTGCATAAGTGATTGGTAGTTGTAAGGCAAAAATGTAGCTCGCATCAACTTCTTCATCTTCTCCCATGATTCAATCTTTGACTTTCCCATTCTCTCCCTTGTAAGTTTAGTTTGCTGCCACCACGCCAAAGCTCTCCCCCTCAACCTAGTAGCAACCAACTTCACTCTTCTATTCTCCGGAACCTCCTTGAAATCAAAGATCTCTTCCACATTTGTCAACCAATCAAGAAATTCTTTAGCTACCATCCCACCTTTAAACTCCGGAATTTCCATCTTCATACCCAATTCCCATCGACGATCATCTTCAACATCCCGATAAGAATTTCGAACTTGGTCTCGATCTCGATAATGAATACTTTCTCTCTCACCCTCTTCATTAAAATCAAATGTACGTCTATATCGATCTCGACCATTATCATCCCTTCGTTCATGCGTGCTTCTTCGACTATGTCTCTCTTCATCTCTATATGCCTCGTTGTCAAATTCACGTTGACTTCTTCTCTCTTCATGTCCATAGTCATGATGATCTCTCCGTGATGAAATTGATGTTTCTCTTCTCTCTCTAAAAGATTGCGGTGATACCCTCCTCGCTTCCGTAACCGACGGCGAAACTCTGTTTCCTCCTTGGTTCGAGTTTGGTGATCTCCTCCTTTGAGTTTGATTCAAGTCATTCATCAACTTCTCTAATTTTCCAATGCCTTCATCAAATTTCTCATTAATACGTTGTTCCATAAGCTCGGCTTCTTCTCTTCTACACAACGCTTCAACATTTTGATGACGGTTAGCTCTCCTTGGCGGCATGATTCAAATCTTCACAATCTCTTCAAAACTTCTCAAATACTTCAACAAATCTTCAAAACTCTCCAACACAAGCCAAACAATGCACGGCCTAACACTACTAACTCACACAAACTCCTTGTCTCGGCTTGTTTTCCACGGCTCAAAGTTAGGTCGGCTCAACTTAGCTCGGCCTTAACACTTCATGACTTGACTCGGCTCGCACACTTCAAAAATTTGGCGCGCAAAGATCTCGCGACCAAGCTCAAACACTCTTCCAAGTTTGATCCAAAATGAAATGGATCAAAATCTTCAACTCGTTGCAACTTCTAGATGAACACGATGAACAACAACTTCAAACTTCAACTTCAAAAATTGGCTCCAAGTCTCGGCTTAGCTATGATTGGCTAAGTCTAGCTCTGATACCAAACTGACGCAGCGGATTAACAGAAAATCGATATAAGGATGAAAGTAGCAATCGGTGGATTGATGAATACCAAAATGCCCAAATTTGTTGATCCGAAGATACCGAATTCTAGCTATCTCCAACACGTTGATCGCGCACGATACCGTGAAAGAAGATCTTCAATTCTTCAAGCGTTGATCAAGCGCACTTGATTCCGCGAATCGGCTTCAACAATCGTTGATTCGAGCACACTCGAATAACCGAAAGTGGAGATAGGAGATTACACTCAACTACCAATTTAAGATGAAAGCACACAGCAATCAACAAGAAATTTTATTCAAAAATCAACCAAGTTACAAATGACAACACACATCCCCTATTTATAGTTTTCACAACCAACTCATACCCTTAAGTCGGCTGCGACTTATGACTTAGTATAGGTTGTTAACGACCTAGTACAACTCGGTTCAAAACATGTCTCATACGACCCAACACATTACGCGACATACATATGTACAAAGCGACATACCATCATACGACTCAACTTAAGTCGGCAGCGACTTAACTCACACGGCTCAGCATATTACATCACCACACTCATATGTTTACAACAGTTAGGTCGTACACGACCTAACGACTCACGACTCAGACAACCAATGTACAACACGTTCAACACAAATGACTCAAACTTCTCCAGGCTAACTTTGACCACGACCTACGACTTATCAGTTACAACGACTTAACTCCTTGCCGACTTAACACAACCTCCCTGCGGTATTTCCTAAAACGACTTAGATGGGTCGACTCATCATAAGTCGTAACTCGTTAACTCGGCACATTTTCCCTCTGGTATCCAGTTAGCTCGGAGGCGACTTATAGATGAATCGTTGAGTCGTGTACGACTCATCAAACTCGAACGACTCAGGTTCCCACTAAGTCGTAACTTCTTTGCATCCTTCTCGTTAAGTCGCAAACGACTTAAAATCACTTCGTTAGGTCGCAAACCATTGGAGTTAAGTCGCAGCTCCTTTCCCTCAAGTCGTGGACGACTTAGAGCTCTTTCCATAAGTCGTGGATGACTTATTCCTTTGACCTGAGCTGCATCACAGAATTCTTATTTATAAAAGTAATTCCATTGAACACTTTCATTTTCTAGGTTTTTCTTGTATAATATTCTATTAAATATTCTTATTAACATTTCAACTTATAATATCTTAGTAAGTTATATATATATATATATATATATCCTTAAGAATGTAATTGAGTGTTACACAAGTTTTTCTTATTGATTCTAGTTAACAAAATGTTCAATAGTTATATCTTCTTATTTTTCATTATTCATTAATTTATATGTTACAATTTCCAATTTCATTAATTATTTAGCGTCTAATTTCTGATTACAAAATTTAGAAGTTTCCAATTATTAATATGGTCAAGATTTCATTTCACTACAATAATTGAAATTTATACAAAAACCAAAGAAATAAATACCGGTTTCCATTTTCAAATCATTTAAAATAATATATATATATATATAATCATATCTTTATATATGTGTATATATATATCAAATCATATTTGGAAATTAGAATTAAGGTTTGTTTATCAAAACAAATGTGTAGTAAAACTACTACAGTTCCCTTTCCGCTTTGAAACTCAAAAATGAACGTCAATGATGCATGTACTCATCACTGAAATTATTTTACAACGACAATGAGGGGAGTACAAACCATATTTCCTTTAAAATTTCCTCTAAAAAATTTCTTTCAAATCATATTGAAATATTTATGTCCAAAATACTTCCAGATAGAACTAATATTATATTCCAAAATCTTTTGAAATAATTTTCCAAAATCCTAGAACTTAAGTTCTCGTATTTCAATTTATATTCATTTTATTTATAAAATTATATTTTACAACCAAGATTTATAAATTCCACTTCCTAACAAACAATTATATCACATCTAATCATATTATTTATAAAATTATTCTTTTATATACAAAATATAATACCAGGTAAAATTATTTCATTTATCTATATTTCAAAATAGTATTGTGTCGGTCTACCCTATTTAGTGTTTAGAAATCCATGTCGGTGCTATAGCGTCCCATGTACCGACCGGAATTTATAAGTAATAAACAGAACAAATTTACGAAATACAAAATACTTTTATAACATTAACAAATACGCTTTCTTATATATATATACACTCAACGACTCATTTTAGGGTATTACTACCCTATCTTATATGAATCAGACCCCACAAATCTAAGGTTATCACTAAACCTGTCTCTGATCCGAAATTTAAGGACCCATCTTGTTGGACGGTTTAAATTAAAGATAAACTATACACGTCAGACTCAAAAAATTCAAAAGGAAAGACTGTTATGTGGTAAATAAGAAAAAGCAGAGAAAGAAAGAATAATAAACACAGAATCTTATAGCAGAAAGACAAAATATTATAATCAAATAAACAGTTCATGAAGTTGTTTTAAAATAACATTTGAGTATACCTTTGTAATATAGATCAGAGTACATACAGCATTAATAATTAAATAATACACCTGAACAACATGATGCAACAGAATAAATAAAACAGAAAATAATTGTATATGATCTTCGTCTTCGTCCCCCCGATATAAATGGTCTTGAATACACTGAAAAGTTCAGACAAACCCGAGCGAATTGAAAAGACAAAAAACTCGAGTCAGAACCAAAAGATCTTATGTAAGTTAAATCAAAATTTAAAAAACATGAGTTTAATGGCGTCGGAGATGTTTACGTGTGTCGACACCTCCTATCTAGTGTCAAATGTGAATGCAATAACTTAAGAGATGTTCGGTGTTACACCTCCTAAGCATCTGTTAAACTCTCTACATAAATAGTAAATACGCTATTATATTTGTGTTTCTAGTAAACTAAAGTATTAATATAGCGTAAGGCATTACCCATATCTCCCTTAACACATTTTATATATTCCCATTGTGACGACCCGCCCTTCTCGACCCTCGAAAATCGACACAAAATACCCCACAATATGGTATGCCGACGATCAAGTGCCGGAAAAGACCGATTGTTGAGGATAAAGAAAGAAGGTAGAAGAAAGAAGGTAGAAGAAAGAAGGAACTAACAATATCAGAATCCCACAATTGCAGCGGAATAAAATATAATATATAATATCATATCTTTACTCAAATGAAAACTATATCTGTTTTATACAATACATCATCAGAGTATCACACACAAACAACATTTACCGGTCTGACAATTCCATACAATCACAGCAGCGGATATATATATATATATATATATACAATTATGGGTAATACATCTCGGACTCCAACTCCTCTCCTGCTCCATAGCATCCTATCCTGAACATATAATACTCGGTCTGACCCGAGCATTGTAATGAAATAACACCCCAGTCAGTCTGGAATACCAGCTAATAAAGTTACACCCAAATTAATTATTAAAGTTTCAAAAATCCTTTTGAAAACAAAAGCATCTCGTAAGACCACGCCACAAATAAACATGTCGGGTCTTTACCTTACGATAGCTAAAACACTTTTTATAAAAATTGTGACGCCCCACCTCTATGCTCACAATAACAAAGAGTATTAAAAGAAATATTGTCCGTTATTACAAAGAATAAGGCTGGATAGGAGCGACCATCCATAGTTAGGCCTTACACTAGTATTGGTTATCTCGATAGGAGTGGTATATATTTTTATTTTTCATCTCTTATTTATTTACTCCCATCAACATCCAATTCCAGTATAAAACGACTTACAATGGTTCATAATAGTTTAGGACAATAGATATAATAATAACACAGATAATATAAATGCGGAATAGAGATAAACCAAAAATCTCTCATATATATAATAACTGATGTTAGTTACAATACATGTGATACAATACATATGATACAACTACAATTGTCGACTCAGGAAGTTATATACACAAGTACATTATCGTGAATAATATACATGAATATACAACATCTTATAATATGACAACATCTACTCCAAATGATATAAAGAAACTTCATGGCTCTAGCAGAAACCCAAAGCAAGATATCTACAACTTGTAAATATTCTGTCTGACCCGAGTATTACATTCAAAAGAAAATAATACACGGGTCGGTCTAATTCAAACTCAGTTATTAATGCGCAGAAGCAATAATAATTAAATAATCAAATAGACGACAGTCCCAATAAATTTACCTATCCGATTCTTAAATAAAGAAATCGGATGACTATAAATATAACACATAACAGTGTTAAACAACAAATCAGCATAATCAAATCATCAACAAAGATAAATGAAAAGAATTTCAATGAAGATAATTTAGAAAAACATCAGAATTGCCTAATCGGCAATTAACAACAAATATCTAATTATTAAATAAATAATTATAAACTCATAATCTAATTATCAAATAGATAATTAGACAACAACAAAATGTTTAAATTAAACCTAATCAAAACACCATTCAAACCATTGAAATATCCATTTATAATGCCAACTCGGGTAGGGCGGCAATACACGCACACGTGTACTGCCTCGCCACTACTACATGCATTACACAATAGATCAACGCATCAAAAGAAAAAGAAATACTAGTAAAATCGATACCGTGTGGCTGCAGTTCACGCTTGCGTGCACTGCCTTGCCACTACACTGATGATGTACACAATGAAAATTCACAAAGGAACACAAGGTCAAACCCAAACGTTTAAGCTGGATTCAACTCAAGTGTAGTCAGAAAAACAATCCATTTGCATCAATGCAACGCAAAACAACAAGGGCAACTGTAACCAAAAACTGCAGCCACCACAAGTATGTAAGTGTACAACCATTCCAGTCAGGTAGCACAAAGAATGGTCAGAAACAAATATGAAGACCACAAGTGTACAAGACTGAACCCAACCTCAGCAACAAATGAAATACAATGCACATAATCAATGTGAAAGAAATCAGTACCAACACAGTGCCCATAATCAATGTGAACACATGAACTGCAAACCAACAGATGGGAACTTCAAAAAGTGTCACTCAAAACAGAGACTAGTACACAAAGAATCCAAGCTTATATGCAATTAAACAGTGCAGTGATGAAAATGCAGCAATATGCAGCAGTGAACAACACATTGAAGCAAATCGAGTAAGTTACCAGAGACAGAGAATAGCATGGCAGATGTCGATCAAGTCAGTGACACTGCCTCAACTAAGCACATGCACCAGTAATGCCAGCGAAGATCACAAGCCAATCCTAACAACTACTACAATGAACCAGCGGTATGAAAAATGGCAGTGGACAGGAAATGTGCAAGTATCATACTTGAGAACAAAGTCAACATAATATGCAGACTGCAAACTCGACTAACAAGTTCAGGCTTCAAAGACATCAGACTCAAGCACCAAGCCCATAGTACAACTCAAATGCAAAGTGCAAATACATGGGGGATGTGACACTATATCATAATGAAGATCAACATGAACCGAAGTTTGTGTCAAAAGGTCAGAGGCAATGCAATAGTGATTCAAAGCATAAACATGAATGCAACAGTGGTGATGAAATGAAAACAACATGAATGGTCACGCTAGGTCATACTAGCCTGAAACATGTGCCTACTTGGTTATACATTTCAAAGCTTCTTTTTATAATAGGTATAACATTTATTAGAGGGCCTTTTTACATGAAAACCCAATTATTCTTCAAACTGTGTTTTCTCAAATCACATATTTGAATTCTAATATAACTTCATACTTCTAAAAGTAAAATCATATGCTCATATTCAAGTTTCTGTACATTTGGAACAGCTAGTTGACTACAACAATGTGCAAGTGAACAACAGGTGGTATAATACTGAACCCAACATCATCAACTAGTATGACAGAAAGCAGTGCAACAATGATCACCAAGTTCAATGTAAATGCAACAGTAAATGGTCAAGGTCGAGCACATAAACGACTTCAACATATAATCAGTGGCAAGAATGCAAATGAACTTAGGATCAGGAAATATATATATATGAAATGAAAAATTGACAAATGCAAAGCACATGGAGGCAAAGCTCAAACCAAACAGTCAAGTTCAAGGCATAGCAAAGGAATTAGTGTGGCCAAAAACTGATACAAGCAAATCATGGAATGGCAGTATCAATGTCAGGATAATGCCAAAACCGAACATTTCATATCAGGTTCGAATAATCCCAAGCCGAGCAAACACAAATAGACAAATATACACGTATGCATATGTATATATGCACATATACATATCTATATCAAATAGAACCCGTGGACAAGGATATTTATATGCAGCGGTAACCAGTCAAAGAAAAACCAAAACTTTAAATAACAAGTGCGGCCTCTATATGAAGGTCTGAATCAAATAAAACCAGAGGCAATTGGCAACAAATGCTACCATAAACCTGATGAAGCACTTTGAGCTCCAAAAGATACAGCATAATGCACTAGTGAACAAATGAATGAAACTGGACAGTGCAACAAGCATTTCGAAATAATTTTAAACAACAGAAGTTTCCAATTAATCAAGCAGTGAGTTTCAAAAGTCAAAATGGCCGAAGGCCAAATAGAATCAAATCGAATGCCAAAGAATTCAAAGCAGCAGTTTCATCAGTGAAAGCCGAATGTGACTAGAAATCCGACCCAGTCAAATAAAAATTACCAACATCGGAACAAAGTCGAAAGAAATCGACAACGTTCAAATAAAATCAAATGCAACATTTACAACTTAAAGCCGCTAGTCAATTTCTCAGAATTAAAGTCATTGCCAAAATTAAACTCAATCAAGGATTCAAAACCAAGTGAAGTGAAAACATCAGAAAAATCATCAACATACACACGAAATTATACTGCCGATGCATGGAGTCGAATTAGATGTGAGTGAGGAATGTCACTCACCTGTTCGAGGGCACAGATCCAAGCCACCGAGTATTTGAAGTCAGCAACCACGAAATCGATCAAAGCTGCGGTCAATCGAGGAAGACGAGCAAGTTCAAGAATCGAAACCCTAATTTTTGAAGACGAAAACGAGGCCGCCATTTCTCTCGTTCGAATGTTTTTAGGATTAGTTTCGAATGAATGAATGAATCGAGAAGGGGGGATCGGTCGAACAAAATAAGAAAGGGAACGGCACTCTTTTGATAACATGGCAGAAACATGGGTCAAGATAATAAAGCCCATATAATGCTTAAACAAATTTTAAAAGAATTTAACACAATAGAATTCCAATAGAAATTAGCAACCGATTTAATCACCTAGTGACGATAATTAATTGCCATGAATTCCCGGGTTGTTACAAAAATCCTTTGATATTATAATAGGGTCTATTTACAAATACTTGTAAAATAGCCGAAATTTTAACATTCATTAAATTCCAGCTACTAGCCACAATCGTGGGTAATACAAACAAAACTCGTAAAAGGCGCGTAGTGAGAATGGATTTCCAACTAATGACTAGGCACTAGGGTACCACCTGTCACAGTACCTGGTCTAGATCAGTGTATCGAGGACCACTCCCAATCCCCTGCAACACATGGCCGGGACTACCCTTTACTGGATAATCCCGAGTAAGATCACCCCACGGTTGGGATCAGCAACCGCACCACTAAGCCAAATAAAAACGGACATCTAGACAGGGATGACCTCACCCTGAAATGGGTGCTACCCGCCTAGCCTTGCTGCATAACCCCTGATTTTCAGTCATTCCCGGTTGATGAGGCTTGAGGCTAAGCTTTACCTTTAGAACGTTTCACTTAGAATGCCCATCGCCCACCTGACGATGTTCCGAAAGCATTCGTTCATACAAGTCCGTCCCGGGTTCGAACGGAACCGAAGGAACTACTTCTACTACATCCATTTTGGAAATATCCTCAGGATTAGTAGCGACTAGCCCTTGCACTTCACTACTCCATCTTCGACTCCGAACTCGTTTTTCCCACGAAAACGTACAAACCGGATCGAAGTGGTTTTCGAGAAATAAATCTCGATCCCGGTCTCTTCGAAACGATCAACGCATTGTCCAATATTGATAGTCGGTGATTTAACTATCAATTAACATCCATAAGCATCCATCAGTAATAAAAAAATTCCCCACATTATTTCTTTTCCTCAAAAATATCCTTGCCAGATATGTTTCCATTTTCAAATCCCGTTGAAAACACTTTTCAAACCCAACTCTTCTCATGGAATAAATTCCCCAAATTGTTACTTCCCTTGAAAACATCCAAGCACCAATCCTTAAGATTTAAAATAATTTAAATTCTTTATTCTTGAAAATACATTAAAACATTTATATTAAATCTAGTTGCGTACTTAATTTAAAATATACATATGCTTTAAAAAATATTTCGAATAAAAATTCTTTATAAAATATAAACTGTTTTCTTTAAAATAAAGTTAAGACATACTAAATTTTAAATAAAACTATGAAATCCTATACAAGTTTCAAATAAAACTTTAATTAATTATCTTTCAAACAAAACCATTTTATAAAGTATAAATATATTAATAATATCCTTTAAAACATAATACTAAGTACCCCTTTTTAATAATTACTTCTATAACTAATTTGATAGATGTTAACTTTTAAAATTCTTACCACTTAAATGATTTTCTTGAAAACATTCTTTAATACATTTTCAAAACTTCTAACCCTTTTTAAAAAAATCTGCTTTAAAACCGTACTCGGCTTTTCAGGGAAATACACTTCCATTTTAGGATAACCCAAAGAATTCTTTTTATAAATCCTACACGATTTATCCCAATTCAATTTTACGTTCATCCCGTAAATTCCTTTCCATATTTTAAAAACAAACTCCTTTGTTTTAAACACATTGCTATTTCCTGAAAATCAGTTACAAATATATGTTTAAAATATTTAAAATAAAGCTTCTAGAAATTATTTAATTGAAAATAATACCTAAGGAAATATATAGAGGTTTCCTAAGTACTTTAAGCCAAGTTTAACTTTTAAAATAAAGTTATTAAATTAAGTATTTATATTATAATTTCCTTTTGAAAACTTAATTCTACTTTAGTTTTAAAAATAAAAAATTAAATACCATTATTACTTAAATAAATGTTTACTTACACTTTAAACAATTAAAACAATATTTCTTTCCAAAATATTCTAAACACATTTTAAACTGCCCATTTATATTTTGAAAGATTTCTTAAAAACATACTAAAGCATCCAGGAAAAACACCATTCCCATCCTTTATATTTAAATCTCGCTATTATATTTAAAACAATCCACATTTCCTTTTTAAATCATAATTTCAAATACTTCAAATTTATCAACCAATTTCCTGATTTTAATTCCTTTTAAATTCTTTACTTAAGGATTTCTTTAATTTCCTTTAGACCCAATTTATTTATTTATATTTAAACTTCCAGGTTGTATTCACCCAATCATAGCACAAACAAATTAATTTTCGATTTAATATATACCAGTATATAAATAAAACACAACATAACAAGACCTAAAACAATTTATCACAGGGTATCATTGAGATATATCACAGAATATAAATAAAATTCCTATTTGTGAGGAATCCAGTTGGATCCCTCCAACCTGTTTTCCTGCATCCACAGATATTTGCACAACCAATAAATATCGATTCAATTTGATAATAATTATCATATTCAGCTAAACAACCAATCAAACATTTAAATATTAGCTATTTAAATTACTAGTATCCATATGTGAGTGAGATTAACTCACCTTGGGTTTTCGACGAGCGTTCAAATTTAAATTAAATTGAACGGCGTTTGATTTAATCTACATTTCTAGCTAGCTCCAAACGCTTTCAGATCTGTTGCAGCGTGTAGATCGCGTCGCTACGATTCCGGCGCTTCTTGTTTTCATCGAAATCTGATAATATATGCACAAGATGTGAATTTGTAAAGTTCAGCTACCAATTTAAAAACAATTTTTTTATTATTATTTCATTACCAACAAAGATCTTCCATTAGTTTAAGGAAGAAATCAAGAGCACACAAAGATGCTTCTTCCATCGCGCGTCCCAGGGTTTCCAAAACCTACAGCCGTCATCCATCTCGAGATTACTACGGCCACTACACTCCACCGGAGAATGATAGGCTCCTACCAAACGAACCACCTTTGTGACGACCGCCCATGACTCCCGCACCATAACAAGGAAATAATGCGCTGAAAGGCGTGCCAGGTAGCCATGGACGATAGTCGGGGTAAAAAAAAAAAAACAGCAAACTCTATCGTACATCTCACAGCGCATGGATAAAATACAATAGAGAAATATATAGTGAAGCTCCATAGCAGAAAATCATATAAGCATCATAGTAGTTTTATACAAACGTATGAATCATTCATACATCAAAGCCTCACTACATAACACTCAATCAGATACAACAGCGGAACACCCAGTACATATAGTAAGAAAACTAATATGCAAAGCCTCCTGCTCGTCTTCGTCATCATCAGCGTAGATCTCTAAGAACAGCACCTGTCACCTGCTACCTAGTCTGCCCATCCCAACATGGATGAACAGCCCAAGGTAATAAGAGGAGACATAAAACCTTGAGTCAGACAAAGTCTTAGTGAGCGGTAAATTAACTATCAAACATACCAAAAGAGCATAAGGGATAAAAGGAATAGGAACCAAACCATCCCACTCCAACTCTTTCTACAGTGATAGCCCCCAGACACACACCAAGGAGAAGTAAGCATAACATAGCAGATAATTAAGGTAAAGCAATAATCACTCGAGTCAAGGGCGATGTTTTCCAAATACAAACCCCCAAGGCCTAAACCAAGATCAGATAAGCACCTAGAAAATACCGCTCTTGAGACCGAATGATGATACAACCAAACGTCCAAACATCCATGACTCTGGCTATCACTGTTATCCTTGCTTTGATATCACCGTTAGTTGAATGACCATCCGTCAAGGGCTAATGGTAACCCCGGTTCTAGACATAACTCCGCACGTCGTCGCAGCCCGTGCCTAGGAATTTTCGCAACTACCCAGAGTACTAGCACGTCGTCGCAGCCCGTGCTTGGAACGTCGTCGCAGCCCGTCCCAACGTACTCTTGCTTTGAGCATGCTAGAACCTTCAACAACGATAAGATCTTAGCCTCCTAGTCATCCTCCTCGACGACTATTTCCATACTAGCTCAAGCGCCTCTCAAGCTAACCATTATCACCAACCCGGATCGCATCACCGAGTTATCAACATAACTTTGCACGTCGTCGTAGCCCGTGCTTGGAACGTCATCATGACCCGTCCCATCTCAACATCACACTTTGCCTCATCGCATCATAGCAAAGTCCCATCTCGATCTCATGCTTTGCCTCCTTGCATCATGGCAAAGTCCATCGTCATCGAATCCATCCATATGAGCTTCCACATCCGCTTCATATGCCATAGGCAGCTTTCAACATTCAAGAGCCTTTCCACTTAGCTTTTGAATCATCTTCAACCATCTTGTTCCAAATCAACTACAAGCTAACTTGAAACAATCAAATCAATTCATACATCCAAACATACAAGCATTCAAACAAGATCTAATAAGCAATATCAACTATAATGGCAATTTCGTAAATAAATGAGCATAAGTCCAACATGCATGATTCATAGGTTTTTAGCATAGATCTATCAAATATAAAACATGGGTTTTGTTTCTATAACTTAAAAAATGAACTTGCATAGGTAAACATCTTCACAAACAATGGAACTATTCTTGGATCTAAGGAAAAATGCACAAAATCACTATCTACAACACTCCAACAAACCACCAATCCCATATACTCCTTTGGGTCCGCGTGAGAGATAACTACCACTCACCAAATCACCTAAACACCTCAAAAACTAAACACTTCAGATCTGGACAGTGAAGATCAAGGCTTGATCCGGCGAAATCTCGCTTAAAACGATGAAATCTAGCTTCGTTGGATGAAGATCTTCAACTTTGGCCCTTGAATCTTTGATCTCGATCTTCGATCTTGGATGGATGTTAGAACTAGATTGAAATGAAGAAAAGAAGACGAAGAAATGTTGTAGTCGAGCTCTCAAAATGGCAGCACTTCGTTGCTTCAAAAACCGGTGCCAAAAAGTGAGCCAAACCCCTCTATTTATAGGCTGAAACCACTATGAGTCGTCGCCCCTTAGGTCGTTGCCGACCCACCCCTTGAGTCGTCCCCGACTCATCATCATGCCGACTCAACAAAACACAGGGCCTCACGTCTAACCTATACGCGACTCACCCCAGACACGACTCAACACCCCTAACGACCTAACACTAAGTCGCTAACGACTTAACATACGTGCGGCCTAGCAACTTACGACTCATCCCTCCTGCCGCATATCCTAAGTCCTAAGTCGTATGACGACTTAACTATGACACGACCCAAAAAGCCTCCGACCTAACAACTTAACCACCATGCGACTCAAAACACAAGCCGACTCAACACTGGCACGACTCACGACTTAACCCCTTGCCGTCCTAACGACCTAAGATCATAACCCTTAAACCCCTAACTGTCTTATGTCGGTCACACCTTAAGTCGGCAACACCTATGAGTCGCTCACTATGCTAACTCGTCCATACTTCTTAGGTCGGTGAATCTCTTAGCTCGGACAACTTATGAGTCGGCCATACCATAAGCCAGCCACTACCTTAAGTCGTCTAATCTCCTAGGTCGTCTAAGCCTTAAGTCGCTCAAACGACTCATCTCCAACCCGACCTAAACTTCACACGGCTTATCACCTTAGGCCGATAACTCTTAAGTCGGTCATTCTATAAGTCGTCTAACGACCTAACCTATGACTCGTTAACTCGGTCACTTTCTAAGGTCGTTACTCCACTAACTCGTGCACCCTCCTAAGTCGTCTACGACTTACTATAGGTCGGTCACGACTCAACACTTTAACCTACGAATTACTCTCCATACGACTCAGGCTAGAGACAACATAAACAACACTAACGACCTGTAAATTCTACGATTTATCGACACGTAAAATACGGGTCGTTACATTCTCTCCCCCTTAGGAATTTCGCCCCCGAAATTCCAAGCAGACATCAGCAACCAAAACTATTCCGCATGCCTACCATCCATAGCAATCAACAAACCATGCATCCAACTCTAACCTAGCATGCAGAATTCTAAGATAGGAATCAAGTTACAAATTCATGAGATGCCACGACACCTTAGGGCCATACCTCGAAGAGTTCAGGATGAGCTGCCTTCATCCTCTCTTCCTCTTCCCACGTACAGTCGTCAACATCATCACTCCATTGTATCTTGAGCAACGTAATCATCTTCCTCCTAAGCTGTTTCGTGTCAGTTTCAACAATACGAAGCGGCTTACGAGGTATCATAACCCTTGGATCAACTTCCAAGTCTTCACAGCTATCAGCAGAAACTACTGTAGTTGGGTCATGCACATATTTCCGTAGATAAGATACATGAAAAACATTGTGCACACCCACCATCTTTTCCGGTAACTCCAATCTATAAGCGATTTTTCCAATTCGCTCGATAATCGGGAATGGTCCAACAAACCTCGGAGTTAACTTTCCTTTCTTCCCGAATCTAATAACATTCTTCAATGGAGAAATCTTCACAAAAACCATATCTCCTACGTCGAATTCCAAATCCTTACGACGATTATCGACATAACTTTTCTGACGATCTTGGGCTATCTTCATTCGTTGCCGAATGATCTCTATACAATCCGAAGTCTGTCGAATCATCTCTGGCCCAAGCATAATATTTTCTCCAGTTTCCAACCAACATGTCGGAGAGTTACACGGTCTTCCATATAATGCCTCATATGGTGCCATACCAATACTCGACTGATAACTGCTATTATAAGCAAACTCCACCAAATGAAGATGATCTTCCCATGATCCTCCGAAGTCCAAGACACATGCTCTCAAGAGATCTTCCAAAACTCGGTTGACTCTCTCAGTCTGACCATCTGTTTGAGGGTGATAAGCTGTACTCAAACACAACTTGGTTCCCAAAACTTCCTGGAAGCTCTTCCAAAATCTACTAGTGAACAATGGGTCTCGATCGCTCACTATACTCTTCGGAACACCATGGAATCGAACTATCCACTTCACATACAACTCAGCCAACTTCGATGCAGTCCTAGTTGACCGAACCGGAATGAACCTTGCACTCTTGGTCAACCGATCTACGATGACCCAAACCCCTTCATTCCCTGCCCTGGTTCTGGGTAGACCATCGATAAAATCCATCGACACTTGCTCCCACTTCCATATAGGAACCTCTAATGGCTGAAGTAATCCATTGGGCTTCTTCTGCTCAGCTTTCACCAACTGGCAGTTCATACACTTGGAAATAAAATTTCCAACATCCTTCTTCATGCCTTCCCAGTAGTAAGTTCTCTTCATATCCCGATACATCTTATTCCCACCTGGATGAATTGTCAACTTCGAGTGATGACCTTACCTCAGAACTTCATCTCTCAATCCATCAATGTCGGGAACAACCAATCGTCCTTGCTTCCGAAGCCAACCCTCTCGATCGACCTCAAATCCCTTATTCTTCTCTGGGTCCAATCCGGATTCCAAATCTCGGATAATCTTAACAAGCCTATCATCTCTCTTTTGGTTCTCGCCAATCCTTTCCACAAGAGTAGGTCTTATCGATAAGTTTGCCAACATTTCAGGTTCCAACTCACATCTGGGCCTGAAATCAAATCCAGCCAAATACTCAAGGTTCTTCCATTCCGAAAACATGGCTCCCAAGCCTGCATGTCTTCGACTTAACGCATCAGCCACCGCGTTACCTTTTCCCGGAGTATAGGCTATACCAAAATCATATGATGCTAGAAACTCCAGCCACCGTTGCTGTCGAAGATTCAAATCCTTTTGGGAGAACAGATACTTCAACGACTTATGATCTGTAAACAACTCGAATCTAACTCCCAATAGATAATGTCTCCACATCTTCAAAGCAAACACAATTGCCGCTAACTCCAAATCATGAGTCGGATAATTCCTTTCATGCGGCTTCAGTTGTCGACTTGCATACGCAACAACTTTATCCCTCTGCATTAGCACTGCTCCAAGTCCAGTGCCACATGCATCGGTGTAGACCACCATCTCATCATTCCCACTTGGAATAGTCAAAACAGGAGCACTTGTCAGTCGCTCTTTCAGGATTACGAAAGCTTGCTCACACTTATCATCCCATCTGAACACTTGGTTCTTTTTCGTCAATTCTGTTAACGGTGTAGCTATCTTGGAAAAGTCTTTGATAAACCGACGATAATATCCTGCTAATCCAAGAAAACTTCTCACATCAGACGCATTCTTAGGTCTAACCCAATCCTGGATTGCTGCCACCTTAGCGGGATCAACCGCTATTCCATTTCCAGAGATAACATGGCCTAAGAACCTCACTTCACTCTTCCAGAAGTGACACTTCGAAAACTTAGCCTTCAGCTGATGTTTCCGCAAGATTTCCAAAACAATTCTCAAGTGCGTCTTGTGCTCTTCCTCAGTTCTGGAGTAAACCAAAATATCATCCACGAACACAAGCACGAACTTATTCAACTGATCTCTGAACACTCTATTCATAAGATCCACAAAATATGCTGGCGCGTTAGTCAATCCAAACGGCATTACCAGCCACTCATAAAACTCGGATGGTGTCCTGAAAGCAGTCTTCGGCACACTATCCTTAGCCACTCTCAACTGGTGAAATCCCGTTGCCAAATCCATCTGAGAAAACACCTTAGCCTCGTGAAGCTGATCAAACAAGTCATCTATTCTCGGCAATGGATACTTGTTCTTCTTAGTCAACTTATTCAGCTCACGATAATCCACACACAACCTCAACGATCCATCCGCTTTGGTTGCGAACACAACTGGTGCACCCCATTCGGACACACTTCTCCGAATGAATCTTTTCCGTAAAAGGTCATCAACTTGCACCTTCAGCTCTTGCTGCTCCCTCGGTGCCATCCGCCTAAGAGGCATAACAACAGGTCTGGCTCCCTCAACTAGATCGATACGAAACTCGATCTCCCTATGCGGCGGCAACCCTTTGACTTCGTCAAAGACATCCTCAAATCCATTCACAATAGGTACCGATGACAGTCCATCCCGTGGAACAACCAGCGAATACATGAAGCTCATGAAGACGTCTTCCTCATGCTTACATCGTATCACAACCTTTCGCCCTTCCACATTCCCGACTGTCACCTCCAGCCTCTCACAATCAATCCTAGCCGCATACTTCCTAAGCCAGTCCATACCCAAAATAATTCCGAATCCCGCAAAGTTCAGAACAAAGCAATCACAAACAAACGAGCAATCATGACTCGACACAACTAGACCACGGCATATCATACACAAACATGACGAACCCCCAACTGGATTAGTCACAACCAATGGTCTATCAACAATATCTGGTCTCAAACCTAACCGGTCTACCAAATCATTACAAACAAAAGAATGCGACGCTCCAGTATCAAACAACACTCTAACTGGAACACCACAAATAGAAAGAGTACCTTGAACCACCACACTCTTCCCCTTCTCTTCAGCAGTAGGAGCTTTTGAAGATGACGGCACAGCTCCCAAAGCATAAGCTTGCACAATCTGCCTGTCCTTCCTCGGTTCTGGACAGTCCTTCCTGAAATGCCCTGCTTTATCACAGTTGTGGCATTTCGCCGGCGCCTTTGGATTCCTACAATCCTTGGAGAGATGGCCCTTCTGCTGGCAATTATAACAAGTCACTTCGCCCTTCGGCTTCTTCTGGCCATCCCTACCCCTCTGTTGCTGCTGCTTCCTCTTCTTGTTGCCACTCTGCTGTGGTCTAGATCCTTCCCTGGTTACAGCAACAACAGAACTTTCCTTAGGAAACAAACCCTCGTGCCTGAGAGCTTTCTCCACAAGCTTCTCAAACGGATCGTCCAAATGATCCACTAACTGCCTCCCAAGATAAGCATCCAAACCGGTCACAAACTTCTCGTTCTTCTGGTAGGGAGAATCAATATATGATCTGGCATACTTGGACAAGGCTTCGAACTCGGAAATATACTCAAGAACAGGTCTCCCACCTTGCTTGAGCTCCACAAACCTCTTGAACAAAACAGACTTCTGAGCCGTAGAGATGAACTTAGCTTCAAATCTACCTTGGAATTGCTCCCAAGTAATCTCTTCTTCTGGTGTATCGATGGTGATAGAATTCCACCAATCAGCAGCTCTTCCCTGAAGCTGTCTCGATGCAAGCTTTCTCTTGGTTGCATCCTCAATCCCTAAGTCACCAAAGATCCTTTGACAAGCATCAATCCATCTCTGCACTTCAATAGTCGACTCTGTCCCCAAGAAAGCTTTTCCTCCAAGAGAAGTAAAATCCTTGCAAAGCTTAGCAAAATCCACCGGTCTTGGAGCTTGGACTTGAACTCCCACATCCACTGATGATCCTGAAGCTGGTATCCTTCTCATGATCGAAGTCATCATCGCTTCGAACATAGTTCCATAATCAACAGCTCCTTCAGTAGCACGGCTTTCCCTTGCAGCTGGTCTCCCTCTTCGACTCATCCTTAATATCTGTAATAAGAATGATTAGAACACCTTAAGTAACAACTGCATAAGGAGTTCAAATCCTTCTAAACTACTATATTATATATAGTAATCATCCATCAAAATACAATTACGTCTCCCTTACGTAGTTGTATCAGCGAGCGTTGGCTAAAATCGATTAACCAAAGCTCTGATACCAAATGTGACGACCGCCCATGACTCCCGCACCATAACAAGGAAATAATGCGCTGAAAGGCGTGCCAGGTAGCCATGGACGATAGTCGGGGTAAAAAAAAACAGCAAACTCTATCGTACATCTCACAGCGCATGGATAAAATACAATAGAGAAATATATAGTGAAGCTCCATAGCAGAAAATCATATAAGCATCATAGTAGTTTTATACAAACGTATGAATCATCCATACATCAAAGCCTCACTACATAACACTCAATCAGATACAACAGCGGAACACCCAGTACATATAGTAAGAAAACTAATATGCAAAGCCTCCTGCTCGTCTTCGTCATCATCAGCGTAGATCTCTAAGAACAGCACCTGTCACCTGCTACCTAGTCTGCCCATCCCAACATGGATGAACAGCCCAAGGTAATAAGAGGAGACATAAAACCTTGAGTCAGACAAAGTCTTAGTGAGCGGTAAATTAACTATCAAACATACCAAAAGAGCATAAGGGATAAAAGGAATAGGAACCAAACCATCCCACTCCACCTCTTTCTACAGTGATAGCCCCCAGACACACACCAAGGAGAAGTAAGCATAACATAGCAGATAAATAAGGTAAAGCAATAATCACTCGAGTCAAGGGCGATGTTTTCCAAATACAAACCCCCAAGGCCTAAACCAAGATCAGATAAGCACCTAGAAAATACCGCTCTTGAGACCGAATGATGATACAACCAAACGTCCAAACATCCATGACTCTGGCTATCACTGTTATCCTTGCTTTGATATCACCGTTAGTTGAATGACCATCCGTCAAGGGATAATGGTAACCCCGGTTCTAGACATAACTCCGCACGTCGTCGCAGCCCGTGCCTAGGAATTTTCGCAACTACCCAGAGTACTAGCACGTCGTCGCAGCCCGTGCTTGGAACGTCGTCGCAGCCCGTCCCAACGTACTCTTGCTTTGAGCATGCTAGAACCTTCAACAACGATAAGATCTTAGCCTCCTAGTCATCCTCCTCGACGACTATTTCCATACTAGCTCAAGCGCCTCTCAAGCTAACCATTATCACCAACCCGGATCGCATCACCGAGTTATCAACATAACTTTGCACGTCGTCGTAGCCCGTGCTTGGAACGTCATCATGACCCGTCCCATCTCAACATCACACTTTGCCTCATCGCATCATAGCAAAGTCCCATCTCGATCTCATGCTTTGCCTCCTTGCATCATGGCAAAGTCCATCGTCATCGAATCCATCCATATGAGCTTCCACATCCGCTTCATATGCCATAGGCAGCTTTCAACATTCAAGAGCCTTTCCACTTAGCTTTTGAATCATCTTCAACCATCTTGTTCCAAATCAACTACAAGCTAACTTGAAACAATCAAATCAATTCATACATCCAAACATACAAGCATTCAAACAAGATCTAATAAGCAATATCAACTATAATGGCAATTTCGTAAATAAATGAGCATAAGTCCAACATGCATGATTCATAGGTTTTTAGCATAGATCTATCAAATATAAAACATAGGTTTTGTTTCTATAACTTAATAAATGAACTTGCATAGGTAAACATCTTCACAAACAATGGAACTATTCTTGGATCTAAGGAAAAATGCACAAAATCACCATCTACAACCCTCCAACAAACCACCAATCCAATATACTCCTTTGGGTCCGCGTGAGAGATAACTACCACTCACCAAATCACCTAAACACCTCAAAAACTAAACACTTCAGATCTGGACAGCGAAGATCAAGGCTTGATCCGGCGAAATCTCGCTTAAAACGATGAAATCTAACTTCGTTGGATGAAGATCTTCAACTTTGGCCCTTGAATCTTTGATCTCGATCTTCGATCTTGGATGGATGTTAGAACTAGATTGAAATGAAGAAAAGAAGACGAAGAAATGTTGTAGTCGAGCTCTCAAAATGGCAGCACTTCGTTGCTTCAAAAACCGGTGCCAAAAAGTGAGCCAAACCCCTCTATTTATAGGCTGAAACCACTATGAGTCGTCGCCCCTTAGGTCGTTGCCGACCCACCCCTTGAGTCATCCCCGACTCATCATCATGCCGACTCAACAAAACACAGGGCCTCACGTCTAACCTATACGCGACTCACCCCAGACACGACTCAACACCCCTAACGACCTAACACTAAGTCGCTAACGACTTAACATACGTGCGGCCTAGCAACTTACGACTCATCCCTCCTGCCGCATATCCTAAGTCCTAAGTCGTATGACGACTTAACTATGACACGACCCAAAAAGCCTCGGACCTAACAACTTAACCACCATGCGACTCAAAACACAAGCCGACTCAACACTGGCACGACTCACGACTTAACCCCTTGCCGTCCTAACGACCTAAGATCATAACCCTTAAACCCCTAACTGTCTTATGTCGGTCACACCTTAAGTCGGCAACACCTATGAGTCGCTCACTATGCTAACTCGTCCATACTTCTTAGGTCAGTGAATCTCTTAGCTCGGACAACTTATGAGTCGGCCATACCTTAAGCCAGCCACTACCTTAAGTCGTCTAATCTCCTAGGTCGTCTAAGCCTTAAGTCGCTCAAACGACTCATCTCCAACCCGACCTAAACTTCACACGGCTTATCACCTTAGGTCGATAACTCTTAAGTCGGTCATTCTACAAGTCGTCTAACGACCTAACCTATGACTCGTTAACTCGGTCACTTTCTAAGGTCGTTACTCCACTAACTCGTGCACCCTCCTAAGTCGTCTACGACTTACTATAGGTCGGTCACGACTCAACACTTTAACCTACGAATTACTCTCCATACGACTCAGGCTAGAGACAACATAAACAACACTAACGACCTGTAAATTCTACGATTTATCGACACGTAAAATACGGGTCGTTACAACCTTCGCCACGTGACGCATCGCCTGAAGCCACGCCGAGCTCGGTCAACCCTAGACCTCGGAAAAAATGCACGAACTTCACACGAGCGCAGCCGCTAACCTCCTCCTCTGGTCAACGAAAACCCATCTCCACCGTTCACTGCCTAGAGCTCGTGCTACTCTACAACTTACTAGTTGGAAGATTTACGAATAATTGCGTGGATGAGGAGAAAATTGAGGGAGAAAAGGGAAGTGTTTTCGGCCATGAAATGTTTATGACGGCAGCCGTGATATTGGATCTAGGTTTTGCTGATAAACGTGAATATATAAACGTTAATAATTATTATTTTAACATTAAATTCATTTAAAGCAACTTTTTCACACGATCTCCAAACGACGCATGCCGACAGGCGATTCTAAGGTTTTACCCACGTTTCGAACACCATGGAACGTGTTTTGGAAGCTAATTTGATCATATGCGCGAGTTATGGAAATAACGGCCAATTTTAAATTAAATCGATTAAAATAGTTTCTATGTGTTTTGCGCAGCCAGAGTCAAACGACAACTTCGATTGCTACGAAAATTGAAATCCGATAATAACTAACTATTACGGATCCAATGGAACTGGTTTCGTCGAATTCCGAGACTGTGCCCCAGAAGGCTATTTTAACTCGTCGATTAATTCGAGCGATTTCCGAAATTGTTGAAATCACCAAAAATTTCACTTTTAAAATTTTACTAACTTTATTATAAATCATAAAAAAAATTATATTCACATTAGAAATCATTCTGATTCAGTTTAAATAAAGATCTGATTATTTGCATTATTATTATTATTAAATTCCATTATTAAATTAACATAAATTTCCAAATTCAACCTATCGACTTTTAAATCCATCCAACAGTCCAATATTATAATTCAAATCCAAACAGACTTAAAATAAATTTTAGAATCTATTTTTATATCTATTTATTTCCAGATAAACAATTTATCCCAATTCTACTATTAAATTATTATTATTCAAATTTAAATTAAATTCTCGTATTTGAAATTTAACTAATTCTATTAATTTAACCTAAATCTTTTTACTTCAAAATCAATTCAAAATTCACATTTAACATTTAAAATGAATTAAATGTTCAAAATTAACGACCAGAAATTCTGGGTCGTTACATTCCTCCCCTCTTATAAAAATTTCGTCCCAAGGTAGAAAAAACGCTCCAAACCCAATAGCAAAACTTACTTAGTGAAAATCTCAATTTCATTTTTCCTAAATTCTTTAGTTTCAAATCAAAACTGTAAGTTTCGATTCATATTCCAAAATCCTTTCATTTTAAATTTTAATTTGAAATCAATTTGTCGTTAACGAAACATTTCAAAAAAATTCTAACTCTCAAAATTTCTGGAAAATTTTGACAGAGTCTCCTTTGTACGGAGGAGCTTTTGCAATATCACAATAGATATAAATACATATACATCGACCCACATGGTCGGAAAACCAAAACAGTTCATATTTCCTATTTTTATTGCGTAGGCATACCTTTTATTAGCATTTTTAAAGCAAGCGGCTAAATAATATTGCACATGCGTGCTCCAACTCTATCTACTTCCTCCCGTACCGGTACTTACTTAAACAAACACATCAGTTTTCAATAATATGAGAATTTGATAACATTCTATTCATTTATCTTAGCCAAACATATTAATTACATACCTAAACAACCAAATTTCATAATTCTGCATGTTAACTTTCTTTATAAGCAATTCACAAGTTCAACACATTTTAGTCCTCTTTACAAATCCAAACTTCACTTTGTTTCACAATAGTAATTTACATATAAGTTTACTACATATAAGTCATATTTAACACGACTAATTCATCTTTGTACCAGTTAAGCTCACATTAACATCAAATTAATTTATAAGCCTCATTTACATAAATTTACTCCTATTCAATTTCTAATTTGATGAGCAATCAATTTTATTTTCAATTTGATTCATTCGCATCTCTTTTGTGATTTATTTGCATTTATATACAAATCCACTTAAATGCGATTTCAATCCACTTAGAATTGATTTAAAAACCAATTTCATTTACTTCTTTAAACCAATTCAATTTCTTTTACAACAATCGAACAATTTCTATGCAAATTCTAATGTTATTCGTGCAAGTAACCATCACTTGAGCTTATAACCATTTAAAATTAATTCCAACTTAGATTTATATTAATTTTATTTCGATTCTGCATGGTCCACAATCCAAGCATTCTTATTCCATTGCAATTGTTAAATCAAATCCTTATTCTCACTTCAAGTTCATCATTCAACTTAAGTTTGTATTTATATCATTCCATTCTGTATTATTTACAACTCATACAATCTTATTTCATCACACTATTTAATTAAAACCATTTCACTTGCATTTCAATTTTATTATCTAAACAAATTTCATTCAAGACCCCATATAAAACTCGACCACAATTATTTTCCAATTTTCTTAAGTTGTTTCAATTACACAATATTTCTATTTCTTATGTCAATTTTATTTTATTTTAATTTGATTTTCATCCAATCAAATTCCAATTCATTTAAAAATTTAATTCAATTTGTTTACTTACTCAATCCATTTTAAAATTTAATTCACCTTCAAATTTGTTTCTGAATTCATTAATAACATGACCATTTCAATTATTCTAAATCAGAACTGGGTTTTATTTTGCTTTCAAATTTTTTTAACAAGCTACCAAAATTTTTGTCCATCCCATTACTATTTTAAATAAGAATTTAATTCCATTCAGTGTTATTTATAATGCAACTGAATTTTAATTTCAATTCAATCTAAATTTAACTCGATTCCTTTAATTTAAGAAAAATCCAGTTCGATCCAATTCAATTCTCCACTCAATTTAAATTATTACTCTCTAATATATAAGTTCGAAACTTATTTATTAACCTATGCCCATTCACCTTTTATATCTCACTTTACCTTATTTCAATTCACATTTCATTTGAGATTAATTTTGAATTCACCATACCATTCAACTATTTCCTATTTGTGATTATAATTCCATTTTCTATTTATAAGTTCACCAACTTATTTACCTAAAAGTTTATATTGCTCATTTGAGTTATTTTCATCTTATAATCACAATTCCAAATAACATGTGTGTGTGTATATATATATATATATCACTGAATTCTTAAGGATACAAATTTTCTTTCAATTTAATTCTTTTCAAATTTAAATCCACAATTTCAGATTATAAGTGTAAGATTTAATAGCTTATGGGTACAATTCATTACACAATGACTCACAATTACAAAGTCATTTTACATTTCGATTTAACCCAAATCGATTTAATTCTAAGTCCAATTTATTTAACTTATCCCAAGTTAAGTTCAAATTTTCTATTCACTTCAATATACTCAAATTAAATTTTAATTCCACGATTAAAATTTTCATTTCCTTCTTATTAATATCAACTTCGCTTAATAAGTTCAACGGTTGATTCATTTTAACTTTTCACATTATTTAAATAGAATTTTCCCGAATTCAATTAACCAGTTTTATTTCAAAACCATTTCGAAATAATAATCAACACATACCCATTTGGTATATCAATCAAATCTCCGAATTTCCAAAACAACTTGGCTATACCAAAACAATTTCCCCCTTTTGAAATTTCTAAAATCACTTGTATCTCAAACAAGTCCAACAAATATCATAATCACTCAACATGATTGTGATATCCCAGAAATTGGGCAATATAAATTTAATAATCTGTGTTTAAAAATTTATTTGATTTAATAAATTCTTGATAATAAATTTTGAATTGATATAATAATCATCTTATAATAAATATTTGAATTAGTATATATTTTTTTTTAAAGCTAATAAATTGTTTTCTGATTATATATATATAAATGTATATCTTGTAAATGGATAAACTTTGATTTGAAACTTAGTAAATGAATCAATTTTTAATTTTTATTTATACTTGGTAAAATTGAGAATTTGATTTTAAATTTAACATTTTATTGTTCTAAACAATTTAATAAATAATTATATAGGTTATATTAAAGGAAAATTTTATTTTTTTAAGTTTATATTTAATTAACTTGAATATGGATTTAAATTAGATTAACATTAAAAGCTTAGTTGTAATTTCTTTTTAAATTATTGCTTGAATTTATATGTAAGAATTTAAAATACAATTTACAAATAATTTTAATTTATTAAGTAATAGAAGTAATTTATAATCTCATTTATAAATTATTTAGAATTGTTTAATTAGTTATCTTTAAATAAAAATGATAATACTTAGTTTTTTTTTATAAACATAAATAAATTTTGTTAGAAATAGGATTTGCTATTTTAAAATTTAATAAGAGTTATACGTGCACACATATATAACTTGATTTTTATTTTGAAGTTTATAATTTAATTTGAATTTGACTTTGATGTTTTGAAATGTAAAAGAAATGAATGTTTAAAAATATTTGCATAAGCTTATATTCTTAATTTGTTTGTCTCATTTCCTTTTAAATAAGTTAAAAGGGGAGGAACTCATTTATTTTTTACATAAGAAATAACAAATTTAGAATTTAACTTCTTATAAAACAATTTAAATTAAAGTAAAAATACTCTTAATACATATGTTAATTGATTTATACCTAATTGACATATGTAAGCATAGCATGAACTAAAGTGACAAATGTTAGAATTATAACAAGTGTCCCCTTTAATCTTAATTTTCTTTAATTAAATCAAAAACTTGTTTATGTAAACATTTCTCCTTTTTTCTTCAAAAACTTAAGAGAAATTTTCAGATCTAAAAATCTGAAATCATCTTCCTCAAATCACATCTACAATTTTATCTCTTTGATCAATCTTCTTTCAAAATAAATTTTTGTTCAAGGTGAAAATCTGTAGTCCTCCTCACAAACAAACCTGAAAACCAGTACTCCTCTCACCCAAAACAATTTGAAATCATCTGCACACCCTCAAGCCTTAAAAAAAACGTATAAACCTGTAACTCTTCAAATCATCAAACTGAAGTGCAAGTCAAAACCTGAAACAAATCTGCTACTTAAAAGAACTGCATACATTATTTGGAAACCTGCAGTCCACTGTTTGAAAACAACATCCTGCTTGCATGCATTTTGTTTTATGAAAGCATATATGAAAAATGAAATCTGGGTAGCCTACATATTTGCTGGAAAGCATTCAATCAAGCATGCATCAGGAAAGGCTTTTCCAGGAAATAAGTTACTCTGCTCAGGAAATAGGTGAGTGACCTCACTCTTTAATAAAATTAAAGTATGAAATCAGTTGCTTGTTATTTCTGAAAATATGCATGTTTGAATGTTTTTTTTTTAATTCATTACTGGTGTAGATATATATGTGAAGGTATGTTGTAGTGCATGTTGCAGTTTAATTATTTTCTGTACATGGATACTCTGCTCAGGGAAATCAGTGAGTAACAATTTGTTTACTCTAACTAAACTTAATTAATAATTAGATGCTTGCTATTTTTAAAAACTCTGTGTGTTTGCATGTCATATTTTAATGTTTATTACTGGTATAACATATGAGTTTGAAGTCATACATGTTGATGTGAATTTATCTTTCTATAACTCAAGATTTCAGGTTTTGGAATTGCTAAAAAAAAAATATTTACTCCATTTAAATTGATGTATGTTAAGTTTTAACATTTAAATCAAAACATAATTGTTAACCTTGTTTACAGTTTAAAATTTACTTAATATGAAAATTTTCTGTAATGGTATTTGTAAATTCAGAGAGTACAGAACCAAATTTTTGAAAATAGGAATTCGATCTTCCAGATTCTTTGATTTGAGATTAGAAACCGATTTCATGATCAAAGTTATGAATTTTAAACAAAAAATTATTAGAAATTATAGTTTGAAAAGGGATTCATCCCTATTTGTCTGTTGCTCGAAATTACTGATCACCGCAACATCATATGTTGACCGGGCCTTCTCAAATTTGGGAAATGATTGATGGAGTGTGGCAATAGTAGAGGCTGGAGGTGGAGTTCTTCTGGTGGTCGGAGTATGGTGGTTGAGGCGATTTCCAGTTCGACATTTCTGTATTTTTGAGCTCGAATGCTCAAATTCGATTTAGGGCTTCTTTAGATTCTCTGTTGGTCGAGAACATGTTGGAAGGTGATGACTGACATGCGTGGATGGTCGCGAGGTGTAGGTGGTGGTTGTTGCGGCAGTGCAGGTGCACGAATTTATGGCGTGCATTCTGTGTTGTGGGGAAGAAGGATTTCTCGAGTGATGTCCGGGTGTTGCGTGCTTTTGCTCGAAGCAGAGGTGTGGGTGACTCGAGAATTTGAGATGAGGTCTTGGGTAGTTTGAATGTTACAGGTTTTAGTTTAAACCTGTCATGTTGTAAGTTCTGTAAGTGCAAATAAAAGCTACTTGAGTTTTACTCGAGTTTATTTAGCGTTTACTCGAGTGAATTCTTTGAGTTCGAGTTAGTTTGCAGTTTTAAAAGTTTGTCATGTTTCAAATTTTTAAAACTGAAAATTTAAATCATTAAACAAAGATTTAAAATGTGTTTTAAATCTAATTCGTATTATGAATTCAAATTTTGATTTGAATCATAGTTGTAAATGATTAAGTTTTACATTCAAATTTGTTTAAATGATCTTTAAAAGGGTTTATTGTTTAGAAATGTTTTAAAGAAATTTGAATTTAAATTTGAAATTTAAATATAAAAGAATGTGTTAAACAAGTTTAAATTTGATTCAAATCTAGTATGAATCTTAGGTTTAAAATAAATTTAAGTTTTATAAATTTGAAGTGTTTAACAAATTTGAATGATTAAGAAATTTTAAATAAAAAGGAATTTGTTTTAACTCTTGAAAATTTCTTTATAAGAAAAGTATTATTTATTTATTACTCCAAAAGTTTTAAATTGTTTTTTTTAAAAAAAACTTGTTAATGTTAAATTATAATTTAATAATTTGTTTTTCATTTAATTATCTGGGTAATTAAATGAATAATTAATTTATTTAATAAATTAATGAAATGAATAATTACTCAAAGTAATTAAGGGTTTAAGATTAATTATTCTTAGAATAATTAACTTGTAATTAAGAATAATTAATTTAATAAGATTTGATTTTAATTAATGATTACTAATTAATTAATCAAGTAGTAATGGATTAATTAAGTTTTAATTAACACTTACTTATTTAAATAATTAAGGGTTAACTAACAAGTTATTAATGATTAATTAATTTGAAATTAATAATGATTTAAAAATAAGTTAATTGTTTTATAAAAAAATAATTAATGAATTGTTAAATATTTAATGAAGGTCATTAACTAAGATTATTTAATAATTAATTAATGTGATTAATTTTAATAATTAATTAGATTAATTAATTTAAAGATAATCAATTAAGTAATTAAGGAAATTAATTATTAATTGAGGTTAATTTGATTAGATTAAGTTAATTAATTGTGTTTAATTAATTTAAAATAATCATTAAATGATTATGGAGTATAATTACCTATTGTAATTAAATAAAGAGAAATTACTTAGAGAAGTAATTAATGGATAATTACTGCATGTAATTAGTTGAAGGTGATTTGATAATTAAAGTAATTTAAGTATAATTACTTGGTGAATTAATCAAGGGATTAATTTGAGAAAATTAATTATGGAGTAGTTAATTTTTGTGGTAAAGTAATAGGGGTAGTTAATTACTAAATAGGGTTAATCAACGGTGATTAACAATTGTGGGTTAAATTAAGATTAATTTCTTAATGTAATTTAAATAAGGTAATTAATTAAAATGTAATTAAAGATCATTAATTAATATAATTAATGATGTAATTAAGATTGATTAGTTAAGATTAATTAATCAATAATAAGTGATTAAAGGTAATTAATTAATATAATTAATTAAGGATTAGTGTAATTAATTATAGTTAATTAATTTGTGAAGTAATTAAGGTTAATTACTGAATTTGGATAAGTATAATTAATTTGTGAAATTAATTAAAGGATAATTACTTAAATGTAATTAGGAATAATTAATCAAAGGTGATTAATTAGAGTGATAAATTGGAAGATGATTAATTAATTAATTTGTAATTAATTAAAGGTTATGTAAGCAAGATTTTTATTGATGAAGTAATTAATTTAATTCATTTTAAATTAATTAGAGAATGATGTAATTAATTTAATTCATTATATTTGGTATGATAAATCATTGCTTATATGGTTGGATAATGTTGTTTGCCTTGATTTGTTTGAATCTCAAATATGAGATAAATAATGTTGAGTGATATGGATGCATTGGTTGCATTGTGATGATGATTTGGATTATCTTTTGATAATGATGATATGGTTTACCTGATGTGATGATAATATTGAATACCTGTTGTGAATCTGTGATTTATCGATTGGATATAAAGATAATTGAAATTGTTTTAGAAACTTTAAAACAACATGGCCTTAAAAGACACGCTTTGGATTTCGATGAGACCGGGATCGGGTTTCCATATTTGGATAACCGAAAACCACATCGATCCAAATTAACGTTAGGTCGTGAATATAAGTGGAGCAAGTGAAGACTCGAGGTGTAAGGGCTATACGTCAGTATAACTCTGTGGGTGATTCCGTAATGAGTTTGACGGAATAGTACTTATAGATTCGAGATGGTGATTCAGAGTGCAAGGGTTATCGTCGTTAACTCTGAGGGTGATTCCAAAACGAGTGTAACGAGATAATGCCTTCGGTTTCGTTCGAACCCAGAATGAACTTGTATGGATTGAATGCTTTCAGAACATCGTCAGGTGGACGATGAGCATTCTAAGAGATGTGTTCTATAAAGGTAATCGTAGCCTCAAGCCTCATCAACCGGGAATGGCTAAAACAGGGGAGGTGCGGCAAGGCTTCGTGGTTAGCTCCCACTGGAGAGCAAGATTTTCCCCTGTCTAGAGGTCCCTTTTTATTTCGGCTGTGTGGGCAGTTTGGAGCGTACGCCAACTACGGGGTTGTCTTGTTCGGAAATATTCAGTAAGGAATTGGTCCGGCCTTGTGTTGCAGGGGATTGGGAGTAATCCTCGGTACGTTGATCTAGGCCACGTACTGTGACGGGCGGTACCCCAGTAGCCCTGCCATTGTATGGAATCCAAAATCCAGTAAGTGCCAACGGTTTTGATTGTATTACCCACTTTTGTGGCTAGTAGCTAGAATTTAATAAATGTAACAATTTCGGCTATTTCATATTTACTTGAAAACCTTAGACCTTTATAATATCACTGGATTTCCTATCAAATGTTTTGGTTAGCGTAAGGTAAAAACTTTTCCATGTTTATGTGTGGGAAGTCTTACGTGATACCTTTTTCTTTCCAAAGGGTTTTCAAAAGTTAAGCAACTTTAACCTGTTACTCACACCAGACCCATGTCTGACCCGGAGTTTATTTTGTTTTTCATAAACTCTTGGGTACTCAAATTTTTACGAGTATCCAAGGGATTCAGGTTAGCTTTGACGAATTGTGG
The DNA here is from genome assembly GCA_030765085.1 of Allium cepa. Taxonomy (NCBI): domain Eukaryota; kingdom Viridiplantae; phylum Streptophyta; class Magnoliopsida; order Asparagales; family Amaryllidaceae; genus Allium; species Allium cepa. The sequence goes on from CM060939.1 coordinate 227,614,252, forward strand.
AGGAGCAATGGAGCAGGAGGATTATGCGTTAGATATTAGCATTCCGCTGTGTGTTCTGTGTTGTCTCTGGATTGTGTTATGTTGTAAATACTAGACAGGTGTTTATAACTGTCTAGTATGTGTTGTATTATCTGTATACTCTGATAGTAGTTGTAAACTATGTAATATCTTATGTTATTAATATAATTTATTCGTTTCGCTGTTTAGATTCTGATGTGTTGTTTCTTTCTTCTTCTCTTTCTTTCTATTCTCTATCCCTTTCTTTCTTAATAACGATGCGACTTCCGGGGGTCTGGAAGTTTGGGTCGTTACAGTGGTATCAGAGCATTAGGTTGAGTAAATACCTAGGCTGTGGAGTGGTGTCTATCTTGAGAGAGTGTATTTGTAATTTTTATATATATAGATATATTAATTTCTACCTATCTATTGGGTTACCCGTTCAGGTTTTCCAATATAGGTTATAAAGGTAGATAAGATAGTGGTGTGTGTAACACGACCACAATTGATTGGAGTTTGTATGTTTGAGATTGGTAGTGTATTTGTCGAGACTGTAGACCTAATACCGTCTCGAGTGAGTTGTGCAGAGTTTCATAGATCTCTGAAGGTAACCTGTTAAGGTTAGGAGATCATCTTTGAGTTGGATTAGTAGAGTTTGGATCTGTTGGTTGGGCAGAAGGAAATGATGGTATCTTGATATCTCAGAGAAGAGTAGCTACGTGACGAGACGCAGTGACTATGGATGTGTCCAAAGATTTTTCTTTAGAACAAGTTTAGGAAGTATGTAACAACCCGCATATTTATCGAGTTTACATTTAAATATTTTTATTTAAATATTAAATCGTTAATCGGATTTTGGTCCGAAAAACTACTTTTTGCAAACGGTCAAATTAGGACTCGAGACCACTTCCATTGAGTTCGAAATGTCGTTTACAACTTTTTAAGTATAAACATCGATAGGTTTGGAGTTAGTGAAATTTCACTAACTTTTCCCGCTTTGGACTTTGGGTTAGTTTAGCCTATTAAGCCCAAGTTCCAACCCTCTTCTCCTCACTCTTCATAAATTTCCTAACTAACTCAAGCTTTGGCATTAATGGTGAAGAGAATGGGAAATTAAAACTCCAAGCTCAAATTCAATTGCAACTCCATCATTCAACTCCAAATTCAAGTAGAAGATATTGGATTCAAGCTTTGGATTGCTTCTCCTTGCTTTCAAGCTTCATCTTCATAAATTTTAGTGCAAAGGTGAGATTTTTATCTCACAATTCTAGCCTATAACTATATTGGACTGTTGGGAATGATTCCCTATCATTTTTGCATGCATGTTAGCATTTGGTTTGGATTGGATTGGCGAAAAACTCCAATTTTTAGCGTTTTGGTGAATTTTCTGCACTTAGGTCGTTCTGGCCATTTTTAGGTCGTTCGGAGTTAAGTCGTTCGTCCATGGGTCGTGAGTCGTTCACGAGTTAACTTTAGGTCGTTCTGGAAGAATTGGCACTTCGGAATTAGGTCGCTCACGAGTTAAGCCTTAAGTCGTAGGCCGCTCACGAGTTAGGCCTTAAGCCGTAGGTCGCTCGCGAGTTAAGCTTTAAGTCTTAGGTCGTTTCTGACCTATAATCTCTAGGAAAACGTTAAGTCGCTCGTCCTGGTTTATCTCGTAGGTCGTCTCCGACCTAAGCTCCTGATAAGTCGTTCGAGTTAGGTCGTTGGACCATTTACCTTAGGTCGCTCGTCCACTAGGTCGCCCTGGTTTATCTCGTAGGTCGTCTCCGACCTAAGCTCCAGATAAGTCGTTTGAGTTAGGTCATTGGACCATTTACCTTAGGTCGCTCGACTCTGTTAAGTCGTAGGTCGTTAGACCTTAGGTCGTTCGCATTCCTTAAGTCGCTCGACCCCTCCACACTAGGTCGCTCGGCTTGCTTGAGTCGTAGGTCGTTGGACCTTAAGTCGCTTGCCTCCCTTAACTCCAGTTAGGTCGCTCGGCCATTGTGTTAGGCCGCGTGAACCCTTAGGTCGTTAGACCTCACTTTGCTTTAGGTCGTAGGCCGCTTGTCTTCACTTAGGTCGTACCGTTTTGGACGGGGCGCTGCCCCCTGGACCCCCGCGACCTGACCGGGCAGGTCGAACCCCGTAAGCGGTGGCGTTGCCCACGCACCCCCACCTTGGGGGTTGCCACCCCCCCTGGACCCCCCCTCCGTAGGGGATCTTATCTGAAAAACATTAAGCTGATTTCCTTGGATTTTATTCGCATCTCCGTATGTGATCTTTGTGACTGATTGTTTCTACACTTGCTTATGTGTTTTGTCACTTTATAATATAAAGGTTTCAATACTAGTAGTAAATATCAAAACTCTTTTAACAAACAATTTCAACTCTATTTTTAATAACAAAGTTCTTTTCTTAAACCGTTTTCCAATCTATTAGTATATACAAGCCTTTACCTCACTCGGATGAGAAATCTAATTAAACGACTTAGTAAAACAAGTGGTATGAAACGCTTGCGTTCACTTCGTCGGTTAATTCTTGGACTTGTTCGATTGAACCTCTTGTGACAATTTTATTAGTGAAGATTTACAGTTTGTTCGTAAATATTTAAGTTAAGCAAGTGGTTATGGGACATGAAGCTAAACTTCTATATTTACTAGCTTAGTGTAATTGACACTTCTCGTTGATCTTGATGATCGCTTTATGAATTAGACTAGCAATTGCGCGATGTCTCTTTCATTGCAAGGTTAGACTAGACACCACTTGTGTGATTCCATTCACACATACCTTTCTGCTTTTTGGTTAGTCTTGACCTCAATCTGTGTGATTCCACTCACACATGTGGGGTAGCTCCCCATGGTCTTCGGACCGTCATGTGATAGGCCTCTTTCCCTTTTTATGATTTCTGGATTTCTCGTGTTGATTTCTGGAATTTATGTCATTGACTTGTTATGAGTACAAGTTTAGGGTATGATGCCCCCTTCGAATCTTCGAGAAGATTCTTGTGATATTGATTATCTCTTATTGATTGATCTTCTGTTGATCATTATTTACATACTTATAGTGGTATGTCGTTATGGATGTTTATGTTTATGCCATATCTTTTATGTTATATCATGTCATCTGATATTTATAGCTAGACTGATCCGTTTATTATTTTCTTAAATAATACTCGGATCAGACCGAGATGTTACAGGTGCTTCTGCTTGACTTCTTCCCAGGGATTCATCACTCTGACTTTTGGCTAACTGTTTAGATTAGCAGTTTTTGTTGTATACACTTGAGATATAGACTCATAGTTGTATTCTTTTGTATAGCACGTGTTGCTATTCTTTTGTATTATCGTGGATCTTATTGACCACTACTCTGATGTACACTTTCATGTGTTAGTTATATATTCATATCTTCTTCCGCCTTTGTGATATGGATATCTGTGAATGATTTGTGATATGATTATTTCTATGTTTGTTTCCGAAGATTATTTATAGCCACCGTGTGATAAGCAATTACATGGATGGTCGCTCCTCAACAGCCTTATTCTCCGTGCTAGTTGACAGCACTTCTCCGGAGTGTTCTTGGCTAGCGTGGGTATAGAGGTGGGGCGTCACAGCTTGGTATCAGAGCCAAACTTCGGAACAATGTAGAATAACTTAACAAGGATCATCGTCCTAGGTCTATCTTAGGAGTCATACCATAGGATTAATTTGAATCTTCGTACCGACTCATCCTATTTCCTTTATGATTCCTTGTTTTATCTATCAAGATTGCTTGATGTTCATTGGTAAATAACCTTCTTCCTTCTCTTCTTTCTTTCTTTAAGGAAGAGAATGTCTAGACCAGGCCGTCCCAGAACTGGATCATCTGGTGCTGCTCCTCCGGATGGAGTTTTTATGACTGCTCAACAGCTTCTTGATTTAGTAACTAATGCTCAAGCAGCTGGAGCTAACCCGGAACCTACTCACCCAAAGTCGGGATTTGCACGCTTGTGCAGCGATTACACCAACTTGGGTGGGAAGCCCTTCAAAGGTTCGGAAAATATCATCGAGGTCCAGGCTTGGTTAAAATCATGCAATCGAATCTTTTCTCGCATGAATCTTATCGATCTCCACCGCGTTCAGGTGGCTTCCAGCATGCTCCAAGAGAGAGCATTGGACTGGTACGAACTCCTTATTTCAGAAATTAATGAAGCGGATCTCACCTGGGAGCAATTTCAGGGACGCTTCGAGTTAAAGTTTGTACCAGAAGCTGGGAAAGTAAGCTTGGCTCGACGTTTTATAGACCTTGTTCAAGGTCAATCCTCTGTGACTGATTACGTCGCAGCCTTCGAGTCGCTTTCCAAATATGGGGTTGAATACATCAACACCCCATTGAAGAAGAACCAGAGGTTCGTTTATGGCTTAAATAAGAGTCTTAAGAAGCCACTGCTCCTGAAACTAGAAGTCGCATTTGATCAACTCGTCGATATCGCTCTTCGTCTTGAAGAGGCTGATAGAGAGAGTGATGTTGAAGTGGAAGGCGCTAAACCAAACTTCAACAACAAGAAGAGGCCAAACAAATTCAAGGGTCCTTATCCCAACAAAAAGGGTAAGCAGGCAACCCCTGCGGCAAAGTCTCCTTCTCCTAGTGGTGCGAGTTGCTTCAACTGTGGGTCTGGGGATCATTATGCGAATAAGTGCTCTAAGCCCAAATCTTGTCGCTATTGTAAGAGCCCAGATCACTTTATACATCAATGCCTCAAACGTAAAAGCAGGAATGAGGGAAAGTTAAATGTGGCTCAAGCCCCTGGCAACACATCTCGTGGCCAAGGTATTTCTCATTCCATTCTTGATGGTATTATTTTATTTCATGATCAACCTATTAGAGTTCTCTTTGATACGGGTGCATCCCATTCCTTTATATCAAAGGAACTGGTAGACACTTTTTCCTTAAGTGTTACTGCATTGATGACTTCTTTAAAAATTGCGAATCCTGTTGGTGGATCCGCAACTCTTAGTTTGCTTTGTAAAGATGTGGAGATTATTTTATGTGATTTTTCTTTCCTAGCCGATTTGCATGTCATGCGTTACTTAGGCTTTGGAATAATTTTGGGAATGGATTGGCTTAACCGTTATCAAGCCCATATCCTATGTCCTGAGCGGACTATTCATCTCCAACATCCACAATCTGTTAAACATATTTTTGTTAATCTTAAAGATTCAGAATCATGTTTGGTGGCATCTTTATATTCTTTAAATCCTCGTGATAACGATGATGATGATGAAGATGATATTATTTCTTGTATTCATGTTGTTCGTGAATTTTCCGACATATTCGAGCCCGTTTTAGGTTTACCACCTAAACGAGCAATTGAGTTCAGAATTAATCTTGTTTCTGGAGCTCAATCCATTACTCGTCCTCCTTATCGCATGTCCAATAAGGAAAATGAGGAGATGCGTAAACAATTATCCGAGTTGGAGACGAGGCAATTTATTCGCTCTAGTTCCTCGCCTTGGGGAGCTTCGGCTATTTTCGTAAAGAAATCCGATGGTACTCTGAGGCTCTGCGTTGATTATCGCAAGCTTAACGATCTTATTATTAAAAATAAATATCCTTTACCTCGGATTGATGATCTATTCGATCAGCTTAGTGGTGCTAAGGTCTTTTCACAATTGGACTTGGCTACCGGTTTCCATCAGCTTCGTATCGCTGAGGATAGCATTCCGTTGACATCATTCCGTACTCGATATGGATCTTATGAATGGCTTGTTATGCCATTTGGGTTAACGAATGCTCCAGCTTATTTCGTTGACCTCATGAATCGAGTTTTCAAAGATTTCCTCGATCGGTTTGTTCTCATATTCATTGATGATATTCTTGTGTATTCAAAAACCGAGGAGGAACATGAGAAACATCTTCGGATTGTATTGGAAACACTTAGGAGTAATCAATTAAAGGCGAAATTTTCTAAATGCCACTTTTGGCAAGCTCGTGTGAAGTTTCTCGGTCATATTATTTCCGAATCCGGGATATCTGTGGATCCTTCAAAGATTGAAGCGATTCAAGATTGGAAGAGACCGGAGAGTGTGACAGAGATTCGTAGTTTTCTCGGATTGGCGGGCTATTACCGTCGTTTTATTAAAGACTTTTCTAAGATTGCCGTGCCTCTTACTGGCTTGACTAAGAAGGGAGTTAAATACATTTGGTCGGACAAATGTGAAGCCTCTTTTCAGAAATTGAAAGAACTCCTTTCCGATGCTCCTATTCTTGTTATTCCCGAGGGGAATCAAGATTTTGTTGTTTATACCGATGCTAGTCACGTTGGTTTGGGTGCCGTTCTTATGCAAAAAGAACGTGTTGTTGCTTATGCTTCTAGGCAATTGAAGCCGGCCGAGACTAGATATGCCACACATGATCTAGAGCTCGCGGCTATTGTTTTCGCCCTTCGAATGTGGCGTCATTATCTATTGGGAGAGAAATTTATTCTTTACACGGATCATAATTCTTTGAAATATTTATTTTCTCAAAAAGAACTTAATTTACGTCAACAGCGTTGGCTCGAGTTCCTTGCACCTTATGATCTTGATATTCTTTATACCCCCGGTAAGGGTAACCGTGTCGCCGATGCTCTTAGCCGTAAGCAACAAGCAGTTGTTTCTATGATGATATCCGAATGGAACGATCTCGAGATCTTATCCACTTGTGAGATTCGAGAGCGCGTATCCGATTTATGCTCATCGCTTGTTTTATGTAGCCTTGAGGCTCATCCTTCTCTTTTAGACCGCATTCTTGAAGCTCAAGGGCTAGATTCTGAATTGGCTCTTCTTGGCAAAAATGTTAAGGATAAAATTGATATTGAAGGTTTGAAAGACTATGATATTGATTCTCGTGGCGGCATTCGAAAATTTGGTAGACTTATCGTACCAAATATTGGAGATCTTCGTAAAGATATTTAGAAGATTCCCATTGTTCTAAATTCACCATTCATCCCGGTAGTAGTAAAATGTACGCTGATATGAAGCGACTTTATTATTGGGAGGGAATGAAATCTGATATTGCTAACTTTGTTAAGTGTTGCATGACTTGCCAACTTGTTAAGGCCGAACATCAAAGGCCTGGTGGGTTATTGCAACCTTTAGAAATTCCAATTTGGAAGTGGGATCAAATTTCCATGGACTTTATAGATGGCCTTCCCCGTTCTCGTTCGGGTCATGATAGCTTATGGGTGATTGTTGATAGACTTACTAAATCCGCCCATTTTATTCCGGTTCGGTCTAACCGAACCGTTCCTCTTTTGGCCAAACTATTTGTCAAGGAAATTGTAAAATTGCATGGAGTTCCTACTTCTATTGTTAGCGATCGTGATCCATTGTTTACTAGTGGATTTTGGAAGAGTCTTCAAAAAGCTTTAGGAACGAAGCTTAATTTTAGCACCGCTTATCACCCCCAGTCCGATGGACAAACCGAGCGTGTGAATCAAACTCTTGAAGATCTTCTTCGTGCTTGTGTGCTTGATTTTGGTGGAAGTTGGGAAGATCATATTTCACTTGTTGAATTTTCCTATAATAATAGCTTCCAATCTAGTATTGGTATGGCACCTTTCGAGGCACTCTACGGAAGGCCATGCCGATCTCCTTCTTGTTGGCTTGAGGCCGGTGAGAAGCTGGTTTTAGGTCCAGACTTTATTCGTGATTCCACGGAAAAGATTGAACTTATTCGACATAGGATGAAAGAAGCCCAGAGTAGACAAAAATCCTATGCCGATAATCGAAGAAGGAAATTAGAATTTTCTGTTGGGGATCCTGTTTTTATTCGTGTTTCACCTATGAAGGGTGTTGTACGTTTCAGTCGATCGGGGAAGTTAGCGCCTCGATATATTGGGCCATTTCCTATCACTGAACGTATTGGTTCCATGGCTTATCGCCTTGCATTGCCGGCTCAGTTTTCTGCTATACATGATGTATTTCATGTTTCTCAATTACGGAAATGCCTTCGGGATTCCGATTCTATTCTTGATCCTGCTGTTGTGGAAGAAATTGAAGTTTCGCCGAATTTAACTTATGAGCAGCATCCTATTCGAATTATAGCTTCTGAGGTTAAACGACTTCGAAATAAAGATGTTCCACTTGTAAAGGTTCAATGGTCCTCAAATCCTAAGGATTGTTCTTGGGAATCCAGAGAATTCATCGAGCGTACACATCCGGACTTGCTTACTCCTGCCCTTTGAGGTGAACTTCTTATTTCAAATTTCTCTTGTGTTAATATGCTTTTATGGTTGTTACTTTTTATTTCCACCTTATATATATATTGCGAGGACGCAATTTCTTTAAGGAGGGGAGTCTGTAACAACCCGCATATTTATCGAGTTTACATTTAAATATTTTTATTTAAATATTAAATCGTTAATCGGATTTTGGTCCGAAAAACTACTTTTTGCAAACGGTCAAATTAGGACTCGAGACCACTTCCATTGAGTTCGAAATGTCGTTTACAACTTTTTAAGTATAAACATCGATAGGTTTGGAGTTAGTGAAATTTCACTAACTTTTCCCGCTTTGGACTTTGGGTTAGTTTAGCCTATTAAGCCCAAGTTCCAACCCTCTTCTCCTCACTCTTCATAAATTTCCTAACTAACTCAAGCTTTGGCATTAATGGTGAAGAGAATGGGAAATTAAAACTCCAAGCTCAAATTCAATTGCAACTCCATCATTCAACTCCAAATTCAAGTAGAAGATATTGGATTCAAGCTTTGGATTGCTTCTCCTTGCTTTCAAGCTTCATCTTCATAAATTTTAGTGCAAAGGTGAGATTTTTATCTCACAATTCTAGCCTATAACTATATTGGACTGTTGGGAATGATTCCCTATCATTTTTGCATGCATGTTAGCATTTGGTTTGGATTGGATTGGCGAAAAACTCCAATTTTTAGCGTTTTGGTGAATTTTCTGCACTTAGGTCGTTCTGGCCATTTTTAGGTCGTTCGGAGTTAAGTCGTTCGTCCATGGGTCGTGAGTCGTTCACGAGTTAACTTTAGGTCGTTCTGGAAGAATTGGCACTTCGGAATTAGGTCGCTCACGAGTTAAGCCTTAAGTCGTAGGTCGCTCACGAGTTAGGCCTTAAGCCGTAGGTCGCTCGCGAGTTAAGCTTTAAGTCTTAGGTCGTTTCCGACCTATAATCTCTAGGAAAACGTTAAGTCGCTCGTCCTGGTTTATCTCGTAGGTCGTCTCCGACCTAAGCTCCTGATAAGTCGTTCGAGTTAGGTCGTTGGACCATTTACCTTAGGTCGCTCGTCCACTAGGTCGCCCTGGTTTATCTCGTAGGTCGTCTCCGACCTAAGCTCCAGATAAGTCGTTCGAGTTAGGTCATTGGACCATTTACCTTAGGTCGCTCGACTCTGTTAAGTCGTAGGTCGTTAGACCTTAGGTCGTTCGCATTCCTTAAGTCGCTCGACCCCTCCACACTAGGTCGCTCGGCTTGCTTGAGTCGTAGGTCGTTGGACCTTAAGTCGCTTGCCTCCCTTAACTCCAGTTAGGTCGCTCGGCCATTGTGTTAGGCCGCGTGAACCCTTAGGTCGTTAGACCTCACTTTGCTTTAGGTCGTAGGCCGCTTGTCTTCACTTAGGTCGTACCGTTTTGGACGGGGCGCTGCCCCTTGGACCCCCGCGACCTGACCGGGCAGGTCGAACCCCGTAAGCGGTGGCGTTGCCCCCGCACCCCCACCTTGGGGGGTTGCCACCCCCCCTGGACCCCCCCTCCGTAGGGGATCTTATCTGAAAAACATTAAGCTGATTTCCTTGGATTTTATTCGCATCTCCGTATGTGATCTTTGTGACTGATTGTTTCTACACTTGCTTATGTGTTTTGTCACTTTATAATATAAAGGTTTCAATACTAGTAGTAAATATCAAAACTCTTTTAACAAACAATTTCAACTCTATTTTTAATAACAAAGTTCTTTTCTTAAACCGTTTTCCAATCTATTAGTATATACAAGCCTTTACCTCACTCGGATGAGAAATCTAATTAAACGACTTAGTAAAACAAGTGGTATGAAACGCTTGCGTTCACTTCGTCGGTTAATTCTTGGACTTGTTCGATTGAACCTCTTGTGACAATTTTATTAGTGAAGATTTACAGTTTGTTCGTAAATATTTAAGTTAAGCAAGTGGTTATGGGACATGAAGCTAAACTTCTATATTTACTAGCTTAGTGTAATTGACACTTCTCGTTGATCTTGATGATCGCTTTATGAATTAGACTAGCAATTGCGCGATGTCTCTTTCATTGCAAGGTTAGACTAGACACCACTTGTGTGATTCCATTCACACATACCTTTCTGCTTTTTGGTTAGTCTTGACCTCAATCTGTGTGATTCCACTCACACATGTGGGGTAGCTCCCCATGGTCTTCGGACCGTCATGTGATAGGCCTCTTTCCCTTTTTATGATTTCTGGATTTCTCGTGTTGATTTCTGGAATTTATGTCATTGACTTGTTATGAGTACAAGTTTAGGGTATGATGCCCCCTTCGAATCTTCGAGAAGATTCTTGTGATATTGATTATCTCTTATTGATTGATCTTCTGTTGATCATTATTTACATACTTATAGTGGTATGTCGTTATGGATGTTTATGTTTATGCCATATCTTTTATGTTATATCATGTCATCTGATATTTATAGCTAGACTGATCCGTTTATTATTTTCTTAAATAATACTCGGATTAGACCGAGATGTTACAGGTGCTTCTGCTTGACTTCTTCCCAGGGATTCATCACTCTGACTTTTGGCTAACTGTTTAGATTAGCCGTTTTTGTTGTATACACTTGAGATATAGACTCATAGTTGTATTCTTTTGTATAGCACGTGTTGCTATTCTTTTGTATTATCGTGGATCCTATTGACCACTACTCTGATGTACACTTTCATGTGTTAGTTATATATTCATATCTTCTTCCGCCTTTGTGATATGGATATCTATGAATGATTTGTGATATGATTATTTCTATGTTTGTTTCCGAAGATTATTTATAGCCACCGTGTGATAAGCAATTACATGGATGGTCGCTCCTCAACAGCCTTATTCTCCGTGCTAGTTGACAGCACTTCTCCGGAGTGTTCTTGGCTAGCGTGGGTATAGAGGTGGGGCGTCACAAAGTATGTTTGCTTCGATGTTGTGGCTGGGTTCAACAGGACGTTTCTGTCCAGTTCGAGGTCCGAGTTTCTTGAAGAGCTTTGGATTTGGAAGTCCTGGGCGTTGATGTCAGCAGTACAGCTCGGAGTGTTCTGTGCTGACAAGAAGGATTTCTGGTTAGCAGTTTTTCTTAAGAAGTTCAGAAGCAGCCGGGTAGATTCATTTCTTTGATGGGTTGGCTAGTTAAGCATAGACTGGTTAATCGCAGAAGTGACTTGCGATAGTTCGAGTGTTCTCTTGAGCTATGAGAAGTTTGTCCGCACCTGGAGGCTGAGTTTTCTTATCGAATGGATTCCAGGAGTGATACCGGAGGTTTAGTGAAGCAGCTTTGGATCAGATGGGGCATCTGAGTTTACTTTTATAGATCTGTTGAACCGTATTTCTGTGATGTGTTATCCAGTTTGTGCTCAAGTTTTTCTTCTACTTCAAATCAGAATTGTGCAGCGGAAGCAGATGGAAGTACTTTTGTTTTATCTTTTCCGGATAGGAGAAGTAAGTTGGTCTTCGGATGTTTGTGGAGTAGAGTTGGTGTTCTTGGTTTGGAATTGATCTTGAGGAGATCATTCTGTTGAGAAGTTTTGGTTATGTTTGTTTCTAGAGGAATCAACAAGGGTTGAGCTGATCAGTAGAGTTGAAGGAAGCCCAGGATCATCAGAAGAGTTCTGTGGGTAAGAGACGAAGGAATTTGGATTCCGGAGTCGAAGATCTGATTTTTGGGTAAGTTTTCTCTGATTTAAGGAGCTTTAAGATTGTGAAAGACTGGGTAAGACAGCTCCGAAGTGTTTTGGATCTTTTCTGGGTTTTGTAAGGATTGGTGTTTGATTTTCAAGATTTAATTGCCAGTTTGGGTAACTGGGATTCGATGAGTTTCACGTATCTATGAGAGAGTACGTGTATGATCTATCTTTGGTTGTGGAACCAGCAGTTCAGGAGGGTGTGATTGTTGAGTCAGACTTGTTTATAGTCTGATATCCTGTTTAGGTTTGAAGGTCTAGTTGTATAAGAGCTCTATAGCTTAATAATATTGATTGTTTAGATTCTATAGAGCGAGTATCCCGATATTTATACCGGGGAAACTCGTGAAAATTTTATCCATAATTTTTCTGGATAATTAGATTTGTTTGTTTGGTTGAATTGGTTGCTATGGTTGCTAGCATATGGATGATAATATATGCTTGTGTTTTAAAATAAAATCTTAAAAAAGATTATTAAATTACCTTTGCTTTTAAATTTCGGGGACGAAATTCTTTTAAAGGGGGAGGAATGTGATATCCCGGAAATTGGGCAATATAAATTTAATAATCTGTGTTTAAAAATTTATTTGATTTAATAAATTCTTGATAATAAATTTTGAATTGATATAATAATCATCTTATAATAAATATTTAAATTAGTAGATTTTATCTTTTAAAGCTAATAAACTGTTTTCTGATTATATATATAAAAATGTATATCTTGTAAATGGATAAACTTTGATTTGAAACTTAGTAAATGAATCAATTTTTAATTTTTATTTATACTTGGTAAAATTGAGAATTTGATTTTAAATTTTACATTTTATTGTTCTAAACAATTTAATAAATAATTATATAGGTTATATTAAAGGAAAATTTTATTTGTTTAAGTTTATATTTAATTAACTTGAATATGGATTTAAATTAGATTAACATTAAAAGCTTAGTTGTAATTTCTTTTAAATTATTGCTTGAATTTATATGTAAGAATTTAAAATACAATATACAAATAATTTTAATTTATTAAGTAATAGAAGTAATTTATAATCTCATTTATAAATTATTTAGAATTGTTTAATTAGTTATTTTTAAATAAAAATGATAATGCTTAGTTTTTTTTTTATAAACATAAATAAATTTTGTTAGAAATAGGATTTGTTATTTTAAAATTTAATAAGAGTTATACATGCACACATATATAACTTGATTTTTATTTTGAAGTTTATAATTTAATTTGAATTTGACTTTGATGTTTTGAAATGTAAAAGAAATGAATGTTTAAAAATATTTGAATAAGCTTACATTCTTATTTTGTTTGTCTCATTTCCTTTTTAATAAGTTAAAAGGGGAGGAACTCATTTATTTTTTACATAAGAAATAACAAATTTAGAATTTAACTTCTTATAAAACAATTTAAATTAAAGTAAAAATACTCTTAATACATATGTTAATTGGTTTATACCTAATTGACATATGTAAGCATAGCATGAACTAAAGTGACAAATGCTAGAATTATAACAAGTGTCCGCTTTAATCTTAATTTTCTTTAATTAAATCAAAAACTTGTTTATGTAAACATTTCTCCTTTTTTCTTCAAAAACTTAAGAGAAATTTTCAGATCTAAAAATCTGAAATCATCTTCCTCAAATCACATCTAGAATTTTATCTCTTTGATCAATCTTCTTTCAAAATAAATTTTTGTTCAAGGTGAAAATCTGTAGTCCTCCTCACAAACAAACCTGAAAACCAGTACTCCTCTCACCCAAAACAATTTGAAATCATCTGCACACCCTCAAGCCTGAAAAAAAAATGTATAAACCTGTAACTCTTCAAATCATCAAACTGAAGTGCAAGTCAAAACCTGAAACAAATCTGCTACTTAAAAGAACTGCATACATTATTTTGGAAACCTGCAGTCCACTGTTTGAAAACAACATCCTGCTTGCATGCATTTTGTTTTCTGAAAGCATACATGAAAAATGAAACCTGGGTAGCCTACATATTTGCTGGAAAGCATTCAATCAAGCATGCATCAGGAAAGGCTTTTCCAGGAAATAAGTTACTCTGCTCAGGAAATAGGTGAGTAACCTCACTCTTTAATAAAATTAAAGTATGAAATCAGTTGCTTGTTATTTCTGAAAATATGCATGTTTGAATGTTTTTTTTAATTCATTACTGGTGTATATATATATATGTGAAGGTATGTTGTAGTGCATGTTGCAGTTTAATTATTTTCTGTACATGGATACTCTGCTTAGGGAAATCAATGTGTAACAATTTGTTTTCTCTAACTAAACTTAATTAATTATTAGATGCTTGCTATTTTTAAAAACACTGTGTGTTTGCATGTCATATTTTAATGTTTATTACCGGTATAACATATGAGTTTGAAGTCATACATGTTGATGTGAATTTATCTTTCTGTAACTCAAGATTTCAGGTTTGGGAATTGCTAAAAAAAAAATATTTACTCCATTTAAATTGATGCATGTTAAGTTTTAACATTTAAATCAAAACATAATTGTTAACCTTGTTTACAGTTTAAAATTTACTTAATATGAAAATTTTCTGTAATGATATTTGTAAATTCAGAGAGTACGGAACCAAATTTTTGAAAATAGGAATTCGATCTTCCAGATTCTTTGATTTGAGATTAGAAACTGATTTCATGATCAAAGTTATGAATTTTTAAAAAAAATTATTAGAAATTATAGTTTGAAAAGGGATTCATCCCTATTTGTCTGTTGCTCGAAATTACTGATCACCACAACATCATATTTTGACCGAGCCTTCTCAAATTTGGGGAAATGATTGATAGAGTGTGGGAGTAGTAGAAGCCGGAGGTGGAGTTCTTCTGGTGGTCGGAGAACGGTGGTTGAGGCGATTTCCAGTTCGACATTTCTGTATTTTTGAGCTCGAATGCTCAAATTCGATTTAGGGCTTCTTCAGATTCTCTGTTGGTCGAGAACGTGTTGGAAGGTGATGACTGACATGCGTGGATGGTCATGAGGTGTAGGTGGTGGTTGTTGCGGCGGTGCTGGTGCACGAATTTATGGCGTGCATTCTGTGTTGTGGGGAAGAAGGATTTCTCGAGTGATGTCCGGGTGTTGCGTGCTTTTGCTCGAAGCAGAGGTGTGGGCGACTCGAGTATTTGAGATGAGGTCTTGGGTAGTTTGAATGTTATAGGTTTTAGTTTAAACCTGTCATGTTGTAAGTTCTGTAAGTGCAAATAAAAGCTACTTGAGTTTTACTCGAGTTTATTTAGCGTTTACTCGAGTGAATTCTTTGAGTTCGAGTTAGTTTGCAGTTTTAAAAGTTTGTCATGTTTCAAATTTTTAAAACTGAAAATTTAAATCATTAAACAAAGATTTAAAATTTGTTTTAAATCTAATTTGTATTATGAATTCAAGTTTTGATTTGAATCATAGTTGTAAATGATTAAGTTTTAAATTCAAATTTGTTTAAATTATCTTTAAAAGGGTTTATTGTTTAGAAATGTTTTAAAGAAATTTGAATTTAAATTTGAAATTTAAATATAAAAGAATGTGTTAAACAAGTTTAAATTTGATTCAAATCTAGTATGAATCTTAGGTTTAAAATAAATTTAAGTTTTATAAATTTGAAGTGTTTAACAAATTTGAATGAATAAGAAATTTTAAATAAAAAGGAATTTGTTTTAACTCTTGAAAATTTCTTTATAAGAAAAGTATTATTTATTTATTATTCAAAAGTTTTGAATTGTTTTTATTTTAAAAAAAAAACTTGTTAATGTTAAATTATAATTTAATAATTTGTTTTTCATTTAATTATCTAGGTAATTAAATGAATAATTAATTTATTTAATAAATTAATGAAATGAATAATTACTCAAAGTAATTAAGGGTTTAAGATTAATTATTCTTAGAATAATTAACTTGTAATTAAGAATAATTAATTTAATAAGATTTGATTTTAATTAATGATTAATAATTAATTAATCAAGTAATAATGGATTAATTAAGTTTTAATTAACACTTACTTATTTAAATAATTAAGGGTTAACTAACGAGTTATTAATGATTAATTAATTTGAAATTAATAATGATTTAAAAATAAGTTAATTGTTTTATAAAAAAATAATTAATGAATTGTTAAATAGTTAATGAAGGTCATTAACTAAGATTATTTAATAATTAATTAATGTGATTAATTTTAATAATTAATTAGATTAATTAATTTAAAGATAATCAATTAAGTAATTAAGGAAATTAATTATTAATTGAGGTTAATTTGATTAGATTAAGTTAATTAATTCAGTTTAATTAATTTAAAATAATCATTAAATGATTATGGAGTATAATTACTTATTGTAATTAAATAAAGAGAAATTACATAGAGAAGTAATTAATGGATAATTACTGCATGTAATTAGTTGAAGGTGATTTGATAATTAAAGTAATTTAAGTATAATTACTTGGTGAATTAATCAAGGAATTAGTTGAGAAAATTAATTATGGAGTAGTTAATTTTTGTGGTAAAGTAATTAAGGAGAGTTAATTACTGAATAGGGTTAATCAACGGTGATTAACAATTGTGGGTTAAATTAAGATTAATTTCTTAATGTAATTTAAATAAGGTAATTAATTAAAATGTAATTAAAGATCATTAATTAATATAATTAATGATGTAATTAAGATTGATTAGTTAAGATTAATTAATCAATAATAAGTGATTAAAGGTAATTAATTAATATAATTAATTAAGGATTAGTGTAATTAATTATAGTTAATTAATTTGTGAAGCAATTAAGGTTAATTACTGAATTTGGATAAGTATAATTAATTTGTGAAATTAATTAAAGGATAATTACTTAAATGTAATTAGGAATAATTAATCAAAGGTGATTAATTAGAGTGATAAATTGGAAGATGATTAATTAATTAAATTGTAATTAATTAAAGGTTATGTAAGCAAGATTTTTATTGATGAAGTAATTAATTTAATTCATTTTAAATTAATTAGAGAATGATGTAATTAATTTAATTCATTATATTTGGTATGATAAATCATTGCTTATATGGTTGGATAATGTTGTTTGCTTTGATTTGTTTGAATCTCAAATATGAGATAAATAATGTTGTGTGATGAGGATGCATTGGTTGCATTGTGATGATGATTTAGATTATCTTTTGATAATGATGATATGGTTTACCTGATGTGATGATAATATTGAATACCTGTTGTGAATCTGTGATTTATCTATTGGATATAAAGATAATTGAAATTGTTTTAGAAACTTTAAAACAACTTGGCCTTAAAAGACACGCTTTGGATTTCGATGAGACCGGGATCGGGTTTCCATATTTGGATAACCGAAAACCACATCGATCCAAATTAACGTTAGGTCGTGAATATAAGTGGAGCAAGTGAAGACTCAAGGTGTAAGGGCTATACGTCAGTATAACTCTGTGGGTGATTCCGTAATGAGTTTGACGGAATAGTACTTATAGATTCGAGATGGTGATTCAGAGTGCAAGGGTTATCGTCGTTAACTCTGAGGGTGATTCCAAAACGAGTGTAACGAGATAATGCCTTCGGTTTCGTTCGAACCCGGAATGAACTTGTATGGATTGAATGCTTTCAGAACATCGTCAGGTGGACGATGAGCATTCTAAGAGATGTGTTCTATAAAGGTAATCGTAGCCTCAAGCCTCATCAACCGGGAATGGCTAAAACAGGGGAGGTGCGGCAAGGCTTCGTGGTTAGCTCCCACTGGAGAGCAAGATTTTCCCCTGTCTAGAGGTCCCTTTTTATTTCGGCTGTGTGGGCAGTTTGGAGCGTACGCCAACTACGGGGTTGTCTTGTTCGGAACTATTCAGTAAGGAATGGGTCCGGCCTTGTGTTGCAGGGGATTGGGAGTAATCCTCGGTACGTTGATCTAGGCCACGTACTATGACGGGCGGTACCCCAGTAGCCCTGCCATTGTATGGAATCCAAAATCCAATAAGTGCCAACGGTTTTGATTGTATTACCCACTTTTGTGGCTAGTAGCTAGAATTTAATAAATGTAACAATTTCGGCTATTTCATATTTACTTGAAAACCTTAGACCTTTATAATATCACTGGATTTCCTATCAAATGTTTTGGTTAGCGTAAGGTAAAAACTTTTCCATGTTTATGTGTGGGAAGTCTTACGTGATACCTTTTTCTTTCCAAAGGGTTTTCAAAAGTTAAGCAACTTTAACCTGTTACTCACACCAGACCCATGTCTGACCCGGAGTTTATTTTGTTTTTCATAAACTCTTGGGTACTCAAATTTTTACGAGTAGCCAAGGCATTCAGGTTAGCTTTGACGAATTGTGGAGGAGCAATGGAGCAGGAGGATTATGCGTTAGATATTAGCATTCCGCTGTGTGTTCTGTGTTGTCTCTGGATTGTGTTATGTTGTAAATACTAGACAGGTGTTTATAACTGTCTAGTATGTGTTGTATTATCTGTATACTCTGATAGTGGTTGTAAACTATGTAATATCTTATGTTATTAATATAATTTATTCGTTTCGCTGTTTAGATTCTGATGTGTTGTTTCTTTCTTCTTCTCTTTCTTTCTATTCTCTATCCCTTTCTTTCTTAATAACGATGCGACTTCCGGGAGTCTGGAAGTTTGGGTCGTTACAGTGGTATCAGAGCATTAGGTTGAGTAAATACCTAGGCTGTGGAGTGGTGTCTATCTTGAGAGAGTGTATTTGTAATTTTTATATATATAGATATATTAATTTCTACCTATCTATTGGGTTACCTGTTCAGGTTTTCCAATATAGGTTATAAAAGTGGATAAGATAGTGGTGTGTGTAACACGACCACAATTGATTGGAGTTTGTATGTTTGAGATTGGTAGTGTATTTGTCGAGACTGTAGACCTAATACCGTCTCGAGTGAGTTGTGCAGAGTTTCATAGATCTCTGAAGGTAACCTGTTAAGGTTCGGAGATCATCTTTGAGTTGGATTAGTAGAGTTTGGATCTGTTGGTTGGGCAGAAGGAAATGATGGTATCTTGATATCTCATGGAATAGTAGCTACGTGACGAGACGCAGTGACTATGGATGTATCCAAAGATTTTTCTTTAGAACAAGTTTAGGAAGTATGTTTGCTTCGATGTTGTGGCTGGGTTCAACAGGACGTTTCTGTCCAGTTCGAGGTCCGAGTTTCTTGAAGAGCTTTGGATTTGGAAGTCCTGGGCGTTGATGTCAGCAGTACAGCTCGGAGTGTTCTGTGCTGACAAGAAGGATTTCTGGTTAGCAGTTTTTCTTAAGAAGTTCAGAAGCAGCCGGGTAGATTCATTTCTTTGATGGGTTGGCTAGTTAAGCATAGACTGGTTAATCGCAAAAGTGACTTGCGATAGTTCGAGTGTTCTCTTGAGCTATGAGAAGTTTGTCCACACCTGGAGGCTGAGTTTTCTTATCGACTGGATTCCAGGAGTGATACCGGAGGTTTAGTGAAGCAGCTTTGGATTAGATGGGGCATCTGAGTTTACTTTTATAGATCTGTTGAACCGTATTTCTGTGATGTGTTATCCAGTTTGTGCTCAAGTTTTTCTTCTGCTTCAAATCAGAATTGTGCAGCGGAAGCAGATGGAAGTACTTTTGTTTTATCTTTTCCGGATAGGAGAAGTAAGTTGGTCTTCGGATGTTTGTGGAGTAGAGTAGGTGTTCTTGGTTTGGAATTGATCTTGAGGAGATCATTCTGTTGAGAAGTTTTGGTTATGTTTGTTTCTAGAGGAATCAACAAGGGTTGATCTGATCAGTAGAGTTGAAGGAAGCCCAGGATCATCAGAAGAGTTCCGTGGGTAAGAGACGAAGGAATTTGGATTCCGGAGTCGAAGATCTGATTTTTGGGTAAGTTTTCTCTGATCTAAGGAGCTTTAAGATTGTGAAAGACTGGGTAAGTCAGCTCCGAAGTGTTTTGGATCTTTTCTGGGTTTTGTGAGGATTGGTGTTTGATTTTCAAGATTTAATTGCCAGTTTGGGTAACTGGGATTCGATGAGTTTCACGTATCTATGAGAGAGTACGTGTATGATCTATCTTTGGTTGTGGAACCAGCAGTTCAGGAGGGTGTGATTGTTGAGTCAGACTTGTTTATAGTCTGATATCCTGTTTAGGTTTGAAGGTCCAGTTGTATAAGAGCTCTATAGCTTAATAATATTGATTGTTTAGATTCTATAGAGCGAGTATCCCGATATTTATACCGGGGAAACTCGTGAAAATTTTATCCATAATTTTTCTGGATAATTAGATTTGTTTGTTTGGTTGAATTGGTTGCTATGGTTGCTAGCATATGGATGATAATATATGCTTGTGTTTTAAAATAAAATCTTAAAAAAGATTATTAAATTACCTTTGCTTTTAAATTTCGGGGACGAAATTCTTTTAAGGGGGGAGGAATGTGATATCTCGGAAATTGGGCAATATAAATTTAATAATCTGTGTTTAAAAATTTATTTGATTTAATAAATTCTTGATAATAAATTTTGAATTGATATAATAATCATCTTATAATAAATATTTAAATTAGTAGATTTTATCTTTTAAAGCTAATAAACTGTTTTCTGATTATATATATATAAATGTATATCTTGTAAATGGATAAACTTTGATTTGAAACTTAGTAAATGAATCAATTTTTAATTTTTATTTATACTTGGTAAAATTGAGAATTTGATTTTAAATTTTACATTTTATTGTTCTAAACAATTTAATAAATAATTATATAGGTTATATTAAAGGAAAATTTTATTTGTTTAAGTTTATATTTAATTAACTTGAATATGGACTTAAATTAGATTAACATTAAAAGCTTAGTTGTAATTTCTTTTTAAATTATTGCTTGAATTTATATGTAAGAATTTAAAATACAATATACAAATAATTTTAATTTATTAAGTAATAGAAGTAATTTATAATCTCATTTATAAATTATTTAGAATTGTTTAATTAGTTATTTTTAAATAAAAATGATAATGCTTAGTTTTTTTTTATAAACATAAATAAATTTTGTTAGAAATAGGATTTGTTATTTTAAAATTTAATAAGAGTTATACATGCACACATATATAACTTGATTTTTATTTTGAAGTTTATAATTTAATTTGAATTTGACTTTGATGTTTTGAAATGTAAAAGAAATGAATGTTTAAAAATATTTGAATAAGCTTATATTCTTAATTTGTTTGTCTCATTTCCTTTTTAATAAGTTAAAAGGGGAGGAACTCATTTATTTTTTACATAAGAAATAACAAATTTAGAATTTAACTTCTTATAAAACAATTTAAATTAAAGTAAAAATACTCTTAATACATATGTTAATTGGTTTATACCTAATTGACATATGTAAGCATAGCATGAACTAAAGTGACAAATGTTAGAATTATAACAACTGTCCGCTTTAATCTTAATTTTCTTTAATTAAATCAAAAACTTGTTTATGTAAACATTTCTCCTTTTTTCTTCAAAAACTTAAGAGAAATTTTCAGATCTAAAAATCTGAAATCATCTTCCTCAAATCACATCTAGAATTTTATCTCTTTGATCAATCTTCTTTCAAAATAAATTTTTGTTCAAGGTGAAAATCTGTAGTCCTCCTCACAAACAAACCTGAAAACCAGTACTCCTCTCACCCAAAACAATTTGAAATCATCTGCACACCCTCAAGCCTGAAAAAAAAATGTATAAACCTGTAACTCTTCAAATCATCAAACTGAAGTGCAAATCAAAACCTGAAACAAATCTGCTACTTAAAAGAACTGCATACATTATTTTGGAAACCTGCAGTCCACTGTTTGAAAACAACATCCTGCTTGCATGCATTTTGTTTTCTGAAAGCATACATGAAAAATGAAACCTGGGTAGCCTACATATTTGCTGGAAAGCATTCAATCAAGCATGCATCAGGAAAGGCTTTTCCAGGAAATAAGTTACTCTGCTCAGGAAATAGGTGAGTAACCTCACTCTTTAATAAAATTAAAGTATGAAATCAGTTGCTTGTTATTTCTGAAAATATGCATGTTTGAATGTTTTTTTTTAATTCATTACTGGTGTGTATATATATGTGAAGGTATGTTGTAGTGCATGTTGCAGTTTAATTATTTTATGTACATGGATACTCTGCTTAGGGAAATCAGTGAGTAACAATTTGTTTTCTCTAACTAAACTTAATTAATAATTAGATGCTAGCTATTTTTAAAAACACTGTGTGTTTGCATGTCATATTTTAATGTTTATTACCGGTATAACATATGAGTTTGAAGTCATACATGTTGATGTGAATTTATCTTTCTGTAACTCAAGATTTCAGGTTTGGGAATTGCTAAAAAAAAAATATTTACTCCATTTAAATTGATGCATGTTAAGTTTTAACATTTAAATCAAAACATAATTGTTAACCTTGTTTACAGTTTAAAATTTACTTAATATGAAAATTTTCTGTAATGATATTTGTAAATTCAGAGAGTACAGAACCAAATTTTTGAAAATAGGAATTCGATCTTCCAAATTCTTTGATTTGAGATTAGAAACTGATTTCATGATCAAAGTTATGAATTTTAAAAAAAAAATTATTAGAAATTATAGTTTGAAAAGGGTTTCATCCCTATTTGTCTGTTGCTCGAAATTACTGATCACCGCAACATCATATTTTGACCGAGCCTTCTCAAATTTGGGGAAATGATTGATAGAGTGTGGGAGTAGTAGAGGCCGGAGGTGGAGTTCTTCTGGTGGTCGGAGTACGGTGGTTGAGGCGATTTCCAGTTCGATATTTCTGTATTTTTGAGCTCGAATGCTCAAATTCGATTTAGGGCTTCTTCAGATTCTCTGTTGGTCGAGAACGTGTTGGAAGGTGATGACTGACATGCGTGGATGGTCATGAGGTGTAGGTGGTGGTTGTTGCGGCGGTGCTGGTGCACGAATTTATGGCGTGCATTCTGTGTTGTGGGGAAGAAGGATTTCTCGAGTGATGTCCGGGTGTTGCGTGCTTTTGCTCGAAGCAGAGGTGTGGGTGACTCGAGTATTTGAGATGAGGTCTTGGGTAGTTTGAATGTTATAGGTTTTAGTTTAAACCTGTCATGTTGTAAGTTCTGTAAGTGCAAATAAAAGCTACTTGAGTTTTACTCGAGTTTATTTAGCGTTTACTCGAGTGAATTCTTTGAGTTCGAGTTAGTTTGCAGTTTTAAAATTTTGTCATGTTTCAAAATTTTAAAACTGAAAATTTAAATCATTAAACAAAGATTTAAAATGTGTTTTAAATCTAATTTGTATTATGAATTCAAGTTTTGATTTGAATCATAGTTGTAAATGATTAAGTTTTAAATTCAAATTTGTTTAAATTATCTTTAAAAGGGTTTATTGTTTAGAAA
Organism: Allium cepa; assembly: GCA_030765085.1. Lineage (NCBI taxonomy): Eukaryota > Viridiplantae > Streptophyta > Magnoliopsida > Asparagales > Amaryllidaceae > Allium > Allium cepa. The sequence continues at coordinate 227,637,523 of CM060939.1, forward strand.
TGTTTTAAAGAAATTTGAATTTAAATTTGAAATTTAAATATAAAAGAATGTGTTAAACAAGTTTAAATTTGATTCAAATCTAGTATGAATCTTAGGTTTAAAATAAATTTAAGTTTTATAAATTTGAAGTGTTTAACAAATTTGAATGAATAAGAAATTTTAAATAAAAAGGAATTTGTTTTAACTCTTGAAAATTTCTTTATAAGAAAAGTATTATTTATTTATTATTCAAAAGTTTTAAATTGTTTTTATTTTAAAAAAAAACTTGTTAATGTTAAATTATAATTTAATAATTTGTTTTTCATTTAATTATCTAGGTAATTAAATGAATAATTAATTTATTTAATAAATTAATGAAATGAATAATTACTCAAAGTAATTAAGGGTTTAAGATTAATTATTCTTAGAATAATTAACTTGTAATTAAGAATAATTAATTTAATAAGATTTGATTTTAATTAATGATTAATAATTAATTAATCAAGTAATAATGGATTAATTAAGTTTTAATTAACACTTACTTATTTAAATAATTAAGGGTTAACTAACGAGTTATTAATGATTAATTAATTTGAAATTAATAATGATTTAAAAATAAGTTAATTGTTTTATAAAAAAATAATTAATGAATTGTTAAATAGTTAATGAAGGTCATTAACTAAGATTATTTAATAATTAATTAATGTGATTAATTTTAATAATTAATTAGATTAATTAATTTAAAGATAATCAATTAAGTAATTAAGGAAATTAATTATTAATTGAGGTTAATTTGATTAGATTAAGTTAATTAATTCAGTTTAATTAATTTAAAATAATCATTAAATGATTATGGAGTATAATTACTTATTGTAATTAAATAAAGAGAAATTACATAGAGAAGTAATTAATGGATAATTACTGCATGTAATTAGTTGAAGGTGATTTGATAATTAAAGTAATTTAAGTATAATTACTTGGTGAATTAATCAAGGGATTAATTTGAGAAAATTAATTATGGAGTAGTTAATTTTTGTGGTAAAGTAATTAAGGATAGTTAATTACTGAATAGGGTTAATCAACGGTGATTAACAATTGTGGGTTAAATTAAGATTAATTTCTTAATGTAATTTAAATAAGGTAATTAATTAAAAATTTAATTAAAGATCATTAATTAATATAATTAATGATGTAATTAAGATTGATTAGTTAAGATTAATTAATCAATAATAAGTGATTAAAGGTAATTAATTAATATAATTAATTAAGGATTAATGTAATTAATTATAGTTAATTAATTTGTGAAGCAATTAAGGTTAATTACTGAATTTGGATAAGTATAATTAATTTGTGAAATTAATTAAAGGATAATTACTTAAATGTAATTAGGAATAATTAATCAAAGGTGATTAATTAGAGTGATTAATTGGAAGATGATTAATTAATTAAATTGTAATTAATTAAAGGTTATGTAAGCAAGATTTTTATTGATGAAGTAATTAATTTAATTCATTTTAAATTAATTAGAGAATGATGTAATTAATTTAATTCATTATATTTGGTATGATAAATCATTGCTTATATGGTTGGATAATGTTGTTTGCCTTGATTTGTTTGAATCTCAAATATGAGATAAATAATGTTGAGTGATGAGGATGCATTGGTTTCATTGTGATGATGATTTGGATTATCTTTTGATAATGATGATATGGTTTACCTGATGTGATGATAATATTGAATACCTGTTGTGAATCTGTGATTTATCTATTGGATATAAAGATAATTGAAATTGTTTTAGAAACTTTAAAACAACTTGGCCTTAAAACAACTCGGCTGTGTGGGCAGTTTGGAGCGTACGCCAACTACGGGGTTGTCTTGTTCGGAACTATTCAGTAAGGAATTGGTCCGGCCTTGTGTTGCAGGGGATTGGGAGTAATCCTCGGTACGTTGATCTAGGCCACGTACTGTGACGGGCGGTACCCCAGTAGCCCTGCCATTGTATGGAATCCAAAATCCAGTAAGTGCCAACGGTTTTGATTGTATTACCCACTTTTGTGGCTAGTAGCTAGAATTTAATAAATGTAACAATTTCGGCTATTTCATATTTACTTGAAAACCTTAGACCTTTATAATGTCACTGGATTTCCTATCAAATGTTTTGGTTAGCGTAAGGTAAAAACTTTTCCATGTTTATGTGTGGGAAGTCTTACGTGATACCTTTTTCTTTCCAAAGGGTTTTCAAAAGTTAAGAAACTTTAACCTGTTACTCACACCAGACCCATGTCTGACCCGGAGTTTATTTTTGTTTTTCATAAACTCTTGGGTACTCAAATTTTTACGAGTAGCCAAGGGATTCTGGTTAGCTTTGACGAATTGTGGAGGAGCAATGGAGCAGGAGGCTTATGCGTTAGATATTAGCATTCCGCTGTGTGTTCTGTGTTGTCTCTGGATTGTATTATGTTGTAAATACTAGACAGGTGTTTATAACTGTCTAGTATGTGTTGTATTATCTGTATACTCTGATAGTAGTTGTAAACTATGTAATATCTTATGTTATTAATATAATTTATTTGTTCCGCTGTTTAGATTCTGATGTGTGTTTCTTTCTTCTTCTCTTTCTTTCTATTCTCTATCCCTTTCTTTCTTATTAACGATGCGACTTCCGGGAGTTTGGAAGTTTGGGTCGTTACAATGGTAGCAATCCATCACTTTAGAAACTCGAAAATGAATTTTGATGATTTGGCCATCATCATCAGGATTATTTTCCAGCAACTGAAGTGAGTTCAGTGCTTCCTTACTTTGCCAAATTCATTTAAACACAATTCTCATTCAAAAATATTACCCAAAATAATATTCCATTATTGCCTTCAAACACTTTGGAAAACGTTTCAAATATTGCCAACATTTTAAATTTTCAAACTTTTGATTTCATTACATTTGAAACACTTTTCAAAATTTCCGGGATTTAAATTCTAGTTTATTTCAAATTTAGTATTTCTTCTTTTGTATAATTTATACTCATAGAATTTTATTTGATTATAACCATTTCAAATTTTAGATCAAGTTTTAGATTCTTATTTGATTAAGATATCCACATCCAAACAATCAAATATATATAATAATTTCATAAAATTATTTCTTTTATATCAAAATATAATTTTGGGTAAAATTATTTCATTTACCCATTAATAAAACAATACTATGTCGGTTTATCTTATTTAAGAGTTTAGAAACCCCTATCGATACGGTTGTACTTCCTGTACCGACCAGAATTCATAAACACTTCACCGATAAGTCAACACGGTATAAAAACAATTTTTATATTCAATAACAAGTACGCTCTCATATCTATTATTACTCTCAACTCATTATAGAGTACTATTGACTACATATCTAATGAGTAATTTCCCCACCAAAGACTAGGTTGTCGCCAACCTAAGCTCTGATGCAACGACCCGATATTTTCAACCATTCGCATCCGCACATGTCGGACTTGAATTGTTCGAAATACCGCGTTGTAAATAAAATTTGGAAAATCTCATAATATACAGTAAATAAATAATAATAGAATCACATACACAGAATCAGAATACTCGCAGCGTAATTTAAAAATAACTTAGTGGTTCGTGAAGCCACTATCAATAGTCTCAAAATAAGCATAAAGTACATAGTCTTAAACCAAATATAGTTTGAAATCTCCACAGAAAATCTCAATGTTAGATTGTCTTGAATACAAAGCCTAATAAGAACTGAACAGAAACTTGATAGCAGCTTAGAAAGAGATGATCAGCAGAAGTCCAAGCTTCGAAGGTGAAGTCTGAACTGAAACTCAGGCTGACCCGAGCGTAAAATAAAACATAAACACTTGAGTCAGGACATACATACTTATACAGTGTAAGCTAATTCAAGTGTACTGTAATATAAAGCAGGTAACTTAAAGGATGCTTAGGACTGCCCATCCTCTAAGGATCCGTTTAACTATTTACTATGTAGTAATAATTTCGCTATTATAATAATGTCTATATTAAAATAAACTTATTTTTAAATAGCGTTAAGGGGTTATCCATATAGCCCTTAACACGTAATAGTCCCAGTAGTCCATCCAATATCATAGTCCCTCCTGATCGGGAAGCCACCAGAGGATACCACACGGGCTATGGGAGAATACCAAACTCGTACAAGGCGCGCTAGGGTAGGTGACACGGCACAACTAGGCAATGCCATGGTAGATATATCAATTACGCTTCCGGGTCGGTGGTAACACGTAGCAGCTACTACCGCCCACCTCGAACAACACCACCAAAATCACAAATCAAAAGTGGCTACCGAATCAATCCAAAAGTCAAAGTATAATATCGAGGGATGTGTCCGATCAAAGGTGCTACCTCAATTAACCTGTCGATCGCTCCTGTTTTAGCCACCTTTTGCCAACTCATGGGAGTCGGGTCCACGTATTTACCCCAATGGAAATGCCGCCGCCATCCTACTTCATTCTGGAATCTCCATCGCGTACACGGTTGTTAAAGTGGTTTCGGTATCGACAGTGAGTATGCCCATATCTGATCCCCTTCTCTTTAACAACCAATGTTATTAATACCCGTGGTTATAAATTCAAAAACAGTTAATATTAAATCAAAATTCTTCATTTTAAATTTTAAAAGTGAAGTTATTATAATTATGAATCGAATATCCAACAATCTCAATTTTAGCCACTACAACACTTAACAAGTGCTACTGTAACCTTTTTATTTACTCGGGTTTAGTTTTAAATTTCACAACCACAGCATTTACCAAGTACTGTAGTAGCTTTTAATTAATTTTAGCCTTTAGTTCATTTGCATCAACTACGGCACTTACAAAGTGCGGTAATATCCCTTACAACAATATTTAAGTAAATTAAATTTTTGACTTAAATATAAATTTATCAATAATTTAACTTATAAAATCATATTTCCACTTTTAAAATAGTCATTTAAATTTCTCAAAATTTATGATTTATATAAGGTAAATTTCACAAATAAATATCAACTTCTTAAGGCTTCACTTATTAAAGTCAAATCAAATTGTCTATTCTTTGCATTCAAAATTTACTTAATAATTAAATTTGATTTTGTAACAACCCTGGTTGGAGATTACCGTAAATATTAAATTATAATGAATATTATAATTTAATATTGGAATTAATTGAATTAATTGGAAGAAAATGATGAATAATATTGTTTATTTGGAATAAACAATATAATATGAATAAATTTTGGGAGAACAATATAAAATAAAGTTTATTTCAAATTAAATGATTGAAGAAAATTTAAGATGAAGGAAAGATGAAGTAAACAACTTAATTGTGATCTTTGAGTTGGAAATTGTCATTGATGGAATTTAGTAGGAGCATTAAAGGAATATTGGCAATTTATTCCAATATTCTCCTTTTATTGTAAAATAAAAGGGAAAATAGAAGTAGAAAGATTTTATTGTATTAATAGTAATAAACACATGTGCGAGATAAAGTTGTTCCTTTATTTCATGAATTTTGAATATAGAGATGCAACTATATTCAATTAACATGTACGATTTGGCGATAATGTAATTTATTGTCAAATTGCATCTTTTCTTTGTTAAATACAAAGAAAATTGTTAAATAATTGTTTAATCATCATATGAATAATGAATTTGAATTTTTGGGCTAATGAATTGTAACAAAAATTAAATTAATCACTCCATTTCGATGGTTGGAGTGGTTTGGAATAACTAATGGAATTTTGTTTGGGTTGGGGAAATCACATTGGTAATTTTAAAACCGATAATACATTTTATTGTAAAATAAAATGTAGGGAATAAGAAGAAAAAAATAATCTTCTTTGAGTATAAAAAAAATGATGGACATGAGTAAAATAAAGTTTCTACTTTATTTCGTGAATTTGAATGTAGTTAATTGACTACATTTGATTAAATTGATAGTTTGTACAATATTGTGCTTGTTTGCCAATATTGTCATTTTATTAATTAAATATATATATAAGAATGAGTTAATAAAATAATTAATCATGATAACTATGATTAAAAATGTGAGAAATAATTTAATAATGTCTAAACCTGTATTTGTTTTGTTTTGGGTACATAACATCTTTTTATTTAACCAATTGTATTAAATTTGCAATTTATTTTGCAATTATGGGAAAATTGGATAAATTGAGTAATAAATAGAAATTTAATAACAAAATTGTTAAAACTTATGTTTTGATAATTTTATTAAAAACTAGATGACATAACGAATCCAACGCATCCAAAATCATTAAAAACGGAGTAAAAATGTAGAAGTTATGAAGATTTAAGCATTGTATAAGTGTAAATTGATCAACTTCATTATTTTTGTTAAGTACTTAATTTTGGGCCTAATTACCTAACCCATACACATTAGTCCTAATGAGAAACATCTAGAGAAAAAGTACGTTCTTCTTCTTCATTGTATACGGCTTCTCCTCAAAACTTCTGAAACTTAAAAACAATGGCTGTCTTCTCAAACCCTAGCCATAATTAACAAAATTCTTTGCTAAATCAATAGAAATTCGGGTCTAATTCAACAAGAAGGTAATCTCCATCCTTCTCTATCTTAAATTTGAGGAGAAATCTATATTTGTTTATTGTAATTCTTGTTTTGTAATTTATCTTCTCTTGCATACCTATTTTCAGCAATCCTAGGTACGGCAAATGCGAATTCGAGTTGAAAACTTCCATCTTCAAGCCTAAATCATCATCTTTTTACTGCTAATAGGTAAGCTAAGGCTTATAGCAACTGTAAGTGAATAAATTTCAGCAGCAAATAATCTCTTGCTTGAAATATTCGGTTAAATATGTTGAATTTTACCTCTTTCTATATTGATTGATGCTAAAAATGCCCTGTCTTGTTTTGCTCATATCTGGCTCGTCCGATGTCGGATTGATGCCACTCATTTTTCAGATTGTAGAGAACTGATTTTAATTGTTCATGTTAAATTTCATTGGGTTTTGAGTCCGTTTGGACCTTCTTAATTACTGTCAAAAATGAAAATTCGAGAGGGATTAAGCCCAGAATATTCTAGTGGCTGGTTAGTGTTTTCGCCATAACTTTTGTGATACTTATCGGAATTTTGATTTCATGGATGATCTGAAATCCTTGTGAAATATGAAAAAACTTTCATGTTTTCGGTTTTGACTGATTTAGAAGTCTACATAGTGAAAAATTGGCATTTTCATCGCTGTCCTGTGTTGACAGGTAGCGCAAATAATTTCTTTCTTAGTAGTATTTCTATCATAACTTCTTCATTACTGATCGTAATATCAAAATTTATGAAGTTTTGGAAACCTGAGTCTGTTGGCTACAATTTTTGTATTTTGTGTTTTGTAGAATTTCGAAGTTTGCATGGTGGAAAATTGATGTTTTACAATGTTGGTCTGTTATGAACTGCCCCAATATTGATGTAATTGTTCGACTTTGATGATTTCATTTGCATGCTTTTGCAAGAATTTTACTACGAAATTTGATGCTAATATTTGATTCTTTTGTCCAGCAATGGACTAGTAAATTTAGAATGTGACTTGAATTTAAATTGGTTTTAAATTCGATTTAAAATTTGAATATCGGTTTTTGCCGATTAAATTGCAAATTGATGTTTTTTCTGAGTTTTAAAAATCCGAATAAATTGCATAAAATCTTCTAAAATCATGGTTTGAGAAATAAATGTTTTTATACATTTTTAAAGGTGTTTAAACAATTATTCTTTATTTTCTAGGCTTTCAAAAATCATTAAAATTCTTTAAATGATGGGTTTTCACTCAAAATCCTTTAGATAAATTTCTATAAATTGGTTTAAAATCCCATTTTCTCTAGTAAAATATATTATAATTAATTTTATTTACTTTAATTACTTTGATGCTTTTTCGGACGTATAAGGAAATAAATTAAAAGATTTAGTAAATCCGCGAGGTATGAGACTTGAGTATTTACTTTATCGGTTAATTTCGGACTTGTACTACCGAAAAGATTTTGAGGAATCATTTGATTTCCTCCTTGATGTTAACCACATTGTGGTATGAGTTTGAGATTATATTAGTCCATTTGGCTAATACGTATAGTCCGAGATCTCCTATTCGGGAGTATATACGAGATTAGGACTATATTGATGGAGATATACTTGCCAATGATATGAGGCAAGATTTTGATGGAATTTGATGAGTTTGATGTTTTTATGGAGTTTCTACTCGTTTTTCGGAGATGATAAGGGTTTAGCATCTTATACCATATGCCGATGACATGAGGCAATTCTTTTGATGATGTTGATGATTTCTTAGTGTGGCACGAACTAGCGGCTAGAAAACCGCTAAGTGAGAGCGTATGGTATGGGACATACGTTACCACTTTCCGGGTTACTATCCGAGAGTTGTTGACACATTCTGAGAGAACTACCAGTACTTAGAGTCCCGATCGGGTTAAGTAATACTTGACTCGATCACATTTGATGGCGAGGACTCAGCGGACACCGATTGGAGTGAGGTGCTCCAATCACTTTTGATGGCGGGTGTTCGGGGAGAATATAGATGACGTCATAGACCGGATTAATTCGAGATGAGGATTCCGGTCGAGAGATGGATATGGTACCATGATGGTGAACAGTACTGGTAAATAGCACGTGCAACATGCTTTTGCATGTAATAATTGGCTATTATGAGATTTCTTTTATGAGTTATGATGATTTCGATTTCACCATTTTTGATGTGTTTACCTAGCCTTATAGATGTAAATAAGGCAAATATGATTTCTTTGAGGATTTTGGTGATTTCAAATTTTATGGATTTATACTTGGGATTTATATACGACTTGAGAGATTTATTTATTCATGGATAATGTTTGAATGTTTTCCTTTATACCATATACATGAATTCCTTCAGATTAACCCAAGTATATGTATATGCAAACCACCATAGAGACATAGTGAAGTTACTTGATATCAACCCTAGATGTTCATACCTACTTATGTTATCCCGTTGCGAAGCTCTTCTCTTTACCTTATCGTATTCCTTTCTAACGATAAGATTCAGTTGCCTGACCCGTGTGTTTATCACTCGGGTCAGACCGAGTTGTTTCAGGTTAGCTATCAGTTACGGGACTTTGCTTTGATGCATCTGCTTGGATATCATCCTAGCACTTTTGTGGTTTATATTTCTTTCCGCTTGACTCTGATGTATTTATATTCGACTCCATGTATATAGTGTGGTCGAATACCACCTTTATTGTATTCATATTGTATTGTACTAAACATGTATCAGTGTATATGTATATATATGATGTTGATTACCGTTCTGTGATGTGCTTTATATTTAGTTATGCTATTTTGTTCTGATAGATCCGTTAGCCACCTATAGATTTGGATTAAGCATTTATTGTGTATGTCGATCCATTAAGATAGAAAAGAAAAATCATAGTGCATTTATCGACGTATTCAGTAGATGTTTAAGACAAAGTTATAGATGGTCGCCCTTAACCAACCCTAGTCTTCGCTTTAGTAGACAGAATTACTCATTAATTCTCTTTACTAAGGTGGGTCTCGAGGTGTGGCGTTATAGCATGGTATCAGAGCTGTGGTCAGAACAAAGTAGAATAAACACAGAACAGTACGTAAATCACAATACGTCGAAGTACAATACGAGTGAATCATTGTCCTTTATTCGAGCTTGTTTTCGAATCGTGCTTTGATTCTTTTTCGAGTTTTGGGATATGTTGAGATGGAATATGTCTAGGAATATAAATTGTATTCCGTAGTATTCCATAATTGAGTTTGATGTTATCTTATCTTATGAATAATCTTATTTGGGATTATTCTATACTTTTCTTTTTTGTCGACACGAGTGAGTTCGTATCGATGGAGTTGATCGATTTTTTTTTAGCATTCTTGTTGCATTCATTTGAGAGTCGTGAATCCTATTGAAGGGATCCACAATGATTAGCTCATTGTGGGCATTCTGAGATTTTTATTTGATGTTGCTTTTGTGAGTATTTGTTTGTTACTCACAATCTTGAGATGTATCTGATTTGAGATGGACTAACTTATTTGATGTTAAGCCCGATCCTTTTGTTGTTATAGGATCCTGTATTTATTTAGGCATCCTAATTTTATTGGGTTATTATTTCTATCACTTTGAAATGTTAATGATGATTTCGAAGTTTCTGTATTCGCTCTTGAATATTGAGATGTTGATGATATATTTCGAATTCCAATCAAGGAGAATTTGTTGAGTTTTGTAAGTCCGATTGGATTTGATATCCAATCGAGAAATCGAGTGTTGAGGTAACCTTATTCCAAGCTCTTAGCTCCTCGATTATCCTTCCACGAGGATATCCACTAAGGAATGAGGAGAGTTTCTAGATTATTCGAGTTTGACTGAGTTTATCATTCTACTTTGTTTGAGTGTTCTTTTCAGATAGTCAATCAATGTTATCCTTTAGCATTGCTCCATTTGAAGTAGTGATTCGTGGATTGTGTGCTTCTTCTCCTTCGAGAAGAATATCTTGCTTATCCTATATCTTGCTGATTTTTTTTTGAGTGGCTCTTGACATTGTAAGATTGACGAACACTCTATCTCCTTTTGATGATTTTGAGAATCGAGTATTCTGGGAAAATCTCGATGCATTCTCTTAATGTTCTTTGGTTTTATTTTTTTTAAAGCAATATATATATATATATATATATGTGAGTTTTAAAAAGAGAAATAGGAGTTTTGAGATATTTTAAAAATCAAAGAATGTTTTGAGAATATATTTATTTTAGTATTCTTTCATAGAAATAATTTTAGAGTGTTGGGTTATCCATCGAGTAGTTAAGAGTTTTGGTCGATACGCCTGATCAACGTTATCGATAGGAATCTCCTAAATGCTATGATGAGGCAATCAGACACAATGGTTTGTGTTTTAAAAATTGAGATTTTGAAAATAATATTTTAAGATTATATATTACATTTATTTTTGAATGGTAATTGTAGCCAATGATTTTAGAGACGAGTAACAGAGTCGCGAGGCAGTTTTGATCATTTGATCTACTCTGCAGCCAATGGATATGTCTATTATTGGAGATTCAATGGCGAGGCAATGCCATTTATTATTTATTTTGAAGTTGTAAAGATGAGAATATATGAGAATATTCTTCAGTTATACTTTATTGGAAGTATATTTTGAGATTTTTGAATCTATATTAGATACATTGGATATTTTAAGAGAAGAGTTACAAGTGTATTTAAAGATTGTTTTTAAAATATTTAAGTGGTTTAATAAAAAGAATAAAGAGAATTTAAACCCTTAATTTATTTTGAGGGATACTATTATGGCTTTACAAATCTCTTTGGAAATTAATTTTGAAGTAAGAGAAGAAATTTGGACTTTTAATTTGAGTTTTAAATTACTTACTAAGTAGTATAGTAAAGAGTTTGAAAATTTTCAAATGTTAAAAATTGAGACTTAAAATTTAAAAGATGTTGGGATTTAAAAATTCTGAATATCTTGGATTGAAAAGTAATTTGAGCTTATATCCTTATTTCTTGAGTATATTCTATCGTTGAGTTAATATCAACGACATGCCTTATCACGGTCGTTCGAGTTTGGTGGCCTTGCAAGAAGTCATTACGTGATTTATTCATCTTGTCTATTGCGTTTATCTTATTGTGAGGATGTTCTTTCCGCATTATTATGTAGAAAATCTTATTGATGATATTCTTTATTGCTTAGAGTTTGGGTTTAAGTCAGTTTGGTCCCGACTCTATTCGTAGAGTTTTGTGAAATCAATCATTTTCGATTGATTAATTGTTGAGCATCTTATTGAGTTTTTTTTTCGAAGATGGGATATCTTCGAAATTCTTTCAAGTTACTTGGAAAATTCGATGGTTTGCTAATCGCTATATAAGCATTTGATGGGCCATTGGATTAACCAAGGAAGTTTTACCTTGTTTCTCTCTACCATTCTATGTTGAGAATATGAATGGTTTGAGTTTCGAGCTTCTCTTTTATCCTTTGTCGATTGAATAAATTGTGTTGAATACAGATTTCCTCCAGAAATTGCGAGGACGCAATTTTTTTAAGAGGGGGAGTCTGTAACAACCCTGGTTGGAGATTACCGTAAATATTAAATTATAATGAATATTATAATTTAATATTGGAATTAATTGAATTAATTGAAAGAAAATGATGAATTATATTGTTTATTTGGAATAAACAATATAATATAAATAAATTTTGGGAGAACAATATAAAATAAGGTTTATTTCAAACTAAATGATTGAAGAAAATTTAAGATGAAGGAAAGATGAAGTAAACAACTTAATTGTGATCTTTGAGTTGGAAATTGTCATTGATGGAATTTAGTAGGAGCATTAAAGGAATATTGGCAATTTATTCCAATATTCTCCTTTTATTGTAAAATAAAAGGGAAAATAGAAGTAGAAAGATTTTATTGTATTAATAGTAATAAACATATGTGTGAGATAAAGTTGTTCCTTTATTTCATGAATTTTGAATATAGAGATGCAAATATATTCAATTAACATGTACGATTTGGCGATAATGTAATTTATTGTCAAATTGCATCTTTTCTTTGTTAAATACAAAGAAAATTGTTAAATAATTGTTTAATCATCATATGCATAATGAATTTGAATTTTTGGGCTAATGAATTGTAACAAAAATAAATTAATCACTCCATTTCGATGGTTGGAGTGGTTTGGAATAACTAATGGAATTTTGTTTGGGTTGGGGAAATCACATTGGTAATTTTAAAACCGATAATACATTTTATTGTAAAATAAAATGTAGGGAATAAGAAGAAAAAAATAATCTTCTTTGAGTATAAAAAAAATGATGGACAAGAGTAAAATAAAGTTTCTACTTTATTTCATGAATTTGAATGTAGTTAATTGACTACATTTGATTAAATTGATAATTTGTACAATATTGTGCCTGTTTGCCGATATTGTCATTTTATTAATTAAATATATATATAAGAATGAGTTAATAAAATAATTAATCATGATAACTATGATTAAAAATGTGAGAAATAATTTAATAATGTCTAAACCTGTATTTGTTTTGTTTTGGGTACATAACATCTTTTTATTTAACCAATTGTATTAAATTTGCAATTTATTTTGCAATTATGGGAAAATTGGATAAATTGAGTAATAAATGGAAATTTAATAACAAAATTGTTAAAACTTATGTTTTGATAATTTTATTAAAAACTAGATGACATAACGAATCCAACGCATCCAAAATCATTAAAAACGGAGTAAAAATGTAGAAGTTATGAAGATTTAAGCATTGTATAAGTGTAAATTGATCAACTTCATTATTTTTGTTAAGTAATTAATTTTGGGCCTAATTACCTAACCCATACACATTAGTCCTAATGAGAAACATCTAGAGAAAAAGTACGTTCTTCTTCTTCATTGTATACGGCTTCTCCTCAAAACTTCTGAAACTTAAAAACAATGGCTGTCTTCTCAAACCCTAGCCATAATTAACAAAATTCTTTGCTAAATCAATAGAAATTCGGGTCTAATTCAACAAGAAGGTAATCTCCATCCTTCTCTATCTTAAATTTGAGGAGAAATCTATATTTGTTTATTGTAATTCTTATTTTGTAATTTATCTTCTCTTGCATGCCTATTTTCAGCAATCATAGGTACGGCAAATCCGAATTCGAGTTGAAAACTTCCATCTTCAAGCCTAAATCATCATCTTTTTGCTGCTAATAGGTAAGCTAAGGCTTATAGCAACTGTAAGTGAATAAATTTCAGCAGCAAATAATCTCTTGCTTGAAATATTCGGTTAAATATGTTGAATTTTACCTCTATTCTATATTGATTGATGCTGAAAATGCCATGTCTTGTTTTGCTCATATCTGGCTCTTCCGCTGTCGGATTGATGCCACTCTTTTTTCAGATTGTAGAGGACTGATTATAGTTTGTTCATGTTAAATTTCATTGGGTTTTGAGTCCGTTTGGACCTTCTTAATTGCTGTCAAAAATGAAAATTCGAGAGGGATTAAGCCCAGAATATTCAAGTGGCTGGTTAGTGTTTTCGCCATAACTTTTGTGATACTTATCGGAATTTTGATTTCTTGGATGATCTGAAATCCTTGTGAAATATGAAAAACTTTTATGTTTTCAGTTTTGACTGATTTAGAAGTCTACATAGTGAAAAATTGGCATTTTCATCGCTGTCCTGTGTTGACAGGTAGCGCAAATAATTTCTTTCTCAGTAGTATTTCTATCATAACTTTTTCATTACTGATCAGAATATCAAAATTTATGAAGTTTTGGAAACCTGAGTCTGTTGGCTACAATTTTTGTATTTTGTGTTTTGTAGAATTTCGAAGTTTGCATGGTGGAAAATTGATGTTTTGCAATGTTGGTCTGTTATGAACTGCCCCAATATTGATGTAATTGTTCGACTTTGATGATTTCATTTGCATGCTTTTGCAAGAGTTTTACTACAAAATTTGATGCTAACATTTGATTCTTTTGTCCAGCAATGGACTAGTAAATTTAGAATGTGACTTGAATTTAAATTGGTTTTAAATTCAATTTAAAATTTGAATATCGGTTTTTGCCGATTAAATTGCAAATTGATGTTTTTTCTGAGTTTTAAAAATCCGAATAAATTGCATAAAATCTTCTAAAATCATGGTTTGAGCAATAAATGTTTTTATACATTTTTAAAGGTGTTTAAACAATTATTCTTTATTTTCTAGGCTTTCAAAAATCATTAAAATTCTTTAAATGATGGGTTTTCACTCAAAATCCTTTAGATAAATTTCTATAAATTGGTTTAAAATCCCATTTTCTCTAGTAAAATATATTATAATTAATATTATTTACTTTAATTACTTTGATGTTTTTTCGGACGTATAAGGAAATAAATTAAACGATTTAGTAAATCCGCGAGGTATGAGACTTGAGTATTTACTTTATCGGTTAATTTCGGACTTGTACTACCGAAAAGATTTTGAAGAATCATTTGATTTCCTCCTTGATGTTAACCACATTATGGTATGAGTTTGAAATTATATTAGTCCATTTGGCTAATACGTATAGTCCGAGATCTCCTATTCGGGAGTATATACGAGATTAGGACTATATTGATGGAGATATACTTGCCAATGATATGAGGCAAGATTTTGATGGAATTTGATGAGTTTGATGTTTTTATGGAGTTTCTACTCGTCGATGAGATGATAAAGGTTTAGCATCTTATACCATATGCCGGTGACATGAGGCGATTCTTTTGATGATGTTGATGATTTCTTAGTGTGGCACGAA
The DNA here is from genome assembly GCA_030765085.1 of Allium cepa. Lineage (NCBI taxonomy): Eukaryota > Viridiplantae > Streptophyta > Magnoliopsida > Asparagales > Amaryllidaceae > Allium > Allium cepa. The sequence continues at coordinate 227,652,841 of CM060939.1, forward strand.
CTAGCGGCTAGAAATCCGCTAAGTGAGAGCGTATGGTATGGGACATACGTTACCACTTTCCGGGTTACTATCCGAGAGTTGTGGACACATTCTGGGAGAACTACCAGTACTTAGAGTCCCGATCGGGTTAAGTAATACTTGACTCGATCACTTTTGATAGCGGGGACTCAGCGGACACCGATTGGAGTGAGGTGCTCTAATCACTTTTGATGGCGGGTGTTCGGGGAGAATATAGATGACGTCATAGACCAGATTAATTCGAGATGAGGATTCCGGTCGAGAGATGGATATGGTACCATGATGGTGAACAATACTGGTAAATAGCACGTGCATCATGCTTTTGCATGTAATAATTGGCCAATATGAGATTTCTTTTATGAGTTATGATGATTTCGATTTCACCATTTTTGATGTGTTTACCTAGCCTTATAGATGTAAATAAGGCAAATATGATTTCTTTGAGGATTTTGGTGATTTCAAATTTTATGGATTTATACTTGGGATTTATATACGACTTGAGAGATTTATTTATTCATGGATAATGTTTGAATGTTTTCCTTTATACCATATACATGAATTCCTTCAGATTAACCCAACTATATGTATATTCAAACCACCATAGAGACATAGTGAAGTTACTTGATATCAACCCTAGATGTTCATACCTACTTATGTTATCCCATTGCGAAGCTCTTCTCTTTACCTTATCGTATTCCTTTCTAACGATAAGATTCAGTTGCCTGACCCGTGTGTTTATCACTCGGGTCAGACCGAGTTGTTTCAGGTTAGCTATCAGTTACGAAACTTTGCTTTGATGCATCTGCTTGGATATCATCCTAGCACTTTTGTGGTTTATATTTCTTTCCGCTTGACTCTGATGTATTTATATTCGACTCCATGTATATAGTGTGGTCGAATACCACCTTTATTGTATTCATATTGTATTGTACTAAACATGTATCAGTGTATATGTATATATATGATGTTGATTACCGTTCTGTGATGTGCTTTATATTTAGTTATGCTATTTTGTTCTGATAGATCCGTTAGCCACCTATAGATTTGGATTAAGCATTTATTGTGTATGTCGATCCATTAAGATAGAAAAGAAAAATCATAGTGCATTTATCGACGTATTCAGTAGATGTTCAAGACAAAGTTATAGATGGTCGCCCTTAACCAACCCTAGTCTCCGCTTTAGTAGTCAGAATTACTCATTAATTCTCTTTACTAAGGTGGGTCTCGAGGTGGGGCGTTACAGATTTATTATTCCAAAATATAACTATTTTTCAATTTATTCCTTAACTTACCCATTTCCTTAAACTAAACTCCACTTCTCCTAAGTTTAGTTATATTCAAATTTTTATCTTATGTATTTATTTTATTAGCCATTTAATATATAAAAAATTAAATAACACCTTATTTATCCATTTAAATTCAATTACATCAAATGTATTATACTTTATTTACTTAACTTGAATTCATTCCTTTAAAAAATCAATTTCCAAAACAAATTTATATTCCACATTCCAACTTACCAAGTTATTTCTTTATATATATATATAACTTGTATAAATCACTAAAAATCATTTTAATTCATTTCAAATCAAAATAATACTATACCAATTTAAATAACTTAATTTTTTCCAGAAATATATATATATATATATATATATATATATATATATATATATATATAACACCACGGGTCTGTATAATGTTTTCTACCTAGGTCAAATGGTACGGATAATATATCATTTCAATCCGTAATTTACAAAGAAAAATCCAGGTTCTATCATTTCGAACCTTGCAATCCCAAGTTAAATAAATAACTAAATAAATAAATAGATATCGTTCAGGCCTATCATTTCAGCCCGTAACGATTTAATTCTACAGGGAACTTGCAGTGATAAACAGTAAATAAATAAATAGTATAACAACTTAAATGTAACAGTATAAAATATGACTGATGATGTGTCAAATTAATAACAGGGTTTTTAACATCATAAATTTATATCGCAGACAAGAAATATAAATATTCTACAATTACGCTTGTTATTAATTTACATATCTATAAGTACGTTTGTCAGGTGAGAATACTACCTCTATGCTGCTGAAGATTAGATTCAAAACTACGATAACCACACTGAAACAGCTTTGAAAGCACGATCAAATATTGGAAGATGAGACAAACTGATTTTGATCTTGAAAGAAGATAAATAAATAAAACCGAGTACACAAATTCCAATTACGGACAAAGCAAATTTTTAAATAAAACAAAATTGGAATGAGCTAAAATAAAATGAAAATTGACTCAAATTGCTTGACCCCTCCACCGCACGACTTGACCCATTAAAAAAAAGCCCAGCCTGCCCATTTATTTTTTCCAAATCAAAATTTACAAAATAAATTTATACTCCATTTTTTACCCTTTTTACAAAATATTATGACGTGTTAATAAAAAGGTGGCAAATCTTATGTGGGCAACATGCAATTCACGACAGTGATACATAAAGGTGGCGCATGCAATATTTATTTATTATATATATATATATATATTCTTTTTCTTTTTTTTCTTTTTTTCTTTTTCTTTTTTCTCTTTTTTCTCTACTAGGAAACAAGTAAAATATCAAAATCTCCAAACCAAAACAACTTTATACTGTTCTTACATATATCATATATCCTCATACGTAATGTTTCTAAATTTTAAAACACAGGTGACCAACAAAATAACGCGTACGGTCGGGAAATACTTCTTCCCTGAACACTCGCGTAAACAAAGTAGTGGAATTATCTAAAAAAAATAGGCTGGGCTAACCTAAGGTGGCGTACGCCATTTATATTATATATTTTTTCTTCAAATTGAAGTGCGCCTATACTCAAACAAGTATGCAGTGATACAATATACAGGTGGCGATAAGATAAATATTCAAGTGCTAGGCTAAAACTACATTAGAGATGCTCGGCAATGCACGGCCAGATCGGAGGGGAAGGAAGATAGGCGTTTGTCATGCGGTGGAGCAGTTTGAACAGAACAATGAAAAAAAGGAAATAAAGTTGTTGCCATTACCTGATGCTATTGATTCTCATGCATGCAAGGAAGAAGAGGAGAAACCAAATGCAGTGAATGACGGAATTTTTCATGCACTCGGTTTATATATACAGCATAGGGTGCGCAAATCAAGGGAGGAAAAAAATTTATTGGTAAACATTTGTACGTGTTAAATTAAGGAAGGAAATGCATTGATTTGATTGGAGCAATATTTGTAGGGGACATAAATTTTAATCAGTGGAGATTGCGTGAATTAAGGGGAAAGAAACGACAAGCACAAATATGTTTAAATGGTAAGGAGCATGAAATTTTGAACGTGTATAATTTAAAAGATGGAAACTTGCGGTGATTGAGACAAAACAATAGGCAAGCAAGGATTAATTGCATTGATTGAAAATAAGAGACGACAAGAATTTATTTGGCAAGCATTTGTACTCGTTTGAAATTATTAAGAAGAGATTGTGTTGATTAATAAAAAGAAACGACAAGAATTTATTGGAGCAAATAATTGCGGTGGGTATGAATTAATCAGCGAAAGAATACGGTAAACTATTATATTTTCTTTGAAAAGGATAAGGAAATTTGGAAAAAATTTGGACGTTTAATAATTTAGCAGAAAATTATGCGTTTGATATCGGTGGGAGAGGGAAAATGGAAAGTAATAAATTTTATTTCGGTAGGCTTTGCAATTTCAAATATTTTATATATGAACTTCAGGTTGCTAAAGTGGGAAAGCACAAATTAATGCGTGCGTAATTTAAGGCAAACACGGATTTAAAATTTTTGAACGCTAAAGGAAAAATGATTTTATGACGCCCCACCTCTATACCCATACTAGCCAAGGAAACTACGGGGTAATTTCGTCAACTAACACAGAGAATAAGGCTGTTGAGGAGCAACCATCTGTATAATTACTTTGTGCGAGTACCGATATGCCAGATAAAAACACAACTTTTCATCACAAGAGGAAATCTGACATACCGATGCAAACTCAAGGCTACTACACGGTAGCTATAATATCTTCGGAAACAAATATAGAAATAAGTATAACACAAATCAGTCATAGATATCCATATCACAAAGGCGGAAAAGGATATGAATATATAACACTTAAAAGTGTACATCAGAGTGGTGGTCAAACAAGATCCACAATATCACAAAAGAATAGTTACAAGAGCTTCACAAAAGAATGTATACATCAATGAGTCTATATCTCAAATGTATACAACCAAAAACTACTAATCTAAGTAGTTAGCCAAAAGTCAGGATAATAATAATCCTAGACGAGGAGTCAAGGAGAAGCATCTGTAACATCTCGGTCTGACTCGAGTATTATTTAACAAGAAAATAATAAATGGATCAGTCTACCTATAAATATCAGATGAAATGATATAAAATAAGAGATATGACAAAAACGTATGATAACCATAAAGCCATACTATGATAAGTATGTAATTGAAAATCAACAAGAGATTAATCAATATCACCAGAATCTTCTCAAAGATCAAAAAGAATGTCATACTCTTTATTTTTATTCACCAAACCATAAATATTGACAATTATATCAATGACAATCACAAAAGTTAATGACACATAAATTTACCAATGCACAAATATTGATAAAACTTATCAATGTAAATCACGAAAATTGGTGAAAACACAAATTCTAGAAATCATCAATGGAAATCCAGAAATCATGAAAAAGGGAGAGGCCTATCACAAAACGGGAGCATGAAAGCTCACCAACACGTGTATCACAAAATAGAACGCTATTCCATGGTTGCTAACCATTAATTTTGAGCCGAAGCTCCACAGAACGGCCCGAAGACCATGGTTCGCTACCCCACCAAATTGAGCAGAAGCTCCATAGAAACGGGGTTTAGTCTCCCTTGTAGACAAAGAGACATCGCACATTGCTAGTCTAAATCACAAAACAATCATCATCGATCATCAAGAAGTGTCAATTACACTAAGCTAGTAAATATATGAGCTTAGCTTCATGTCCTATAACCACTAGCTTAACTTAAATATTTACGAACAAATTGTAGATCTCCACTAGAAAATTGTCACAAGAGATTCAATCGAACAAGTCTAATAATTAATCGACGAAGTAAACGCAAGCGTTTCATACCACTTGTTTTACTAAGTCGTTTAATTAGATTTCTCATACGAGTGAGGTAAAGGTTTGTATATAATAGTAGATTGGAAAACGGTTTAAGAAACGAGCTTTGTTATAAAATAGTGTTAAAATCATTTTTATGAAAGAGTATTGATATTTACTACTAGCATTGAAAACCTTTATATTTTTAAAGTGACAAACCATAAAAATGATAGTAGAAACAATCAATCATTAAAATCCACATACGAAGACGTGAATCAAATCCAAAGAAACCGATAAAGAATCCATCGAAATGGATATTCAAAAATCCCTAAAAAGGAGTCAACAAAGTCGTAATAAATGATAACAACAAATAGGATCATCACGAATGGAATCAAATTAGAAATTCAATCCCAAAAGGCAAAGTGGGCTGAAACAGCAAAATCAGTTGACTGAACGGATATTTTAGTTGACTGAACAGAGATTTCAGTTGACTGAATCATGCTTGAAAACATTCTGTTTCCGGGTTCAGTCGACTGAACATAGATTTCTGTCGACTGAATCATGCCTGAAAACTTTCGGGTTCCACATTCAGTCGACTGAACAGAGATTTCAATCGACTGATTCATACCTAGATTGTTTTTCAGCCTATCCAAATGAAGAGCAAACTCTTCCAAAATGCAACCGGACGAACATTGGCTCTAAGGGCTTAAGCCAATCGGCAACCCGACCCTATATGCTCCTCGATGCATCACCAAAAGCATGATCAAACGTCCATAAAAGGATTTTCACACAAATTTGACTTAAAAACCCAAAAATTGGAATATTCACAAAAACAATCCAAATCAAGAGCAAATTCACATGAAGAGTTGTTAGGAATTCATACCTATCAACCAATGATAATTATAGTCATAGATGTGAATGAAAATCTCACCTTTAAACCCAAAACAAATGAAGAAGAAGCTATAGAGCAATGGCAAGGACAATCACTCTTCAATTCCAACCCAAAGAGCTTGAATCTAAGCTTAAAAGTGAAACATTTCCTAAATTAGTTTAGCAATTTCTGAAATTGGTAAGAGAATGAATTGGAGAAGAAGAAGATGAGGCTTACCACTGCTTCTTCTATAAATTTGGAGCTAGAACTTGATTTGCAAATGGAAACTAGGGGTTGGAGTTTTAATTTCCCATTCCTCTCTCCATTGTTGCTAAAGCTTGAGTATTAGGAAACAGAAGTAAAGTAATGAAGAGAAGAGGGTGAAGCTTGGGTCTAATGAGCTGAAACAAAACCAAAGCCCTAAGTGAAAAAGTATCAAAATTCTACTATCTTCAAACATATCGAAGTTTATACTCAAAATGATCGCAAACGTCATTTGAACTCCATGAGGGTGGTCTCGAGTCCTAATTTGATTGTTCGCAAAAATAGCTTTTCGAACAATAATCCGACTAATGATGAATTATTTTAAATAAAATATTTAAATACTCAATCGTAAAATATGCGGGTTGTTACAGACTCCCTTCCTTAAAGAAATTGCGTCCTCGCAATCTTGAGAAATAAATGAACAAAAAGTAACAACCACAAAAGCATATCAACACAAAAGAAGAAAGTTGGAATAAGAAGTTCACCTCAAAGAGCACGAGAAAGTAAATCCGGATGTGTTCGCTCGATGAATTCTCTGGATTCCCAAGAACAATCCTTAGGATTTGAGGACCATTGAACTTTCACAAAAGGAACATCTTTATTCCAAAGGTGTCTAATCTCCGAAGCAATGATACAAATAGGATGTTGCTCATAAGTCAAATTAGGCGAAACTTCAATTTCTTCCACAACACCGGGCTCAAGAATAGAATCGGAATCTCGAAGACATTTCCGTAATTGAGAAATGTGAAACACAGCATGAATAGCAGAAAATTGAGCCAGTAATGAAAGGTGATAAGCCACGGAACCAATACGTTCGGTGATGAGAAATGGACCAATATATGGAGGTGCTAACTTTCCTGATTGACTGAAACGTACAACACCCTTCATAGGTGATACACGAACAAACACAAAATCCCCCACAGAATATTCTAATTTCCTTCTTCAGTTATCGGCATAGGATTTTTGTCTACTCTGAGCTTCTTTCATCCTATGGCGAATAAGGTCAATCTTTTCTGTGGAATCACGAATAAAATCTGGACCTAAAAACAGCTTCTCACCGGCCTCAAGCCAACAAGAAGGAGATCGACATGGACTTCCATAGAGTGCCTCGAAAGGTGCTATACCAATAGAAGATTGGAAGCATTATTATAGGAAAACTCAACAAGAGAAATATGATCTTCCCAACTTCCACCAAAATCAAGAACGCACGCACGAAGAAGATCTCCAAGAGTTTGATTCACACGCTCGGTTTGTCCATCGGACTGAGGATGATAAGCGGTGCTAAAATTAAGGTTCGTTTCCAAATCTTTTTGAAGACTCTTCCAAAATCCACTAGTAAACAATGAATCACGATCACTAACAATAGAAGTAGGAACTCCATGTAATTTAACAATTTCTTTAATAAAGAGCTTGGCCAAAAGAGGAATGGTTCGGTTAGACCGAACGGGAATAAAATGGGCGGATTTAGTAAGTCTATCAACAATCACCCATAAGCTACCATGACCCGAACGAGAACGGGGAAGGCCGTCTATAAAATCCATGGAAATTTGATCACACTTCCAAATTGGAATATCTAAAGGTTGCAACAACCCACCAGGCCTTTGCCGCTCGGCCTTGACAAGTTGGCAAGGTATGCAACGCTTAACAAAGTTAGCAATATCTGATTTCATTCCATCCCAATAACAAAGTCGCTTCATATCCGCATACATTTTACTATTAGCGGGATGAGTGGTAAATTTAGAATGATGGGAATCTTCTAAAATATCTTTACGAAGATCACTAATATTTGGCATGATAAGTCTACCAAATTTTCGAATACCGCCACGAGAATCAATATTAAAGTCTTTCAAACTTTTAATACCAATTTTATCCCAACAACTTTGGCTAAGAAGAGCCAATTCGGGATATAGCTTTTGAGCTTCAAGAATGCGGTCTGAAAGAGAAGGATGAGCCTCAAGGCTACATAAAACAAGAGATGCATCCAAATTGGATTCACGATCTCGAATCTCACAAGTGGACAAAATTCATAGATCATTCCATTCGGATATCATCATAGAAACAACCGCTTGTTGCTTACGACTAAGTGCATCGGCAACGCGATTTCCCTTTCCGGGAGTGTAAAGAATATCAAGATCATATGATGCAATGAACTCGAGCCAATGTTGTTGACGCAAATTAAGTTCCTTTTGAGAAAATAAGTACTTCAAAGATTTATTATCGGTGTAAAGAGTAAATTTTTCTCCCAAAAGATAATGACGCCAAATCCGAAGGGCGAAAACAATAGCCGCGAGCTCTAAATCATGAGTGGCATATCTAGTCTCGGCTAGCTTCAATTGCCTAGATGCATAAGCAATAAAACATTCTATTTGCATGAGAACGGCTATCAAACCAACATGACTAGCATCGTTAAACAATAAAATCTTTATTCCCCTCGGGAATAACAAGAATAGGAGCATCAGAAAGGAGTTCTTTTAATTTCTGGAAAGAAGCTTCACATTTGTTCGACCAGATGTATTTAACTCCCTTCTTTTTCAAACTAATAAGAGGCACGGAAATTTTGAAAAAGTCTTTTATGAAACGGCGTTAATAACCTGCAAATCCAAGAAAACTACGGATCTCTATCACACTCTCCGGTCTCTTCCAATTTTGAATCGCTTCAATCTTTGAAGGATCTACGGAAATTTCGGATTCGGAAATGATATGACCGAGAAACTTCACCCGAGATTGCCAAAAGTGGCATTTAGAAAATTTTGCTTTCAATTGATTGCTCCTAAGAGTTTCCAACACAATCTGAAGATGCTTTTCATGCTCCTCCTCGGTTTTAGAATACACAAGAATATCATCAATAAAGATGAGAACAAATCGATCGAGGAAGTCTTTGAAAACTCTATTCATAAGGTCAACGAAATAAGCCGGAGCATTCGTTAAACCAACGATGTCAAAGGAATGCTATCCTCTACAATACGAAGCTGATGAAAACCGGTAGCCAAGTCCAACTGTGAAAAGACTCTAGCACCACTAAGTTGGTTAAATAAATCATCATTCCGAGGTAAAGGATATTTATTCTTGATAGTAAGATCATTAAGCTTGCGGTAGTCAACGCAAATCCTAAGTGTACCATTGGATTTCTTCCCAAAAATAGCCGAAGCTCCACAAGGAGAGGAACTAGAGCGAATAAATTGCTTCGTCTCCAATTTGGATAATTGTTTGCGCATCTCCTCATTTTCTTTATTGGACATACAATAAGGAGGACGAGTAATAGGTAAAGCTCCAGGAATTAGATTAATTCTGAATTCAATTGCTCTCTTAGGTGGTAATCCTAAAACGGGCACAAATATGTCGGAAAATTCACGAACAACGTGAATAAGAGAAATGACATCTTCCTCATCATCATTATCGTCATCATGAGGATTAAAAGAATATAAAGATGCAGCCAAGTTGGAATCCGAATCTTTAAGATCAATAGAAATCTGATTAACAGTTTGTGGATGTCGAAGATAAATAGTCCGCACACGACATAGGATATGAGCCTCATAACGGTTAAGCCAATCCATTCCCAAAATCAATCCAAAGCCTAAGTAGCGCATAACATGCAAATCGGCTCGGAAAGAAAAATCACACAAAATAATCTCGACATCTTTACAAAGCAAACTAATTATTGCGGATCGACCAACCGGATTCGCAATTCTCAAAGAAGTCATTAAAGCAACAACACTCAAAGAAAAAGTATCAACAAGTTCTTTTGATATAAAAGAATGGGACGCACCCGTATCAAAAGGAACTCGAATAGGATTATTACGAAATAAAATAATGCCATCAAGGATAGAATGAGAAATACATTGACCACGAGAAGTGTTACTAGGAGTTTGCACCACATTAAGCTTTCTCTCCTTCCTACCTTGAAGTTTGGGACATGCGAATAAATAATGGTCTGGGCTTTTGCAATAGCGACAAGCGCGGGGCTTTGAACACTTATTCGCATAATGGTCCTTAGAACCACAATTGTAGCATTGCCCACTACTAGAGGTAGAAGTCTTTTCCATCGATGTTGCTTGCTTCCCTTTCTTATTGGGATAAGGACCTTTGAACGTATTAGGCCTTTTCTTGTTGTTGAAGTTTGGTTTGGCACCCATAACTTCAACATCACTCTCCTTATCTTCCTCTTCAGGACGAAGAGTGATATCAATGAGTGTATCAAAAGAAACTTCTAATTTTAGAAGTAATGGATTCTTGAGATTTTTATTTAAGCCATAGACAAATCTTTGGTTCTTCTTCAATGGGATGTTTATGTATTCGATCCCGTATTAAGAAAGTGACTCGAAGGATGCGACATAATCTGCCATTGAGGATTCACCTTGAACAAGGTCTATGAAACGACGGGCCAATGTCACCTTCTTAGCTTCTAGCACAAACTTTAATTCAAATCGTTCTCGGAATTTCTCCCAAGTAAGATCCGCTTCATTTATTTCCGAAATCAGAAGCTCGTACCAGTCAAATGCTCTTTCTTGGAGCATACTTAAAGCCACTTGGACTCGATGAAGATCAATAAGATTCATGCGAGAAAAGATGCGATCGCAAGTTCTAAGCCAAGCCTGGACTTCAATAATGGTTTCAGAACCTTTGAATGGCTTCCCACCCAAGTTGGTATAATCGTTGCACAAGCGTGCAAATCCGGATTTAGGGTGAGAAGGCTCCAGAACGGGTCCGGCTGCTTGAGCATTCTTTACAAGATCAAGAAGTTGTTATTCAGACATAAATACTCCATCTTGGGGAGTAGCACTAGATTGACAGTTGCTGGGACGACCAGGTCTAACCATTTCTCTTCTTTAAGAAAGAAAGAAAGAAGAATAAAAAGGTTATTCACAATAGGATGAGACGGTACGAAGACTCGAATCAAATCCTAATGCACGACTCCTAATGTAACGACCCGGAATTTCTGTCAATTAAAATTTGAATATTTATTTGATTTTAAATATTAATAAGTGAAATTTTTAAGTCGAATAATTTATTTTTCGAATATATGGATTTAATTTATATTTAACTTGGCAATTTAATATTTGAAATTACAGAAATAATTGGAAATTGGGTTTAATATGATTAAAATTGATTTGTAAAATTTTATTTAAGCATATTGGAGTTATAGTGATGTTATAGAACTTTTAAAATTGAATTAAAAGTTAATTTGTGAAAATTGAATATTTTAATATTTAATTGACGAGTTAAAATAGCCAGTTTTCAAACAGTCTCGAATTTCGATGAAACTAGTTTCATCGGATCTATAATGTTATATTATTATATGGTTTCAAATTTCATGTCAATCGGATTTACCATTTGTCCGGGGCAAGCCAAAATGCATAGAAACTAGTTTAAATCGATTTAATTTAAATTTGATCGTTTATTGCCGTAACTCACACATATGATCGAATAGCTTCCGAAACCTATTCCATTGTGTCCGAAACGTGGGGTAAACCCTAGAAATGCCGGTCATCGCGCAAGATTTGGAGTTCGGAAAATTTCGATGAATAGTAATTTGGGCAATTTTCTATAAAAGGACTTCATAATTCACTTTTGCACTCAAGCCCTAGGGTTTTAAGCCGGCCGCCACTTTCATATGTCAATGGCCGAAAATCACTTATCTTCTCCCTCAATTTTCTTCCAATCCACACTTCAATTCGAAAATCTCTCAACTACAATATTGAAGAGGCCATCGAGCACTACGATTTCAACGGCTATGATCGTTTCTGGTGCTATAAATCGACGGCAAATTGGTCTCAAAGCAGCTGTATTCGAGCTTAGATTTCGAGGCGAATACGCGACTGGGTAACATGGGGTTCCAGCCGATGGTAGCTCACGTCATGGGCTTCGAATGGCCATAGTTTGATCGTCTCCAAGTCGCGTGTATGGCGTGCGATAATTTATGTATGGGGGACGGCATGGGTTCGGTCACGTAAAGGGACCTGGGGAGTTTCGGGTGGGAGAGAAGCAAGTTCGCGGCCTAGATTTCTCATCAAAGCAATGAACGGGCCGACGGGGGTTAGGTCAAAAGTTTGTAAATTTAATTATATTTTAAATCGTTCAGACTTTGTAATGCTATATCTTATTCATACGAGGTCGAAAAATTACGAAACAACTCGCATTGGGTTCGTATGGATGAGTACTACGCGATGGAACTGGATTGGAGTCATTTGGAGTAGTTTGAATTTCGGGTAAAATTAAACGTGCGTTTCATTTTATTCGAAATAAAACGCTACAACTGTTATCGGAAACTCAAGGTGAGAACTTCTCAATCAATCGAATTGTTTCTATTTAAATTTTAAATAGTTAGATTTAAAATTGCTTGTTTGTGTGATTGGATGATAATTTGTTATCTATTGTGTTAAATAGACATTATACGCCGTATATTAAGCGGAGATTATTTATTAAAAACATATACCGCGATAATTCCAACTTGTATGGAGTTGGTATTATATATGTACTTGGAGTTGAGTTCCCACATTGTATAGCGGATGAGACCCTATTGCACCGCATAATAGCGGATAGTATTTTATAAATCCCATATATCGCGATATTTTGTCTTGAAGCGGAATAGGTATTGTGCTAACATCTTTGGATGCAGGGAAACAGGTTGGAGGGATCCAACTGGATTCCTCAAATGATTGAATTGGTTTCAATATTTTGTGTTGATCTATTTATTGATCTATTTATAATCTGCGTGATTATCTTTGTGATTGAAATAGTTAAAGGCTAAATTTTATCCGAATATATTTTTGGTATCATTAGATGCTCAAAATAAATAAAATTTGATTTTTGAAAATTTAAGTTGAGAATTCATAATAAAAATTTAACAAGTTTTTATAAGTGTTAAAATGGAATATAAATGGATTTTCTAAGTGAATGAAATCTATATATTTATAAGTTGTGAAGTCATAAAATGAATGGATTTTTGGTAAAATAAAATATTTATAAGTAATTAACTTATAAATTGGATTTTTGCGTGTAAATGGAATATGGATAGAATTTGTTAATAAAGTGGTTTTATAAGTTGAAGTTGTTATAAAAGATAAATCGAACTTATAAACGTTGTTATAAATTCGAAATCGACTTATTTTAATAAGTTTAATTATTATAACTTATTAAAGGAAATATATTCACGATTTTGGACTTGTTTTGGGAAAGTGATTTTAAATAGAATTGAAACGATTTAAAGATGTTTTAAAATATATAAAGTCTCGAAACCATACATTTCAACATTCATTGTTGAAATAGACATTTTCGAGAAATAGAAGGAAATGGTGGACTATAACACTGTTGTTATAGTAAATGATTTCCGAAAGGAAATGTTTATATAGTATTGGGATTTATATATCTATCTTAACTTTGAATCCCTATACTAATGATTTTGGGTTATCGTAACGTTGTTTTACGCAACATTCGTTTTGACTCAAATAAATGTGTGTAAGAGAATGTTTTCCTTAAAGAATAAATTATACACTTAATTGTGAATTAAGTGTATTGAATATTTTCTGAGTATCGAAAATAAATAGATTCGTGAATTACTTATTTGTAAATAAGTATGGAAATGTTTTTCCAATATGAAGTGAATGTTTTGAGATTTTATCTTTTAAAGATAAATTGAAAATGAATATTAGAAATCGATTTAAAAATCGTGTATTCATAGATATTTTGAAAATGTAAATTCAATATAGAATTTATAAAAGAAAGGGAAATTTGTTTAAAAATAAACATTGATTTATTTTTGAAGTGTGGAAATTAATTTACGGATTTAGAGCGTAAATTTATTAAATTGGTAAGGATTTATTTAATTGGTTTAAATGAACCATTTTGGAATGAAAGTTGTAAGGGTGTAAATTTATTTGAAATTGGTTTTAAATGGTTGAAGTGTGGAAAATATATATCTTGTAAAGATATTTTTGGAAAATAAATAATTTGGGAAATTATTTGAAATCGGGTGATGTTGTGTGATGCCCCACCTCTATACCCACGCTAGCCAAGAACACTACGGAGTAGTGCTGTCAACTAGCGCGGAGAATAAGGCTGTTGAGGAGCGACCATCCATCTAATTGCTTATCACAGGGTGGCTATAAATAATCTTCGGAAACAAACGTAGAAATAAGCATAACGCAAATCAGTCACAGACATCCATATCACAAAGGCGGAAGAAGATATGAATATATAACTAACACATGAAAGTGTACATCAGAGTAGTGGTTAAAAGATCCACAATAATACAAAAGAATAGCAACACGTGCTATACAAAAGAATACAACTATGAGTCTATATCTCAAGTGTATACAACAAAAACTGCTAATCTAAACAGTTAGCCAAAAGTCAGAGTGATGAATCCCTGGGAAGAAGTCTAGCAGAAGCACCTGTAACATCTCGGTCTGACCCGAGTATTATTTAAGAAAAATAATAAACGGGTCAGTCTAGCTATAAATATCAGATGACAAGATATAACATAAAAGATATGGCATAAACATAAAATATCCATAATGACATACCACTATAAGTATGTAAATAATGATCAACAGAAGATCAATCAATAAGAGATAATCGATATCACAATAATCTTCTCAAAGATTCGGAAAGGGCATCATACCCCAAACTTGTACTCATAACAAGTTAATGACATAAATTCTAGAAATCAATGCAAGAAGTCCAGAAATCATAGAAAAGAGAAAGAGGCCTATCACATGACGGTCCGAAGACCAAGGGGAGCTACCCCACATGTGTGAATGGAATCACACAGATTAAGGTCCAGACTAACCAAAAAGCAAAAAAGGCATGTGTGAGTGGAATCACACAAGTGGTGTTTAATCTAACCTCGCAACAAGAGACATCGCACAGTTGCTAGTATAAAGCATCATAATGATCGTCATGATCAACGAGAAGTGTCAATTACACTAATCTAGTAAATATAGAAGTTTAGCTTCATGTCCCATAACCACTTGCTTAACTTAAATATTTACGAACAAACTGTAAATCTTCACTAATAAAATTGTCACAAGAGGTTCAATCGAACAAGTCCAAGAATTAACCGACGAAGTGAACGCAAGCGTTTCATACCACTTGTTTTACTAAGTCGTTTAATTAGATTTCTCATCCGAGTGAGGTAAAGGTTTGTATATACTAATAGATTGGAAAACGGTTTAAGAAAAGAGCTTTGTTATTAAAAATAGAGTTGAAATTGTTTGTTAAAAGAGTTTTGATATTTACTACTAGTATTGAAACCTTCATATTATAAAATGACAAAACACAGAAGCAATTATATAAACAATCAATCACAAAGATCGCATACGGAGATGTGAATAAGATCCAAGGAAACCAGCTCAATGTTTTTCAGATAAGATCCCCTACGGAGGGGGGTTCCAGGGGGGTGGTAACCCCCAAGGTGGGGGTGCGGGGGCAACGCGACTTAATGGTTGCGACCTAGGGGTCAAGCGACTTAGTGGTTGTGACCTAGAGGTGTTCGCGACCTAACGATGACTCACGACCCAACATGGCCGACTTAACAGAGGTCGCGACCTAACAGGATAACTCGTGACCGACTTAAGAGTTGCGTGACTGAAGGGCTGCACGACTTAAGGGTTGCACGACTTAAGGGTTAGGCAAGGAGCGACCTAACGAGATAAGGTCCAACGACCTACGAGTTAAGGGTCCAACGACCTATCGGGATAACTCGTAACCGACTTAAGAGTTGCGTGACTGAAGGGCTGCACGACTTAAGGGTTGCACGACTTAAGGGTTGCACGACTTAGGGGTTAGGCCAGGAGCGACCTAACGAGATAAGGTCCAACGACCTACGAGTTAAGGGTCTAACGACCTATCGGGATAACTCGTAACCGACTTAAGAGTTGCGTGACTGAAGGGCTGCACGACTTAAGGGTTGCACGACTTAAGGGTTGCATGACTTAAGGGTTAGGCCAGGAGCGACCTAACGAGATAAGGTCCAACGACCTACGAGTTAAGGGTCCAACGACCTATCGGGATAACTCGTAACCGACTTAAGAGTTGCGTGACTGAAGGGCTGCACGACTTAAGGGTTGCACGACTTAAGGGTTGCACTACTTAAGGGTTAGTCCAGGAGCGACCTAACGAGATAAGGTCCAACGACCTACGAGTTAAGGGTCCAACGACCTATCGGGATAAACGACTTAACTCCGAACGAGCTAAAAATGGCCAGAACGACCTAGGGTTAACTCGTAAACGACTCACGACCTATGGATGAACGACTTAACTCCGAACGAGCTAAAAATGGCCAGAACGACCTATCGTTAACTCGTAAACGACTCACGACGTATGGACGAACGACTTAACTCCGAACGAGCTAAAAATGGCCAGAACGACCTATCGTTAACTCGTAAACGACTCACGACCTATGGACGAACGACTTAACTCCGAACGTGCTAAAAATGGCCAGAACGACCTAAGTGCAGAAAATTCACCAAAACGCTAAAAATTGGAGTTTTTCGCCAATCCAATCCAAACCAAATGCTAACATGCATGCAAAAATGATAGGGAATCATTCCCAACAGTACAATATAGTTATAGGATAGAATTGTGAGATAAAAATCTCACTTTTGCACAAATTCAATGAAGAAGGAGCTTGAAACAATGGAGAAGCAACTACAAGCTAGAATCCAATGTCTTCACTTTGATTTTGGAGTTGAATGATGGATTTAAAGTTGAAACCTAAGCTTGGAGTTTTAATTTCCTCCTCCACTCACCATTAATGCAAAAGCTTGGTTATTAGGAAATTTATGAAGAGTGAGAAGAAGGAAGGGGGTTTGGGCTTGAGTTATAATGGCAATCTAACCCAAAGTCCAAAGCGGGAAAAGTTAGTGAAATTCCACTAACTCCAAACCTACCAATGTTTATACTTAAAAAAATTATAAACGGCATTTCGAACTCAATGGAAGTGGTCTCGAGTCCTAATTTGACCGTTTGCAAAAAGTAGCTTTTCGGATTAATATCCAATCAACGACAAAATATTTAAATAAAATATTTAAATATAAAATCGATAAATATGCGGGTTGTTACATGTTGTGAATATTGATTGATAGTTAAATAATCGACTATCAATATTGACCTTTAAATAGGTATTTGTTTGTGAATTGGTTGAAATTGAATGCTACATTTATTTTTAAATTATTGCACTCGTTATTCGGATTACCCATTCCGAATAGTGATACGACGTAATGGATAGCATTGAAGACCGGTGGTGACGACCGGGTATTTGTGAAAAAGATAGGATGACCTATCGATTGTCTCTGCACCGTTAGCTACGGTATGGAGATTTCCTTTGTGATGGGAAATTCGATCGGGATTGTGAATAACCGGATTGCACGGGCTTCTTTGGAAGTGCCTTCGGTTCTGTTCGAACCCGCAACAGACTTGTATGGTTACATGTCTGACATTACATTTTGAGATATAAAGCAGAGTTCTTTCAAATACATTTCCGTTGGTGGCGGAGAATTTATTCTCTTAGCTTAACACCCTTAGAGGTTATGTAGTTGAAGGTTATCAGCGATATATTCCCAATTTGGTAACGTGGCATGCTGAGTGTTGCTGTGTGATGATTATTTATTGATCATTTGTTGATCAAAGCGTGGCTTTGTGAAAAAGCGTAGCTTTGTGGACGAGACTTCGTCAGAACTCACACCCCGAAAATGGTCAAAACAGGAATATGCGGCAAGGTTATGAGGGTCGCGTCCTTTAGGGTATGTCATTTCCTTCTGCAAAGGGTGGTATCATGGTATGGAGCCCAGATACTTACTCATGTTGACACACTATATTTATTACTGTGTGATGTTGGTTGTCGAGCGCTCGGATAAAGGTCCAAAAGGACCGGGGGGTGGCATATTCGTGTAGTAGTTACCTAGTTACAGAGGTAACCCGACCTTGTGTTGGCAGAGATCTAACCGTAACGTTAGGTTCTCGGGACGTCCTGCCATAGGCAAACCTATTGACAGTCGGAAGTTCCTTAGCCTGACCATTTGTTGGAAATCCAAATAAAACAATACGCATCTTGTACGGTTTTAGTTGTATTACCTGCCATGGAATGTGGCGGTAACCTGCTATTGAACATGGTAGCTATAGTAGGCATACGATAATGGTCGTATGTTGGCTAAGATTTATATCTTTACTTTCAAAATGAATTTTCCTACACTATGCACTAGTAATAATATCAAATGTTTCTTTTTAATGCGCATCAAGCATCTTTGACTATCATAAGGAGAAATCTCCTCCGTTTCTGCATTTGCATTGTGTGTGTGTGCGGGAGGCCTTATGGTAGTTTCATTTTCCAAAAGCATTGCAGATATTTTTCACTTATATTGTTGTTATTTTAAAGATAAATAACTGTTTTAAGTTCTCACACTAGTCCCATGACTGACCTGGTGTTTGTTGTTCTCTTCCTAAACTCTGGGTGCCCATAATTTTCCACACGGGCAGTCTAGAGTCAGGTTATCAGGTCATTTTGGATTCAGAAGTGCTATGGAGCTCAAGTGGCGAGCTGGATGGTGAGACGTATTACGTGTATATGATATTATGTTTTCCGCTGTGTATTTCACTTGTAAGGACACGTTTGTATAACTGTCCATTGTCTAGTTGTGCTGTATATTGTTGTTGTATACTCTGATGATGATGTGATATAATATAATAACTGAGACAGTTCTTTGTTTTAAAGATTATTCATTTATCTATTATATGTTGTTCCGCTGCGATATGTGAGATTCTGATATTGTTTCTGTTCTGTTTTTTTACTTCTTCTATCGTTTTCTTCTACCTCATCTTTTTAACCCTAACAATTCGGTTTTCCGGCATTCGATTATGCGGCATTTGATACAGTGGACGTAAGAATGCCGACCTTCGGATCCCGACAAAAATCGATATGTTACAAGTGGTATCAGAGCATATGGTTAAGTGACAACATTGGCTCTGTTGGGTGTTACTCATTAGAGGTAGAGTCAGTAGTACTCTAGAATAAGTTTGAGTGTAATAATACCTATGAGCACGTATTTGCTAGTGAATATAAAATTGTTTTATATTGTGGTGATTGGTTTGTGCAGTGGTATATGGATTCTGGTCGGTATAGTTTGTACAACTCTATCGATAGGGAACTCTAAACACTTGTTCAGAACAATTCGGCACGATATCATTTTAAATTGGGTAAATGAAATAATTTTACCTCAATTTTATTTTTATATAAAGGAAATAACTTTTCAGAAATTATTAAAGTATATGTAAAATTGAATTGTTTGATTGTTGAAAATGTAAGAGAATATATAAGTGAATCAAAGTTGTTTGAGTAAGTTAAATAAAAACAACATTTGTAAAAGAATGAATTGTATAAGCAAATGAATTATAAGTATGGAATTATAATTAAAATGATTTACCATTGTAAAATAATCTTATATATAAATAGTGAAATTATATGAGGAAAAAAAATTTATAAATGTGATTTATAAATAATGTAAAGGAAAATTTTAAAAATAATTTAAAGCATTGGATTCACTATTGTTACTGGGAAATAATAAGGGTGATGACTGCAGCATCATCAGTATCATTTTCAAGTTTCTGTGTGATTGATTTGCTACCATAGTAAATTGAAACTGAAGTTTTGTTGTGATAAACAAATTTGAAATTGAAAATCCAAGTTGAAATTGATAAATATATGTAAAACGAGTTTTGAACTTATATTATGAGATAAAAAATTTAGCTTTGGTAAAGTTAAAGAATTTGAGTTGGCATAAGAAAACATATGATTTGGAATTTAACTAAAGGGAGTTAAATAAATTAAATCAGATTTGGAAGTTTAAATCAGTAAGTTGTATAACTTATAAAGTGAGAAGATGTAAGTGAAACCAAATGATAAATGGTTAAATAATTTTGATAAGCAAAACGAGATATGAATTTGAATAAGTGATGAATTTAACTTAAGTAAAAGTTAAAAAGAATTTACTTTAGAATTGGAGTCTGAATTGGATTGGTAAGTGGAAATTTAAGTTAAGCTAAACAAATGATGAATTGAAATGGAATATAGCTTAAGTAATATTGAATAAAGTTGATTTTGGTATCTAAGTAAAATAATGAAATGAAGTTATGAATGTGAACTTGACTATATAAATAAAATTCAACTTTATTTATAAGATGAATTAGCAATTGAGTAATAAATGGATTGAATGTTAATCAATCGAATGTAAATAAGTTGATATGAAATAATGAATTTAAGTGTGAATTCATTAAAAGCTAATGTTATTGGAAGTTGAATAATTGAATGAAAATCAATTTAATATACACCAATTGGAATTAAAAGTGTTAAACCAAATTGAATGTAAATTAAATAATTTGGTTATGTTGAATATACATTGGTTGTTATTTGATTGTTAATTAACTGTGTATATTTCATTAAGTGTTAATGAAGTTGAATTGATAAAATTGAAATCTATGTAATCAATTCAAATTGGAAGAAAATGAATTTGAATAGAATTGAATTTGATTAGGAAGTGAACTAAAACGAAGGTAAATTAGTGAATGTGAACTAATTGAATAAAATGAATGAATGAATATTTATAAGATCCAATGTCAACAAATCAAATGTGATTAAATTGGAAACCAATTCAATGAATATTAATGAGAAGTGAATGTATATTGGTTTGATATGGATTTGTTAGATGATAGTTGTTTGGTGGTTGCATTTGTTGTTTTTTGTTGCATTTGCTATATTGGCATATGTAGTTGTTGTAATGATATATGTTGTATATTGATATTACTTTCATATATGCACGTTTCTCATGGTTTGTTGAGTGTTTAGTAGGTGCGGATTGCGCTTGCTTCTCATTTGGAGCTCGCTTTCGCGCTATATTAGCCGTGTACGCTCGCTAACAATAAATAAGGTACATATCTCGGATTACATACTGTACTTTTACACTTTTTTCCCTGCTGGATGCCTCATCACTTGATGAGATGTATATTTGTGATAAATATACTGTCATTTTTCTTTTTTCGGATCGAGCCGCGCAAAGAAGACTTTGGCGAATTTTTTCCGAAAATTTAATGCGTTAGAAAATTTTTGGGAATTTTGGAAAATTTTGAAAACTATAACTAAGTATGATTTGAAAACTTAGTAAAGTTATTATGTGAAGTTTAACTATGAATTTTGGGAAAGTTAAACACTTAAGAGATTTGTGAATCAAATTTGAACGGGTTGTTTGAAAAGTTATTGGATTTCGAAACTCTTTCTTAATTGGCAATTTCGAGGTCGAAATTCTTTTAAGGGGGGAAGTTTGTAACGACCCAGAATTTCTGTCAATTAAAATTTAAATATTTATTTGATTTTAAATATTAATAAGTGAAATTTTTAAGTCGAATAATTTATTTTTTGAATATTTGGATTTAATTTAATATTTAAATTGGTAATTTAATATTTGAAATTACAGAAATAATTGGAAATTGGGTTTAATATGATTAAAATTGATATTTAAAATTTTATTTAAGCATATTGGAGTTATAGTGATGTTATCGAACTTTTAAAATTGAATTAAAAGTTAATTTGTGAAAATTGAATATTTTAATACTTAATTGACGAGTTAAAATAGCCATTTTTCAAACAGTCTCAAATTTCAACGAAATTAGTTTCATCGGATCCGTAATGTTATATTATTGTATGGTTTCAAATTTCGTGTCAATCGAATTTACCGTTTGTCCGGAGCAAGCCAAAACGCATAGAAATAAGTTTAAATCGATTTAATTTAAATTTGATCGTTTATTGTTGTAACTCGCACATATGATCGAATTAGCTTCCGAAACCTATTCCATTGTGTCCGAAACGCGGGGTAAACCCTAGAAATGCCTGTCACCGCGCGAGATTTGGAGTTCGGAAAATTTCGATGAATAGTAATTTAGGCAATTTTCTATAAAAGGACTTCTTAATTCACTTTTGCACTCAAGACCTAGGGTTTTAAGCCAGCCGCCACTTTCATATGTCATTGGACGAAAATCACTTATCTTCTCCCTCAATTTTCTTCCAATCCACACTTCAATTCGAAAATCTCTCAACTACAATATTGAAGAGGCCATCGAGCACTACGATTTCAACGGCTATGATCGTTTCTAGTGCTATAAATCGATGGCAAATTAGCCTCAAAGGAGCTGCGTTCGAGCTCAGATGCCGAGGCGAATACGCGACTGAGACACGTGGGGTTCCAGCCGAAGGTAGCTCACGTCATGGGCTTCGAATGGCCATAGTTCGATCATCTCCAAGTCGCGTGTATGGCGTGCGATAATTTATGTATGGCGGACGGCATGGGTTCGGTCGCGTAAAGGGACCTGGGGAGTTTCGCGTAGGAGAGAAGCAAGTTCACGGCCTAGATTTCTCATCAAAGCAATGAACGGGCCGATGGGAGTTAGGTTAAAAGTTTGTAAATTTAATTACATTTTAAATCGTTCAGACTTTGTAATGCTATATCTTATTCATACGAGGTTGAAAAATTACGAAACAACTCGCTTTGGGTTCGTATGGACGAGCACTACGTGATGGAACTGGATTGGAGTCGTATGGAGCTAGTTTGAATTTCGGGTAAAATTAAACGCGCGTTTAATTTTATTCGAAATAAAACGCAACAACTGTTATCGGAAACTCAAGGTGAGAACTTCTCACTCAATCGAATTGTTTCTATTTAAATTTTAAATAGTTAGATTTAAAGTTGCTTGTTTGTGTGATTGGATGATAATTTGTTATTTATTGTGTTAAATAGACATTATACGCCGTATATTAAGCGGAGGTTATTTATTAAAAACATATACCGCGATAATTCCAACTTGTATGGAATTGGTATTATATATGTACTTGGAGTTGATTTCACGCATTATATAGCGGATGAGACCCTATTGCGCCGCATAATAGCAGATAGTATTTTATAAATCCCATATACCGCGATATTTCGTCTTGAAGCGGAATTGGTATTGTGCTAACATCTTTGGATGCAGGGAAATAGGTTGGAGGGATCCAACTGGATTCCTCAAATGATTGAATTAGTTTCAATGTTTTGTGTTGATCTATTTATTGATCTATTTATAATCTGCGTGATTGTCTTTGTGATTGAAATAGTTAAAGGCTAAATTTTATCTGAATATATTTTTGGTATCATTATATGCCGAAAATAAATAAAATTTGATTTTTGAAAATTTAAGTTGAGAATTCTTAATAAAAATTTAACTTTGGAATTTATTCATTTTAAATAAATAAACGTTGAAAAGTTTATGTTATAAAATTATGATTTTTGCGAAATATAACCGAAATGTGATTTTTGAAATAAGTAGTTGATTAATTTATAAAATGGTTTAAATTGGGATTTTTGAATTATTATAAATGATTTATATAAAATATTTATAAAATTGATATTTATAAATTAAAATATTGGAATTATAAAACAAGTTTTTATAAGTGTTAAAATGGAATATAAATGGATTTTATAAGTGAATGAAATCTATATATTTATAAGTTGTAAAGTCATAAAATGAATGGATTTTTGGTAAAATAAAATATTTATAAGTAATTAACTTATAAATTGGATTTTTGCGTGTAAATGGAATATGGATAGAATTTGTTAATAAAGTGATTTTATAAGTTGAAGTTATTATAAAATATAACTCGAACTTATAAACGTTGTTATAAATTCGAAATCGACTTATTTTAATAAGTTTAATTATTATAACTTATTAAAGGAAAAATATTCACGATTTTGGGCAGTGAATAATATATTAAAGAAATGTTTTGGGAAAGTGATTTTAAATAGAATTGAAACGATTTAAAGATGTTTTAAAATGTATAAAGTATCGAAACCATAGATTTCAACATTCATTGTTGAAATAGACGTTTTCGTGAAATAGAAGGAAATGGTGGACTATAACACTGTTGTTATAGTAAATGGTTTCCTAAAGGAAATGTTTTATATAGCATTGGGATTTATATATCTATCTTAATTTTGAATCCCTATACTAATGATTTTGGGTTGTCGTAACGATGTTTTACGCAACATTCGTTTTGACTCAAATAAATGTGTTTAAGAGAATGTTTTCCGTAAAGAATAAATTATATGCTTAATTGTGATTTAAGTATATTGAATATTTTTTGAGTATTGAAAATAAATCGATTCGTGAATTACTTATTTTTAAATAAGTATGGAAATGTTTTTCCAATATGAAGTGAATGTTTTGTGATTTTATCTTTTAAAGATAAATTGAAAATGAATATTTAAAATCGTGTATTCATAGATATTTTGGAAATGTAAATTCAATATGGAATTTATAAAAGAAAGGGAAATTTGTTTAAAAATAAACATTGGTTTATTTTTGAAGTGTGGAAATTAATTTATGGATTTGGAGCGTAAATTTAATAAATCAGTAAGGATTTATTTAATTGGTTTAAATGAACCATTTTGAAATGAAAGTTGTAAGGGTGTAAATTGATTTGAAATTGGTTTTAAATGGTTGAAGTGTGGAAAATATATATCTTGTAAAGATATTTTTGGAAAATAAATAATTTGGGAAATTATTTGAAATTGGGTGATGTTGTGAATATTGATTGATAGTTAAATAACCGACTATCAATATTGACCTTTAAATAGGTATTTGTTTGTGAATTGGTTGAACTTGAATGCTACATTTATTTTTAAATTATTGCGCTCGTTATTTGGATTACCCATTTCGAATAGTGATACGACGTAATGGATAGCATTGAAGACCGGTGGTGACGATCGGGTATTTGTGAAAAAGATAGGATGACCTATCGATTGTCTCTGCACCGTTAGCTACGGTATGGAGATTACCTTTGTGATGGGAAATTCGATCGGGATTGTGAATACCCGAATTGCAAGGGCTTCTTTGGAAGTGCCTTCGGTTCTGTTCGAACCCGCAACAGACTTGTATGGTTACATGTCTGACATTACATTTTGAGATATAAAGCAGATTTCTTTCAAATACATTTCCGTTGGTGGCGGAGAATTTATTCTCTTAGCTTAACACCCTTAGAGGTTATGTAGTTGAAGGTTATCAGCGATATATTCCCAATTTGGTAACATGGCATGCTGAGTGTTGTTGTGTGATGATTATTTATTGATCATTTGTTTATCAAAGCGTGGCTTTGTGAAAAAGCATAGCTTTGTGGACGAGACTTCGTCAGACCTCACACCCCGGAAATGGTCAAAACAGGAATATGCGGCAAGGTTATGAGAGTCGCGCCCTTTAGGGTATGTCATTTCCTTCTGGAAAGGGTGTATCGTGGTATGGAGCCCAGATACTTACTCATGTTGACACACTATATTTATTACTGTGTGATGTTGGTTATCGAGCGCTCGGATAAAGGTCCAAAATGACCGGGGGTGGCATATTCGTTTAGTAGTTACCTAGTTACAGAGGTAACCCGGCCTTGTGTTGGCAGAGGTCTAACCGTAACGTTAGGTTCTAGGGACGTCCCACCAGAGGCAATCCCATTGACAGTAGGAAGTTCCTTAGCCCGACCATTTGTTGGAAACCCAAATAAAACAATACGCATCTTGTACGGTTTTTGTTGTACTACCTGCCATGGAATGTGGCGGTAACCTGCTATTGAACATGGTAGCTATAGTAGGCATACGATAATGGTCGTATGTTGGCTAAGATTTATATCTTTACTTTCGAAATGATTTTTCCTACACTATGCACTAGTAATAATATCAAATGTTTCTTTTTAATGCGCATCAAGCATCTTTGACTATCATAAGGAGAAATCTCCTCCGTTTCTGCATTTGTATTGTGTGTGTGTGCGGGAGGCCTTATGGTAGTTTCATTTTCCAAAAGCATTGCGGATATTTTTCACTTATATTGTTGTTATTTTAAAGATAAATAACTGTTTTAAGTTCTCACACCAGTCCCATGACTGACCTGGTGTTTATTGTTCTCTTCCTAAACTCTGGGTGCCCATAATTTTACACACCGGCAGCCTAGAGTCAGGTTATCAGGTCATTTTGGTTTCAGAAGTGCTATGGAGCTCAAGTGGCGAGCTGGATGGCGAGACGTATTACGTGTATATGATATTATGTTTTCCGCTGTGTATTTCACTTGTAAGGACACGTTTGTATAACTGTCCATTGTCCAGTTGTGATGTATATTGTTGTTGAATACTCTGATGATGATGTGATATAATGTAATAACTAAGATAGTTCTTTGTTTTAAAGATTATTCATTTATCTATTATATGTTGTTCCGCTGCGATATGTGAGATTCTGATATTGTTTCTATTCTGTTTTATTTACTTCTTCTATCGTTTTCTTCTACCTCATCTTTTTAACCCTAACAATTCGGTTTTCCGGCATTCGATTATGTGGCATTTGATACAGTGGACGTAAGAATGTCGACCTTCGGATCCCGACAAAATCGATATGTTACACCTAAGATAGACTTAGGACGATGATCCTTGTTAAATTATTCTACATTGTTCTAAAGTTTAGCTCTGATACCATTCTGTGACGCCCCACCTCTATACCCATGCTAGCCAAGGACACTACGGGGCAATGCCGTCCACTAGCGTGGAGAATAAGGCTGTTGAGGAGCGACCATCTGTATAATTACTTTGTGCGAGTACCGATATGCTAGATAAAAATACAACTTTTCATCACAAGAGGAAATCCGACATACCGATGCAAACTCAAGGCTACTATACGGTGGCTATAATATCTTCGGAAACAAATATAGAAATAAGTATAACACAAATCAGTCACAGATATCCAAATCATAAAGGCCGAAAAAGATATGAATATATAACAATTAAAAGTGTACATCAGAGTGGTGGTCAAACAAGATCCACAATATCACAAAAGAATAGTTACAAGAGCTTCACAAAAGAATAAGTATACATCAATGAGTCTATATCTCAAATGTATACAACCAAAAACTACTAATCTAAGTAGTTAGCCGAAAGTCAGGATAATAATAATCCCGGAGGAGTCAAGCAGAAGCACCTGTAACATCTCGGTCTGACCCAAGTATTATTTAACAAGAAAATAATGAACGGATCCGTCTAACTATAAATATCAGATGAAATGATATAAAATAAGAGATATGACAAAAACGTATGATAACCATAAAGCCATACTGTGATAAGTATGTAATTGAAAATCAACAATAGATTAATCAATACACAAGAATCTTCTCAAATATCAAAAAGAATGTCATACTCTTTATTTTTATTCACCAAACCATAAATATTGACAATTATATCAATGCCAATCACAAAAGTTAATGACACATAAATTCACCAATGCACAAATATTGATAAAACTTATCAATGTAAATCACGAAAATTGGTGAAAACACAAATTCTAGAAATCATCAATGGAAATCCAGAAATAACGAAAAAGAGGGAAGCCTATCACAAAACGGGAGCATGAAAGCTCACCAACACGTGTATCACAAAATGGAACGCTATTCCATGGTTGTTAACCATTAGTTTTGAGATGAAGCTCCACAGAACGGCCCGAAGACCATGGATCGCTACCCCACTAAATTGAGCAGAAGCTCCATAGAAACGGGGTTTAGTCTCCCTTGTAGACAAAGAGACATCGCACATTGCTAGTCTAAATCACAAAACAATCATCATCGATCATCAAGAAGTGTCAATTACGCTAAGCTAGTAAATATATGAGCTTAGCTTCATGTCCTATAACCACTAGCTTAACTTAAATATTTACGAACAAATTGTAGATCTCCACTAGAAAATTGTCACAAGAGATTCAATCGAACAAGTCTAATAATTAATCGACGAAGTAAACGCAAGCGTTTCATACCACTTGTTTTACTAAGTCGTTTAATTAGATTTCTCATACGAGTGAGGTAAAGGTTTGTATATAATAGTAGATTGGAAAACGGTTTAAGAAACGAGCTTTGTTATAAAATAGTGTTAAAATCATTTTTATGAAAGAGTATTGATATTTACTACTAGCATTGAAAACCTTTATATTTTTAAAGTGACAAACCATAAAAATGATAGTAGAAACAATCAATCATTAAAATCCACATACGAAGACGTGAATCAAATCCAAAGAAACCGATAAAGAATCCATCGAAATGGATATTCAAAAATCCCTAAAAAGGAGTCATCAAAGTCGTAATAAATGATAACAAAAAATACGATCATCACGAATCGAGTCAAATTGGACAGAGATTTTAGTTGACTGAACGGAGATTTTAGTTGACTGAACAGAGATTTTAGTTGACTGAATCATGCCTGGAAACTTTGGGTACCAGATTCAGTCGACTGAACAGAGATTTCAATCGACTGAATCATGCCTGGCCTGTTTTTCAGCCTATCCAAATGAAGAGCAAACTCTTCCAAAATGCAACCGGACGAATATTGGCTCTAAAGGTTTAAGCCAATCGGCAACTCGGCCCTATATGCTCCTCGATGCATCACCAAAAGCATGATCAAACATCCATAAAAGGATTTTCACACAAGTTTGACTTAAAAACCAAAAAATTGGAATATTCACAAAACCAATCCAAATCAAGAGCAAATTCACATGAAGAGGTGTTAGGAATTCATACCTATCAACCAAAGATAATTACAGTCATAGATGTGAGACAAAAATCTCACCTTTAAACCCAAAACAAATGAAGAAGAAGCTATAGAGCAATGGAAAGGACAATCACTCTTCAATTCCAACCCAAAGAGCTTGAATCTAAGCTTAAAAGAGAAACATTTCCTAAATTAGGTTTAGCAATTTCTGAAATTGGTAAGAGAATGAGTTGGAGAAGAAGAAGAAGAGAGGCTTACCAAAGCTTCTTTTATAAATTTAGAGTTAGAACTTGATTTGAAAATGGAAACTAGGGCTTGGAGTTTTAATTTCCCATTCCTCTCCCCATTGTTGCAAAAGCTTGAGTATTAGGAAATAGAAGTAAAGTAATGAAGAGAAGAGGGGTGAAGCTTGGGTCCAATGAGCTGAAACAAAACCAAAGCCCTAAGTGAAAAAGTAGCAAAATTCTACTATCCTCAAACATATCGAAGTTTATACTCAAAAAGATCGCAAACGTCATTTTGAACTCAATGGGGGTAGTCTCGAGTCCTAATTTGACTGTTTGCAAAAAGTAGCTTTTCGGAAAATAATCCGACTAATGATGAATTATTTTAAATAAAATATTTAAATACTCAATCGTAAAATTTGTGGGTTGTTACAGATTTCTTTCATTATCAAAGGGGTACGCGGGTTAATATTTAAATAGGGAAGTTTTGCATATGTTTGCGGGAATTTAGGTGCAATAAAATAGCAAAGAATAATTTATAAATCGTCAGAGGAAATTTCGAAGATTTTATTCATAGTTACATGCGAAATAAAGGAAATACGTGAATTTTTTTTAAAGCGTTTTATAAATAAAAACTTCCGTTGATTTTGGAATAATGGCAAGAAATAAATGTGAACAGTTATGAATTTTTTTTGGAGAACGTTTCTATTAAATTTGGAGAGCAAAAGGAAGGTGAAATGTTTACACGCGAATTTCGATCAAGATTTAAATGAAATTTAACGGCTCTCTAGAAGAGTCAAAAAGATTATATACATATTAAACAAATTGAAGTAAAGGAAAGTGGAAAGTTATACGCGAATGAAAATGTTATACATGAATTGTGAATGTCAAGGAAATTAGTATTTAAAGATGAAACTTGCGATGATTGAGGTAAAAATAGGCAAGCAAGAATTTGATAGCGTTGATTGATAAAGAAAATGGCAAGAAATTATTTGGCAACATTTCATACTCATAAAAATTATTAGGAAGAGAATGCGTTGGGATGTAAAAGAAAATTATTGCGAGGCTTGTATACATTAGAGGGGTGTGTGGATTTGTATTCAAAAGAAGTAAATTGCATAGGTTAAAAACGCAAGAAATATTAAAATTTGTTTTTGAATGGCACATAAATTTAGCAGGTTATAAATCTTATTGATCGTGACTTAGTATTCAACAGGGGAGGAATGGTTTAAAATTTACACAGAAGTGATTGCGTTAAAACGCAAAAACAATGATAAAGTGGCAAGGAATTTAAAGATTTTGGAACGGTTAGCAATATGTGGATCACGTTCCTATTAAATCCGAGGAGCAAAAGGAAAGTGAATATATTTTTCACGTAAATGGTGAGGCACGTTTTATTATTTATTTTTTACTTATACTAGTAAAATATACGTTTAAATACATACTATTTGTACCACTAAATTAATCAAAACGGACATGAACGTACAAATTAAACGTTCTTTTTATAAAGCTTATTTATATACTAAAATTTTTTTAAATTTTATTTCTTAATTAAAACATGATTTTGCTTAAAATTAATTTATTTACCATTTCAACAAAATAAACCAAATTTCCAATTAAAGTTAATCCTTAACCAAAGTCAAAATTTCAGAAATCTTATCCTTTATTTAAAAATTTGGGCAATGTTTTAATCAAATTCAAAATTTAGATTTTTATGTAATAAACCCCCAAAGTATTATAATTAAAGGAATGAAATATTTGTTAAAATTTTAGGCTGTTACACTCTCCCCCACTCAGAACTTTTCGTCCTCGAAAAGGAAGAAGGTTGGGGAATAGAAACAACCTGAAAGAAAACTAAATTGAAACTCAAAATAGAGTCATTAATCTGAACCATACAGATTAAATTTTAAATTAATAATTGATTTCATCTATTTAATTTCACTTAAGTTAAATTTTACTATTTCAAATTTCATTACTTCATCTTCCAATTATCTTAAAATAAAAATTTATAAAATCATAAGTTTGAAAATCATTTGCTATGCTCAAAAATGTGTTCAATAAATTAATATCTTTTATATTCCTAATTATAATTAAATTTATTTCTCTCAATATATTTTTTATCGTCTATGTTAAATATGTTTACACTTATTACAACTGCTTAAATTTATTCTTAGTTCCTTTAACATCATTTTATATTGTAAATTATTCCATTACCTTTGTTAACCTTTTTATAACTAGAATTTAAGTGTATAACACTTATTATAACCACTCAAATTTTATTTATAAAATCTTTTTATATTGTATATCATCCAATTACATTGTTAACTTTTGAAAATCAAGGTAAGTTATATTGAAATGAAATTGAGTATTATACAAATAAAACTTTCAAATTCAATTATCTCAAGTTGGAATCATTTATTCAAAAAAATTATTTTATTTTTTTATAATTGAAATTATTCCTCAAGATAAAATTTAAGAATTAAATTTCTGATTCCCTTCAAACCATTTAGAGATAAATAAATATATGTACTTATGTCAAATCAAATTTAAATCATATATCTATATATTATAAATCAAGTCATATTTTAAACATTCAAATCAATTAAATTCTCAAGGTAACACTATAGCCAGACTACAGAATGGTCTCTTCACTTCGAAACTCGAAAATGAGTGTCGATGATGTTGCAGTCATCACCAAAATTATTTCCTAGCGAAAAAGAGAAGAGCACTGATTTTTAAACCTTTAGAAATCTTTGGAAACAAATTTCTATTCAAAAATAATTTAAATAATATATCCTTTTAAAACTTTAAACAGAAGGTTTAAAACCATCGGGAATTGAATTCTCAAGTTCTAGTTTTAAATTCATTTCTGTTTCCAAATTAATTTATAACCTTTGTTTATAGTTCAATTATTTATATGAGACAAAACCCATGGTTTACAAAACCATAAATAAAATCAAAGACTATTATCTCTTAACAACTAGTTAAAGTAATTATAAAAATTCTGAAAATTATACTTATATATATAATATTAGATTTCTTTTCCAAATATAGGAATACATTTTTCAAAACAAGGATAGAGATTCAAATTTGATGGACTCAAATCAAAGAGAATTTTGATTTAAAGGTAAGTTGGAATCAGAAGATCCGATGATTAAATAACAGAATAAGGAACTGGATAAGTTTATATAAATCGCGGCCAACCTTAACCGGGCCAACCGTGACATAAAGAATAAGATCGATGTGGATTTTTCTGGGGTAAATCTACATTTGATCTGAAGAGATAGACTCGGAATAACCAAAGATACTAGCATGTAAACCGAGGATAAATACAAATCTCTAGTGAATCAATGCTAATTGTAAAGGAGTTTCATCCTTTTATTAGAATATTGGCGAGACCGCCAATTCACTATAAAGATCATCTGAAGTGGAGTTATGGGATACTCCAGAATCGAAAGAAGATGAATAGTGAGGGACACGAATGAACTTTGGAACCGCGGGAAACATTCCAAAATTCGAAAAGGAAGAGATTCAAGCTCGAATGAAAGTGATTCTGTAAATCAAATTTACCATACATTCTAAGTTTTGCCTAGAGCCAAAGCTCTGATACCAAATGTAACGACCCGATATTTTCAACCATTCGCATCCGCACATGTCGGACTTGAATTGTTCGAAATACCGCGTTGTAAATAAAATTTGGCAAATCTCATAATATACAGTAAATAAATAATCACAGAATCACAGACACAGAATCAGAATACTCGCAGCGGAATTTAAAAATAACTTAGTGGTTCATGAAGCCACTATCAATAGTCTAAAAATAAGCATAAAGTACATAGTCTTAAACCAAATATAGTTTGAAATCTCCACAGAAAATCTCAATATTAGATTGTCTTGATTACAAAGCCTAATAAGAACTGAACAGAAACTTGACGGCAGCCTAAAAAGAGATAACTAGCAGAAGTCCATGCTCCGAAGGTGAAGTCTGAACTGAAACTCAGGCTGACCCGAGCATAAAATATAACATAAACACTTGAGTCAGGACATACATACTTATACAGTGTAAGCTAATTCAAGTGTACTGTAATATAAAGCAGGTAACTTAAAGGATGCTTGGGACTGCCCATCCTCTAAGGATCCGTTAATGTAACAACCCGCATATTTATCGATTTTATATTTGAATATTTTATTTAAATATTTTATCGTTAGTCGGATTTTAGTTCGAAAAGCTACTTTGTGCAAACAGTCGAATTGGGACTCGAGACCACCCCCATTGAGTTCAAAATGATGTTTGCGACCTTTTTGAGTATAAGCTTCGATATGTTTGGAGAAAGTTGATTTTTGCCACTTTTTCACTTAGGGCTTTGGTTTGGGCTGAGCCCATTAACCCCACTTATGTATTCAGTCCCAACCCTCTCCTCTTCATTTACTTCCATTCTATTTTCCTAACCCTTCAAGCTTTAGCAACAATGGTGGAGAGGAGTTGAAATTAAAACTCCAAGCCCTAGTTCCATAGCAAAATCCAAGTTCTTGCTCCAAAATCTATGAGAACCCATTGGTAAGCATCTCCTTCTTCTTCTCCAACTCATTCTCTCTTTGAATTTCAGAAATTTCCTAAACCTAACTTAGGGAATGTTCTTCTTTTAAGCTTAGATTCAAGCTTCTAGTGTGAGATTGAAGTGTGGTTGATTTCCATTTGCTTTCAAGCTTCATCTTCATAAATTTTAGTGCAAAGGTGAGATTTTTAATCTCACATCTATGCTTATAATTCTCTTCTATTGTTAGGTATGAATTCCTAACACTTATTCATGTGCATTTGCTTTTGATTTGGATTGCTTTTTGAGAATATTCCAATTTTAATGTTTGAAAGCCAAATCCTTAAAAAATCATAGCTTTGATGTTCAAATGTGTTTTTGGTGGTGCATCGAGGAGCCAATAGGGCCGGGTAGCCGTTAGGCATAATTCCCTAGCGTCCGTGCTCGTTCGGTTGCGAATTGGAGGTTGCACATCAATTAAATGGGCATCAATTTGCAGAGCATCAGGTTCGGCCGACCGACCCCGTGGTCCGGTCGACCGACCTGCTAGTAAAAGTTCAGTTGCACTTCTCTGTTTATGGTTCGGCCGACCGACCCCCCTGGTTCGGTCGACCGACCTGATGTCCCAAGAAATTTTCAAAACAGGGTCCGGTCGACCGAGCCCTGCAGCCGGCCGACCGACCTGTGCAATTTTGCCTATTTTCACCTAATTGCTTGAATTTCCAACTCTAATCGATTTGTGTTGTTTCCCTATTTGTTGTTATCATTTGTTATTGACTTTGATGACTTATTTTCTTTGGGAATTCTTGGAATATCCATTTCGATGGATTCGGTATCGATTTCTTTGGATTTTATTCACGTTTTCGAATGTGAATCTTAGTGATTGATTGTTCCTGCAATCTTCTTTGTGATTTGTCACTTTAAAAATATAAAGGTTTTCTATACTAGTGGTAAATATCAAAACTCTTTCTTCAAATGATTTCAACACTATTTTATTACAAAGCTCGTTTTCTCAAACCGTTTTCCAATCTATTAGTATATACAAACCTTTATCTCACTCGTATGAGAAATCTAATTAAACGACTTAGTAAAACAAGTGGTATGAAACGCTTGCGTTTACTTCGTCGGTTAATTCTTGGACTTGTTCGATTGAATCTCTTGTGGCAATTTTCTAGTGGAGATCTACAATTTGTTCGTAAATATTTAAGTTAAGCTAGTGGTTATGGGACATGAAGCTAAGCTCATATACTTACTAGCTTACTGTAATCGACACTTCTCTTTGATCATAACGATCATTTTATGGTTTAGACTAGCATTGTGCGATGTCTCTTTGTCCACGTAGAGGACTGTACGTCGTTTTTATTGAGCTTCGGCTCACCAGGAGGAGCTTCGGCTCAATGTCCGCAATGGGGGACTATACCCTATCATGAGGAACTTCAGTTCACCAGGAGGAGCTTCGGCTCAATGTCCGCAATGGGGGACTATACCCTGTCAGGAGGAGTTTCGACTCACCAGGAGGAGCTTCGGCTCAAAGTCCGCAATGGGGGACTATACCCTGTCACGAGGAGCTTCGTCTCACCAGGAGGAGCTTCGGCTCAAAGTCCGCAATGGGGGACTATAACCTATCACGAGGAGCTTCGGCTCACCCGGAGGAGCTTCGGCTCAAAGTCCGCAATGGGGGACTATACCCTGTCAGGAGGAGTTTATTTTTCTGGATTTCGTGTGTTGATTTCTGGAATTTATGTTTCACCAACTTTTACGATGGGCATTGATATATATGTCATTTATTGTGACTTGGTGAATGAAATTAGGAGTATGACATTCCTTTTTATCTTGAGTAGATCTTTGCGACATTGATTAATCTCTTATTGATTTTTCAATTAGTTATTTATCACAGCTTGGCACTGTGATTATTATATGTTTAGTCATATCTCTTATTCTATATCATTTCGTCTGATATTGATAGCTAGACTGATCCGTTTATTATTTTCTTATTAAATAATACTCGGGTCAGACTGAGATATTACAGGTACTTCCTCATGGCTTCCTATCTGGAACCATCTTCTGACTTTTGGCTACTACTTTAGTTTAGTAGTTTTTTGGTGCATACATTGGAGATACAGACTCTATGATGTATACTTATTCTTTTGTCTAGCACTTGTATCTATTCTTTCTGATTCTTGTGTAGATTTTGTGATATGAATTCTCTGCCACTCATTTATGTTATGTTTATTTCTATATTTGTTTCTGAAGATATTATAGCCACTGTGTAGTAGCTTTGAGTTTGTGTCGGTATGTCGGATTTCCCTCTTGATAAGAAATGCATGTTATACTATCTGACATATCGATGCTCGCGCAAAACAATTACATGGATGATCGCTCCTCAACAGCCTTATTCTCCGTGCTAGTTGACAGCATTCACCGTAATGTTCTTGGCTAGCGTGGGTATAGAGGTGGGGCGTCACAGTTAAACTATTTACTATGTACTAATAATTTCGCTATTATAATAATGTCTATATTAAAATAAACTTACTTTTAAATAGCGTTAAGGGGTTACCCATATAGCCCTTAACACGTAATAGTCCTAGTAGTCCATCAAATATCATATTCCCTCCTGATCGGGAAGCCACCAGAGCATACCATACTGGCAATGAGAGAAAACCAAACTCGTACAAGGCGCGCTAGGGTAGGTGTCACGGCACAACTAGGCAAGGCCAGGGTAGATATACCAATTACGCTTCCGGGTCGGTGGTAAGGCGTAGCAGCTACTACCGCCCACCTCGAACAACAGCCCCAAAATCAAAAATCAAAAGTGGACACCGAATCAATCCAAAAGTCAAAGTATAATATCGAAGGGATGTGTCCGATCAAAGGTGCTACCTCAATTAACCCGTCGATCGCCCCTGTTATAGCCACCGTATGCCAACTCACGGGAGTTAGGTCCATGTATTTACCTCAAAGGAAACGCCGCCACCATCCTACTTCATTCTGGAATCTCCACCGCGTACACGGTTGTTAAAGTGGTTTTCGGTATCGACAGAGAGTATGCCCATATCTGATCCCGGTCTCTTTAACAACCAACGTTATTAATACCTTTGGTTATAAATTCCAAAATAGTTAACATTAAATTAAAATTCTTCATTTTAACTTTTAAAAGTGAAGTTATTATAATTACGAATCGAATATCCAACAATCTCAATTTTAGCCACTACAACACTTAACAAGTGCTACTATAACCATTTTATTTACTCGGGTTTAGTCTTAAATTTCACAACCACAGCACTTACCAAGTACTGTAGTAGCCTTTAATTAATTTTAGCCTTTAGTTCATTTGCATCAACTACGGCACTTACAAAGTGCGGTAATATCCCTTACAATAGTATTTAAGTAAATTAAATTTTTGACTTAAATATAAATTTATCAATAATTTAACTTAAGTTTAACTTATAAAATCATATTTCCACTTTTAACACAGTCATTTAAATTTCTCAAAATTTATGATTTATATAAGGTAAATTTCACAAATAAATATCAACTTCTTAAGGCTTCACTTATTAAAGTCAAATCAAATTATCTATTCTTCGCATTCAAAATTTACTTAATAATTAAGTTTGATTTATTATTCCAAAATATAACTATTTTTCAATTTATTCCTTAACTTGCCCATTTCCTTAAACTAAACTCCACTTCTCCTAAGTTTAGTTATATTCAAATTTTTATCTTATGTATTTATTTTATTAGCCATGTAATATAAAAAAAATTTAAATAACACCTTATTTATCCATTTAAATTCAATTACATCAAATGTATTATACTTTATCTACTTAACTTGAATTTCATTCCTTTATAAAATTCAATTTCGAAAGTAATTTAGATTCCACATTCCAACTTACCCATTTATTTCTTTATATATATATATATATATATAACTTGTATAAATCACTAAAAATCATTTTAATTCATTTCAAATCAAAATAATATTATACCAATTTAAATTACTTCAATTTTTCCAGAAATATATATATATATATATATATATATATATATATATATATATATATATACATAACTATAACCACGGGTCTGTACAATGTTTTCTACCTAGGTCAAAAGGTACGGATAATATATCATTCAATCCGTAATTTACAAAGAAAAATCCGGGTTCTATCATTTCAAACCCGCAATCCCAAGTTAAATAAATAACTAAATAAATAAACAGATATCGTTCAGGCCTATCATTTCAGCCCGTAATGATTTAATTCTACAGGGAACTTGCAATGATAAACGGTAAATAAATAAATAGTATACAGCTTAACTATAACAGTATAAAATATGACTGATGATGTGTCAAATTAATAACAGGGTTTTTAACATCATATATTTATATCGCAGGCAAGAAACATATATATTCTACAATTACACTTGTTATTAATTTACAGATCTATAAGTACGTTTGTCTGGTGAGAATACTCGCCTCTATGCTGCTAAAGATTAGATTCGAAACTACGATAACCACACCGAAACAATGTAGAAAGCACGATCAAATATTGGAAGATGAGACAAACTAATTTCGATCTTGAAACAAGATAAATAAATAAAACTGAGTACGCGAATTCCAATTACGAACAAAGCAAATTTTTAAATAAAACAAAATTGGAACGAGCTAAAATAAACTGAAAATTGACTCAAATTGCTCGACCCCTCCACCGCACGACTTGACCCATTAAAATAAAAGCTCAGCCTACCCATTATTTTTTCCAAATCAAAATTTACAAAATAAATTTATACTCTATTTTTTTACCCTTTTTACAAAATATTATGACGTGTTAATAAAAAGGTGGTAAATCTTATGTGGGAAACATGCAATTCACGACAGTGATACATAAAGGTAGGGCATGCAATATTTATTTATTATATATATATATTTTTTCTTTTTCTTTTTTTTCTTTTTTTTTCTTTTTCTTTTTTTCTCTCTGTTAAGAAACAAGTAAAATATCAAAATATCCAAATCAAAACAACTTTATACTTTTCTTACATATATCATATATCCTTATATGTAATGTTTCTAAATTTTAAAACACAGGTGACCAACAAAAAAAGCGTACGGTTTAGAAATACTTCTTCCCTGAACACTCGCGTAAACAAAGTAGTGAAATTATCGAAAAAAATTTAGGCTGGGCTAACCTTAGGTGGCGTACGGCTTTTATATTATATTTTTTTCTTCAAACTGAAGTGCGCCTAAACTCAAACAAGTATGCAGTGATACAATATACAGGTGGCGATAAGATAAATATTCAAGTGCTAGGCTAAACCTGCATCAGAGATGCTCGACAATGCATGGCCAGATCGGAGAGGAGGGGAAGGAAGTTAGGCGTTTGTCATGCGGTGGAGCAGTTTGAACAAAACAATGGAAAAAAAACAAAAGAAGGAAATAAAGTTGTTGCCATTACCTGATGCTACTGATTCTCACGCACGCAAGGAAGAAGAGGAGAAACCAAATGCGGTGAATGATGGAATTTTTCATGCACTCGGTTTATATATATAGCATAGGGTGCGCAAATCAAGGGAGGGAATATTTTTTTTATTGGTAAACATTCGTACGTGTTAAATTAAGGAAGGAAATGCGTTTATTTGATTGGAGCAATATTTGTAGTGGACATAAATTTTAATCAGTGGAGATTGCGTGAATTAAGGGGAAAGAAACGGCAAGCACAAATATGTTTAAACGGTAAGGAGCATGAAATTTTGGACGTGTATAATGTAAAAGATGGAAACTTGCGGTGATTGAGATAAAACAATAGACAAGCAAGGATTGATTGCGTTGATTGCAAATAAGAAACAGCAAGCATTTGTTTGGGAAGCATTTGTACTCGTTTGAAATTATTAAGAAGAGAATGCATTGATTTATAAAAAGAAACGACAAGAATTTATTGGAGCAAATAATTGCAGTGGGTATGAATTAATCAATGAAAGAATACGGTAAACAATTATATTTTCTTTGAAACGGATGAGGAAATTTGGAAAAATTTTGCATGTTTAATAATTTAGCAGAAAATTATGCGTTGGATATCGGTGGGAGAGGGAAAATGGCAAGTAATAAATTTTACTTCGGTAGGCTTTGCAATTTCAAATATTTTATATGTGAACTTCAAGTTGTTAAAGTGGGAAAGCACAAATTAATGCGTGCGTAATTCAAGGCAAACACGGATTTAAAATTTTTGAACGCTAAAGGAAAAATGATTTCTTTCATTATCAAAGGGGTGCGCGGGTTAATATTTAAATAGGGAAGTTTTGCATATGTTTGCGAGAATTTAGGTGAAATAAAATAGCAAAGAATAACTTATAAATCATCAGAGGAAATTTTGAAGATTTTATTCATAGTTACATGCGAAACAAAGGAAATACATGAATTTTTTTTGAATGCGTTTTATAAATAAAAACTTCCATTGATTTAGGAACAATTGCAAGAATTAAATGTGAATGGTTATGAAATTTTTTTGGATAACGTTTCTATTAAATTAGGAGAGCAAAAGGAAGGTAGAATGTTTACACGCAAATTTCAATCAAGCTTTAGATGAAATTCAATGGCTCTTTGGAAGAGTCAAAAAGATTATATACATATTAAACAAATTGAAGTAAAGGAAAGTGGAAAGTTATACGTGAATGAAAATGCTATATGTGAATTTTGAATGTCAAGGAAATTAGTATTTAAAGATGAAACTTGCGATGATTGAGGTATAAATAGGCAAGCAAGAAATTGATTGCGTTGATTGATAAAAGAAAACGACAAGAAATTATTTGGCAACATTTTATACTCATAAAAATTATCAGGAAGAGAATGCGTTGGGATGTAAAAGAAAATTATTGCAAGGTTTGCATACATCAGAGGGGTGTGTGGGTTTGTATTCAAAAGAAGTAAATTGCATAGGTTAAAAATGCAAGAAATATTAAAATTTGTTTTTAAATGGCACGTAAATTTAACAGGTTATAAATCTTATTGATTGTGACTTAGTATTCAACAGGGGAGGAATGGTTTAAAATTTACACAGAAGTGATTGCGTTAAAACGCAAGAATCAATGATAAAGTGGCAAGGAATTTAAAGATTTTGGAACGGTTAGCAATTTGTGGATCACGTTCCTATTAAATCAGAGGAGCAAAAGGAAAGTGAATATATTTTGCACGTAAATGGTGAGGCGTGTTTTATTATTTATTTGTTACTTATATTAGTAAAATATGCGTTTAAATACATACTATTTATACCACTAAATTAATCAAAATGGGCACGAACGTACAAATTAAACATTCTTTTTATAAAGCTTATTTATATACTAAAAAAATTTTAAATTTTATTTCTTAATTAAAACATGATTTTGCTTAAAATTAAGTTATTTACATTTCAACAAAATAAAACAAATTTCAAATTAAAGTTAATTCTTAACCAAAGTCGAAATTCCAGAAATCTTATCCATTTTTTAAAAATTTGGGCAATGTTTTAATCAAATTCAAATTTAGATTTTTATATAATAAACCCCTAAAGTATTATAATTAAAAGATGAAATATTTGTTAAAATTTTGGGATGTTACATCTGATACCATGTGTGACGACCCGCCCTTCTCGACCCTCGAAAATCGACACAAAATACCCCACGGTAAGATATGCCGACTATCAAATGCCAGAAAAGACTGATTGTTGAGGAAAAAGAAAGAAGGTAGAAGAAAGATGGAACTAACAATATCAGAATCTCACAATCGCAGCGGAATAAAATATAATATATAATATCAGATCTTTAGTCAAATGAAAACTATTTTTTTTTATACAATACATCATCAGAGTGTCGCACACAAACAACATTTACCGGTCTGACAATTCCGTGCAATCACAGCAGCGGAAATATATACAAGTACGGGTAATACGTCTCGGACTCTGGCTCCTCTCCTACTCCATAGCATCATATCCTGAACATATAATACTCAGTCTGACCTGAGCATTATAATGAAATAACACCCGAGTCAGTCTGGAATTCCAGCTGATAAAGTTACACCCAAATTGATTATTAAAGTTTCAAAAATCCTTTTGAAAACAAAAGCATCTCGTAAGACCACGACACAAATAAACATGTCGGTTTTTTCCTTACGATAGCTAAAAACTTTTTATAAAAATCCTCTGATATTATAATAAGGTCTATTTACAAATACTTATAAAATAGCCGAAATTGTTACATTCATTAAATTCCAGCTACTAGCCACAATCGTGGGTAATACAAACAAAACTCGTAAAAGGCGCGAAAGGAGAATGGATTTCCAACTAATGACTAGGCACCGGCGTACCACCTGTCACAATACCTGGTCTATATCAGTGTACTGAGGACCACTCTCTATCCCCTGCAACACAAGGCCGGGACTACCCCTTACTGCATAATCCCGAGTAAGATCACCCCACGGTTGGGATCAGCAATGGCACCACTAAGC
Source organism: Allium cepa (assembly GCA_030765085.1). Lineage (NCBI taxonomy): Eukaryota > Viridiplantae > Streptophyta > Magnoliopsida > Asparagales > Amaryllidaceae > Allium > Allium cepa. Next base: position 227,694,931 of record CM060939.1, read on the forward strand.
CGAATAAAAAGGGACATCTAGAAAGGGATGACCTCACCCTGAAATGGGTGCTACCCACCAAGCCTTGGTGCATAACCCATGATTTTCAGTCATTCCAGGTTGATGAGGCTTGAGGCTAAGCGTTACCTTTAGAATGTTTCACTTAGAATGTCCATCGCCCACCTGACGATGTTCCGAAAGCATTCGTCCATACAAGTCCGTCCCGGGTTCGAACGGAACCGAAGGCACTACTCCTACTACATCCATTTTGGAAATATCCTCTGTATGAATATGCGAGTATATGATTTTTGTTTGATGATAATAAACAAATATATATTCATTTAAATGTATTTGGTAATGTACTATTTTGTTTTTCATAGATTAAATAAATATTTGTTAAATAAAATAAATTACACCGAATTTGAATTCAAACAGAAATTTTATTCAAACAAATATTTATTACAATCTTGAATAGTACAAATTCGAGCTCTCACTATACATATACATTTTTGATTACATCACAATTCAGTTTACATAAATTCCTCACTACATATCATTCACACTCGTAGTTTTATATTCAACTTCATTCCAGTTTGAATCCAGCGTGTGAGCAATCTGCAAAAATATTCACTAACGCAATAAAATTGAAAAAGAAATATTTTTGCAATATAAAATGAAATATGATTTTTGAAAATATTATTTGCCTTAGTTATTTGGGTTGTTCGTCATCATTCACATTTGAATTCGTCATACACGAACAATGTGACATGCACAGTGTAACACTGTGCATGCCACAAGGCCGTGCATATCAATATGCACTTGATAATGCTACAGGGACAGGTGAGCACAGGTCAAACCCAAATGTAAAGACGGGTTCAACTCACGTGCAATATATTTAAAATCACGACACGACACTACAAGAAAAATGAGTTTTAACAGCAGTCATTGTCAGCGTTTAAAACTTTAATGCTGTAGAATGCGTTTGTGAGAATATTGTTTTTAAGGGTTGAACGCTGACAAAACTATTCGTGCTTATTTTGTTTGCCGCACCGCATACATCAGTGATTATTTCGTTTGCCGCCACTTCCCTCCCCAATTTCCATTCTCAGTTTCCATTCCCTCCCCAATTTCTAGTTTCCATTCCCTCCCCAATTTCTAGTTTCCATTCCCTCCCTTCATAATTTTCATACTTTCGGCCATGCATCGATTTTGATTTCAACAGTAGAAATCATCTTCCTTCATCCACCGCTTCGATTTTGGTTTAGCATCTCTGTCCTAGACTTCGATTTTGGTAACCCTAAACTCAACAGAATGGGAAACTGGTGAGCGTTTTTTCTCAACCCTAGTTTTCAGTTTGGAAATTTAACTGCTTCACTTTATGATTTCGGTTTGGAAACAATAACAGTAAAGTTTGGAATAAAAGCTCAACGTAAATGATTTCGGTTTATGAAAATTGAAGATGAAAGCAAACTTAAGATAACAATTGCCCGAAAAATTTACATCTTTTGCTGCATCCAGCAATTCAAGTGTGTTTCGTATTTTTGAGTTGAGATAATAGTTTCATACCTCATCAATTGGGTTCATTATCAAGTGACGTTAGGTTACTGCGACTTTGTGTTGTCCACTGCATAGAAAACAAACCATGTAAAACACAGTTATTATATTTATATCCTTCATGTTATGTGATAGACATGTTAGCTAGGTTGTTTGCACTATTATATCATATAAGTTCAACTACTACTGGTTATTATTTTGATTGTAGTTTACTTTTAGAGTGAATTACGAGGGTGCAATATCAAAATGATTCTATGCTCGCATATACATATATTTACTTAACATGTTAACTAGTTGACAATAAGTTAATTAAAGTGGCTTTTGAACTGAGTTTGGAATCAGATGTACGTAATTCTACCGAGTAGGGCTTGTTGATTTGTTGAATCCTGTATATAGCATACCACTATTAGAAATGAGCACCAAAGAGTTATGAACATTCTCCATTATGAACATTCCTACACGGCTTCATCTTAAATTGTATGAAACATTATATTTCAAGGATATATTTTCATGCTTTTGAAGTAAATTTGCAATGTGAGAAGAAATATTGGTGATCAATTAACATACTGCAGATTAATCCTTGAATTGCAGTTTCAACTTGAAGTTTCCATAGAAGATGATTATCTTCTTCAAAATGGATGGTGATAAGTTGACTTTGTGGGCTAAGGACAGGCTTGATCAACTTTCCAGCTGCTTCTGCAGTTTGTTGTTGAGGATTGGTGATATTATCAGAGGTTTCTGAGTTGGTGTCTCCTTCAGCCGTGTTGAAATCAATAAAAGAGATAACTAGCTTGATGATTCAGAAACTTGCAGTTGCAAGATTGCTTCAGATGCAGTATGCTCAGGTTAGTTGCAGCCAGAATCAAATGTTGAATGTGTTCTGATGATTTCTTGGCAGGGCAATTACTTTCTTTCTGCCTTTGATTGCTTTCTTGATATCTGTTTTTCTTTTCTGAATCTTCTTGCTTTGGAATTTGCTTAAAAACTTGTTGCAGTCAGAAACTTGTTGATTTCTTTGGCACGACACCTGTTTTAATAAGAAAAATCAATTATGTAACCCAAATGATGAGATATACCTGATGGGTTATCAAGATATCAGATGATGATAATTCTCTGATGATATCTTGACTTCTTTCTTTCTTCAAAATCTGATTTCAATGCCGTTAAGCTTGAAACAGCTCTGATACCATGATAGAGAATTTGAAAAACTATGTTTAGCAAGAGAATTGATATACAATAGCAATTGCTTTTTATTCAATCAGTTTGTAATTGCTTCAGTTTGTACATGATATAGTTGCATTTATAGTGTGCAACTCTATGTGGGCCGATTCAGATACACAGCCCAATTGGCTATATTATACCCGAACCGCTATTTGTAAAATTGGGAAGATTGGGAAGATTCCTAAATTTGATGAGGCATAGTTGAATAGCATAAAAATTGGGAAGATTCCTAAATTTTATGCTATTTAGCTCTTGCCTTATCAATATCATAGGTAATCTGAAGATTCTGGACTTTGGTTAAGCTCCTTTACTGGGCTGGATGTGTTGCTTCACCCTACGTGTGGGACTCCGGTTCATGCTGTGATGGCACAAAGGTAACCTAAATTCTCATCACGCAAAGGTAACTAATAATATTATTTAGTTATTTTCAGCAAGTAATTTCCTTTATGTTATATACCTGATTATTTCTGAAGCATACTGTTCCTAATCCAATGGTGAGATCATTTGGTTAACAGTGAATGGATATTGCTGAACTTTGCATGTCTTAAAAGCCAAGTTAGCGTTTCTCAACTTATAGTTCGAATGAGCTGCAAGTAAACTACTGCACTTTGAGAATCTGAACATCAGTAGGGGGATTATCACAAACATTCAAATAACTTTGAGAATCTGAACATCGGTTTATAATGACAAATTGAGTTCAATAACATTATAGATTCAATTCTTTTATATTAAAGGTTAAGAAATTTCTGACATCATTGGTGAAACTTTGTAAAATTTTTGTCCAAAAGTATTGGATAAATTTGTACAATTTTTGTCCAAAAGTATTGTAAAATTAAAGGTTAAGAAATTCTTCCATTCATGTATTGGAAAAATTTGTACAATTTTTTGTCCAAAAGTGAAGTACATAATAACAAAGATTGAGTTTATTTTGATCTTGAAAACCATTTTTGGCAGGAACTTTGTAAAATGTTAATGCATTTTTCTTCAAATGTTAATAAATTCTTTTAATTGTTGTAAACCGGTCTAATGATGTTTGTAGATTGTTTAAACTTAACTTAATATTTATATGGCCATATTATATTTACATTAACAGTAATAATCATTTGTTATTCAGACCAAGCTTACCATGAAAGAATATACTAGCAGTACATGTTCATAACTAGTGGATCACATTCATTTTGTCCCCATTTTCTTTTTCTTTATGGTAATTTTCAGTATGTTGTTAATGATGACACCATATTCACCTGTTTCCAAGTTTTGTTGAATAATCGATTTGAGTCTTTTTTAAACCCATTACAGATTTCAGGATTGGACGTCTGAACAGTCACTGAGTTCTGAAAAATTATTCAATGAAAGGCGAAGAAACATATTTGCTTCTATCTTAAGCAATATATGGGGATCAGTCCACTGGTGGATTGATGCATTAAAAACCAGTTTCAATTTTCAGTCTAAATAAGATTCAACTCCTAAGAAACAAAAATATAAGAAGAACGTACTAGATCCTCAAGGTCCATTTCTTCAAAGATGGAATGAATAACAAGATATTAAAATGAAAGAGAGAACCAAGAACTTGATTCGCAGACAAATGCTGAATGAAAGCAAAATTTTCAGGTGAACTTGCCTAATTTCTTGTATTGGATCGGAGAGCAGCCAGTGATCTTGATCATTGGCAAGGCTTGATGATGATCTCAGTTTCAGTTTTCTTGATTTTCTTAATAAAAAAACTGAAAGCAGCCAAATAGTTGAATGATGATGATTTTCTGATAACTCTTCTTGGCATGGCTTGATGATGAACTAAATGATTTAATATTTAGTTCAATCTTTTTCAGTTTGGTATTATTTGCTTATTGTCTTCTGCATTTGTGACTGAAACAAAAATGGTTAAATGTTTGTTTTGTTGCTGTGGGATGGTTTTGAATGACTGTTGTAACTGTTTGTAGTGGATAAGTGCTTGATATGTGGTTGAAGTGGGAAGTTTTCAAATTCAAAACCATTGAAAACCATTTATATGTGGTTGCCTGATCAAAAACATTCCCAGTCTGAAAGTTTTCAAATTCAAAACCTGTAAACCAAGATTCAGAACAAAAGCTGAGTCAAAATCTTCAATATGGAACAAGGGTCAAGATCAAGCAATTCCAAAAACAAATCAAGTTTCAAGTGATTCAAAGATCAGGTAGAAGTAAAATGCAGATTCAAATTAAATCCAGATCAAATAAAAAGAAAAAAATATATACTGCTCTGTTCTCCACTGACAGGTGAGCAAACTCACTTGAACCCATCTATATGTTTTGATATCTGAATTGATACTTGATGCCTGTGATGATGGATATGGGTGATAACTTGAAATGTTCTGTTATGGATATAAATGCATGTATATAAATTTAGAAATACCTGTGCCTATCTGTATATGTGTGTATATATATCACCCTGTTAGTATTACAGGTTCCCATCCATTAAAATAAATTCGATTGCTCTTCCTATAATCTATTTTAGGCCTTGATCTTTGAGTGAAAAATGGTTATAAGAGTGTGATATCACTTTTAAAAATAGTTTCAAGAATGTATATCTAGTAATTATTCCTAAAATAGAAATTTGCAGTGAAAATCATTTAAAGTCAGAAAATTAAGTATTTAAATTCCAAGCTTTGATTATGCAAAATGATTCGTACTTAAATATGATGATTTTTAATGGTAATATTATAATTTTTAAGTAAGTATTCGAGGAGAATTGGCAAGTCTTAGGTATTTCTTGTCTTGATTGTCATTTATTGTGATATTGCATTTATGAAGTATATTATTCCAAATTGAATTTGAAAAAGGAAACTTTTTTTGGGCTTTGGATACAGAGATAACTTTATGAAGCTTTTTTGAAAAGTGATTGGGTCCATTCTTCTCTGGATGGTGGCTCGCCATTAGCTGCATTAACGGTATGTTTCATTCAAAGTTCAAACGTTAAAATATATAGGCTGATAGCCTGATCGGTATTTTTATTCATAACTTATTGAATTTACTGTTAGTAATGTGGCATGAAAACTTGACTTCTTTCCTTTGAGGTTTATATTACTAAGTTGTTTTTTAGCAACATCATTATTTTTCTTTGGAATTAGTGCAATTTAATCATTAAATATTCAGTTTGTCATTTGTTTTGTTTATGATATCAAATTTGATCCATCTCCCTATTATTCAATGGATTATCTCAAACTTTAGGAAACAAACATCTACTGAACAGTAGTATTATGCTAGCTTTAGGTGCTGAATTATTATGCATTTTACTAGACTTTAAGATTTAGTTGTTAATAAACTTAATTCAATGCATTAGCTTCTATAAGCAAGCATTGATTTCTTTCCCTTCTAACTTCAGATTTTTTTAATAAATCAAAGTTCAAGTTGTGGCAGTATTTACTGTGTCATTGTTTGTTTGGATAATATGCAGGTTGTTGAGATGGTTCGGGATTGGCACGACTGGGCTGAATGGTTCAGGATTGGCATGACTAGGTGGTGATTTCTGGTTTGCTGAGGAAGTGTGGGTATTGTTGTTGTGTATGTTGTTTGTATGGAGATGTAACAGAAAATGCGGTGAAAGAGGAACTGTTTGTATGGTGGAACAGTGAATGTTGAAGAGGCAGGCGATGTAGATTGAAGTGAAGGAGTTTGCATTGAAGTTGCAGTGGCTCGGCTGAAGTGGTTGAATGACTGGGTGGTGTGCAGAGGTTTAGGGAAGTTTGTTCTGGGTAAAGGAAGTGGTGTGCAAGGGAGATTGAAGTAGCATGGTTTTGTAAAGTAGTGTGTTCAGATTGGTGTATGTTGTGGAGGAGTAGAAGGCAGTGGGAGGTGGTTGTGATGGTTTGCAATGAAGGTGATCAAATTTTGATTTGAGGGGAGGAGTTCGTGATAGAAACTTATGGGTTGTTCTTTGCGACGGTGAAAGAGATGTATTTGATTTAGGTGATAGAGATGTATTTGATTTAGGTGTTTTTTGGAGAAACCATTTTTGTTTATGGATATTATTGAAACTTGGTTTATGGATGTCTTTTGTTTATTAATACTGTCTTAACTAGTTTATGTAACTAATTAATAGTTATTAGAACTTGTTATATATACTAGTTGCTTGAATATGCTTAAAATATAGTTTTGGAATATTCAAAAATAGAGTGGAATATTGAAGCTGTTATATAAATAGAAGACAGCGTTTGATTAATGCTGTCAATGAAGAAACAACAACGTTTAATTCGTGCTGTAATTATCTTGAAATTGTCAATAACAGCGTTTTTTACATGCTGTCGAAATAGTTGATGATTCAATAACAGCGTTTTTAACATGCTGTCGAAATTGTTGATGATTCAATAACAGCGTCTAGAAAACATAATACAGCACGTTATAGACGCTGTTGAAAACATTATTGACAGCTCGTAATAAACGCTGTCACAGAGATGTTTCAACAGCGTTTATAGAAACGCTGTTGTAAGTTATGTATATACGACAGCATGTCGTTATACAGCGTTTCTAATAACGCTGTTGTATCATATTACAGCGTTTATCAAACGTTGTTAAAAGCCTTTTGTGGTGTAGTGCGAGCACAAGGTCAAGCCCAAGTTTTGAAACTGGATTCAACTCAAGTGAAAATTTCAAAAATCAACATGAATGAATGCAAAGACCAGCTGAAACATAGGATGAATCAAGTTCAGTGTGGCAATGCACAAGACAACAAGTTCAGCTACTCAACTGAAAATTGCAACAGTGACCAATCAAAAGTTCAAGGCAGTAGTGTACATGAATACAACTACAGGTACAAGACAAGAACAACGACATGAATGCAACATGGTGAACAACACACGTGCAACAGTCAACCCAGTATGCAAAATGAATGGAGCAACTGTGTAAACTGAAATGGACAAGTGCATCCAGAAGTACAAGATGACCAAGTCAAAAGTTCAAGTCTGGACTAAAACCAGTTACTCAATGCATGCAACATGGTGTGCAAGCACAGCCTTAAACTAGCATCATGTGTTAAACAACATGAAGAGTGACACAACAATATGAATGCTATGTTCAAACATGAAACAAGACTAAAACCAGGCAACTGTGAATGGGGAACACAATATGAATGAACTCGAACAGACACACATGAATGAGAAGACCGCAAAGACAACAGCCAGTGCCAACAAAGAAAAGAGACGACCAAGTGAAACACAGTGCATATATGATATCACAGCAAACATGACAGCAGACCAAAGTGCAACAAGATCACTCATGAAAACTAACAAGCTAATATGCAGACATAAATGCAAACAACCAACTACATGTAGATGAACAGAACGTAAATTGATTACATGAAGTTCAATCCATCAGTAAAGTGCATCAAGTACAATCCAGTCCAAATGCAACAAGCAACATCAATAAACCAAAGTGCAGACCAAACAAAAACACAGTGCATATATAACAGCTGTTATCCCGCTTCTTGGCAAAGCCGTGATACCAAAAGATCGATCGACAAAAAAGGACGGTTCGTCTCAGAGATTGGTCATGCTTCGCTTCACTATGGATATCGATTAATTTTGTTCGAGTCCAGATTGAGCTACAATTGATAGGATATGACAAGAAAGATCGTAGAAGTCAGTATCTCAAATTTGAAGTCAATCCGAGTTCGCATGCTCAAGCTATCATCGATGCAAGTTGGAGGAAATAACCCTAAGTTCGAATCCATCAGAAGAGCGTGAGTTCGAATCCATCGAGTTCCTCTTACTTCGAATCCATGGGATCACTCCACTTCGTATCCATCAGGTTGAAGTCCTTCGAGTCCATGAAGTCGCTCCACTTCGCCTCCATCAGAGCATATAAGTTTGTATCCATCGGCGTACGTTACTTCGCCTCCATCAAAGGATATAAGTTCGTATCCATCGGCGTACATTACTTCGCCTCCATCAGAGCATATAAGATCGAATCCATCAACGTATGTTTGCTCCGAATCGATCGCCACCTCCTTGTTCGAACCCATTAGGTGGTGAAGCTTCGTATCCATCACCCAAATCCACATGTTCGAGTCCATCAAGTTTCCTCTGCTTCGAATCCATGAAAGAGCACGTGTTTGAATCCATCCAGCTGTGGCAACTTCGTATCAATCAACTAATACACATCACGATCGATACGAGCATGCCTCCGTTCGAATCCATGAGTGAATGGAGCCTTCAAGTCCATTAGGTCAAGGCGGTTAAAAACATAGAGTCGACCCAGTAAACTCGGAGCAAAAAACTAGATCAACCCGGGAAACACGTGCCACGTCCATTACCTCACGCGCAACACCATCGATTCGACCCTATCGATTCGAAGGAGATCGATTCGAAGGAAGCTGACTCGCGAAGATCACCATCTTGAATCGATCATAACTCGAGATCTACAAGTCCAAACGCTATGAAATTTTCACAGGAGCTTGCATGCATGTTGAAGAATGTCCACACCAAATTTCACCTCGATGGGACACTTTTTTGATCGATTCGAACTAGAGTTCGCATCGATCCGAAAGTGGGCCCGGATTTCCTAAGACCAGGCATATGGGCCCCCCTCACGTGCCAGAAGCGGTCTCCCCAGATTTTAGGCGAAATATCAGCCTCCTACACCTATAAATAGAGCCCCTGGACAATCAGAAAGGTGATCGGAGAATTTCTAAAAGAAAAAGCACGCCCGAACGCTGCCAGAATCACTCCATATCGTCTTCACCGTTGCTGATTTCGAATTTAAGTCTATTATCTGCTGTACTTCGCTCTAAAACACTTGTAACCTTCAAGTATTAAGCAATAAAGTAATAAAACTTCATAGTGGACGTAGGCAAAACGCCGAACCACTCTAAATTACTATCCCCCTTGCAATTTACTTTTCTGTGATTTGGAGTTTTTGTTAGAGAATCCTCATTTTCAATTTAGTTTCTTCATTTATTATCTCTTCAAAAACTTCCGAAGGGTGTTGCCCAATTTTGGTGCAAACACTTTGGTGCTTTCACTGAGAAAACCCAGTTTTTCTCCAACTCATTGGATCTGTCATCGATATCGGATTGCATAAATCTAAGAGGGAGATCCAGACTTCAATTTTAGACTCCTTCCGTACTATTCAGATTTACCGAAATCTAGGAAAGGATTCTACACCTCATGATGGTTAGCACGAGAACCACTTCTACTGTGCCGGCCAAGAAGGCCGAGATAGAAAAAATCCCCCGCAACTCCCTCCATCCAATCAAGATGATACCGGGCACTCAGATCCATCAGGTCCGGTCACTCGACAAGAGTTCCAGACATTGCTCCAGGAACTAACCCAAAGTCGACAACAGCTGACTGAAAATTTATGTGCCAATGTTGAGTTGACTAATGAACTAAACCGCCAAAGGCGTAGAAGATCTAGAAGGGACCATGCCCCTCATTCCTCCACTGAAAGCTCTTCCTCGTCTGATTACAGCGGCAGATCTATACGTCCCAGGCTAGACGGAAACCATGCGCATACTGCCGGTCACCAACAAGCATTAACTGTTGGGCAGATAAGAGTTGGCCCTTCTGCCAGTTTTTATACAGGACCCTCCTCACGAGGAGGCACTGTTCCACAACATACTACGGATAACCAAGCCACCACCACTGCAGTTAACATAGGAGTTGGTACCCGAAATCACTCCAATCAGAACTACCACCTGCAGGAACATACTCCGAGGACATATGTCCCAGAAGACACCGAGCCAAGGAGGCGAGACATGGATCGTCGACAGCGCCCGATCCTACCTCGCACTGTGGAACCCGACCACACTTTGGCTCGCCACCTATAGCAACACCTGACCTCTCAGCTATGGTATGCCAAATGATCCGCGAAAGTCAGGGCTTAACAAATGACGATTGGGGAATCTCCTAAAGTCATACTCCGTTTACCGATGACATATTATATGCTGAACCTCCTCGGCGATTCAGGATGCCGACTCTCCCCATGTATGAAGAAAATTCCGACCCTAACCAACATATTCTGAAATACGAATGGTCGATGACTGCTGCAAGAGCTGATGATGTAGTAAAATGCCATAGTTTTCCCATTTCTTTAGGGGGAATTGCGACGATGTGGTTTACACGATTACCACCATGATCTATTTCTTCATTTGACCAATTGGCTACTAAATTTGTTGAACAGTTCTGTATGCACATTGCCAGGCCTAAAGACATAAATACTTTATCTAGTGTCACTCAAGCTCCAGGAGAGACACTCAGACGATATTTGAAAAGGTTCAATGCCGCTTGTGCAGAGATCACTAACCCCAATGATAATTTAATCCTGATGGCCTTGACTAAGGGGATTGACCCAGACTATGAATTTGGAAATTGGCTAGCTGGGAAACCTCCCGCATCGTTGGACGTTTCTACTCCAAAGCCGCCCAATTCCTAAGGCATGAGGACGCGAAACAATCTAGGAAGCAGGACGATGCGAGACCCAGCAATGAAGGAATTCAAAGCAATGTGGCAGTTAAACAGTCAGGGGAGAGCTCAGGAAAAGTACAGTTGAATATTCAAAACAAGCAAACCCAACCGAGGAACGGCGATAGTAGAAATAAGAAGCAGGATCAGAATCGTGGCCCGCGGCGTAGGGCGCAAATGTTTGAAAGTTATACGCCACTAAATATGTCACTGGAAACGTGTATCTACAAACTTGTAATGCGATGCAGTCTAAGAAGCCAACTCCGAAGCCATCGTCGGAGAGAAAGATTCAAACGGGGAAGTTCTGTAGATTCTACAAAAGTTATGGACACAATACCAATGATTGCAGGCATTTGCAAGATCTTATTGAAAAATTGATCATGGAAAGGAGGTTAGAACAATTCGTGCGGGCACCGCAGGCTGGTGGTGTGGGCCCGTCAAACCAAAATCGTGCACAAAACCAAGAGAGACAGGAGGAGCCCGCTCGTACAGGCGGGAGGTTGGTCATAAATACGTTAGTGGTGGTCCTCATCCAGCGGACTGAAGCTGGAGGGAAATGGAATCATACGCCAATTCGATCAGGCATGTGAGTTTCGAAAGTTGCAGTACACTTGATGAAGGGGCTCCGGCCAAACAATAGAGGACGATGGCAGATGACATCGTATTTAGAAACCGAGATGCTGATAAGGTCGAAGCCCCAATTATAGAGCCACTAGTCATATCTGCCCAGGTTGGTCCTGCTTGGATGAAGAGGATCCTGGTGGACAGTGGGAGTTCAGTAAATATCTTGTTTAAGAGAGCATACGATCAAATGAAGATGGAAGCCAAAGATTTAAAGCCTTGTCAATCTTGAATCCATGGCTTTGATGGAAGTGCTAATATACCCACTGGAGTTGTGGAGTTGCCAGAGGAGTTGGGAGTTGGAGAACGCCGAAGAGTCCGAATGTTACAATTTTTTGTCCTAGATATCCACTCCCCGTACAATGCTTTTTTGGGCCGACTGGCCCTTGCCGAGTTTAGGCAGCAATCGCCCCATGGTGCTTAACTTTGAAATTCCCCACTGATCGCGGGATTGGGGTCATTCAAGGAGATCAGGCTGCTGGGAGAGCCTGCTATGTTGCCGAACTGCGAGAAGCGTAGAGAAAGGAGAAAGGAAAGGGCGTGGAGGAATCTCTCTGCGTCCGTTTTGCCGATGATTGACGATTAATGCCTGGGCCTCTGCCCGGGCACCATGACCAATTCCAGAAAGATCTAGACCCTAGAGACACTGAAGGTAATAATGAATCTAAAGAAAGTCAAGCTTCCCCCGCCGAGCTGACAATTGACATTCTAGTTAATGATGATAATTCAAAAATGTTGAAAATTGGGTCTCAACTAAACCCACAAGCACAATGGGAATTGGTCGAATTTCTCCAAGCAAATCTAGACGTATTCGCTTGGACGCACTCTGATATGTGTGGAATCTCGCCGGACATCGCGAGCCACACCTTGAATATTGACCCACGGTATATCCCGGTCAAACAAAAAAGACGCAGTATGGATCCAGAGAGATCTGCCGCCCTCAAAGAAGAAGTTGATAAGCTAAGAGCGAATGGGTTTATCCGGGATGCTTTGTCCCCGGAGTGGATATCTAACCATGTACTAGTCCGAAAACCAAATGGGAAATGGAGAACGCGCATCGATTACTCTGACTTAAATAAGGCTTGTCCGAAAGACAACTTTCCACTTCCCCGAATCGATCAACTTGTGGATTCAACGGCCGGGCATGAATTATTATCTTTCATGGATGCTTATTCTGGTTACAATCAGATACCCATGCATGTGCCCGATCAAGAACATACGAGCTTCATAACTGACCTGGGACTATACTGCTACAAGGTCATGCCTTTTGGGTTAAAGAATGCCGGAGCGACTTACCAACGCTTAGTCAACCGAATGTTTGTCGACCAGATCGGAAAGACTATGGAAGTTTATGTAGATGATATGTTGGTAAAATCGCGACACTCCACTGATCACATCAAAGACTTAGAGTCAATGTTCAATGTCCTCCGGAGATACGGGATGAAGCTTAATCCGCTAAAATGTCATTTTGGAGTCGCATCCGGAAAATTCCTTGGGTTCACCGTCAACGCCCGAGGAATAGAGGCCAACCCCAAAAAGATTTGGGCGATCAGGAATCTTCAAACTCCAAGGACCATAAAAAAGGTTCAGAGCCTTAATGGAAATGTTGCAGCACTGAGCAGGTTCATCTCGAAATCAACTGACAAATGCATACCCTTCTTCGACCTGATCCGAAAAAGGAAACGAAACTTCGGATGGACTACAGAATGTGAGGGCGCATTTCAATCACTAATTCATCATCTTTCCACACCGCTGATTCTTTCCAAACCTATTGATCATGAACAGTTATACATATATCTGGCAGTATCTGAAAACGCCATCAGCGCTGCGTTAGTTCGGGAGGAAGACCGAGTGCAGAGACCGGTCTACTATGTTAGTGAATGATTAACCGAAGCCGAGAGAAACTATCCAAGGTTAGAAAAGTTGGCATACTGTCTAGTCATCGCCTCAAGGAAGCTTCGTCCATATTTTCAGGCTCATCTCATCACCGTGTACACCGATCAGCCATTACGGCAAGCCCTCACATGACCTGAGACGTCTGGCAGGTTATTGAAATGGAACATTGAACTAAGTCAATTTGACATCACATACACCCCGAGACGAGCCATACACGGTCAAGTCCTTGCAGATTTAATTGCCGAATTCACTACTCCTGAAGACTTACCTGAAACTAGTAAATCCCCCGAATACATATGAAAGCTATATACTGATGGTGCATCCAACGATCGGTGCTCGGGCGCAGGGATAGTGCTTGAAACTCCCGAGGGCCGATCCACATGCTACGCTTTAAAGTTTGATTTCCGTGCAACCAACAATGAAGCCGAATATGAAGCTTTGCTTACTGGGTTGAAGTTGGCCCGTGACCTAAGAATTATTGATGTGAAAATCTACTGTGATTCCCAGTTAGTAGTATGCCAAGTTCGGGGTGAATACCAAGCCAAAGATCGAAGATTAGCCGCTTATCTAGCCCGAGTCCGGGAAATACTTGATCAGTTCGATTATTATACCATTTTCTACGTACCCTAAGAGCACAGTCAGAAAGCCGATTCGTTGGCAAAGTTGGCAAGTACAGGCGAAGCTCAACACTTGGGACTCGTCCCTGTCGAGACTTTGTCCTCTCCAAGCATTGATCGAGCAGAGAATGAATTCACATTTGATGCTACTTCCCGCAGGGAATCATGGATGACCCTCTACCAAGACTACATTGAGCGTGGCATATTGCCCGAACGATGAAGTGAGAAAAGACAAATACTTCGAAAAGCTTCGCGATTTGTCATTCAGAATGGAGTTATGTATCGAAGAGGATATTCTGTTCCTCTTCTCCGGTGTATCGCACACGACGAAGTCAAACGAGTGTTACACGATGTGCACGAAGGAGAATGTGGCGATCACACTGGGGGGCAAGCACTCGCCAAGAAAATACTCCGATATGGATATATTGGCCTACCGTAAATCGTGATGCTATGGACTATGCCAAAAAGTGTGATAAATGCCAAAAACACGCTCGAATTCCCAGAGCTCCACCTACTGAGATAACCCAAATGATCAGCCCATGGCCACTTGCAATATGGGGAGTTGATATGATGGGTGTGTTGCCTTTAGCTAAAGGTGGCGCGAAGTACGCCATCGTCGCAGTTGATTACTTCACCAAATGGGCTGAAGCTGAACCTCTTGCAACAATCACGACAAAGAAAGTGATCAACTTCGTGGTACGCAACATCATATGCCGGTTTGGTCTCCCACATACAATTATCACCGATAATGGAGCCCAATTCGACAGTGTTGAATTCAAAAACTTCTGTCAATGATTTCACATCCACAAGAAATTCTCTGCAGTAGCACACCCTCAAGAAAATGGTCAAGTTGAAGCCGTCAATAAGGTTATCGAGTCTATTTTGAAGAAACGACTGGAAAAAGCCGAGGGAAAGTGGGTTGATGAACTGCCTATGGCTCTATGGGCTTACCGAACGACTCACAAGACTACAACCGGACACACTACATTTTCTCTATCCTATGGCTCTGAAGCCGTTATTCCAGTCGAGTTGGAAGTTCGCTCTCATTGTGTGACATATTATGATCCGAAAATGAATGCCATATTACTTGCTGAATCTCTGGATCTACTTGATGAGAAGCGTGAAGAAGCTGATTTGAGGGCAGCCGCATATCGGGATCGAGTCGCTCGAATATACAATGCCATGGTCCGCCCGCGAACCTTTGAACCCGGCGATCTCGTACTCAAGAGAATTTAACCGGTCCCTTCGCATGTGATGCCAAATTGGGAAGGGCCGTATATGATTTCACAAAAGCTCGGAGATGGCACGTTCAAGTTGTCAACCGTTGACGGTCTTACTTTACCGAGAGCTTGGAATAGCGAAAGTCTCCGTCGCTACTACACATGACAGGCTTTATTTATCTATTTTTATTCGATTTCTTCCTTAGCATTTTATTTTTGTATTTTGAAGTTTGAACTTGTAATAAGGCAACTGATTTTGCCATATTTCTTCTATTTCAGCAATAAAATGCCATCTCTTCGAGCCAAAAGTTATGATTCACTGAAAATGACGTATAATATCATGATACACAGAGAGCTAAATTCCATCACGCGGTGGGATTTATTCAAATAGGGAGTGACTGTGATACGACCGGTCACTCACTAAGTGAAACCCGAGCTCGGGGGCAGAACACTACACCAGCATTTACAAGGATTGATACACGACAATCCTTTTACTAACTCCAAATTCCCAGAGTGCGAATTGGAGTATAAACATTCAATAACTCGTTCCCAAAGCGCGAGCGGACTCCAACTTCCCAGAATGTGAATTGGAGTATAAACATTCAATAACTCGTTCCTAGAGCGCGAACGGACTCCAACTTCCCAGAGTGCGAATTGGAGTATAAACATTCAATAACTCGTTCCCAGAGCGCGAACGGACTCCAACTTTCCAGAGTGCGAATTGGAGTATAAACATTCAATAACTCGTTCCCAGAGCGCGAACGGACTCCAACTTCCCAGAGTGTGAATTGGAGTATAAACATTCAATAACTCGTTCCCAGAGAGCGAACGGACTCCAACTTCCCAGAGTGCAAATTGGAGTATAAACATTCAATAACTCGTTCCCAGAGCGCGAACGGACTCCAACTTCCCAGAGTGCGAATTGGAGTATAAACAATCAATAACACGTTCCCAGAGCGCGAACGGACTCCAACTTCCCAGAGTGCGAATTGGAGTATAATATTCAATAACTCGTTCCCAGAGTGCGAACAGTCTCCAAATTCCCAGAGCACGAATTGGAGTATAAACATCAAATCCACCGTTCCCGGAGCACAAACCAAAGCACGCATGCTACCTCCGAATTCCCGGAGTGCGAATTGAAGCACAAAAAGTGCGAACCGAAATATCAATACTAACTCCAAGTTCCCGGAGCGTGAAGCGGAGTATAAACATCAATTCCAGGTTCCCAGAGCGCGAACCGTGTTACAAGTATCGATAATTCACAAATTCCCAGAGTGCGAACCGGATTATCGATCTCAAGTTATCCTAAGTCCCCAGAATGTGGACATATTCTTAAGATTTGCAATAAATGCGGTCAACCACCAAAATACAAACGTTGTTCCCCGAGACTGGGGGGCAAAAAAGCTAAGTGTTAATCACTAACCAAAGTGATACTATGCCCAGAGTTCAATTCATTCATCAAATCATGACACAAAGTTATGTTTTCATACTTGGCAGCTAAAAAAACAAACACTGCAAAACACTTAAGTAAAAGAAAGGAGCAACTTCCCATTCCATCAACCAACAAAAACAGGTTTGATTACATGGCAAGTCAAAAGGTTTCAATTAAGTGGAGGCTGAATCCACACATATACACGGCTCTAAAAGAACAAAAGAAGAGATAAAGGAATTGCTATTCAGAACCACATGATAAAACGAGAAGCTCACTCCTACTTCTTCCGGGCTTCTTCTTTGGAGTCGATCCGCTGGACCCACTACCCGGCTTCCTACGAGACTTTTTTCCCTTCTTTGGAACATCCTTCGGATCTGGCATAATATCAACGGCTTCCTCAGAGCTGGAAGGGATAGAGATCCTTTTGTGAGGACGAACTGAAGGCATGGGAGCGGTGACAGGTGTTTGTTCAGCAACGCTCGAGACAGTTACCGTGCCACCGGGAGAGATCACCATTAAAGAAGATAAGCTTGAAGGAGAGTGTCGCTACCAGGACCACCAACCGTTACCATCGTGGCCATCTCAGCACTTATCTCAGCTAAAATCTCTTCCTCTCGAGACAACTGAGCTGCGCTGGATACGCTGGTGGTCATCACGACAGAACTGAAAATTGGATCAGCTCCACTCATCGCGAATGAAGGATCAGGAATAGGGTGAAGAGAGTGACCAAGTAGCTCTTCAATCATTTGAGCATCGAATGACATCGAGCACCCCTCTCCCATATCACCGGCCATGGCAGCAGTTGAAATCACCTCTGTGACAATAACTCCATGCGTAGGATATAGAACCGGAGGAACTGGAGGCACGAATGCAGCACTCTCAGTCACTGAACAAAGGAGAACAAAAGTAATCAGTCCATAAAATTCTCTCGAAAATCGATACTTTAAGACATGAGGGAAATAATCAGAGTACCTTCTTTACCTTTCCTTGGAGCTTGAACGGGCTCGGAGACAGCGGTCTTGCCAGTAGACAGCCCCGGTTGATCTGGGTTGTAAGCAGGAATGACTTGTGGGTCAACCGCGGCGATAGCTTCGGACGAAGTTGGGATAGGGACTTCGATATTTTCACTATGATGCGAGACACCCGAAACTTCGCCGATCTCCGTTTGATGGATGCCAAGTCTTTCTTTCTCAACAGAAATTATCGCCTCGTGAAGAGTTCTCCTCTCATCCTCGCTAAGCAGACGTGACTCGAGCTCAAACTCATCTAATACTCCATCCTGGAAAGACATCCTCTTGTTCTCCACTAATTTCTTCTAGGCATTGTAGAGAAGCATCGAGTAATCTCCTAGCCAGGAGAGATTTCTATGCTCTAAAACATTGGCACTATATGTGTCCAAGAGTTCGTCAAATTCGGCCTCCATCTTGAACCTTTCTGCCTGGACTCTCTCCTATACCTCCGTTTCAACCTCCTTAACCCTTGCGACTGCCGCATCACGCTCAGTTCGGAGAGACACAACTTGCTCACACGCTTCTTGCGCGACCATATTAGCATCGTCTTTTTCCTTGTTTATATCGGCAAACTTAGCCTTTAATTCCTCTAATTCTTTGACTGCCGCATCCCGCTCAGCCTCAACATTTTTGTATCGATGGCCCAAATCTTCAACTAAAGTGCAATGTGCTTGTTGCATCTTTGCCATCTCAACTAATGTCTCATCAACCTTTTTAACGACTCGACTTCGGCCTTACGGGAAGATTCCGCCTCAGATTGGAGTATATCAACAATACGAATCTTCTGAGCCAAGTCAGCTTCCAGTTTCTCGATAATTTTGGCTCGATCAAAGGCTACTTTTGAAGCTTTAACAGCCGCTTTATACCATTCTTTGTACTGAGCATAGAAATCGCGGGTTTAGCTAAGTGCTGTGGTCACGGCGTCTTCAGGAATTCTTTTAAGATTAGGAGGAAAAATACAAGCGTCGAAGCAAATCTCCAGAAAGTCCCTCTTCAATTGAGCAAGTCTGATGGCCCCTTCACCAGATGATTCAATAGGGGCCTCTTCCGCAGCCGTGGTCGTAGCAACCTCAGTTCTAGAACGATGTGGCTCGAGCCTCGAAACCTGCAAAGACGGTCGATGTCACAGAGGCTCAAAAGCCTGAATATGGCTTCGGGGTGGCGGAGGAGAACGAGAAGGGGAGCGGTATTTCCGATCTCTGTCCGATCGCTCCTGACTAGAGTAACTACGATGATGATCCCTTGCATAATATTCCTGGTTATGAAGCCTCCATTCACGATCGCGATCGGAGTCTCCACGTCGAGATTCATAATAAGACGAAGGGTGATGCACTCTTCGGAGTTTGTCTAGTGTAGATTGACGGCCAGACATCGCACCTGAAAAAGAGAAGCAATTCAGTTAAATAACAGGCGAAAGCAATACGATTTGTGCGGAAGTCGTGTAGTGTTATGAAAGTGTATGCAAATGTGCAAAACCCCCGACCAACCAGAAGTGTCGATTGGACTAACAGGTAAAGGCTCGCTTATTTCTAACGCTTCCCGAAGGTTATCCAACCCGGACTCGTGGTGGAGAGATACGTATTCCGGGATGGGAATGTCATCCAGTCCTATGAAAATGTTTCCTGATTGAAAAGGAGCAGCGTCAGAGGTAGTAATTCTGGGGATCAAACGAGATACGACTACAGACTTCCGTCTCTTAAGTTTAGGGACAACAACCTTGCCTTTCCGCTTTTCTTCTATTCAGGAAAGATCAGCCGCTAACTCGGTATCGGTGGACGTCCTCTCGTCATCGCTCATTTCTCTTATCACTATGCCAGGTTTTCTTTTCACCGTCTTCTTCTTTGTCTTCGAAGTCGGTTTTGTCAACCCCTCGATAACAATACTCTGGTTCATCTCAATTAAACCCAACGTCCTTAAGTTATCATCAGTTAACACCGAGTCAATGTGTCGCAAATCACTCGGGACCTCTTGTAAACTTCGAACAACGCCTTTGTAGTGTCCACCGTCAGGCCTTGAGATGATAGCTGCAAAAAAAGGCCTAATATTAGAACAAGTGTTGATAACGACTGTTAAAGAAGGCTTGTGCGATTTACAACACTTACGTGTAGACATCCATAGCCTAGCGAACCCTGGGGTGCATTGAACAAAAAACCATTCGTTTTTAAAATAACCGAGTCTGGTCCAGGCTCCCGTCACAATCTGGCAGTTTCTAACTGCTTCCAAAAAGGTGAAAGATGGGCTATCGTCCTTGCTCTTGAAGTTGAATATGTGTCTAATCTCGGTTGGCCTTGGCGGACGAAAGAGATGATCCATAAATAGAACGAAAACACTGTTCAGCAATGCGTGTCCATTGGGATGAAGTTGTGAGGGGGCGATTCCAATGAACGATAACATCTCCCTGATATATTGGTTAAATGGAGGGAGAGTTCCAGCTGCACAGGCATGACGATAGAAAGCAGTATACCCCTCGGGCGGGTTGTGAGGTCTGTCATCAATGCCCGGTAGCAAAACGTCGTCCGGCGATAAGTTATGTTTCAAGCAGATCTGGCCCAGTAAGGCTTCAGAAATACTGGACGAAACGGAGTCGATAGGACCGTCGATAAATATGGCATCCGACACATCGTCCGGAGCCAGACCAACTACTTCGGGAGGAATGTTAGGGATTTCAAGTATTTCTGGAGGAGGCGAACTCTGTACTTCTTGTTGTTGAGAGCTCGAAGATTCCATAACTAACTCATCAGAAAGCAACATTAAGTACGTAAAAAACCCGTTCATTCCCAGTGTACATTGTGTGCGGTGCAGTGCAGTGTTGTGCATTACTTGGAAAAATTCAACAGAGTTAGAGAAAATTTGTAGACAGCGAAGACATCGGAGATCCGGTCGAGATGGCCGTCGTCGCTGACCGCCATCACTGAACCATCCCGATGTTGACAGTTGATTCAAGTTAAAGTTTGTTGTCATAGTGATAAGCTATAGTTCCATCGACGAGCTTCGAAGGGCAATCAAGTATGCACAATAAAAGTTTAATCCAGATATGTAGAGATAAAGCTCGTCGGAATTATGCCGCTAAATATGCGAAAGTTATGTATCTATATAAGTCACTTCGAATCGATCGAAGGGATAATACTTCGAATCGATCGAAAAAATAATCCTACGAATCGATCAGGGCCAGGTTTCAATTGTTCGAATCGACCGAAGAGACAAAGCATCAAATCGACTCCGTTCGAATCGATACAATTCGAATCGATGGTAACTGAAACCCTTCGTATCGATCAACAACTCAAGCATCGCATCCATCCTCAATGAAGGCAACGAATCGATCACCAGTAGCAAAAGACAGATGAAAGACTTGAGGTTCGTATCGATCGCATAGGCAAGATGTTTGAATCGATCGCAAAGGATCGATACGAAGGACCCATCTGTGTTCCTTCTCCGGCCAGCCAAGATCGAAACGAACGAAATACGATGGAAAGGTTTGTTCTTGAATCTTCAGATCCATAAAGCTTCAACTACCTGAATGTATGAATCGATTCGAAAGAATTGGATATCGCCTCGACTCGAAGGAGGGAAGAGTAATTCAGCCTTGTTCTTGAAGGACCGAGGTGGATTCGAAGACACAGGAAGACGAAGATAAAAAGTAAAAAGTGAAAGTGAGCCGAGTCCCAGGTATTTATATGGATCCTAGAAAGGAAACGAGGTGATTCACTTCGAATCCATCAAAGCGACGTGACCACAAGGTTTCATCGATACGAAGAAAATAACGAGAGCTGACTTGAAATCGCCAAAACCTCATCGATTCGAAGCATGAGTTCCACGACCATCGGCTCACAATAATTCGAAGACTATCGATACGAATGATCACTACAAATCCATCAAAAACCATCGACGAGGGTGAACACTTCGTATCCATCAATCCAACCCGCACCAACGTGAAAAACTACTTGTCAACCTTTTACATCGATTTAGGAGAGGATCGATACAAGAAGATAATCAAAAACAATTTTCAAAACATTGTTTCGAACTCAAATTTCCAAATCGGTTCAGGAGAGAATCGATACGAAATTCAATAACAAACAAAACCGACAACGACTCGTGAACACACAATGTTAATGAGAGTCAAATTAACGTATGTGCATATATGTCAAACTAATACTCGGTTTTAAACATTTACAGGGATCAAACATTCATCTTGTTACGATTACAACAATCAACAGCTAAGCAATGTTCTGCAGCAATAAAATCATACCAATGCAAGGTTACAACCTTCGACAAAGGAACAATGATTATTCAGAGAGAAACTACAGCTTTTCAAAGCACGCCATGTTTCCATAAGACGTACTTTGGGGGGCAAATGTTATCTCGCTTCTTGGCAAAGCCGTGATACCAAAAGATCGATCGACAAAAAAGGACGGTTCGTCTCAGAGATTGGTCATGCTCCGCTTCACTATGGATATCGATGAATTTTGTTCGAGTCCAGATTGAGTACAATTGATAGGATATGACAAGAAAGATCGTAGAAGTCAGTATCTCAAATTTCAAGTCAATCTGAGTTCGCATGCTCAAGTTATCATCGATGCAAGTTGGAGGAAATAACCCTAAGTTCGAATCCATCAGAAAAGCGTGAGTTCGAATCCATCGAGTTCCTCTTACTTCGAATCCATGGGATCACTCCACTTCGTATCCATCAGGTTGAATTCCTTCGAGTCCATGAAATCGCTCCACTTCGCCTCCATCAGAGCATATAAGTTCGTATCCATCGGCGTACGTTACTTCGCCTCCATCAAAGGATATAAGTTCGTATCCATCGACGTACGTTACTTCGCCTCCATCAGAGCATATAAGATCGAATCCATCAACATATGTTTGCTCCGAATCGATCGCCACCTCCTTGTTCGAACCCATCAGGTGGTCAAGCTTCGTATCCATCGCCCAAAGCCACATGTTTGAGTCCATCAAGTCTCCTCTGCTTCGAACCCATGAAAGAGCACGTGTTCGAATCCATCCAGCTGTGGCAACTTCGTATCGATCAACTAATACACATCACGTTCGATACGAGCAAGCCTCCGTTCGAATCCATGAGTTAATGGAGCCTTCGAGTCCATTAGGTCAAGGCGGCTAAAAACATGGAGTCGACCCAGTAAACTCGGAGCAAAAAACTAGATCAACCCGGGAAACACGCGCCACGTCCATTACCTCACGCTCAACACCATCGATTCGACCCTATCGATTCGAAGGGGATCGATTCGAAGGAAGCTGACTGGCGAAGATCACCATCTTGAATCGATCATAATTCGAGATCTACAAGTCCAAACGCTATGAAATTTGCACAGGAGCTTGCATGCATGTGGAAGAATGTCCACACCAAATTTCACCTCGATTGGACACTTTATTGATCGATTCGAACTAGAGTTCGCATCGATCCAAAAGTGGTCCCGGATTTCCTAAGACCGGGCATGTGGGCCCCCCTCAGTGCCATAAGCGGTCTCCCCGGATTTTAGGTGAAATATCAGCCTCCTACACCTATAAATAGAGCCCCTGGACATTCAGAAAGGGGATCGGAGAACTTCTAAAAGAAAATGCATGCCCGGACGCTGCCAGAATCACTCCATATCTTCTTCACTGTTGCTGATTTCGAATTTAAGTCTATTATCTGCTGTACTTTGCTCTAAAACACTTGTAACCTTCAAGTATTAAGCAATAAAGTGATAAAACTTCATAGTGGACGTAGGCAAAACGCCGAACCACTCTAAATTACTGTCTCCCGTGCAATTTACTTTTCTGTGATTTGGAGTTTTTGTTAGATAATCCTCATTTTCAATTTAGTTTCTTCATTTATTATCTCTTCAAAAACTTCCGAAGGGTGTTGCCCAATTTTGGTGCAAACAACAGCTACATGAAGCAAACAACAATATGAAGACAACAAGTAAAGTGCATCAAGTATGATCAAGTCCAAATGCATCAGTGAAGTCACAAAGAAACTACAGTGGACATGTATACAACAAAAGAAGCAGTGCCAAGAATACATGTACTCGAGGCAATATGCCCAACTGAATACCAAAATGGCACAGCAGTTCATACAACATATACAAGACAGAAGAAGCCATGGTCAATGCAAAGCAAAAGTGAAGTTACAGTGAAATTCTACAAGTCAAGTCAACAGCATGGTACTATGCAAATACACAGCAGTCTCAAGTGATACAAATGCACAACAACATGAATAATGCAACAACCAGATGAAGTCGAAGCCGACTAAGTAATTCACAGTGAAAGCCGATGTAAATTTGCAAATTCAAGTCAAAGCCAATAGAGAATTCAATACTGTGTTTCGAATCAAAACAGTGTCGTGATGATCAAGGCAACAACTTGACCAAGTCAGAAATCAATGCAGCACAAAAATGGAAATTGCCGAAAATAGGAAAGTCAAGCAAATTAAAAGAGGAAAGTTTCTGCCGTATTATTCTAGGAAAATCGAACGATTAAAAACCAAAACCGTGCTCATGAAGTTAAAATATATCAGGAAAGCCGTGCGCATCAGGTAATTAATTTTTTTTGGAAAGTATCGAATTGATAACGATCAAATTCAAGTGTATTGGAATTCATATAAATATCACAACCAAAATTCATCATCAGCATCGAGTTTGAATATGAGAAATCATAAAAGCACAAATAGGAAATTACATACCGAAGCAACGGTGAACTCGATCAAAGGAGCAGCTGCGAACGAGCAAAGTCACAAGAGAATCGATCATCACAGAGCCGCGAACAAGATTATTGAATTAGGAACAAACTCGTCAAAGCAACCGGAGAAAGCCCTAATTTTCGCAATAGCAAAAGCCATAATTCAAAAGAGCCTCCATTATTCTCGCAAGCCAAAAGAAAAGGAACGGGCCAAAGCAGAAAAAAGGAGAGGATCGAGTGAAAGAAAATTGGGTCGGCCCTTATTTTTAAAGGGGTTTTTTTTATTTAGGGTTTATTTTTAAAGGGGTTTTTGTTTATCAGTTTAATTGTTTTTTATATGTTCGAGTCAAAGTATTGGTAAATCACCACCTAGGTTGTACGTAGTGTCAGATTGTCTAGTTAGATTTAGTTCGGTGAGCAGGGTGTGCGAGTTTGCAAAACTCTATAGGCGGGAGCAAGGGTTTGCGAGTTTGCAAAACTCTATAGGCGGGAGCAGGGGGTGCGAGTCTATTAGAGTGTTTGTAAGCGGGAGCAGGGTTTGCGAGTTGTTAGAGTGTTTGTAAGCGGGAGACTGTTTAATTCTAATAGAAATCTGGGAATGCAGCAGTAGGCAGGGGTTGCCGAAGCTGGGTAAATTTTGTGTGTGATTTACTTTTCAGCATATTTATTTCTGCAGTTTGTTTCTGTGTCTCAATGAAGAAAATTTGCTATAACCCTATTCACCCCCCCCCCCTCTAGGGTTAATCTAGATCCTACAAGTGGTATCAGAGCTAGGTATTTTTCTTTAACTCTAGAGTCATGAATCCACCAAGTTATGTTTTTGCTGAGGGGCAATCTAGTGCTAGGCCACCCATGTTTAATGGGAATGATTATGCTAATTGGAAATTGAAAATGGAATTTTATTTAAAATCTGTTAATATTAAATGTTGGGATATTATTGAAAATGGGTGTGATATAACAGATAAGGAAATTATCTCGATTAATGCCCTTGCTATGCATATATTATATTCTCATATTAATCGTGATAATTTTAATTTCATCTCTCATTGTGAAAATGCACAGAAAATCTGGAATACTTTCGATCCAATATATGGTGCAAAAGTCAACAGTAATGAGATGTCCTCCACAACCGACTGAGTTAAAGAAATGTGCTTAATAGGATTGGTAAATAGCAGTTGTGTTGAGGATGATGATGATGGAGCAGCCGAGCTGGCATTACGAATGAAGAAATTCAAAAGGAGGAACCGCAAATACGGAAATCCAGCTCTAAATCAATAATTAAAAGACAGAGAGCACAATATGAAGCCAAGCGAGGTATCAAAATTCACTCACTCTGAATTACTTATTTATTTCCATGAAGTAAATGGCTGTTTTGAACGACTTAGGGAGAAGTATGCCAAACTTGAATCACAAAAAGATACTTTGTTAGAATTAAATGAACAACTCGAAAAATTAGTTAAAACCTATCAAAGTAAGATCCCTAAGTGTGATAAGTGTCCAACATTCGAAAAGGAAATTAAAAAATCAGAAATCAATATAAAATCACTTGAAAATGAAATTCTGATTTTAAAAGAGAATGAAAATACTAGGAGAGAGAATTCTATTAAAAAGTGCACATAATTGATAAATGAAAATGAATCTCTCAAAACACAAGTCCAACAATTGTCAATGACTTTAGATAAATTCTCAAAAAGTGAAAAACCGTTGAATATGCTATTAGGAAAGCAAACTGTTAATGTGGTTAGACAAGGACTTGGATATAATAAATCTGAAAATGTTGAAAGCAAGATTAATCAAGAAAATTCAGTGTGCACAATTTGTAGAAAATTTGGACACAACCAAAATAATTGTTGGTATAGACCCAAACACATGAAAACTATGTCAATTTGGGTTCCAAAAGGCACAAATATAAAATCTCTCAAAGTTAAACAAATTTGGGTGCCGAATGGAGCAATTATAAATAGTTTTGGGTCTCCACAAAATTATTTTTCAAAATATTCTGCCACTAACAATCATGGACCTATAAAAACAAATAGGTCACATAAATCTTTTCCCATGTAGGTATGGTGGCAGGCTAAGGAACAACAACAGTGTTCTCTGGATTTTGGCTGTTCCAGAAACACAACGGGCAACAAAGCAAAGTTCCTTAGCCTAATACAAAGGTGACAGAGTCACAATGGACAACCACGAAAAATTATTGTAAAGGTAAAACAGGTGAAGGTATATTAAATGTGATAATCTGCACCTGATTCTGAATGAAATCAGCCAATACTGAGATGTTGTAAAGATGATGTTTTTTGATTCTGACTTGTTCTACATAGTTGGCCAATTACATTTATTCCAAAAACACTATTCTTTAATTTACTTCATATATATTAGTTTGGATATAGTGTTTTGTTGGATGATAATATTTTTGGTTATAATACGGCTAACTCTATATTCACGGTTTTCTGATTATTTACATGGCTTCAATCCAAATTCAAGAGAATGCCATTTAAAACGTTGTTTGAGTTTTCATGCACACTTCATGGTCTGGTCTATCAAATTTAATTAGTGATGTTTTGAAGTGAAAGAGAAATTCAGATGCAGATTACACTGGTAATCTAGTTGATAGAAAAATTACTAGTTGAACGTGATTTATGGTGAGACATTTAGTAACTGCATCGTTTTTCAAAGAAAAAATCTGCATATTTTTCATTACAAATAATTTTTCAATTAGCAGAAATTTTTTCTCATATAACC
This sequence comes from Allium cepa, assembly GCA_030765085.1. NCBI lineage: Eukaryota > Viridiplantae > Streptophyta > Magnoliopsida > Asparagales > Amaryllidaceae > Allium > Allium cepa. The sequence continues at coordinate 227,722,335 of CM060939.1, forward strand.
CCTTCAAGAAAATCATTTTTGACCATATTTTCAGATTAGTCATTTTTATTTGATTTTAAATGACAAATTTTGACTAATCCGACTCCCTACTAATTATCAAAAAGATAAATGGTGATTGAAAAGGGGATAAGTGTTGATATTTAACATACATTACTCAAGAAAGTATATTTGGAAAATTTCTTTAGGAATTCAAACAAGAGTTATAAAACTTTTTGTTGGGTAAAGATTCCATGATCATTTCTATATCTATCATATTTCTATCGACCATTGTTTATCAAATCTTAAATATAGTTTGTCGATATATGGTACTATAATCAGGGATCATTTGTTTTTCATTTTATATTTTTTGTAAAAATAAATAAATATCCAAAGTATTCACTCTCATTTAAAAGTCCTCACGGTTATGCATGGGTGAATTACTTGGATTTTTGATTATGTGCTTCCATTCTCATTTAAAAGTCCTTACGGTTATAAATGTATGGAACGCATATCAAAATTAATTGATTAAATAGACAAGTTGATTCTAATCCCATTTAAAAGTCCTCACGGTCATGCGTGGTTAGAAGATACTTGATTTCATTTTTTTTAAATTAAATTGGAATACTACTAATCTCATTTAAAAGTCCTAACGGTTATGCATGATTAGTAGATATTCAAATTCCTGACATAAATGTACCACAAGTTGATACAATTGTATGATTTTATATTAGAACATCATTTCCATTCTTTCTAAAAGTGGAATATGGGCCTAACAAGGGTAGTTATGATTTTTGTTTGATTTTTATTGAGGTTTAATATTTATATTCAATTTGAGTTTAATGTTGGATTAATATTGATCACTTTATCTCTATTTTCTCTAACACTATTATTCTTTTGCTGATAACAAAAGGGGGAGAGAAAAGTTAAGATTTTGTCAAATAGAATCAAGCAAAGGTCAAATAATTTTCCATTTGCATCTAGGCTCATTTGTATATCTCTATTTATATGCATATATGTAGGGGGAGCATCATGTAGAGAGGAAGCATTTAAATAGGGGGAGCAATTAGAGTATATCATTGATCAAATACATTTAACTCAGTCGAAATCTTAAATATATGTTTGTTATCATCAAAAGGGGCAGATTGTATGAATATGCGAGTATATGATTTTTGTTTGATGATAATAAACATATATATATATATATATATATTCATTTAAATGTATTTGGTAATGTACTATTTTGTTTTTCGTAGATTAAATAAATATTTGTTGAATAAAATAAATTACACCGAATTTGAATTCAAACAGAAATTTTATTCAAACAAATATTTATTACAATCTTGAATAGTACAAATTCAAGCTCTCACTATACATATACATTTTTGATTACTTCACAATTCAGTTTACATAAATTCCTCACTACATATCACTCACACTCGTAGTTTTATATTCAACTTCATTCCATTTTGAATCCAGCATCTGAGCAATCTACAAAAATATTCACTAACGCAATAAAATTGAAAAAGAAATATTTTTGCAATATAAAATGAAATATGATTTTTGAAAATATTATTTGCCTCAGTTATTTGGGTTGTTCGTCATCATTCACATTTGAATTCATCATACACGAACAGTGTGACATGCACAGTATAACACTATACATGCCACAAGACCGTGCACATCGACATACACTTGATAATGCTACAGGGACAGGTGAGCACAGATCAAACCCAAATGTAAAGCTGGGTTCAACTCACGTGTAATATATTTAAAATCACGACACGAGCACAAGGTCAAACCCGAGTTTTGAAACTGGATTCAACTCAAGTGAAATTTCAAAAATCAACATGAATGGATGCAAAGACCAGCTGCAACATGAGATGAATCAAGTTCAGTGTGGCAATGCACAAGACAATAAGTTCAGCTACTCAAATGAAAAATGCAACAGTGACCAACCAGAAGTTCAAGGCAATAGTGTACATGAATACAACTACAGGTACAAGGCCAGAACAACGACATGAATGCAACATGGTGAACAACACATGTGCAACAGTAAACCCAGTATGCAAAATGAATGGAGCAACTGTGAAAACTGAAATGGACAAGTGCATCCAGAAGTACAAGATGACCAAGTCAAAAGTTCAAGTCTCGACTAAAACCAGTTACTCAATGCATGCAACATGGTGTGCAAGCACAGCCTTAAACTAGCATCATATGTTGAACAACATGAAGAGTGACACAACAATATGAATGCTATGTTCAAACATGAAACAAGAAAAAAACCAGGCAACAGTGAATGGGGAACACAATATGAATGAACTCGAACAGACACAAATGAATGAGAAGACCGCAAAGACAACAGCCAGTGTCAACAAAGAAAAGAGACGACCAAGTGAAACACAGTGCATATATGATATCACAGCAAACATGACAGCAGACCAAAGTGCAACAAGATCACTCATGAAAACTAACAAGCCAATATGCAGACATAAATGCAAACAACCAACTACATGTAGATGAACAGAACGTAAATTGAGTACATGAAGTTCAATCCATGAGTAAAGTGCATCAAGTACAATCCAGTCCAAATGCAACAAGCAACATCAATAAACCAAAGTGCAGATCAAACAAAAACACAGTGCATATATAATAGCTACATGAAGCAAACAAAAATATGAAGACAACAAGTAAAGTGCATCAAGTATGATCAAGTCCAAATGCATCAGTGAAGTCACAATGAAACTGCAGTGGACATGTATACAACAAAAGAAGCATTGCCAAGAATACATGTACTCGAGGCAATATGCACAAGTGAAAACCAAAATGGCACAGCGGTTCATACAACATATACAAGACAGAAGAAGCCATGGTCAATGCAAAGCAAAAGTGAAGTTACAATGAAATTCTACAAGTCAAGGCAACAACATGGTACTATGCAAATACAAAGCAGTCTCAAGTGATACAAATGCACAACAACATGAATAATGCAACAACCAGATAAAGTCGAAGCTGACTAAGTAATTCACAGTGAAAGCCGAAGTAAATTTGCAAATTCAAGTCAAAGCCGACAGAGAATTCAATACTGTGTTTCGAATCAAAACAGTGTCGTGATGATCAAGGCAACAACTTGACCAAGTCAGAAATCAACGCAGTACAAAAATGGAAATTGCCGAAAATAGGAAAGTCAAGCAAATTAAAAGAGGATAGTGTCTGCCATATTATTCAAGGAAAATCGAAGGATTAAAAATCAAAACCGTGCTCATCAAGTTAAAATATATCACGAAAGTCGTGCGCATCAGGTAATTAATTTTTTTGGAAAGTATCGAATTGATAATGAACAAATTCAAGTGTATTAGAATTCATATAAATATCACAACCATAATTCATCAACGGCATCGAGTTCAAATACGAGAAATCATAAAAGCACAAATAGGAAATTACATACCGAAGCAACGGTGAACTCGATCAAAGGAGCAGCTGCGAACGAGCAAATCACAAGAGAATCGATCATCAGAGAGCCGCGAACAAGATTATTGAATTAGAAACAAACTCGTCAAAGCAACCAGAGCAAGCCCTAATTTTCGCAAGAGCAAAATCCCTAATTCAACAGAGCCGCCATTATTCTCACAAGCCAAAAGAAAAGGAACGGGCCAAAGCAGAAAAAAAGGAGAGGATCGGGTGAAAGAAAATTGGGCCGCCTTTATTTTTAAAGGGGTTTTTTATTTAGGGTTTATTTTTAAAGGGGTTTTTGTTTATCAGTTTAATTGTTTTTTATTTGTTCGAGTCAAAGTATTGGTAAATCACTACCTAGGTTGTACGTAGTGTCAGATTGTCTAGTTAGAATTAGTTCAGTGAGCAGGGTATGCGAGTTTGCAAAACTCTATAGGCGGGAGCAAAGGTTTGCGAGTTTGCAAAACTCTATAGGCGGGAGCAGGGGGTGCGAGTCTATTAGAGTGATTGTAAGCGGGAGCAGGGTTTGCGAATCTGTTAGAGTTTTTGTAAGCAGGAGACTGTTTAATTCTAATAGAAATCTGGGAAAGCAACAGTAGGCAGGGGTTGCCGAAGCTGGATAAATTTTGTGTGTGATTCACTTTTCAGCATATTTATTTCTTCAGTTTGTTTCTGTGTTTAAATCGAGAAAATTTGCTATAACCCTATTCCCCCCTCCCTCTAGGGTTAATCTAGATCCTACATCCTCAGGTTTAGTAGCGACCATCCCTTGCACTTCACTACTCCGTCTTCGACTCCGAACTCGTTTTTTCCATGAAAAGTACAAACCGGATCGAAGTGGTTTTCAAGAAATAAATCTCGATCCCGGTCTCTTCGAAATGATCAACGCATTGTCCAATATTGGTAGTCAATGATTTAACTATCAATTAACATCCATAAGCATCCATCGATAATAAAAAAACTCCCCACAATATTTATTTTCCTCAAAAATATCCTTGCCATATATGTTTCCATTTTCAAATCCCGTTGAAAACACTTTTCAAACCCAACTCTTCTCATGGAATAAATTCCCCAAATTGTTACTTCCCTTGGATACATCCAAGCACCAATCCTTAAGATTTAAAATAATTTAAATTCTTTATTCTTGAAGATACATTAAAACATTTATATTAAATCTACTTACATACTTAATTTAAAATATACGTGTACTTTAAAAATATTTCGAATAAAACTTCTTTATAAAATATAAACTATTTTTTTTTAAATAAAGTTAAGACATACTAAATTTTAAATAAAACTATGAAATCCTACACAAGTTTCAAATAAAACTTTAATTAATTATCTTTCAAATAAAACCATTTTATAAAGTATAAATATTAATAATATCCTTTAAAACATAATACTAATTCCCCCTTTTTAATAATTACTTCTATAACTAATTTGATAGATGTTCACTTTCGAAATTCTTACCACTTAAATGATTTTCTTGAAACCATTCTTTAATACAAAATCAAAACTTCTAACCGTTTTTTTTATAAAAAAGATCTGCTTTAAAAACGTACTCGGCTTTTTAGGAAAATACACTTCCATTTTAGGTAACCTAAAGAATTCTTTTTATAAATCCTACATGATTTATCACAATTCAATTTTACGTTCATCCCGTAAATTCCTTTCCATATTTTAAAAATAAACTCCTTTATTTTTAAACAAATTGCTATTTCCTGGAAATCGCTTACAAATATATGTTTAAAATATTTAAAATAAAGCTTCTAGAAATTATTTAATTGAAAATAATACCTAAGGAAATATATAGAGGTATCCTAAGTACTTTAAGCCAAGTTTAACTTTTAAAATAAAGTTATTAAATTAAGTATTTATATTATAATTTCCTTTTGAAAACTTAATTATTCTTTACTTTTAAAAAAAATAATACCATTATTACTTAAATAAATGTTTACTTACGCTTTAAACAATTAAAACAATATTTCTTTCCAAAATATTCTAAACACATTTTAAGCTGCCCATTTATATTTTGAAAGCTTTCTTAAAAGCATACTAAAGCTTCCAGGAAAAACACCCTTCCCATCCTTTATAAATAAATCATGCTATTATATTTAAAACAATCCACATTTCCTTTTTAAATCACAATTTCAAATACTTCAAATTTATTAACCAATTTCTTGAATTTAATTCCTGTTAAATTCTTTACTTAAGAATTTCTTTAATTTCCTTTAGCCCAATTTATTTATTTATATTTAAACTCCCAGGTTGTACTCACCCAATCATAGCACAACACAAATTAATTTTCAATTTAATCTATACCAGTATATAAATAAAACACAGCATAACAAGACCTAAAACAATTTATCATAGGATACCAATGAGATATATCACAAAATATAAATAAAATTCCTATTAGTGAGGAATCCGGTTGGATCCCTCCAACCTGTTTTACTGCATCCACAGATATTAGCACAACCAATAAATATCGATTCAATTTGATAATAATTATCAAATTCGGCTAAACAAACAATCAAACATTTAAATATTAGCTATTTAAATTACTGGTATCCAGATGTGAGTGAGATTAACTCACCTTGGGTTTTCGACGAGCGTTCAAATTTAAATTAAATCGAACGACGTTCGGTTTAACCTAAATTTTTCGCTAGCTCCAAACGTTTCCGGATCTGTTGCAGCATGTAGATCGAGCCGCTGTGATTCCGGCGCTTCTTGTTTTCGTCGAAATCTGATAACGTATGCACAAGATGTGAATTTATAAAGTTCAGTTACCAATTTAAAAACAAATTCCTTTTTTTATTATTATTTCATTACCAACAAGATCTGCCGTTAATTTAAGGAAGAAATCAAGGCCGCACAAAGATGCTTCTTCCATCGCGCATCCCAAGGTTTCCAAAACCCACAGCCGTCGTCCATCTCGAGATTACTACGGCCACTACACTCCACCGGAGAATGATCGACTCCTACCAAACGAACCGCCTTCGCCACGTGACGCATCGCCTGAAGCCACGCTGAGCTCGGTCAAACCTAAACCTCGAAAAATGTGCATGAACTTCACATGAATGCAGCTGCTAACCTCCTCCCCAGGTCGACGAAAACCCACCTCCACCGTTCACTGCCTAGAGCTTGTGCTACTCTATGACTTACTAGTTGGAAGATTTACGAACAATTGTGTGGATAAGGATAAAATTGAGGGAGAAAGGGGAAGTGTTTTCGGCCCTGAAATGTTTGTGACGGCGGCCGTGATATTGGATCTAGGGTTTGCTGATAAACGTGAATATATAAACGTTAATAATTATTATTTTAATATTAAATCCATTTAAAGCAACTTTTTCACACGATCTCCAAAAGACGCGTGCCGACAGGCAATTCTAAGGTTTTACCCACGTTCCGAACACAATTGAACTTGTTTCGAAAGCTAATTCGATCATATGCGCGAGTTATGGAAATAAGGGTTAATTTTAAATTAAATCGATTAAAATAGTTTCTATGCGTTTTGAGCTGCCAGGGTCAAACGACAACTCTGATTGCTACGAAAATTGAAATCCCATAATAACTGACTATTATGGATCCAATGGAACTGATTTCATCGAATTTCAAGACTGTGCCCCGGAAGGCTATTTTAACTCGTCGATTAATTCGAGCGATTTCCGAAATTGTCGAAATCACTTAAAATTTCACTTTTAAAATTTTAATAACTTTATTATAAATCATACAAAATTTATATTCACATTAGAAATCGTTCTGATTCAGTTTAAATCAAAATCTGATTATTTGCATTATTATTATTATTAAATTCCATTATTAAATTAATATAAAATTCCAAATTCAACCTGTCGACTTTAAAATCCATCCAGCAGTCCAATATTATAATTCAAATCCAAACAGACTTAAAATAAATTATAGAATCTATTTTTATATCTATTTATTTCCAGATAAATAATTTGTCCCAATTCATTAAATTATTATTATTCAAATTTAAATTAAATTCCCGTATTTGAAATTTAACTTAATTCTATTAATCTAACCTAAATATTTTTACCTCAAAATCAATTCAAAATTCACATTTAACATTTAAAATGAATTAAAGGTTCAAAATTAACGACTAGAAATTCTGGGTCGTTACACCCATAGCACCCATAGTCTATATAGTACCGTACGCTCCTTCGTAAATTAGAGATTTACCCAGAGGGAACTCCATAGGTATGGTACAAAAGAACCTCGTATAAGGCGTGATAGGGCATGTGAACACGGCACTCGAGGCAATGCTAGGGTAGGAATCTACCGTTTTGCAGAACCGAGCTAGTGGTAACGCTTAGCAGCCACTACTATCATGACCCAAAATCCAGCGTCCGAAAATCAACATCCATACTTCACCCATATTCGAATACCGTAGATTCAAACGTTGAAATTCGATTCGTGGGAGCTTATAACACATTAGATAAACAACACAGCAGAAACAAAAGAATAATTTTATTGATGCACAACAATGATACAATATTGATACAACAATCTGATACAAATGAATATCAATATTAGAGCCAAAATACAACAGCAGAAAGAAACGAAAGCAACAGCAACGAAAAATAACATCTTCATGATCTACAAGAGAGAGAGCTCAACCAAACTGCATCTCCATAACCAAAACTCCAAAGACTCCAAACTAAGAGCTCGAACCACCATCATACTGGAATGAAACACAATGCGATCCCAAACCAAAGACTAAAGGCTATCGAATCTACATCTACTATTTGACTATTTGAAAACCTAACTCTAGGCTGCCCGTGTGGAAAATTATGGGCATTCAGAGTTTAGAAAGGGAACAATAAACTCCATGTCAGTCATGGAACTGGTGTGAGCAAATAAAAACAGTTTTATTTGAACAAAAGAAATAAAAATGAAATCCGCTATGGTTTTTGAAAAATGAAACTATCATAAGGCCTCCTTTAACACACACAATGCAATCACAAAGTTGGAGGAGATTTCTCCTTATGATAGTCAAACATGCTTGATACGCAAAATCCTTTTGATATTATTATTAGTGCATAGTGCAAAAAACATTTCGAAAGTATAATATTAATCTTAGCCAGCATACTACCATTATAGTAGACCTATATAGCTACCATGTTCAATGGCAGGTTACCACCACATTCCATGGCAGGTTATACAACTAAAACCATATAGGGCTCGTATTGTTTTGTTTGGATTTCCAACAAATGATCAGGCTAATGAACTTCCTTCACCGAATGGGTACGCCTTTGGAGGGACGCCCCAAGAACCTAACCAGATCTCTGCCAATACAAGGCCGGGTTACCTCTGTAACTAGGTAACTAACTGTCACGAGTATGTCATCCCCTGGTCGTTACCGACCTTTATCCGAGAGCTCTCAACACCAACAAATTCCAGCAACCACATTAGTAAAGTGTCTAGGCTCCATACCATGATACCACTTTTTATCCAGAAGGAAATGCACATACCCTAAAGGGCACGACCCTCACAACCTTTCCGAATCTTCCTATTTTGACCATTTTCGGGTTGTGAGGCTCGACGAAGTCTCGTCCACAAAGCTACGCTTTTCAGAAAAGCCATGCTTTGATCAACAAATGATCAGCAGCACTCAGCGTGCCACATTACCAAATTTGGAATGTATCACTAGTAACCCTCAACTACATAACATCTGAGCTTGTACGTCTCAGAGAAGGGTGTTAAGCTAAGAGAATAAATTCTTTGCCACCAAATAGAAATGTATTTGATAGAAACTAGCTTTACATCTCAAAGTATAATGTCAGACATACATCCATACAAGTCCGTTCCGGGTTCGAACGGAACTGAAGGCGCTTCAAAGAAGCCCTTGCAAATCCGGGTATTCACAATCTGATCGGACTCCCCATCACATATGGAGATCTCTAAACCGAAGCAACTCAGTGCAGAGACATTCGACAGATAATCCTATTGCTCTCGAAAATACCCGGTATTCACCACCGTCTTCAAATGCTATCCATTTCATCGTATCACTATTCGAAATGGGTTTTGTAACGGCCCGTAAATTTCGATAATTAAATTGGTTATTTTAATAAGATTTTTGTAGTTAAATTTAGAAAGATAATTTATAATGAAATGAATGCTAAAAAGAAGTGTAGCAATGGTAATGTAAAAGTTAATTACTGACAACTAGAGTGAAATCCTAATAAAGAAATAGTGTTAATTGTTGCACTTGGGTATAAAATTTAAAATAGGCTAAAGGTAAGCATATAATTAACCAATGCAATAATATATTGATTAGTAGTAACTGAATGTAAATCAAGGCAATAATGTTATTGCAAGGTAAACAGTGCTAATTAAAGTTAATAATAAATGAATGGAAGGAAATTCCAATTAATTAAAATAAATTTAAATATTATAATAAAAATATAAAACGTAACAATGACAATTAAAGTTGATCGTTAATGATTTCAATGAAATTCCAATTTACTAAAATAATCTAGAGGTCATACTTGACTATGAATTGAATATAAGGAAAAAGGAGTAGATATTGAACAAATTGATGAATTAGTATAAAATTTATGCTAGTTGGATAAGAACAGTGTTATGTAATCAATTTTGTTACTTAATATTGGAAGGAATAAAAATTGGTAATCCGTTAATGAATTTATAACGAGTATGAAATTTAAGAATGTTGATGTAAGCTAATAATTAATTAATTCAATGCAATCCCAAAATGATTGAAACAATTGCAGGGTTATAATTGATTGTAAATAGGAATATTTGGTAATAAATTTAATATAAGAAAAACAAATGCAAATACTGAATTAATCAATGAAGTAATAATAATAAATAGTAATTGAGTAAAATCAACGTTCTGTATGTAATGTTTGGAAATGATAACTTATATAAATTGATTAAGAGTTGATGGCAACAATTATTATAAAGTAATCATTTATTTAGTCCATTAAATCAAAATTTTAATCAATTGCAATGAATCTCAATTCAATGTTATATTAGTATAAATTTAGGAAATAAATGGAAAAAATGTCCATTTTATTTATAATATGGCAGTTGGTTGAATAAAAGGAACGAAAATAAAGTTTTACTAATATATTGGAATTTAATTTATGATAATAGGATTAATTGCAATTAAATGAAATAAAAAATTTAAATATTACCTAAATGGGAATTTAGATGAAATGTAAGAATATTAATGTAATGGATTTTGAATTCAATGTTAATCTCATCCGTTTGATAATAATAAATTGAATACTAGAATGAAAAGTAAATTAATTGGAATTATTGAAAATTTAATTTATAATTTCTTAATATAATGAAATTGAAGGTTAACAATGAAATTTATAAATTTATCAACTCCAGATTGACATATAAATTTATTTAAATTAGTGTAAATGATTAAGAAAATTAAAAGAGTTAAAATTTGTCAATTATAGAATTGAAATTTAAGATTTGATTTGATTAATTAATTTTAAATTTATTTAATTAATGGAAAAATAGCCATTTTGGCCACTGACTCGGATTTCGACAAAACAAGTTTTATCGGATCCGTAACGGTGAATTATTGTAGGATTTCAAGTTTCATAGCGATCGGACTTGTTGTTTGATCGTACGGACTTGAAACGCCTTTAAATCAATGAAATTGAAATCAATTTCAAATAAATTGATTTTAGCATAACTTCTTCATACGATAAAATTTGGACTTGAAACATGTTCCAACGCGTTTAGAATATTTTAAAACATCTATTTTGATATATGGATTGATCCAATTTCGTTCCGGAGTCAGAACGGGCTTTTCGAGCCATTTTATCGTTCAGCGCATAAACCGATCGTGTCCATCTAGTCTATTTCAACTTTGCCTATAAATTCCCTGTTATAAACCCTAATTGTTCCTCATTTGTCATTTGTCTATACGTACAATTCCTCCTCACCTCCCTATATCAATGGTAGACAACAAAAAAATTCCCAATCCCAATTTCAATATCAAATTCAAATCAAAATTTCAAACTCCACAAACAATATCAAATTATATATCGTCGGAATCCTCTCGAAGAGCGCATCTCAATTCTGTGTTTCTTTTTTCAATTTTGGGTCTCTGTTTGTCCTGAAATCGAATTTTTATTTTCGGCCGTCTATATTGGGGTATAGTTTTCAACGGCGGATCGTCGACCTTATGGCGATCTGGTAGTGGCAGCGGGTAAACGGTGTTTAGCACCTCGCATCCATGCTGTTCGTTCGTCTCGAAGTGCAGGGGGTTCATCAGAAATTCCTAACCTAGATGGTGGCGGTCGTTCGTCATTGTCGAGCCAGAGTGGGTCGTGGCGTGGAGGGAAGGTCGCCTGGACGTGGGCTTCACTTCTGCAATGTTAGATCTTGACGCTAGCGCGTGCTTTGGCGGCGAAAATTCACGTGATTATGGCGGCCGGTAGGGTTCTCGTGCGTACGAGAGAGAGGGGAGTCGATTCAGAAATGATGACGTGGCATCAACGTGTAACTTATTTATTCTCGTTAAATTAAATTTTAATCTAAATCATATAATGTTTAATCGCAATAACTTTTACAACGATGTTAGATTTACGTGCAGTTTTCTCCGCTAGGTTTGTATTGGAATTCCGGACATTTTGGTGCTGGTTTCGACGGATTTCGAGACTGTTTGAATTTTGGGTTTAAATTGGATTTAAATTCAATTTAAATTCAAAAGGCGAGTGTTTTAACCCACTCACGACTTCTCAAATTTCTTATGTGTGTTAAGTTAATTTCTGGTGATTTGAAATTTATTTATGACTGTTTGGCATATTTTATCATCATTCCAGTTATATTTAATTTATTGCATTAAATTGTTATTTAATTTATTTATGCATATAAACTGCCAATTAAATTGTTAATTAATTTATTTTTGAATATAAACTGCCAGCAAATGCCTATTATTTATTATCTGCTTTTATTGATGTTATGGATTTAATTGGATGATGGTTGTGATAAATAGTTAATGATTGATGTTGGATGAATGGATGTTGTATTTTATATTGTTATCAACTGCAAGTTGTTATGCATTTTTATTTAATTCGGGATTGCGGTTTGAAATGATATATAGCCGTATTCTTATTTTAAATTACGGATTGAAATGGTAAATATCCATATCACTTGACCATAGGGTAGAAATTTATATACAGACACCGTGGTCTATATATAAAATATTTTGAAATGATTTCTATGGTTTTGGAAAGTAAAATACGGTTTAATAAATATTAATTTTTGATATTATATAAATATTATACTATATATATAGTTAAATTCTTGAATTTAAGCTTTATATAAATTTGTTTAATAAAAATAAGCTTAATAATGGAGTTTGATGGTTTTATATTATACGGTTAAGTACCTGTTTAAGATATTGTGTATATAGAGTTTTAATGGCGTAAATAAAATTTAAGTTGGAAGATAAATATGAAATTGGTTTGAATTGAATTATTTAAGAACTATACTCGAATAAATTTAATTTGAAATTTAAATAAAATTGAGATTTTAAAGGGTATGATTCTTATAACTTGATTTGGTTTAAAGTGATTAAAATGAATATAAAGTTGATTTAAATGAATATATCAAGTTAAATAAATTGGAATATCCAGTTATGTGAAGTTAAAAAATTTCTTAAATGATATTAGATTTATTACGCAAACATTTCAAATCTAAATAATAATAATTGAATGTAACGTCCCGCCTTTTCGCACGATTTAAACCGACACACGTGCCAATTCAAACCATACGGAAGGGCGGATTGTTATGGGGTAAATAAGAAAAAACAGAGAAGAAAAAAAACTAAACAGAATCTCACAGCGGAAGGATAAAATATAATAATCAAATATACAGTTTATAAATCTATTTACAAAACCATTTATATAATACATATCAGAGTTACACATACCAATAACAATCAATGCAGCGGAAATTTAGAGCGTGGTGCAATACTATAAATAATATAATACAGATTCTTCGTCTTCGTCCTCCAAAGCTAAAATCTTCGATCCTGAAACGCTCGGACTGACCCGAGCGAATTTGAAAAGACAAAACACTCGAGTCAGACTAAAAGATCTTATGTGAGTTAAATTAACAGAAATAAATATGAGTACAGTAACTCAAGAGATGTTCGGGATTTACACCTCCTAAGGATCCGTTAAACTATTTACTATGTAGTATATTGCGCTATTATAATAGTGTCTATTTATAAAATAAACTTACTTTTTAATAGCGTTAAGGAGTGACCCAATATTCCCCTTAACACGTAATAGTCCCAGTAGTCCATCCAATATCATAGTCCCTCCTGATCGGGAAGCCACCAGAGGATACCACACGGGCTACGGGAGAAATCCAAACTCGTACAAGCCTCGGTATGGTAGGTGACACGGCACAACTAGGCAATGCCAAGGTAGATATACCAATTACGCTTCCGGGCCGATGGAAACGCGTAGCCGCAGCTACCGCCCACCTCGAACAAACTCCCCCAAAATCAAAAATAGAAGTGGCCACTGAATCAATCCAAAGTCAAAGTATAATATCGAAGAGGAGTGTCCAATCAGAGGAATGACCTCATTAACCCGTCGATCGCTCCTGTTTTAGCCACCTTATGCCAACTCATGGGAGTCGGGTCCACGTATTTACCTTACAGAAATCGTCGCCACCAACCTACTTCATTCTGGAATCTCCGCCGCGTACACGGATTAGTCAAAGTGGTTTCGGTATCGACAGAGAGTATGTCCATATCCGATCCCGGTCTCTTTGCCAACCCATCGTTATTATAACACCGCGGTCATTTTAAAAAAATAGTTTATACTTTAAAACCAGAATAAACATTTCCATTTCAAAACTATGAATACGATATCAATTTAAAACTCAAAACCATATGATATCATTTTATCTCAAATGTTATTCTTTCCAAAATCATACGGGTTTAAAATTTAAAATATCTTGAAACCAAACATTTGAATTATACTTCCAAAACATAATATTTCAGAATTCATGCTTTGAAACCATACTTTTAAAACTTGAATGGTTTGGATATTCAACGGTATATAAAATAAATGGTTTAACTTTATGGTTACTTTGCAAAGAAAATAATTTCCATTGCTTTACGAATATAGTTCTTTATTTAAAGTCGAAACAATAATTTAAATATCACTTTTAGTTCCAAAAACCACTTAAATTTCTATATACATATATCCATTTGGAGTATTAATATTTCAAAACTAAAGTTGGAATTTATTCTTTCAACAAATTAAATGTTCTATTATTTAGTCTTGAATATCTATATAAAATCCATAAATAAAACTCAAATTCCTAGCAATTTAATATTTTCTTCAATTTAATTTATTCTAGAATATTCAATTTAAATTTATCTTGGAAAAGTCCAGTTATAAATATCATATCTTAAAATTTCCAGATATAAATTATCAAACTCCATTTTCTTAAATTTTTCCATTTTTATTAAAGAGATTTACACACATTTTAAATTCAAAATTTCTAACTTCATATGTATATATATGGAAGAATAATATTTATACAATATCAAAAAAAATTAAAAAAAAAAAATTATAAACCGTATCCCATCCAAACCATAGAAATCACTTTTAAAATAATTTATATATAGACCACGGTGCCTGTATATAATTTTCTATCCTATGGTCAAGTGATACGGATATTTATCATTTCAATCCGCAATTTAAAATAAAATTTTGCGGTTGTATATCATTTCAAACCACAATCCCGAATGAAATGAAAATGCATGATAACTTGCAGTTTAATGATATAAAATAAAACATCCATTCATCAACATCATCCATCATCCAAATCAAAATCATCAATCAATATCAATCAATAACAATATTATTTTTGGTACTACATAACAGGTAATACTGGCAATTTTATTCAAATTAAATTTAACAGCTATTAATCTACAGTCTATATTCAGTAATAAATTATATAACTGTTAACTAGCAGTTCATATACAAACAAATAAATTTTAACTGTAAATTTATACGCAATAAATTAATTAAATTAACGGTTAAATTAAATAAATGCAATTCAACAGATATGAATAAAATAAACATGCCAAAATACTCATAAATAAATTTCTATTCATTTCTAAAATTAATTTAACAAACATAAAAACTTTTAGAAGTTGTGAGTGGGTTAAAACACTCACCTTTTGAATTTAAATCGAATTTAAACCCGATTTAAACTCAAAAAATCCGACGGTCCCCAAATCTGTCCAAACCAGCGTCATCAGATCCGGAACTAAATTACGATCCTAACAAAAGAAATGTCGCGTAAATCGGAGAACGTATGAAAAAGATATTCATTTTAAACGATTTGAAAACAAAAATAAAAAAATAAAATAAAATAAAACAAAACAAAACCCACTTAACTTCAATGGCCACGTCAGCTAAAAGCTACAGCACATCGTCGAATTTTTTCTGGTCAAACGAATATCCACAACAGAAAACGAATTGTACCAGCAGATTACGTGTCTCGAGAACTTTATCATAAAATTTTCTGGAATTTTTGTGGAGAGTTTGAATTTTATTAGAAAATTTGAATTGTAGATAGATTAGGTTTTGTAACCATTGAGGAAGAGAAAGAGATGAAGAAAAATGAACGTACAGCCAATTGACAATAGAAAGGAGGCTAGGGTTTATCACAGCATATTTATAGATAGATCGCAAAAGGACAGGTGTGCACGAATTTTAACGTGCAAACAGAAGTGGCCCCAAAAGGATATTAATTATACACGTTACGGATTAAATTATTACTTTCTCAACATTTACATTGCATTTTAAGCGTATTCACACATGTATAATTAGAAGCTTCATTTAAATTTCCATATATATATTCACAATTCCATAAATTTCCAAATATATAGATAAATTTCCAATTTCAACTAAAATCCTAAATTACTGTAATAATTACAGATTAAATTTCTATCCGTTCTCAATAGATTTACGTTTACATACTAAAATCCACATTTCTATGTACATTTGAATTCCATATTATACATATTTTATTTATCTTAATTACTTCCAACTTAAATTTCAATCAACATAAAACGTTTTATTCAGTTTCCAATAATTTCAATCATGCTTTAAATCCAAATGAATAAATAACTTAATTCCCATTTAAGCATTTTTCATTTGATTTGCAATCAACCTTTTATGATCAATTAAATCCCGATATATTAAATAAACGTTATTTCCATCATTCTTTATCCTATGAAGAAATTTAAGTTATTCACACCTATTACTAAATTTCATTTTAATGCACACTAATTTACATTTATTGCAATGGTTACCAAATATTTCCCTGCAATAATTCATTCCCCTATACATACTTACAATTCCACTTAAACTTTACTATACCCATTTATTTTCTCAACATTAAAACCAACGTTACCTCAATTCCACTAATGTACACTTATTCTATTATCACTTACTAACCATTCAAATTTTTATTAACAAATAGGCAGGTAATTCCTATGTTACAAATTTTTAATTCATCCTAATCCCTTACTATTGACATACATTTGCATTACTTACATATCATTTACAATGTTACCCAAAATCTCTATCCATTGTAATTAATACCTTAAATAAGTTTCAATTTATATTCAAGTGAATACATTACCCTTTTTCGTTATGTCATCCATTTTTCACAAGAAACGTTTTATCGTTTCGACAACATTTTATTTCTAATTACCTACATTGATTTGTGTACGTCTCTACTATTTAAAGCATTACCATTCTCACCTTCATCTAAATCTTCATTTATGAATATTTAAAAATAAATTTCACTTATTTCCTATTTATACACTTATAAATTCCAATCCAAATAAATAGATAAATCTCCGTTTGCACTACTTAAATCAAAAATCAGCGATTATCCTATCTATACATTTTAAGTGGATGGATCAAATGTTGTATTCAAAAATCTACTTCTTAATATTCTTAGATTTAAACTCAACTCTCTATTAACAGAATATTTAGATGTTTAAACTTCTTTTATTACCATTAACTTATTATTATACATTAAACTTAAATATACTGACAAAGCTTGTTTTTGATACTCTTTTCATTTCCATAAATAAAATTAGAAGTGGATTCATACCTTATTAGGTAATTAACTTTAATTCCACCTAACTAAATATTTACATAATCTTTTATTTGCAATAAATCAACTATTTTATATTAATTAAATTTAATCTTCCTGGTTTACTTATTCATAGTATGTAATCCAGTTACTCACCCTAACCTATTTATTTGAAATCCAATCCAGATTATTTTTACTAAGTTCCAATTTCCAAAGGTTACTGCAATTAATCCAATTAATTACAATAAATTCTAATAAATTTGATTTTTATTGGATTACAACTCAAAATAAATCAATTATTACTCAACTTCATAGTCAACATTTCTTTTATATTCCAATACATAAATATTTCCCAAATTTCATCTTTTATTTGCATAAATTACCTTATCTCAATTTTATTGGAACTTTACACATAAAACTTAGAACCTCAATTAATTCATTCCTCTTTGGTTCCATTCTTAAGTTTACACTAATTATCATATACCTAGGTTACATCTTATTGGATTCACATTCTTTACTTACCCATATGTAATCCACACTAACTGCAATAATTTAGTGCATTAATTGAGATTGATCAAAATAAACTTAACAAACTAATAGAATAGATAACTTACAAAATTTATTGTCATAAATCTATTTTATAAGTCTACACTTAATTATTACCTTACAATACGTTTTATGTTACTATAAATTTATATTCACTCTTCCGTTACTATATTAATAATTGCTAAAGTAACGTTTTTCTTAATTAAAACTTTCTCCACAATTGAATGAACTTTATATTCAATACATACTACCGAATTGCAATCACCTATGTTCTATCCAACATACATTAAAACTTCACTTCCATTAATTTATCCAATGTTTACATCCACAAATTAACAATTTAATTTCATTATACAATTGCAATTCATATCTTATAAATAAATTTTTCAATTTTGTTTCTTTCAGCATTAATTAAACAAACATATTTAATTAAGAAATTATCATGCTTTTAACTATTTCCATTTGCACTACATAAAACTCAAACGGTCGTTTCAATCACACTTGAATTTGTATATAATTGATTGTCCCTCAACTGCCATTTATTTTCTACCTTAATTCAATACGGTTACAGTTTTATCAATATATATAAATACATAGGAAATTTAAATTCTTGTCTTTAATTCTTTAATTCAGGTGCAACCAATTTACACTATTTCTTTATTAATAATTTACTTAAATTTTCAACAATTAGGTTAGATAACCATTTCTACAATTCATTATTAATTATACATTTAAATCTCCCTTATCTTCAACTTACACAAGGGTATACATCTTACGCTATCTTAATCATTAGATTTTCATTAAATTTAACAATAATTAAGCTTTAATTGTCGTTGCTAAAATTTCCCTTTAGCGTTCATCCCAGTATTAATTCTATCTCTTTTATATATATAAAATTTTCTTTTCTACAAGATTTAAACTTCAAAACCCCTTATATTTAATAATTTAATTGTCGAAATTTTACGGGTCGTTACACTCTCCTCCACTCAAAACTTTTCATCCCCGAAAAGGAAAAGAAGGGAAAAGAAGTATTTCGAAATCAATATTTTAAATTTACAAAATTAGTTAATTTAGCTAAAATGTACAAATTTATGTACAGTAAAATATTTAAGTGGATTCAACCATAAATCAACCAATCAATACAACAACCATCAACCTTACAAACAACATACATACACAAGACAAAGCAACCATTTAATTCATCAAACAAATAGTTGTTCGGGTTCAAAACTTGAAATTTGTATGGAATGAAAATAACTATCAAGTGCATCCTTTACTCGACAGTCTTAGATGGAACAAAGATAGATTATTTATTTATCCAACAACTTCATATTTCTTTACCCAACCAACCATAAATCAACCAATAATAATTTCAAACCAACAACCAAATTCACTTATTATACATTCATTTCATGCTTTAGTTGTTTGACTTCCCTTTTATGATTCACATAACTTTAAATTTCATTTACTCATTAATGTTTGTTTCGTTAATTTACTTATTACTTATAATTATTCCTTTCCATTAATTTAGGTCTTGTAAGTTTATTTTATTGCATTACACCTATGCACTTTTTATTTTCATTAATTTATTTAATACTTACATCCTTATTACATTTATCCTTAATACTTATTTGTTAACAATTAGCTTCAATCCTTTAACAATGTTTGTTTCTTCTATTTATGGAGTGATTTCCTCATCACTTACAACTTCATTTTTCATTTATTACAATATTCATTATACTGGTATTCCATTTTATTTACTTAAGCTTATATCATCTGTTTAAAATCTTACCTTTTTATATAGTAAAATTTCCAATTTAACTTGGGTTTATACATTTAATCCTCATTAATTATAGCAAATTCAGTGAATTATTCATTCCCTCAAGCTTCACTTGTAAGTTTTCTCTTACATTTTCTTATTAACATTTCAACTTTTATTACGTGGTAAATTATATATATGTTTTAAAAATGTAAGTGAAAATTTACAAGTTTCTTCTCAATTCCATTAATTAATTAATGGTTCAATAAATATATATTCGTTTTATAAATTAAAATTTCAACTTACCTTTAATTACATATTAAACGTAAACATTCAACAAATGAATGTAATTACGTTTCTATTATATTTAATAATAGTAACCATTTAATTACACTAGATTTGCTACCCTATAACATTAATTCTTATAAATAAAGAAGTTTACTAATTCATTTATAACTGTTTACAATCGTTTTAATTACATTACTTATCTTCCTATTGTATTAGATTTTCTTTAATTAAAGGTTCAAATTTCTACATTAAATTGAACTATTGATTGATTGGAACTTAAGAACCAAATACCGGGTTTAATTTCAAATTATTTAAAATAGTAGATAAACATATTCTTTTTACTTATATAACTTTAATTATAATCAAACGATAAAGTTCTCTTAAACAAATTTGCAGTAAATTTCTACAGTGGCCTTTCCTCTTCGAAACTCGAAAATGAATGTCGATGATGCGTGCACTCATCACCGAAATTTATTTTCCAGCGACAGAGAGGAAAGTACAAACTTATTTTCCAAAATCTTCCTTTAAAACAATTCTTCCGAAATATATTGAAATACTTATATTAGAAAATACTTATAAATAATATTATTATATTCCAAAATTTATTCGAAAGAATTTTCAAGACCCCCGGAACTTCAGTTCTAAATTTCCAAATTCATTTATCTATTTTCTTCAATTTTATTTCTATTATTATGTACTCTATTTCCTAACAACCAATCTATAGCAACCAATTATAGATATAATTTGAAAATTTTATTTTATATATATATAGAAAATAGATTAGGCAAAATTATTTCATCCGCCTATATTAAAACAAATATTATGTCGGTCTGTCCTATTAAGTGTTTAGAAACCCCTATTGATGTCACAGCGTCCCATGCATCAACCGGAATTTATAAATACAAAACGGAACAGATTAACACAATATAAAACCTTTTAAAAAACTAACAAGTACGCTCTCTCATATATATATATGCACTCAGCGACTCCCATAGGGTATTACTACCCTATTAACAAAGAGTCAAACCCCACAAAGCTAAGGTTTATCGCTAAACCAAAGCTCTGATACCAACTGTAACGTCCCGCCTTTTCGCACGATTTAAACCGACACACGTGCCAATTCAAACCATACGGAAGGGCGGATTGTTATGGGGTAAATAAGAAAAAACAGAGAAGAAGAAAAACTAAACAGAATCTCACAGCGGAAGGATAAAATATAATAATCAAATATACAGTTTATAAATCTGTTTACAAAACCATTTATATAATACATATCAGAGTTACACATACCAATAACAATCAATGCAGCGGAAATTTAGAGCGTGGTGCAATACTATAAATAATATAATACGGATTCTTCGTCTTCGTCCTCCAAAGCTAAAATCTTCGATCCTGAAACGCTCGGACTGACCCGAGCGAATTTGAAAAGACAAAACACTCGAGTCAGACTAAAAGATCTTATGTGAGTTAAATTAACAGAAATAAATATGAGTACAGTAACTCAAGAGATGTTCGGGATTTACACCTCCTAAGGATCCGTTAAACTATTTACTATGTAGTATATTGCGTTATTATAATAGTGTCTATTTATAAAATAAACTTACTTTTTAATAATGTTAAGGAGTGACCCAATATTCCCTTTAACACGTAATAGTCCCAGTAGTCCATCCAATATCATAGTCCCTCCTGATCGGGAAGCCACCAGAGGATACCACACGGGCTACGGGAGAAATCCAAACTCGTACAAGGCTCGGTATGGTAGGTGACACGGCACAACTAGGCAATGTCAGGGTAGATATACCAATTACGCTTCAAGGCCGATGGAAATGCGTAGCCGCAGCTACCGCCCACCTCGAACAAACTCCCCCAAAATCAAAAATAGAAGTGGCCACTGAATCAATCCAAAGTCAAAGTATAATATCGAAGAGGAGTGTCCGATCAGAGGAATGACCTCATTAACCCGTCGATCGCTCCTGTTTTATCCACCTTATGCCAACTCACGGGAGTCGGGTCCACATATTTACCTTACAGAAATCGTCGCCACCAACCTACTTCATTCTGGAATCTCCGCCGCGTACACGGATTAGTCAAAGTGGTTTTCGGTATCGACAGAGAGTATGTCCATATCCGATCTCGGTCTCTTTGCCAACCCATCGTTATTATAACACCGCGGTCATTTTAAAAAAATAGTTTATACTTTAAAACCAGAATAAACATTTCCATTTCAAAACTATGAATACGATATCAATTTAAAACTCAAAACCATATGATATCATTTTATCTCAAATGTTATTCTTTCCAAAATCATACGGGTTTAAAATTTAAAATATCTTGAAACCAAAAATTTGAATTATACTTCCAAAACATAATATTTCGGAATTCATGCTTTGAAACCATACTTTTAAAACTTGAATGGTTTGGATATTCAATGGTATATAAAATAAATGGTTTAACTTTATGGTTACTTTGCAAAGAAAATAATTTCCATGGCTTTACGAATATAGTTCTTTATTTAAAGTCGAAACCATAATTTAAATATCACTTTTAGTTCCAAAAACCACTTAAATTTCTATATACATATATCCATTTGGAGTATTAATATTTCAAAACTAAAGTTGGAATTTATTCTTTCAACAAATTAAATGTTCTATTATTTAGTCTTGAATATCTATATAAAATCCATAAATAAAACTCAAATTCCTAGCAATTTAATATTTTCTTCAATTTAATTTATTCTAGAATATTCAATTTAAATTTATCTTGGAAAAGTCCAGTTATAAATATCATATCTTAAAATTTTCAGATATAAATTATCAAACTCCATTTTCTTAAATTTTTCCATTTTTATTAAAGAGATTTATACACATTTTAAATTCAAAATTTCTAACTTCATATGTATATATATGGAAGAATAATATTTATACAATATCAAAAAAAAATTAAAAAAACAAAAATTATAAACCGTATCCCATCCAAACCATAGAAATCACTTTTAAAATAATTTATATATAGACCACGGTGCCTGTATATAATTTTCTATCCTATGGTCAAGTGATACGGATATTTATCATTTCAATCCGCAATTTAAAATAAAATTTTGCGGTTGTATATCATTTCAAACCACAATCCCGAATGAAATGAAAATGCATGATAACTTGCAGTTTAATGATATAAAATAAAACATCCATTCATCAACATCATCCATCATCCAAATCACAATCATCAATCAATATCAATCAATAACAATATTATTTTTGGTACTACATAACAGGTAATACTGGCAATTTTATTCAAATTAAATTTAACAGCTATTAATCTACAGTCTATATTCAGTAATAAATTATATAACTGTTAACTAGCAGTTCATATACAAACAAATAAATTTTAACTGTAAATTTATACGCAATAAATTAATTAAATTAACAGTTAAATTAAATAAACCCAATTCAACAGATATGAATAAAATAAACATGCCAAATACTCATAAATAAATTTCTATTCATTTCTAAAATTAATTTAACAAACATAAAAACTTTTAGAAGTTGTGAGTGGGTTAAAACACTCACCTTTTGAATTTAAATCGAATTTAAACCCGATTTAAACTCAAAAAAATCTGACGGTCCCCAAATCTGTCCAAACCAGCGTCATCAGATCCGGAACTAAATTACTATCCTAACAAAAGAAATTTCGCGTAAATCGGAGAACGTATGAAAAAGATATTCATTTTAAACGATTTGAAAACAAAAATAAAATAAAATAAAATAAAACAAAACCCACTTAACTTCAATGGCCACGTCAGCTAAAAGCTACAGCACATCGTCGAATTTTTTCTGGTCAAACGAATATCCAAAACAGAAAACGAATTGTACCAGCAGATTACGTGTCTCGAGAACTTTATCATAAAATTTTCTGGAATTTTTGTGGAGAGTTTGAATTTTATTAGAAAATTTGAATTGTAGATAGATTAGGTTTTGTAACCATTAAGGAAGAGAAAGAGATGAAGAAAAATGAACGTACAGCCAATTGACAATAGAAAGGAGGCTAGGGTTTATCACAGCATATTTATAGATAGACCGCAAAAGGATAGGTGTGCACGAATTTTAACGTGCAAACAGAAGTGGTCCCAAAAGGATATTAATTATACACGTTACGGATTAAATTATTTCTTTCTCAACATTTACATTGCATTTTAAGCGTATTCACACATGTATAATTAGATGCTTCATTTAAATTTCCATATATATATTCACAATTCCATAAATTTCCAAATACATAGATAAATTTCCAATTTCAACTAAAATTCTAAATTACTGTAATAATTACAGATTAAATTTCTATTCATTCTCAATAGATTTACGTTTACATACTAAAATCCACATTTCTATGTACATTTGAATTCCATATTATACATATTTTATTTATCTTAATTACTTCCAACTTAAATTTCAATCAACATAAAACGTTTTATTCAGTTTCCAATAATTTCAATCATGCTTTAAATCCAAATGAATAAATAACTTAATTCCCATTTAAGCATTTTTCATTTGATTTGCAATCAACCTTTTATGATCAATTAAATCCCGATATATTAAATAAACGTTATTTCCATCATTCTTTATCCTATGAAGAAATTTAAGTTATTCACACCTATTACTAAATTTCATATTAATGCACACTAATTTACATTTATTGCAATGGTTACCAAATATTTCCCTGCAATAATTCATTCCCCTATACATACTTACAATTCCACTTAAACTTTACTATACCCATTTATTTTCTCAACATTAAAACCAACATTACCTCAATTCCACTAATGTACACTTATTCTATTATCACTTACTATCCATTCAAATTTTTATTAACAAATAGGCAGGCAATTCCTATGTTACAAATTTTTAATTCATCCTAATCCCTTACTATTGACATACATTTGCATTACTTACATATCATTTACAATGTTACCCAAAATCTCTATCCATTGTAATTAATACCTTAAATAAGTTTCAATTTATATTCAAGTGAATACATTACCCTTTTTCGTTATGTCATCCATTTTTCACAAGAAACGTTTTATCGTTTCGACAACATTTTATTTCTAATTACCTACATTGATTTGTGTACGTCTCTATTATTTAAAGCATTACCATTCTCACCTTCATCTAAATCTTCATTTATGAATATTTAAAAATAAATTTCACTTATTTCCTATTTATACACTTATAAATTCCATTTCCAAATAAATAGATAAATCTCCGTTTGCACTACTCAAATCAAAAATCAGCGATTATCCTATCTATACATTTTAAGTGGATGGATCAAATGTTGTATTCAAAAATCTACTTCTTAATATTATTAGATTTAAACTCAACTCTCTATTAACAGAATATTTAGATGTTTAAACTTCTTTTATTACCATTAACTTATTATTATACATTAAACTTAAATATACTGACAAAGCTTGTTTTTGGTACTCTTTTCATTTCCATAAATAAAATTAGCAGTGGATTCATACCTTATTAGGTAATTAACTTTAATTCCACCTAACTAAATATTTACATAATCTTTTATTTGCAATAAATCAACTATTTTATATTAATTAAATTTAATCTTCCTGGTTTACTTATTCATAGTATGTAATCCAGTTACTCACCCTAACCTATTTATTTGAAATCCAATCCAGATTATTTTTACTAAGTTCCAATTTCCAAAGGTTACTGCAATTAATCCAATTAATTGCAATAAATTCTAATAAATTTGATTTTTATTGGATTACAACTCAAAATAAATCAATTATTACTCAACTTCATAGTCAACATTTCTTTTATATTCCAATACATAAATATTTCCCAAATTTCATCTTTTATTTGCATAAATTACCTTATCTCAATTTTATTGGAACTTTACACATAAAACTTCGAACCTCAATTAATTCATTCCTCTTTGGTTCCATTCTTAAGATTACACTAATTATCATATTATGAATGGAAATTTACCTAGGTTACATCTTATTGGATTCACATTCTTTACTTACCCATATGTAATCCACACTAACTGCAATAATTTAGTTCATTAATTGAGATTGATCAAAATAAACTTAACAAACTAATAGAATAGATAACTTACAAAATTTATTGTCATAAATCTATTTTATAAGTCTACACTTAATTATTACCTTACAATACGTTTTATGTTACTATAAATTTATATTCACTCTTCCGTTACTATATTAATAATTGCTAAAGTAACATTTTTCTTAATTAAAACTTTCTCCACAATTGAATGAACTTTATATTCAATACATACTACCGAATTGCAATCACCTATGTTCTATCCAACATACATTAAAACTTCACTTCCATTAATTTATCCAATGTTTACATCCACAAATTAACAATTTAATTTCATTATACAATTGCAATTCATATCTTATAAATAAATTTTTCAATTTTGTTTCTTTCAGCATTAATTAAACAAACATATTTAATTAAGAAATTATCATGCTTTTAACTATTTCCATTTGCACTACATAAAACTCAAACGGTCGTTTCAATCACACTTGAATTTGTATATAATTGATTGTCCCTCAACTGCCATTTATTTTCTACCTTAATTCACATACGGTTACAGTTTTATCAATATATATAAATACATAGGAAATTTAAATTCTTGTCTTTAATTCTTTAATTCAGTTGCAACCAATTTACACTATTTCTTTATTAATAATTTACTTAAATTTTCAACAATTAGGTTAGATAACCGTTTCTACAATTCATTATTAATTATACATTTAAATCTCCCTTATCTTCAACTTACACAAGGGTATACATCTTACGCTATCTTAATCATTAGATTTTCATTAAATTTAACAATAATTAAGCTTTAATTGTCGTTGCTAAAATTTTCCTTTAGCGTTCATCCCAGTATTAATTCTATCTCTTTTATATATATATAAAATTTTCTTTTCTACAAGATTTAAACTTCAAAACCCCTTATATTTAATAATTTAATTTTCGAAATTTTACGGGTCGTTACATTGAATTTGATGTATATGGGATTATCAAAGAATTAGTTTTGAAACGGTGGAATATTTAAAGCTTTGAAATATATGGAAATTGAAATGGTTTATTTGGGTATTCAAATCTGTATTTGGAATTGATTTGTGAAATTAAAGAAGCTAATTTATTATATAACGTAATTTAATATTAAACCATTTAAGTATTGGAAGTTGTTGAGTCACAAGTTTTATGAAGGTTTTGATTTCTGACAAATAACTAAAGGCGATCGACAAAACAAGGTCATTATGGCTATAAAGAGCTACATATGGTGCTCTAGATTGTAGATTGATTATTTGATATTATATTAGTGATAAACTTGTTAAAATCTATCCTCAAATAATGATGCATTTTCAAGAAAATTAATATATATACGATTAGAATGTAGTTGCACATTCAGTGTGCAACTTTACAGGGACCGGTCGACCGGTCACAATATAGGCGGTCGACCGTTCCTGCATAATTTGCACACTGAACGTGCACACATGCACATAACGTGTATATATATTTTTAAATTCCTGTCTACTGGTCACTTTTTAACCTGTCGACCGTTTTTAAACAGAAAGCAATTTTTCCAAAAGACACTTCTCTTCTCCAAAGGTTGCATCTCTTACCTTTCACCAAAGATCATATCTCTTAATGGCAACTGCTCACAAAGAGTTACAATCATTCTTATCTATATAAACTCATCTAATTCGTTGATTAACACAACATGATTTTATATGCTTTTTAATCTAATCTCTGATCTTACTTTCTACATACTCCTGCATTCTAAAAGCTCTCGATTATTTATTGAATCATCGAAACTATTTCATATCTTTTGATTCAATAAGTAATATACTTTCCTTAATCTTTTCAAAACATCATTCGCACACTTTGAGGATAAGATTATAGGAAGAGTGTACTACTAGTGACAAATCCGTGTTTTCAAGAACACAAGTTGTCAACAACAATTGTATTTGTTCTTGTGTTGAAGTCCTATGTGTTGTAAGAGGCAAGTGTTGAAGTCCTCAGTGTATTAGAGGCGTGAAATCCCGTTCGGTTGTTCGGGTGTTGTAAACCTGTTCCCCCGGGTGAAGCGAGGTAGTTAATAGTGAAAATCCAGATAGAAGTCTGGGACTGGACGTAGGACGGTGCTCCGAACCAGTATAAAAATCTCTGGTGTGATTTTTCTATTTTTTTATTTACTATGCTATTATCATCTATTTCCGCATTTATATTGTAGTCCATATTACACGATCCTTGTGTACTATATTAGCACATATAATTGTATACACACCGCACTTACATTTGGTATCAGAGCACGGTCATCATATAACCGTAACACAGTTATTTGATATATTATAGTAATATGGCAAATAACGTAAGTACTAGCACTCAAAACACTACTTACACTGAGGGTCAATCGACACAAAGACCTCCATTTTTCAATGGTCTTAACTATAGTTACTAGGCAACACGTATGTCATTCTTTATGCAATCAAATAGCTATGATGCTTGGAATGCCACTCAAAGAGAAATAGTGAATCAACAACTGATTATTCAGAATGGACTGCAGCTGAGAAAACGGCAGCAGCCGTAAATGCAAGAGCAATAAATATGTTGTTCTGTGCATTAGACCAAAATGAATATAACCGTGTTAGTATCTGCACTACTGCATATTAAATTTGGCAAACACTAAAAATCACTCATGAAGGTACTAACAAGGTTAAACAAGCCAAAATAGCCATGCTGAAAAGTCAATTTCAAATTTTCAAAATGAAACCAAATGAGACAATAAATGACATGTATTCACGGTTTCAAACTATTCACCATGCACTTATTGGCTTAGGACAAAAGTATTCTGATTTCGATGTTGTTTCAACAGTCCTACATTCTCTGACTAGTGAATGGGAAGGAAAAGTATTAGCAATTGAAGAAGCTAATGATCTTTCCGTCATGAAGCCAGATGAATTGATAGGAAATTTAATGTCCTATGAAGCAAATTTGCAGGCTAGAAAGGAACAGAAAGAAGAAAAGAAAAATGTAGCATTTCATGTTGAGAAAGATGAAAATGAATCAGATTCTGAAGACGAAGATTTGGCATTCATTGCGAAAGGATTTAAAAAATTCCTAAAATATCGAAAAGCCAGTCGTTACAATAAAAGGAAACCTGGATCAAACAAACCATCTTCATCTGCTATAGAATGTTTCAACTGCCACAAAAAGGGACACATGCAGAAAGATTGCCCAAAACAAAAGAAGAAGTCAGAAAATGACAAATTCAAATATAAGAAGGACAAATCTAAGAAACGAGCTTTCTCAGTAATATGGGATGATTCAGAGTCATCTTCATCAGAAAGTGAAAGTGATTCAGAGAATGAACAAGCTAATGTTTGTTTTATGGCAACAGAAGATGAGGTACAAATTCCTACATTTGATGAATTACTTGATATTAATGCTGAATTAATAGTCAAATATAAAGACATAAAACGTCAATTAAAAGTAGTCAAAGCAGATTTAAGTAGAGCAGAGTTTGAACGAGATATGTTAAAAGATGAGAAGAAAATATTAGAAGAGGAACTTGAAAATATTCAAGAATCAACATCTAATGTTGACTCTCAAATATCTCTTTTGAGTCAAGAAATAGAAGCTCAAAAAGAGAAAAATAATGCTCTCACTACTGAAAATCATGAGCTTAAAGCAAAAGTCAAAATTCTAGACCTAGAAAAAGCTAGCTTACAAACAAAGTTTGATGACATTACTCAAAATGTTTCTAACTTTAACAAAGGTCGAGAAAATTTGACAAAAATAATTGAAAGTTCACAATCTATTTCAGACAAACAAGGATTGGGATATAACAAACAAGAAACCAAGAAACATCTTGGAAATAAACGGAAGAAGAAAGTACAAAAAACTGAAGCTAAGAAAAATCTTAGTTTATTATATTCCAAACCAAAACCAGTTGTGAAATTTCAAAAGAAAAATGTCAAGACTATCAAAATATGGGTTCCTAAAACAAATAACAATTTTATTAGGAACAAATACATTCAGCAATTCATGAATACTGTGCATTTTAATAAAAATTATATATATAAAGGGGATACCAGACCCATATGGATTTGGACTCCTAAGACCTAACTCTTAGGACCCTATAAAAAGTGGGTACCATGGACTTAATTCTATTTTTTGCAGGTCCCACTTAAGAAAAGAGGAAAGTGGATATTGGACAGTGGTTGCTCAAAGCACATGACAGGAGACAAGAGTCTATTAACAAATATTACATATTCAGATGGTGGCTCCTTCACTTTTTGAGACAATTCAAAAGGCTATATCATCGGCAAAGGCGATGTGAGCAATTGCGGTACATCTAACTTACCTCTTATTACTAATGTCATGCTAGTTAGAAATTTAAAACACAATTTGCTTAGTATTAGTCAGTTATGTGACAAGGGATTTATAATTTCATTTTCAAATAATAAGTGTAGTATTTTAGATAAAGACCATAATTTGGTTTTCGAAGGTTATAGAGACAGAAATATATATATTCTGAATATGAATATTAATCATAATTCAGATATGTGTCTTGTGGCTAATGACAATGATCCATGGCTATGGCACAAACGCTTCTGTCATATAAACTTCAGAACTATTGACAAGCTAGCCAAAAACAATCTAGTTAGAGGACTACCCAAAATGAGTTTTAAAGTTAACAACATTTGTGATGCATGTCAATTAGGAAAATTGACCAAATCATCTTTTAAATCCAAGAAAGTCATATCAACATTACAACCACTTGAGTTACTACACATGGATTTATTTGGACCTACTAGGGTTCAATCAATAAATCACAGTCAATATGTGCTTGTAATTGTTGATGATTTCTCTCGTTATACATGGACAATTTTCTTAAAAAATAAAAGTGACACTTTCGATCATTTCAAATCTTTCGTCAAAAGAATTCAAAAATCAAAAGGGATTAAAGTTAAAAATATAAGAAGTGATCATGGCGGAGAGTTTGAAAATAATGAATTTGAACATTTTTGTACAAAGAAAGGTATATATCATAATTTTTCGTTTCCCAGAACTCCACAACAGAACGGAGTTGTAGAACGGAAGAACCGAACTTTACAAGAATGTGCAAGAACATTATTGAATGGAACCACCTTGCCAAAACATTTTTGGACGGAAGCTGTGGCAACTGCCTGTTATGTTTTAAATCGTGTATCCATAAGACCTCTTACCAAGAATACTCCTTATGAATTATTTAACAAAAGGAAGCCTAAAATCTCATACTTCAAAGTTTTTGGTTCTAAGTGCTTTATTTTAAATACGAAAGACCAGCTTGGCAAATTCGATCCAAAAGCCGATGAAGGAATATTTGTCGGTTATTCGGAACGAAGTAAGGCCTATCGGATATTTAATAAACGAACCAAAACTATTGAAGAATCACTTCATGTCTCTTTTGATGAAATCTATCAGCACCTTCACACTATATCAGATGATGACGAATCAATAGTCACTGACAATCAAATCATCACAAATATTGATTCTGACTCGGAAATAATTATTGAGAATATTCCTCAAACATGTGAGTTACAATCACCACCAAGAATATTAAGAGACCATCCGGCTCAAAATATAATCGGTGAAATAACATCACATGTCAGAACAAGAAGTCAACTCAATCAAATGGGTCATGTCGCTTTTCTCTCAAATATCGAACCTAAGAATCCAAAAGAAGCTGCTACAGATGATTACTGGATCATTGCCATGCAGGAAGAACTAAATCAGTTTGAGTGCAATGACGTTTGGGAACTTGTTCCACGACCAACTGATCAGTCAGTAATTGGTACTAAATGGGTCTATAAAAATAAGGCCGACGAACAAGGAAATATCACCAAAAATAAAGCAAAATTAGTAGCACAAGGATATAATCAGGAAGAAGGTATCGATTATGAAGAAACTTTTGCACCAGTTGCTCGACTAGAAGCTATTAGAATCCTATTATCTTTTGCTTGTCACAATACTTTCAAACTTTATCAGATGGATGTCAAAAGTGCTTTTCTCAATGGATTTATCAAAGAGAATGTCTATGTCGAACAACCTCCTTTGTTCGTACATGAAAAATATCCTGACCATGTGTTTAAACTTAAGAAAGCTTTGTATGGTTTAAAACAAGCACCTCGTGCTTGGTATGAACGACTACGTAGCTATCTTATTAACTCAGGATTTCAAATAGGCAAAGTCGATCAAACTTTGTTTACTAAACATTTTCGAAAAGATATTCTAGTTATCCAGATATATGTAGACGATATCATCTTCGGTTCAACAAACGATAAACTCTGCAAAGAATTTGCAAGTATTATGACCAAAGAATTCGAAATGTCTCATATGGGAGAACTATCTTATTTTCTTGGACTTCAAATAAAGCAACTTTCAAACGGTATTTTTATCAATCAAGAAAAATACTGTGAAAACCTTATCAAACGCTTCGGATTAGAAAATACATCTGGTAAACCAACTCCTATGAGTACAACTACACATCTTGAAAAAGATGAAAGTGGTAAGAATATTGACCAGAAATTATATCGAAGCATGATTGGTTCTCTTCTTTATCTTACAGCTAGTCGTCCGGATATAATAATGAGTGTTTGCTTATGTGCTCGTTTTCAAGCCGATCCAAAGGAATCACATCTTCGAGCAGTGAAACGTATAATTCGTTATCTTAATAATACCAAAGATTTCGGTCTTTTTTATCCAAAAGAATGTCCATTTGAATTAGTATCATATAGTGATGCTGATTTCGGTGGCTCATGAACGGATAGAAAAAGTACAAGTGGTACGTGCCATTTTATTGGAAAATCACTTGTCTCCTGGTTCAGTAAGAAACAGAATTGTGTTTCACTATCAACATGTGAAGCTGAATATATATCAGCAGCTCTCGCTTGTACTCAAGTACTATATATGCAACAAACACTTCAAGATTTTGATATTCATTTATCAAATTCTATTATATACTGTGATAACACCAGTGCTATAAATCTCTCTAAAAATCCAGTAAATCACTCTAGAACCAAACACATTGATATCCGTCATCATTTCCTTCGAGATAATATTGACAAAGGAAATATATGTCTTGAATATGTCCATACTGACAATCAATTAGCGGACATTTTTACTAAGCCTCTGCTCGAATCTAATTTTATTAGATTACGAAGAGAGCTTGGTTTAATTTCAAGGAAAAATCTTGACTAAGTAATTTCTAAAGAACGTCTTCTTTTTAGTTATTCTTTAACCATAACTTTTGCATAAACTTTTTTTTTATTACATTAAATATAAGCCACTGCTTGATTTAATGGTTAATTCTCTTTACTCATTTTTTCATTCTTTTCTTTTAGTGATCGTCCTTTCCTTTCTTAATTTATAATTTTAGTTTTAAAAGGAAATCTATTTTTAGAGTTAAAATAAAAATTTCTGCTTATGTTTTCTTGGTTAAAATTTTCCATTAACTTACATCCATAGGTTTATACATAAGAAACTTGTATATAAGCTTGCAAAAAAATTTCATATTTTGTTCATTTTTTTATCTAACCATAATATTCTATACAATATTCCCTATGGCTCACATTTGTGATAAATGTGCTCAAGAATCATACATTTCTATTACGAGTTCTGAGTCGGAGGAATATTATTCTCCTACTACACCAAAACAAAAACCAAGTTGTCATCATCAATGCTCTTGTATGTCTGATAAAACTCCAAATTCAAAACGAGTGAAGAGGACACTGTTCTATTCTCCTCGTACCAAAGCACAAATCGATGAAATACACCACTACCAGAAACATCAGATAGACCTTCAGAGACAGCTCCATTATGGGCAAAGTCAACTTTATCACGAGCAACAACGGACATCGGCACGATTATCCGTTTTAGAAAAGTTGGCAACATTTTTCTACGGTTCCAACAAGCATGACGTGCATGAACCAATGCTGTCTAGGCCATCAACATCTAAAAGTCCTAACTCGTGGGATCGGAACTATAAGAAGAATGAAGGAGCTCAGAAACAATGGAGTCCATGGTCAAAACGTATTGAAGGAAACAACGATAATTCTAATGACGAACCTTCTCATTAGATTTATATATAGTTATTATATCTTTATCTATCACTTATGTAATAACGGTTATATTTTGTATTAAGAATGAAATATAATATATATAGGTTGATACTTGCAAAATAACATATTATTCTCAGCAGACCAGAACCGGTCGACCGCCCCATATATAGCCGGTCGACCGTTTGCTCCCTGGTTGAAAACGGTCGACCGGCCATATTTCATAGGTCGACCGGTTGACGTATTTTCAGTTTCTATATATACCTATGCGTCATTTTTCCTTCTACCCTCTTTCTCTTTTGACTCAAGCTGTTCTTTTTCCCAAAATCACAAACCCTAGTTTCCTATTTTCAATTCCCAAATCTCAAATCTTCCAACAATGGCTCCTCCTCAAAAGAAATCTAAGAAAGGAACAACCTCTGAAACTTCATCTCTAAGCATCTCCGCCAAAAAGTGGCTTCAAAGTCCAATTGCTGTAACAAGATGGAATCAGATGACAAATTACAAGTTTCATCCAGGCTCTTTTATCAAATTTGATGATTTCACGGCTTATGACGTTCGGAGGTTAGCCAATAATGCCAACATTACTCCATTGATAGATTTTTCAGAAAATAATGTGGAGATAAATCATTTGATGATTAAATTGTTTTACGCCAACATGAATCTCGATGAATATCAACCTGATAATCCAAACGGAGTAATCTGGTCTGTGGTCTGTGGTAAGCAAATTTTTCTTACTCATGCTAGAATTGCCTCTATACTTGGTATACCAAATCGAGGCGATGAGTTTTCATCTACCTTCTACGAAGTCTTCACTCGAAATAGTACTAGTCATCAGTTCATAGAAGACAATAGTGATGGCACAAAGTCTATTGGACTTCGACCGACAGCTAGACTACTTCATCGTGTTTTGATGCATTCTCTTTTTCCTAGACTTGGAAATTATGATGCAGTATATAAAGAAAACTTCAAAGCACTCTATGCTATTTATGGTGAAATCCAAATCAATTGGGTACACATGCTTTTTGATGAAATTCTCAAGGTAAATAACTCTACACGGCCTCATTTCTTCTACAATGAATATATCATGCGACTTTTGTTAGCTTGCGGAGTAAATCCTCCTGATTCTGCAACCTCAAAACCAAAATGCATTGATTCAATAACCATCAAATGAATGAAGCTTCCTCCACCTTATCTTGAGATTATGTCTTTTGAAGAATGGCAACAAAGAGGACCAAGAAAACAAAGAGCAACTTCCTCTCGTCCTCGTTCCGATGAAGTGAAACTATTAAAATCAAAATCATCAACAAAAGAATCACTTGAAACAATTGCGCGTAACCGATTTTTGCTTGAATCACGTCTCAAGCGAATGGACTCTAAATTTGATAAGCGCTTCAATAAGGTCAAGTCATTCTTTGGTATGCTATGGGATGCTATATCACGTTCCACCTCCACCTCTGTTCAAGCACAAGACCCAGGAAAACGTCCTGCTGCTCCTGTTTTCACCTGGACATCATCTGACGAGTCTACTGGTATGAGTGGTCATGGACATGGAGAATCATCTAGAGGGAACAATGATGAGGAAGAAGAAGAAGATGATGATGATGACGACGACGATGATGATGATGAAGAGGAGATACGATCTGCTTCATCTTAGATTCTATTATGGTTTAGCACTTTAAAAACATTCATCGACACTTGTACTAAATAGTGTCGTTATTCTTATTTTTCGTTTGACATTATGATCTGTACAATACTCTGTTATGTTTCGGCTGTTTTATTGATTTATTTTGCTATGCATATCATATTCCTTCTACTATTCTAGTGTCTGTTACTCCTTTTTGTCGATGACAAAGGGGGAGAAAGGGCTAACAATTGTTTGCAGGAACGTACATATATAAGAATTCAAAGAGACAGATCACATATTCAGGGGGAGATTCAGATTTGCAGATATATATTGTCATCAATCAAAAAGGGGGAGAATGTTGAGTCACAAGTTTTATGAAGGTTTTGATTTCTGACAAATAACTAAAGGCGATCGACAAAACAAGGTCATTATGGCTATAAAGAGCTACATATGGTACTCTAGATTGTAGATTGATTATTTGATATTATATTAGTGATAAACTTGTTAAAATCTATCCTCAAATAATCATGCATTTTCAAGAAAATTAATATATATACGGTTAGAATGTAGTTGCACATTCAGTGTGCAACTTTACAGGGACCGGTCGACCGGTCACAATATAGGCGGTCGACCGTTCCTGCATAATTTGCACACTGAACGTGCACACATGCACATAACGTATATATATTTAAATTCCTGTCTACTGGTCACTTTTTAACCTGTCGACCGTTTTTAAACAGAAAGCAATTTTTCCAAAAGGCACTTCTCTTCTCCAAAGGTTGCATCTCTTATCTTTCACCAAAGATCATATCTCTTAATGGCAACTGCTCACAAAGAGTTACAATCATTCTTATCTATATAAACTCATCTAATTCGTTGATTAACACAACATGATTTTATATGCTTTTTAATCTAATCTTTGATCTTACTTTCTACATACTCCTGCATTCTAAAAGCTCTCGATTATTTATTGAATTATCGAAACTATTTCATATCTTTTGATTCAATAAGTAATATACTTTCCTTAATCTTTTCAAAACATCATTCGCATACTTTGAGGATAAGATTATAGGAAGGGTGTACTACTAGTGACAAATCCGTGTTTTCAAGAACACAAGTTGTCAACAACAATTGTATTTGTTCTTGTGTTGAAGTCCTCTGTGTTGTAAGAGGCAAGTGTTGAAGTCCTCAGTGTATTAGAGGCGTGAAATCCCGTTCGGTTGTTCGGGTGTTGTAAACCTGTTCCTCCGGGTGAAGCGAGGTAGTTAATAGTGAAAATCCAGATAGAAGTCTGGGACTGGACGTAGGACGGTGCTCCGAACCAGTATAAAAATCTCTAGTGTGATTTTTCTATTTTTTTATTTACTATGCTATTATCATCTATTTCTGCATTTATATTGTAGTCCATATTACACGATCCGTGTGTACTATATTAGCACATATAATTGTATACACACCGCACTTACAGAAGTTACGTTTCAAAGTTATGGGTTTCAAGGTATTATGATTTGAAAATGCTATGATTTTGGGAAAAGAATATATTTGAAATAAAAAACGATATTATTTTGATTTGGGTTTTATAAATTATATCATATTTATTTGGTTTTTAAAACGAAAATGATATCGTATACATATGGTTTTGAAATGAATATTATATCCCAGTTTTGAAGCATAATTATTTTGAGATGACCGCGGTGTTATAATAACGTTTGGTTGTTAAAGAGACCGGGATCGGAAGTTGTCATATTCTCTGCCAACTCTAAAAACCACTTTAACAACCGTGTATGCGGTGGAGATTCCAGAATGAAGTAGGATGGTGGCGGCGTTTCCTTTGAGGTAAACATGTGGACCCGACTCCCGTGAGTTGGCATAAGGTGGCTAAAATAGAAGCAATCGATGGGCTAAGAAGGTAGCACCTTTTATCGGACACATCCCTTCGCTATTATACTCTAACTTTTGGATTGATTCGGTGGCCACTTTTGATTTTTGATTCGGGGGTGTGGCTCGAGGTGGATGTTAGTAGCTGCTACGCATTACCACCGGCCTGAAAGCGTAATTGGTATATCTACCCTGGCATTGCCTAGTTGTGCTGTGTCACCTACCCTAGCATGCCTTATACGAGTTTGATTTGTGTTGTACCTATGGAGTATCCTCTGGTAGCCTCCCGATCTGTAGGTATTACGGTACTGTATAGAATATTGGCACTATTACGTGTTAAGGTGGAAAATGTAAAGCCTTAACGCTATTTAAAAGTAATTTTATTTTACTAATAGACATTATTATAATAGCGAAATATTACTACATAGCAAATAGTTTTACGGATCCTTAGGAGATGTAAATCCCAAGCATCTCTTGAGTTACTGCACTCACATTAGACACTGGATAGGAGATGTCAAATCCTGTAAACATCTCTAACACCGTTCCACTCATATTATTTATTGTTGATTTAACTTACATAAGATCTTTTAGTTCTTACTCGGGTGTTTTGTCTTTTCAATTCGCTCGGGTCAGCCTGAGCATTTCAGGGTTTGAAGGCCTTACTTTTGGAGGACGAAGACGAAGAATTATTATTACTATTTTTTATATATTCCACTACGCCATTGTATTCCGCTGCATTATTAATATTATCTGGTATGTGTAACTCTGATATGTATTGTGTAAGTATAATCAAATGTTTTGTAAAACAGCTTTATGAACTGGTTATTTGATTATTATATTTTATCATTCCGCTGAGAGATTCTGTTTTGTTTTTTTGTTTCTCTGCTTTTTCTTATTTACCCCCATAACAATCCGCCCTTCTGTATGTTTTAAGTCTGACGTGTGTGGTTTATTGTCGATATTAAGCGTGCGAAAAGGCGGGACATTACATCTGGTATCAGAGCTTTGGTTTAGCGATAAACCTTAGCTTTGTGGGGTCTGCTCATACTACATAGGGTAGTACTAACCTATGATGAGTCGTTGAGCGTATATATATGAGAGAGCATATTTGTTAGTGTTATGAAAAGGTTTTAATATTGTGTTAATTTATTCTATTTTGTATTTATAAATTCTGGTTGATGAATGTGAGGTTATGACATCAATAGGGATTTCTAAACACTTAACAGGACAGACCGACACAGTATTTGTTTTGAATATAGATGAATGAAATAATTTTTCCTATTATATTTTCTATATATGTGACGACCTGCCCTTCTACTCCCAGAAAGACGTATCATCATTAAGAAAGAAAGGGATAGAAATAGAAAAGAATAGAAAGAAACAACAACAACATCAGAATCTCACAGCGGAACGGAACAAAATATAATATATCACATAATTATTACATAGTTTTAGATATATCAGAGTTATACAATATCATACATGACAGTAATATATACATTTGTCACTACATACATCAGAGAAACAGCATACTCTAACTAACACAGTGGAACTAGATATCTACATATGTCTTGCTCCTGCTCCAAGCTCCTTCAAAAATCAACAATCCCAAAACCTATCACTTGGCTACTCATAAAAATTTGAGTACCCAAGAGTCTATGGAAAACAAAATATAAACTATGAGTCGGACCTAGGTCTGGTATGAGTAAACGGTTTAAAGCTGTTTAACTTTGAAAAATATTTGAAAATAAAGGTATCACGTAAGACTCCCCACAAATAAATACGGGTAAGTTTTTACCTTACGCTAACCAAAACATTTTATAGGAAATCTTGTGATATTATAATAGTGTCTAGGGTTTTCAAGTAAATAGAAAATAGCCGAAATTGTTCCATCTATTAAATTCCATCTATGACGACCCGGAATTTCTAACTATGTAAATTGGAATAATTAATTTATTTTAAATATTTAAAAGTTAATTTTAACTTGAAATTCAAGATATCAATATTTACTTAATAATTAAATTATTGAATTATATAGTTTAAATATTGAATCATAGGATTTGGAATTGGGTAAAATGGTGAATCTGGTGTTTTTAAGCCTGTTAAAAATAATTTGAAGGCTTATAAAATTTATATTGATAGCACTGAAGGTAGTGAAAGTGTTGAAATTGAGTTTGGGATTGTTTTGTTCAGTTTTAATAATATATCGTTTAAATTGACATTTAAAATAGCCTTTCGAGGCACACTCTCGGAATTCGACGAAACCAGTCCATTGGATCCATAATAGTTAGTTATTATCGGATTTCAATTTTCGTAGCAATCGGAATTGTCGTTTGACCCTTGCAGTTCAAAACGCTTGGAACTATTTTAATCGTTTTAATTTAAAAATTGATTGTTTATTTCCGTAACTCGCGCATACGATCAAATTAGCCTCCGAAACACGTTCCGTTATGTTCGGAATGCGGGTAAAACTTTATAAACGCCTGTCGGCATGTTTGATTTGGGGTTCGAGGTTTCGTGTTATGCGTAGCGAGATATTTTTGATTTTTAATTATTAAAAATCAGGCGTATTCAGAAAGCCATCTCCAAACCTATAAGTTACCCGTCCCTTTTATATCTTTCAACAGTAAACCGAGCCTCCCTCTTTCCCCCATTTTCAAAATCGAATTCGTTTACAAAATAAATAAATAAAATAAAAAGGGCAACTCGAACTCGAGAGGGGAAGAGGCGCGGTCGCGCGCGAGCTAGTGCTTCTCGAGCTAGGAGCGGTGGCATGAAGATGTGGAAGAGGCGTGGTGGCTGCGATTTTGGCATGCGACTTGGAGGTTGCTCGAGATGGTTGTGGTCGACGAAGCAGTAGGAGAAAGCTTGGGTTCTGCGCGATGCCTGGGTAATCGCGACTTGTGGGGTGGCGATTGTAGTTTGGACTCTATACTGAGGGTTGAAGGTCGCGACTTAGGTGCTATGTCGTGGTAATGACTGGCAGCGTCGCGATAGAGTAGCTAGATCTGGAGAACGGCAGCGCGGCAGCGCGATGTCAAGCATTTCGACCTGAAATTGAGGTGTTCTTTGCCACATTGACGATTGAATTGGAATTGTGTGTTAAAGTTCTAAGCTGTGGATTTGATTTTTGACCGTAAGGTATTTGAATTCAGTTACTAATTTAAATTTTGATTTAACCGTTTTATTCAAAGGAAAACTTTATCAGTGAAATAGATATTGACTTATTTCAAATTATATATACATATATATATATACACACAGTATAGGTAAATCTGAGGAAGAAAATTTAAAAGGGGTTTACAGGTATATGCATATTTGGACTTGCCGGTTTATTTTAAAATAATGTGTTATGAGAATAAATTTGTTTCATAAACTTAATTTATTATTTTATTATTTTGGTGGCTAAAAATATTCTATTAAAAAGGAAATTAGTTTGAAATAAAGTTACTTGTTTAAAAATGAAATTACTGGTTAAGTAAATTATAAATGGAAATTTAATTATTCAAATAGACTCGAATGTTGATAAGAAAATAATATGTAATGTTTATACAAAGTCATTAATCGCGAGAATCAAGTTGGGAATAAAGTGGACTACATCTGGGAAAAAGGTGAGTAAATCTCACTCTGTTGGGTTTTCTTTTATTTAAATTTAAATGGTCAAAGTTCAATAATTGGTTGAATGATTAAGTCAATTGGATGTACTCTGATGATATTGCGACTTGGTTTTGGATGATTCTCGAGTTAGTTATGGTTTGACTCGAATATTGGGGTTTAAGTTGTTTTTAACTTAACTCGTAATTAAGAAACTATTTTATTTTTAAGTTAATAAGGGCTTAATGAATTATGATTCACTTAAATAGTAAGGTTATTTAACAAATAATTAATTAGTTCAATTAATTACTAATTTGGGTTAATGAATTTAGTAATTAAGGGTTGGACTTAATTAATAATTTAAGTTTAAGTTAATTAATTAAGTGTAAGTAATTGGGAATAATCAATGGATGGTTTGATAAATAATTACTTAATGAAATTAATAAAATATAATTACTTTGTAAAAAAAATCAGGAGATTAATTAAGATGGTTAACTAAGGAGAAATTGATTGATGAATGAAGTAAATAAAAAGGATAGTTAATAACGGGTTGAGATAAATCAAGAATGATTAATATTTTGGTTTAATTAATGAAATCAATTTAGATTAACATAAATAGAATATAATGGGAAATCCTTAACCTATATAATTAATGATGTAATTAAAGATTGATTAAATTAAGATTAATTAAACAGTGATAAGTGACTTATGAGAAGTTAATTAATATAAGTAATTAAGAATTAATATAATTAAAATAGAAAATTAATTCATGAAGTAATTAAGATTTCTTATTGATTTTGGTTAAGAAGAATTAATATCGTGCAATTAATTAAAGTTAATTACTTGAATTAATTAATGTTAAATGAAGGAATCTAAGTGGTTGTGATTAGGAATTCAATCAAAATTCATTAAATTAATTTGGAAGTGATCAAGTTTGTGTATGGATGATTGGATGGTTTTGGATGCCTTAAGTGAGACTCAAAGAGATCGGGATCGGGTATTGGGAATACCCGAAACCACTTCGATTTTTTTTATAGATTGATATGTGAAATCAGTAGGCCTGAATGAATGATTTAAGCGAACTGGAAATTTAAAAATAAAGTTTCGTACTTAGAAAATCGATGTGTGAAATAAGTGATGTCTATAACAAATTGTGAATGTGTAAATTGCTATGAGTTACCCGGGTTTTAATTAAGTTGTATGCTTTGGTATTACATGTTAGATGGGTTTACTCACGCTGGTTTCCAGCCTGACCCGGGTGTTACTTTGGTGCAATGCTCGGGTCAGACCGAGTATTACAGATTTCCAGGTTAGGACGTTTTGGAGCTCAGAAGGCGAGCTGGATGGCAATATCGTATAGAGTATTTCCGTTGTACTTATATTATTGTAGATGTGAGATGAGATAATTGTAAATATTCAATGACTGTATATAATGTGAAACTCTGATGTATTAGAATGTAACCGACAGATATAATATTCTTTTGTAGACTGTTATTATTCATTATTATATTTTATCCGCTGCGAATCTGAGATGTTGTTGATTCTGTTCTTCTTCTTCTATCTCTTTCTTCTTTTCCATAACTATCTGGAATTTTCGGCTTCGAAAATTTCGGGGCGTTACATTTGGTATCAGAGCTGAAAGGTTAAGCGAGAACCTTAGCTCTGGTGGGGATTACTCATTTAATAGAGTCTGTAATACTCTAGAATGAGTTGAGAATATATATATATATATATATATATATATATATATGAGCGTATACTTGTTATTTTCTTATATAAAGGCTTTAAATGATTTTATATAAAAGTATATTATGACGTATAAAGAAATATATTATTCTAATAAATATTAAAGCGATTGGTTGTTAAATTATTGAAATTAAAATTAAGTAGCAATATAATGCGACCAAATTGAAGTCTTGAATTGGAATTAAATTAAAAGAAATAGAAATACAACCAAATTAAAATTTAATGCATTGAAAATGAAATTCTAAATTTGGTCCTACAATTTGAAATTTTGTTTCAAAGTAATGAAAAATAATAAATAAGTATTATTTGGATAACTGGGACTTGTTGGAAACAATGGGTTGTTTGAAGTTTGATTTGAATTCAAAACCAAGGGTGGTTTAAAATTGTAAAACATGGCTGGGAGGGCCAAGAAATAAATATGCATATATGTATGGATATACATGATATCAAAGATAATTTGAAATAAACTCTAAGAGGTTGAGTTATGATTTTTCCCTGAGGTGTGATGTAAAAACCCAAAGTGATATAAGTTTTGAACTTATAAGAGGGAAAGAATTCTGAAGTATGAAGCGGAGATTCGAATTGAGTAAGGTTGATTGGATTAAGTAAATTGAAATTTAACGTGGAAAATTAAGTGGTTGATTTGAATTGGGAATTTGTGTGATCTCAAAACGGGTTTGAGATTTAAAAATTGAAAATGATGGACGTTTTAAAATAAATTGGAAGATATCATCCTATTGTTAATAAAAATCTTTAAATTGAGAATGGTATTGTATAAATAAAATAAATTTGAATTATTGAATTGTGAAATAAACTTGTTTAAGAACTGGCTTTAAACTGGAAGATAAATTTGAATAATAAATTAAATTTTGAAAACAAATAAAATTGTATTGAACCTTGAAATACATAAATAAAGATAATTTAAAATGGAATTTTGAGAATTGGACTCAGAA
Source organism: Allium cepa (assembly GCA_030765085.1). Taxonomy (NCBI): domain Eukaryota; kingdom Viridiplantae; phylum Streptophyta; class Magnoliopsida; order Asparagales; family Amaryllidaceae; genus Allium; species Allium cepa. Next base: position 227,766,461 of record CM060939.1, read on the forward strand.
ATTAAATATATTAAAACCTTAAAATAAAAGTTAATTTGGTTTAAAGAGTTAAACCAACCTTTGAGAATTTAACTCGAATTTATATAATTCGAGATGGGTTAAAGTTGAAATTTAAATTCCCTTAGTACAAATTAAATTTAGTTTGAATTAATTAGAATTGAAGTTGCCTTGGGATTAAATAAATTTCAATGGAAATTGGAGTTATTCAAATTGGAATTGGATCAATTTAAATGGAAGTGTAAATTTACATTGAAGTGTTGGGGAAGTGAACAGTTTTGACTCTGGACTATTTTCAATATAAATTGTTTTGATATAAATTTATATTTCTAAGCTATTTAATATATACAACTTTTCTTTCTTAAAGCCAAATTATTTTATACTTGTTTTACAATTATTTTTGGAGCTATTTAACCATTTTTCAATTGCTTTCTAAACTATTTACTATTTTTAAACTATTTCACAAACTAATTTCTATTTTACAACTATTTTGTAATAATTTAAAATTTGTGAAACTATTTAACTATTTTTCGACTATTTTACAATTAGTTAACTATTTTATAGCTAAATTGCAAACTAATAATTATTTTTCAACTACTTATCTATTTTTAAAATTTTCAAGCTACTTTCTAAATATAAACTGTAGGAGTTCAAATTGTTATTGATTTAGATACCCAAATGAGATAAGAATTGAAGCAATAATTCAATGAGAATTAAGGCAATTGTAAATAAGTGAAAGGGAATTAATGGAAATGTGAATAGAAAGGGAATTGATCTGGCGGATAATCAATGAAAATAAATACGTGGGATGTACGTATATTATTCTATTCGCATAGTGATTTGATCCAGATTCGGCACAGAATTTCGAGATAGTTTATCGATCCGAGTTGGGATTTTTCACTCTATTTTCGACGGCGAACCTGGATATGGATTGTTGATTGGTTCTGGATATTTTCTTTCATAGTTATAGCTATGCAAGGAGAATGACGGTTTCTGATCAAAAAACCAGATCAGTGTCCGCACTAGGAAGTCGGGTGGACAATACTAGTTCAGAAGTGAAATTGTGTGATCGAGTAAGCGATCAGATTGGTATAGCGTACGGATGATATGTGTACATTGTACGGATTTGAATGAAATTGATATTGAAAAGAGTAACCGAATTGGAATATTTGATTTTGAATAACAAAGTTATATATCTTTGTTATATGTAAGATGAAACTCCCCTTGTTAAATCTATTGCTGGAAGAAAAGGATTTTTGAAGGTGTTTGAAGTATAAAAGGAGTTTTATACAAGTTTGAAATGATCCAAAGTTTTTTAAAAATTATATATATCTGAATATATATATATATATATATAAAGGATCTTATGAGGACCTTGGAAAAGGATTTTGGGAATCTTTGGATTTGGAAAGGCTTTTGATTTTTGGGTAAAATCAATATTGAAATTTGAAAGCCTAGCTTGAGAATTGTCGATTTTGGAATAATCGATTTTGTGTAAAGAAGTTTTGTATGAGATCATACTAGGTGTATGATTTGAAGATACTATATGTGTATAGTATAAAGTGTTTTAATGATGGCTCTGAGGAAAAAAGGCGCTCCCTTGAAATGAACTTTTTAGGAGTGCTACCGGGTGGTACTTCCTTGAGCCCCAAGGGGGTTCTAAAGTTGATCTTGTGAGGAGTCCGGACAAACTAGTTCCTGAGGATTATTGGGTAGCGAAAGTCGAGGGCGCTGATGCCTACAGGGGCATTTGGGTTATGCTGTGACGATAGTGTAACTCGATGTCACTGCGATCTACTGTGGGGACCATAGTGAAAATCGTGTGGAGGATGTGTGCCAATAGTCAACACTTGATTTTGCCAGGAAGGCAACGCAACATCGGTAAACTGCAATCTATGGTCAAGTGGAGTGGAGAAGTTTCATTTTTGGCAGCGAAATTCGATTGCGCTGATGCCTACAGTTATATGGGTTTTTGCAGTGATAGCTACATAACCCCAGTTGTAGCTGCGATCTGTCGTGGGTTCCATGGTGTAATCGAGGGGCGCGGAGGCCTACAGTTATCTTTGGATTTTGTCGGGATGGCAACGTAACCATCGGGCTAACTGTGACCGTGGATGGGGGTGATGATTTCCAGAGCGTTCTCACCAAAGATATTTCCTCCATTTTCAAAAACTATTTTCTATATTTTCAATAAAATTATTTTCAAAAGTATTTACACTGGATGTTGAAAACGGGTCTGCCAAGCACTTGTAGATTTTCAGTCTTACGCCTGATCTAGATATGACAGAATTTCTGTGAGAACAAGGATGGACTGGTTGAGGCATTGAGTTATAAAAGTATTTTTATTAAAAGCTATTTTAAATAGTATTATCTAAATTTAAAGGCATTTTTAAATTTTTAAATAAAGGTGTTGGAATTGTGAAAGATGAAAGAAAATCCAAATTGGAAATATGGAAGACAAAATTTGAACTCAGGAAAATTTAATGAAGTGATTTTTTGTAATTGATTTAAAAATTGAAAATAAGCTAATTGGTTAAATAATTATTTGATAGAGTATGTTAATGAAAATTTAACTTGGTTAAACAAATGGATTGTAAATTGATAATAAAGTTTGGGAATGAATTCGAATTTTAAATAGAATTCGACTTAGATTTGATAATGAATTGAATAAGAGGAGATGTTGTGACATAATAATAAAATATAGTGGGATTGAAAAATGTGATGGTTTGAATTATAAATAAAATTCAAGTGTGATATGAATAATATTTAATGAAATTTGCAAGTAAATTGGATATAAAAGAAGTGATTATAATAGAAATGGTTTGAGTTGCAAAACAAAACCCAAGTGAATGGAAATAAATTGAGAACGACCTTGTATTAATAAAATAAATTCGAAAATGAATTAAGTAAGTAAATGAAAATTTTAAAATGGGTTAATTGAATTCAATAATAACGGGATGAAGTCTGATTGAATAAAAAATTAAATCAAGTTGTGAATGGAATTGGATTATCAGACTGAACTTAAATTTGGTGTTATATAAATTTGAAGTATAAATGAGTTAAGTATGTGCTTGGATATTATTTTGATAAATTGAGAAGATGGATTTAAAATTAAAATTTAAAATGGATGGGCTAACTGAATTTAATGGAAGTTGATTAAATGAGAATCGAATAGAAGTAAACTTAAGTTTGATGTTGGAATAAATTAAAGTTAATTTACTTAGGTTTAAAATGTATGGAAGCTTGTCTTCGAATAAGAGTGAAAGCCCATTAAATAAAAGCTTGGATTGAATTAATTTGGGAATGGCTAGAAGTATACAAGAATGGAATGTGTCGAGTTAAATAAATGGTTGGTGAATAAATTAGAAATGAAATGGAATTAAATACAGAATGAGTAGAAAATTAATTTAAAGTAATTAAATTTCTATGAGTTGATAGAGATTAAATAAATTGGTTTTAAAATTAATTGAAGTGAATATGAGCTTGTTTGGATTGAAAATCAATTGAATGCAAGAAATCGAGATGCAAACCATTGAAATTGAATAAAATGGTTTATAAATTGGTTGAAAACAATTGAATTAGGTTTGAAAACATATAAATTGCTTGTGGAAGTTATTTTGAATGCATTTCTTTTAGAATTGAAGTGTTATAGTTGTTTAAGTAAGAGAAATGTTATAAACTTCATATATATAGTGCTTATATGTGTAAATTGAGTAAGTACAGATACCTGAAGGCCGTTTGGCTGGATTTGGATGCGATATATGATAAAATAAATAAGCTGCTTCCTTAAAATGCTAAATAAAGGTACGCCTATGCAATAAAAATAGGAAATATGAACTGTTTTTTCTTTTTCAGACCGAGTAGGTCGATGTATGTATATTTATATCTCTTGTCAAATTGACAAAGCTCCTCCGTACAAAGGAGACTCTGCCAAAAAAAAATCAAAATTTTGGGAGTTAGAAAATTTTTGGGAAAATTTTTGTTAACGACAAACGATTTCAAATTGGAAATTAAAGTAGATCAGTAGATGAAACTAATATGAATCAGTTATAAATGAAAGATAAAATTTAATACTCAGAAGTGAAGACAAATTGAATTCATATGAAGTGGGAAAACTAATTTTGAAATAGATATGAAAACTTCTGTAAGGAAAGTATGTAAAGATTTGAAAAAGGTTACAATTGGATATTATTGCTAAGTAAGATATGTAGGTATAAAAGGGAAAGGAAATCGGATTTGATTCCAAAGGATAAATATGAATTTCCCGACAAAAAGGTATGTATTTAAGTTTCTGTATGAATTTGGATTTGGTTTTTGATGTAGCCACTTGGCTTTTGTTTTCTTTTGAATTTGGGAGCCCGTAGAGGCCTTTTGTAGTTGTACCGAGCTAGCCGTGCAAAGGAGACGCTGGCAAAAAAATTTGGAAATTTAGAGAGTTAGAAAATTTTTGAGAAAATTTTGATAATTCAAAAGTTGGTTAAATTTAAATTTAAATGAATGATCAAAAGGGTAGTATTTGGAACTACAAAACATTTTGGGAAGTTGGTTAAGGTGATAGTGGGTCTTTAATAAAGGATAGTTGGTAGGATGTTGATTGTGAGTTTTGGGAAAAGGTAAACGAGTAATGGTCCATTCTTCCTAACTAGTAATTTCGAGGACAAAATTCTTTTAAGGGGGAGCAATGTGACGACCCGGAATTTCTAACTATGTAAATTTGAATAATTAATTGATTTTAAATATTTAAAAGTTAATTTTAACTTGAAATTCAAGATATCAATATTTACTTAATAATTAAATTATTGAATTATATAGTTTAAATATTGAATCATAAGATTAGGAATTGGGTAAAACGTTGAATCTGGAGTTTTTAAGCCTGTTAAAAATAATTTGAAGGCTTATAAAATTTATATTGATAGCGCTGAAGGTAGTGAAACTGTTGAAATTGAGTTTGGGAGTGTTTTGTTCAGTTTTAATAATATATCGTTTAAATTGACATTTAAAATAGCCTTCCGAGACACAGTCTCGGAATTCGACGAAACTAGTTTCATTGGATCCGTAATAGTTAGTTATTATCGGATTTCAATTTTCGTAGCAATCGGAATTGTCATTTGACCCTGGCAGTTCAAAACGCTTAGAACTATTTTAATCGGTTTAATTTAAAAATTGATCGTTTATCTCCGTAACTCGCGCATACGATCAAATTTGCCTCCGAAACATGTTCCATTGTGTTCGGAATGCGGGTAAAACTTTATAAACGCCTGTCGGCATGTCTGATTTGGGGTTCGAGATTTCGCGTTATGCGTAGCGAGATATTTTTGATTTTTAATTATTAAAAATCAGGCGTATTCAGAAAGCCATCTCCAACCCTATAACTTACCCTTCCCTTTAATATCTTTCAACAGTAGACCGAGCCTCCCTCTTTCCCCCATTTCCGAAATCGAATTCGTTTATAAAATAAATAAATAAATAAATAAAAAGGGGCGACTCGAACTCGAGAGGGGAAGAGGAGCGGACGCGCGCGAGCTAGGGCTTCTCGAGCTAGGAGCGGCGGCATGAAGATGTGGAAGAGGCGTGGTGGCTGTGATTTTGGCATGCGACTTGGAGGTTGCTCGAGATCGTTGTGGTCGACGAAGCAGTAGGGGAAAGCTTGGGTTCTGCGCGATGCCTGGGTAATCGCGACTTGTGGGGTGGCGATTGTAGTTTGGACTCTATATTGAAGGTCGCGACTTAGGTGCGATGTCGTGGTAATGACTGGCAGCGTCGCGATAGAGTAGCTAGATCTCGAGAACGGCAGCGCGGCAGTGCGATGTCAAGCATTTCGACCTGAAATTGAGGTGTTCTTTGCCGCATTGACGATTGAATTGGAATTGTGTGTTAAAGTTCTAAGCTGTGGATTTGATTTATGACTGTAAGGTGTTCAAATTCCGTTACTAATTTAAATTTTGATTTAACCGTTTTATTCAAAGGAAAACTTTATCAGTGAAATAGATATTGACTTATTTCAAATTATATATACATATATATATATATATATATATACACAGTATAGGTAAATCTGAGGAAGAAAATTTTAAAGGGGTTTACACGTATATGTATATTTGGACTTGCTGGTTTATTTCAAAATAATGTGTTATGAGAATAAATTTGTTTCATAAACTAAATTTATTATTTTATTATTTTGGTGGCTAAAAATATTCTATTAAAAAGGAAATTAGTTTGAAATAAAGTTACTTGTTTAAAAATGAAATTACTGGTTAATTAAATTATAAATGGAAATTTAATTGTTCAAATTGACTTGAATGTTGATAAGAAAATAATATGTAATGTTTATACAAGGTCATTAATCACGAGAATCAAGCTGGGAATAAAGTAGACTACATCTGGGAAAAAGGTGAGTAAATCTCACTCTGTTGGGTTTTCTTTTATTTAAATTTAAATGGTCAAAGTTCAATAATTGGTTGAATGAATAAGTCAATTGGATGTACTCTGATGATATTGTGACTTGGTTTTGGATGATTCTCGAGTTAGTTATGGTTTGACTCGAATGTTGGGGTTTAAGTTGTTTTTAACTTAACTCGTAATTAAGAAACTATTTTATTTTTAAGTTAATAAGGGCTTAATGAATTGTGATTCACTTAAATAGTAAGGTTATTTAACAAATAATTAATTAATTCAATTAATTACTAATTTGGGTTAATGAATTAATTCAGACCGAGTATTACAGATTTCCAGATTAGGACGTTCTAGAGCTCAGAAGGCGAGCTGGATGGCGATATCGTATAGAGTATTTCCGCTGTATTTATATTATTGTAGATGTGAGACGAGATAATTGTAAATATTCAATGACTGTATATAATGTGAAACTCTGATGTATTAGAATGTAACCGACAGATATAATATTCTTTTGTAGACTGTTATTATTTGTTATTATATTTTATCCGTTACGAATCTGAGATGTTGTTGATTCTGTTCTTCTTCTTCTATCTCTTTCTTCTTTTCCATAACTATCTGGAATTTTCGGCTTCGAAAATTTCGGGGCGTTACACCACCCACTAGCCACAAAAGTGGGTAATAGAAATCAAAACTGTAGCGTCTCATAGGTAAAATGGGTTTCCATCAATGGCAGGGCTACTGCGCCCATCACAGTACGTGGCCTAGATCACCGTACCGATGAGCCATCCTAACTCCCCTGCAACATAGGGCCGGAACCATTCCTTACTGAACAGTCCCGAACAAGATAACCGCGGCAGTTGTTGCAATCAACCGCCCCACACAGCCGAAATAAAAAGGGACATCTAGACAGGGGTATATCTCGTCCTGCTTGGGCACGACCCACCTAACCTTGCTGCACATCCCCTGTTTTAGCCATTCCCGGTTGATGAGCTACGATTACCTTTACAGAACATATCTCTTAGAATGCTCATCGTCCGTCTGACGATGTGCTGAAAGCATTCAATCCATACAAGTTCGTTTCGGGTTCGAACGAAACCGAAGGCATTATCTCGTTACACTCATTTTGGAATCACCCTCAGAGTCAACGATGATAACCCTTGCATTCTGAAACACCATTTCGATCTCCACTTGTGAATTCACGACCTTTTTTTTAATTTGGATCGATGTGGTTTTCGGATAATCATAAATGACACTCGATCCCGGTTTCATCGAAATCCAATCGCCAATTTAGGGGCCAAGTTGTCTATTTTACTTAAACAATTTAAATTCGACACTTTAAATGCACATAGCATTTATCACACATAAATCATACACAGTCATCATGGATATATCAAAGCATATCATAAAGCATTACAGAATATCACCATATAAACATCACAAACCAGATATTCTACATACATAATTATCCATAAGCAATCATCTTTGATTCTTATTGTAATTAATTCAATTTAAAACAATTACTTGAGAATTTATCTCTTAATCCTGTTTAATTAATCATTGAATATCGATTGATTACTTATTCCATTTCAAATTATTTAATTAATAAATCATTTCTTAGTCAATTGTTAAGTCTTAATTACTTAATTACTTTACACTATTTAATTAATTATTTTTAATCATTAATTAATAACTTTAATTATTAATTAATCAAACTTAATTGCCTATTTATTAACTGCTAATTACTTAATTAATCATTTATTAATTCGTAATTACATTCCTTAATTAATTAACTATTAATTATTCATTAATTAACTTAAGTAGTTAATTACAATTTACTTATCACTTAATCATTAATTAATCTCTAATTACAATTATAATGTAATTATTCTTAATTACTTTCTAGAAATAATTAACTGGTATTAATTATTCAACTTAATTAATCATTTAAATTATTCTTTTAAATGAAAATCAATTTAATATTAACTACAAACTTTAAATGTTAATTAATTTCATATTTAACTTAACTTAATTACTTAATTAAAATAACAATTAAGAGTTTAAAACATCATTAAGTATTAACTAAAATAATTAAAACATGTATTAAGATTCTAACTTAAAACTATTTAACACTTATTAAGTTTACAGTATTTATAGCTTGATGAAAATCTTTTCACTTAGCTTTACTTTAAAAAAAATACACTAATGCTGTTTGAAGGAAGCCGAGACTTCCCTTATTAATCTCGAGTATTACTTCGAGTTAGCCATCCAAATCACCCGAGTCCACTCCCTCGTTCTCTCATGTCCATCTTCTTCTTCCTTTATTTCTTTTTTTCAGTAAGTATTTAATTTAAATCCTAAGTATAAATATAAACGACAGGAATCTAACTCGAACGCAAAAGCTAGCCTGAAGAAATCACCCAGCCTTCTCGAGCGTGACTCAAGACAAACACCATATCGACACTGACTCCATCTCCTCCACGCCGTACACATACACGGCGGCAACTCTCATCTCCGACGAACTCCAACATCGATAGCAAGTCGCAAATCGTCTCTACGCTCGTAATCAAAATTCAAATCGCCTGGAAAAATCGAATTTCGAAAATTCGTCATTCAATCGAAGAAACTGAAACAAACATCTTCGGCAAAACGCCTCGCCACCCCCGTTCCAGCCACCTGCGGCACCCGAACTTTCGCCCGCACGACGACGGCATGATAAACCACCAACCTCCAAAAACTCGTGCTACTCGATCGCGGGATGAAGACGAACTCGGCGCATCACTAACATGAAAAAAACGTGAACTCAAGCCCTAAATTGATCTCGTATCATAATTTCATGCAATAGAAAAATTATTTTACATTTTTCCCGAGATCATGGATGGTTATACTTGCTTCAATTTAAGTTTCAACAATTTAAATTGATTCAATTATCTTAAATTTGTGAAAATGAAATTTTTATTCAAATGCAAACTGCTCTTAAAATACTCATCTAAAAATCTAAATTTTTATTTTAAAAATCATAAATTTCAACAAGAATTCAAGATACAAACTTGAATTAGCTTTTTGTAGCAATCGAATTTACCAATTTATTTCTTGATTGACTGTAATCAAGGGTTCGAGAAGTATATTTTGCTGATATGTTTTTAGAACAGATTTAAAGATTCTGATTGAAGTTCAAGCATCTAATTTTATTGGAAAAATTAAAAATTTACCATGATCAGATGAAAACAATTCAAGATTTAATTGTTTTCAATCCTGTAACACATAGCAAAGAAACGGCATAATCAATATTCGAAGAACAACTTGTATGTGAGCACAGATTCATATCAAAATAAAGCACATACAACACCACATATTCCATGAATCATCTTACTGTTTTTAATTAAACTTAAGCTCGAATATTTTTTTTACGTTTACTCACCTAGAAATCTTTGGAACAAAGAATAAATTTGATGTTGAACACCTGAAGCTTGAAACTGTCCTGAGTCTGTTTTTTGTAACTGCAGTTTTTGAATTTAAATCCTGAGCTTGCTTCTCCTTTTTCTTCTTTTTAATTCTCTCAGGTTAACCAAGTTTTCTTTATTTTTTTCTGAATGAACTAAAAAGAAGATGGTCACAATTATATATAGAAGATTACAGATGTATGAGGAGGGTAGTAACCGGTTAGGTTGCTTCTTAGCTTTGTTTTATATGAACAGATTTTCTTCTGCAAAGTAAAGATTTGTAAAAATTTGCTTTTGAGCAAAATATTGGCTGAGTTGATAGTAATTAATGCTTCGGTTTCTAACTTAGTCTACATATTATAATTATGTTGTACTATGTATAAAGACATTTTGTATGAAGACATACATATGGCAGGTAAACATATGGCTTGTAAAAGAAGATACTTGTATAAAAATGTTTGTTTTGTTATTAACTTCTAGTTGAACTACAATATGCATGGTTGTCAGGTGTTATTTTATAGGTTTATGTAAAGACCCGCAAATCCATACCCCTTTTAATCTCGCAAAATCCCACAACAATTCAGCCAAAGAGGAACAAAATTATGAATCTTTAGGGTTTAAAGAAGAAGAGCTAGAAGAAGAAGAAAGAAGAAACAGAAACAATGACAGAATCTCACATTTTGCGGCGGAACAAATATAATAGATAAATAAATATCTTTAAACAGAATTACTATATCAGTTATTACATTACATCACATTACAATATCAGAGTGTGCAACAACAACAGCGGAAAGAAATATTACATATATAAGTGATACGCCTCACCGTCTAGCTCCAACTCCTCATCTCCACCGCAACTTCTTGACTTTGCTCCCAAATAATGATAACCTGACTCTAGGATGCCCTTGTGAAAAATTGTGGGCACCCAGAGTTTAGAAAGGGAACAATAAACTCCAGGTCAGTCGTGGGACTGGTGTGAGATCTCAAAAACAGTTTTATCTTTAAAACAAACAAAAGAATTTAGATTGAAATCTGCAATGCTTTTGGAAAAATGAAACTACCATAAGACCTCCCACCACACACACAATGCAAACGCAGAATTGAAGGAGATTTCTTCTTATGATAGTCAAAAATGCTTGATACGCGAAATTTTTTTCGATATTATTCTTATTAGTGCATAGTGTGGAAAACATTTCGAAAGTATAATATTAATCTTAGCCAGCATAGGCATTTTGCACTTATGCCTACTATAGCTACCATGTTCAATAGCAGGTTACCATCATATTCCATGGCAGGTTATACAACTAAAACCGTACAGGGCGCGTATTGTTTTGTTTGGATTTCCAATAAATGGTCAGGCAAAGGAACTTCCCAAATAAAAAGGGAACGCCTCTAGAGGGACGTCCCCGAGAACCTAACCGGATCTCAACTACACAAGGCCGGGTTACCTCTGTAACTAGGTAACAACTGACACAAGTATGCCATCCCTCGGTCGTTACCGACCTTTATCCGAGGGCCCCCAATCCATCAACCACACAGTAAAGTATCTAGGCTCCATACCATAATACCACTTTCATAAGAAATCAACATAAGTAAATATCTGGGCTCTATCCCATGATATCACTTCTTATCCAGAAGGAAATGGTCATACCCTCAGGAGGAGCTACCTTCAAATAACCTTGCTGCCACGATTCCTGTTTTGACCATTACCGGGTTCTGAGGCTCGACGAAGTCTCGTCCATAAAGCTACGCTTTTCCACAAAGTCATGCTTCGATCACAAATGATCAACAAATGATCATCAACACACAGCAGTACTTAGCATGCCACATTACCAAATTGGGAATGTATCACTAGTAACCATCAACTACATAACCTCTGAGCTCGTACATCTCAGAGAAGGGTGTTAAGCTAAAAGAATAAATCTCCGCCACCAACAGAAATGTATTTGATAGAAACCAGCTTTACATCTCAAAGTGTAATGTTAGACACACAACCATACAAGTCTGTTCCAGGTTCGAACAGAACCGAAGGCACTTCCGAAGAAGCCCTTGCAATTTTCGGGTATTCACGATCCCGATCGGACTTTCCATCACTTAGGAAATCTCTATACCGATGCGACTCAGTGAAGAGACAATCGATGGGTTATCCTTTCGTTTTCGAAAATACCCGGTCTTTACCACCAGTCTTCAAATGCTATCCATATCGACATATCATTATTCGGAATGGGTTATATGACACAGTCCTCTCCTGGCTAAACTGAATAATGAGCGTAAATTTAAAACATATGGATATGGGATTTCAATTAAGTCACAACTTAATATCCAAAACTTTTCTCTCAAATGGTTAAACAATTTACCATTTTATATCTTTTAAACAAAAAGATTTATTCCACAAAGTTCACCCAGTTTCACAAAGTTTCAACTTATAGCTTTCGGAACAGTTCCTTTTCAAAATAGATTAACTATCCAATCTTTCAATTTAAGATTTAATTCGTAACTCTCAAATCCTTTCCAATTCAAATCTTGTATTTAAAGGATTCACCATTTAAAAATCCTCCTTGATTTCAAAACAAGATTTAGTCATCTTCACCAAGGTTAATTTATAGTTTTTCCAAACTATTTACAATTTCATTTCAAATTGAAATCTTTCGATACAAATTGGAAATCCTTTCTTTTTATGAAAGCTATAACTATTTGAAACAAATAGTTTCGTTTTGGGAAAACTGATTACAATTTACACAGTTAAAGCCATCCAAGTATAAAACTTGGGTTTACATTTAAATTTCCAAAACCATACTTTTTTTTAAATGGTTGAAATCCATATAAACACCTTTATCACTTGTATAATCTTTTTGGGCCATTATTTCCAAATCATTCCTAACTTGGAAAACCATTTCCAATTCAACTTGAACTTCCTTTAATACCAATTGGAAATTCTTTTCTTATATGAAAGTTTATATCGTTCGAAAACAAATAGTTTTTATTTTCGAAAAAATATTATTTCATTTATACAAGTTAGAATCTTTGGGTTAATTTAAATTTCCAAAACAACACTTTATAAACTGGTTCAAGTTCATATAAGCCTATATAATCTTTTTGAGATCATAAGCTTACAACATAGAATTTAATTTCAATTTTTTTATTCAAATTAAAAAAAATTCAAAGCCAAATTAATTTATTCAAAAATAAATTTTTATTTCAAAATTCCTTTTCAAAAGTTTTTCCCACCTTAAATCCGATTTATTTCCAAAACCATTTGGATTCAAAAAATTCAATTCAAAAATTATTTCAAAAACTGTAACTTTACCAATTTCCACGTGCAATCCATATTTGTGTGTGTGTAGTGTAGTCCAGGGGTTTAACACAATAGCGCACAACATCAACCATCACAAATTCAATCGCATTAACATCGATAAGCGGTATAGCCCATAACGCTTATCTTTATACACAGGTTCATGGATAATACAAATTTATCAATGAGATATATCATAAAATATAAATAAAAATTACTATTTGTGAGGAATCCAGTTGGATCCCTCCAACCTGTTTCCCTACATCCACAGACGTTAGCACAACAATTAAATACCCATTCCACTTCGATGTGGAATATCACGGTATATGGGATTTATAAAAATATCATCCGCTATTATGCGACGCAATATGGTCTCATTCGCTATATAATGCGGAAAACCAATCACCCAATATATACTATATACTATAATATATATATATTATCATCCGGTGAATAATTATTTTAATTCAATCATCCAAGCACGCAGGCAATAAATTTAAATCTAACTATTTAAAATTCAAATCAAAACAATATTAATTGAGTGAGAATATCTCACCTTTAATTTTTGTTTTGCAATCTGTTCCCATTCCAGCTTGTTTTCACGATTCTTAGACCTTGTATAAACAATTTATACAATTTATTAACACTTGAATTAACTTAAATAATCCATAACCATTTAATAATTTAATTTACTAATAATTGGATTTAAACTATTTTCCTTGAAGTAAAATATTTTTAGCAACTAAAATAATTAAATTAGACAATTAAATCTCCAAACTTGTTATTAAAATTAAACTAGTAGATTTTAAACATCTAATTTTATATATAATCTTTCAAATATTTTCAAACTTAGTTAACTAATGATTTAATCACCTTATTTATCATCTTAAAAAATTAAATCGTAAATTTAAAATTATGAACATGTTTTTAGTAAATAAACAATAGTAAATCATATTTTCACTATACAGATTTTTCTTTCTGTATATATACACACTTATACATTTAAATCTTTAAATCGCCTCTTTTTTAATAAAAACTTGCTGTTACTGTCTGAAAACTAAACAAATAAACGATTAATTACATCAAAGTTCACTTAATCTTATATTCAAAATACTGAAATGTAAAAACAAAGAAATTAATACCTTACTGCTAATGAAAACCCAGATCCACCCTTCGATCATCACACATCGTGCCGAGCCCTCGCTGCCAGTTACCATGAACAAGTAGAGTCCCCTACCCCAACATCGAGTCAAACGCGACCACCCTACGGCCCTCTCGCGTGCCCCAAATCGACCGCATCAAGTTCCAAAACCTAGTCCCCTAGCCCATGAATGCGACCGCTTCCCCCATCGCCATCGCGATGCTCATCACCTGAGCACTGCACGCGCCGCGCCCAGGCTTCTCGACGATGACGACTTTTCATGAATGTTCCTGCACGTGCGAGCGCCGGCTTCCCCCTCACAAATCGATTTCGAATGACCATCGCGAATCACATGCTCTCCCCCTTTGCCTCAACGTCGTTCGCAATCCCCATCGAACGAAACCTAGTCGCGCCTCAATTGCTATGTTGCCCTCATTTATTTTTTTCCAATTCGAAAACCGCGGCCATTTTTTTTCTTAAGCTTTCGTTTTGATTTGGATTACTTCAGCTTTAGATATTAAAGAGGGGAAGCGTATAGAGGAAGCAATAGCTACAGAGATTTTTATAATTTTATATTCAAAATATCTCGTATAACCTAGCTCGAAATCTCGAACTCCTATCGAGGGCATTTATAAGGATTTATCCGCATTACGAACACAATGGAATGTGTTTCGGAGGCTAATTCGATCATATGTGCAAGTAACAGAAGTAAACGATAAGTTCTAAATTAAATCGATTAAAATAGTTTCTATGCGTTTTGAGCTGCCAGGGTTAAACGACAACTCTGATTGCTACGAAAATTGAAATCCGATAATAACTAATTATTACAGATCCAATGGAACTGGTTTCGTCGAATTCCAAGACTGTGCCTCGGAAGGCTATTTTTAAATATCGATTTAAACGATAAAACTTCAATACTGAACAAACTATTTCCAAATTCAATTCTGAAGCTTCCATTATCTTCAGTATTGTCAATATAAATTATCTAAGCCATCAAATTATTTTTAACAGGCTTAAATTGAAGATTTTAAATTTTATCCAACATTAATAAATTAAATTCAATAATTTAATCGCCAGATCCATAACTAATTTTGAAATTCCAGTTAAACTACTCTCCAAATATTTAAAATCAATTAAATATTCCATTTTAAATGTTAAAAATTTCCAGGTCGTCACAGTTTAGTTTTTGTGTATGAAGGTATTCTGTTCAAAGATATTTATTTTATTATTTTCTTTCTTGATTCATGTGCAAATGTTTGTCTTATTTTATTATATATTTTGTTCCTAAATTTTGTTCTGTATCTTGTATTTCACTTTATACATTGTTATAGTTGTTTATACACTTGTGTTTTTATACTTTGTTCTTATATTAGCTTTATACATTTGTGTTTTCAAGTTTTCAGTTTATGTTGTATGTTCACCAAAATTATTTAATCCTTGTTTCTTTTATTTTTATTTCTATTTTATATTTTAACAATCAATATTTAAGTTATATTCAAAATGGTTTACTTACTTATATTTATATTTATTTGTATTTGTATTTTAACTATCAATAATTAAATTATATACATATGTTTGACTTACATTTAATATTTATATTTTATATTGATAGACTATGATTTTATTTTGAACATTTTGATTCATATATATTTATTTATCAAATGTTAATAAGATAGAGTACTATAATTCAATTATATAAGATAAAATCTATTTTAAACATTATCATCTATATATATTTATACCAAATGTAAACAAAGTAAAGTATTTTATTTCAATTATATAAGATAAATTTTATTGTAAATATTATCAAGAGATTTTGTAACGACGCGGATTTTACCCTCTCAAAAATCGACACCCATACTTCAAATCGTATTCGAATGTCGTAGATTCGATCGTTCAAATCCGATTCGCCGGAGCTTATAACAACATTAAGTAAACAACACAGCGGAATAAAAGAATAATACATTGATATACAGCATTGATACAATATCTGATACAACAGATGATCCAATAGATATCAATATACATCAGAGATATGATACAATAAAATAGCAGCGGAAAGAAAAATAGATAACTTTTAGCAGTGCAACAATATAACTCTGAGATAGTCTTCAATGAAGAACTCCAAAAACTGCAACTCCATTTCCAAGAATCAATCCAGTAATAGCTCGAACCCCCCCCATCACATATCACCTAGCATAAGCAAGACTGGTGCGGTCCAAAGACTAAACTAACTCCAGATAATCTGTTAAATCTAGCTATCTGAAAAAAACCCAACTCTAGACTGCTCGTGTAGGAAATAATGAGCATCCAGAGTTTAGGAAAGAAACAATAAACTCCGGATCAGTCGTGGGACTGGTGTGAGCAACAAAGACAGTTTATCTCTTAAAAACATTCAACATAAGATTTTCAAAGTCAATTCGCAATGCTTTTTAAAAATGAGACTACCATAAGGCCTCCCGCACACACACACAATGCAAACGCAGAATCGGAGGAGATTTCTCCTTATGATAGTCAAAGATGCTTGATACGCATTAAAAAGAAACATTTGGTATTATTACTAGTGCATAGTGTAGTATAAATCATTTCGAAAATAGAATATTAATCTTAGCCAACATACGACCATTATCGTATGCCTACTATAGCTACCATCCAAACAGTGGTGACCACCATAAGTGAATGGCAGGTCCTACAACTAATACCGTACAAGTTTCATATTGGGAATTGGATTTCCAACGAATGATCAGGCCAAGGAACTTCCCATTGCCACATGAGAATGCCTCTGGATGGACATCCCCGAGAACCAAACCGGATCTCTACCAACACAAGGCCGGGTTACCCCTAACTGAGTAACAACTGACCGAATATGCCATCCCCCGGTCCTTTGGGACCTTTATCCGAGAGCTCTCTAATCAATTCACACAATCATAAAAACAAAGTGTTTCAACATGAGTAAGTATCTGGGCTCCATACCATGATACCACCCTTTTCCAGAAGGAAATGCACATATCCTAAAGGGCGCTACCCCTCATAACCTTGCTGCTTCTTTCCTGTTTTGACCATTCACGGGGTGTGAGGCTCGACGAAGTCACGTACACAAAAACATACTTTATACAAAAGCCATGCTTTGGGTCAAAAAATGATCATAGAAATGATCACCAGGATAGACGATCAAACAAATGATCCTATCACAAATAATCAACACAATGATCATTTCACAGCAACACTCAGCATGTCACATTACCAAATTGGGAATATATCGCTGATAACATTCAACTACATAACCTCTGAGCTCGTACGTCTCAGAGAAGGGTGTTAAGCTAGAAGAATAAATTCTCCGCCACCAACAGAAATATATTTGAATGAAATCGTCTTTATATCTCAATTTGTAACGTTAGACATACAATCCATACAAGTCTGTTCCGGGCTCGAACAAAACCGAAGGCACTTCTTACGAAGCCCTTGCAATCCGGATATTCACAATCCTGATCGGATTTCCCATCACATATGGAGAACTCAATACCGGAGCAACTCGGTGCAGAGTCAATCGACAGGTCATCCTATCGCTCTCGCAAATACCCGGTCTTCAACACCGGTCTTCAAATGCTATCCATAACGACGAATCACATATTCGGAATGGGTTATACGACACAAAGGTCCTTTCCCGGTTAAACCGAATAGTGAGCTCGATATTTCAAAAACAAATGGATAATGGGATTTCAATTAAGTCACAACTTAATAATTCAAAACTTTCTTTCAAATGGTTTAATCCAATTACCATTTCAAATCTTTTAAACAAAAGATTCATTTTCACAACCTTTAACGGTTAAAACAATTTTCTCATTTTAATCTTTTAAATAAAAGATTCATTCACAGATTTTCCAAATCAATTTTCATTTCAATTTGATTAACTCGTTAAATCTTTAAATCAAAGATTTAACTTATAGTCCTCAAAACAATTTCATTTCAATTTGATTTAAACAAATCACCAATTTAAATCTGTTAAAAATAAACAGATTTAATTCATAGCTTTCAAAAAGAATTCATTCATAACTTAGGAAAATCATTTCTCCATTCAATCTCGAAATTCCCCTAATTAACTGGAATCTCAGTTCTTATTTAAGAGTGTTTATCGTTTGAAAACAACTGTTTTCATTTTGGAAATCTGGTTCATTTATACGAGTTGAAATCCTTGGGTTAAATTCAAAATCCCAAAACCATACCTTTAAAATGGTTTAAATTCATACAAACATGTTTATAATATCTTTAACCATAATTTCCAATCATTAAATTCAATTCCAAATATCGAATTCAAATTTAAATTGAATTATTTAAATTTCAAAACTTAATCAAGTAAATTAAAATAAATTTTAACTTGAAATTTCATTTCAAAAGCTTTTCACATTTATTCCGATTCCATTTCCGAAACATTTGAATTCAAATATTCAACTTTAAAAATCATTTTAAAATCTGTGACTTAATCGATTTCCTCGTGAAATCCATATTTGTGTGTGTATGGTGTAGTCCAGGGGTTATACACAGTAGTGCACATCATTCAATTATGACAGATCAAATACAACAATATATCTGATGAGCGATATAAATTATAACGCTTATCTTCATTCACAGATCACAGATAATATATAGATGCAAATAAATATAAACAGCTCAAAACAAAGCATCACATATCAGATAGGACAATCCATTCAAGGTATTTCATACAATATAATCATTCATAAGTAAGGTCAAGCATTCAATAATCATTTATAAACAGGATTGTTTAATCCTAATAAATTCAATTTATTTCCAATTAAATTAATTACTTGTGAATTTATTATCCAATTCTGATTTATTAATTCCAAATCATTTGATATAAATTAATTTATCAGACACTTTAATTTATTAAATTATTCTTAATTTATCACATTAATTTAATCAACTCTTAAACCAATTTCCTAATTAATTAACTCTAATTAATTAGTTAAAGAAATTTAACCTTTAATTACTTACCATAAAGTAATTATACTTACACCATTTATAATTGATTATCTAAACTAATCAATCCACTTTATTATTAAAATTAATCGCCTTAATTAATACTTAATAATCCTTAGTTAATTATCTTATTAACTAATACTATTTCTTAATTACTTTCTTAAGAAATTATCTTAGATAAACTCATTATTAATCATTTCTAACTAAAATTTAATCTAATTATTTATTTATAAATTAAATGAATCATTCTTTAATTACTTATTAATTAAATTAACCTTTAAACCACTTCATAATAAATCATTTAAATTAACTTGATTAGTTTATTTATTTACTTACTTAAAGTAATAAATTAAATTTTCTTACCTTAAACTGATTAACTATCTTTACAACTTTCCTTACTAAACTTTTAAGTTATATATTAACTTAATGTTAACTAACATTTCTTAATTAATTAAGTTAAACACTTGTACAAAAATCATTATTCACGGCTATTCTGGGAAAGCACCGAGGCCGCATCATTTCTTACTCGAGAAAACTCAAGTTTGCCCTCGTGTCTCTCCCGTGTCACTCTCTCTCACCCCTTCCCTGTTCTTCTTTTTCTCAGTTCTTCTCCCCCTTTTCATTTTTTTTTTATTAGTAAGTTAAGGTTTTAAACAAAATAAAGAGATCAGGAAACACGTTACTTCACTCGAACTCACTCGGCAAAAACTCGAAGCTACCACCCCATCTACTCGAGCATGGCTCGAGACGCACGATCTTCATGCCACTGACACCAAACCCACCGCCGTGCACATGTACGGCGGCACCACAGAGTTCCGGTGAACACTCACATTGTTGGCGAGTCATAAAATCACCCACGACACGAAATAAAAGCTCGATTTACCAACAGAAAATCGAATTCGAAAATTGGCCTACAAATCGAAACCTGTAGCTCAAACCACACCACAAAACTTCCTCACCACCGCTGCAGGCACCACCGGAGGCGCCTATATTGCGGCCACACGATGACAATACAAAATGCTATTAACCTCCAAAAATTCATGCAACTCGGTCACGTTTGGATAACGAACACGCCTCTTCTACAGACATGAACAAAACTTGAACTTAAGCCCTAATTTGAATTCGTCCTCTTAATTCTCACAATAGAAAAATTATCTTACAATTTTCTCGAAATCGCCAATGTTCACACTTGCTTCAACACAATTTTCAACATTTATAATTGATTCAATGATTCGAAAATGGGAGAAATGCATTTTCGGTTCACCTACCAACTGCTCATTAACCCCCCATCTAAAATTTATGATTTTAACTTTAAAAATCATATTAAAGTATGTGGATTCAGATTATATACTTGAATCTCTAAATTACTATAGTCGAATTTTATCAAAGTTTGACTTTAGCACTGTAAAATCAAATTTATTCATACTGTATATTCTTTTGTTTCCTTGAACCTATTTTTAAATTATAGTTCACACTTAAATACATATGTTTGTTTAGAAATCAAAGTCTAATAATGATCAAGTGATTTAATATTTGGAATTTTCTTTTTCTCTTTTTTTTTTTTTTTTTTTGAATCCTGCCTGATATTCTGAAACAAGAAACAGAGACTTAAATTTGAACAGGCTCTTGAATTTGAAATGTTGATAAAATCAAATTTGCTCAGTCCTTGATTTTCCAATGATATTTATATATTGTTTTTAACTTAAATTTATTTTAAGAACTTAGTTTAGGATTAAACAAATATTATTCGTTTTAATCTTAAGTCCTAACATTGCACAGATTTTTGAAGAAATGATCTTTAAATCAAGTTTTGTACTTCAATTTAAGAATAGAAAAACATATGCTAACAACAGAAATGTATAAAACACTTTCAGTTTAAATATATTCATAGGGTCTATATATACACATAAACAAACATATCCACAGATTTATAGAAAAGCAACAGTTTTATACTTTAAACATTAAAGAAAACAAGTTACTCACAGTTTTCAGAAAGAAGAAAGAACAGAGGAATGCTTTATTTTGAATCAAGCTTGAAATTTACTTGCTGAGTTGATTTGTATTGTTAAAGTTGTAGATGATATCCACTTCAGTTTCTTTGCTTAGTTTTGATGGAACGAAATGAAATGAAGAAGTTGTTGATATATAGGGAGAAGGTTTACAGGGATATATTTTACTATGTTTTGTACAAATATAAATCAGTGATATCTTTTCTTTGCTTGCTTAGGGATAGAAGCATTAAATGCACAAGTACTTTGTATATATAGATGTAAAGTTGAATTTTACTTTGTTTTAAATTTTCACTTGCCTGCATACTTATCTACAGGTTTTATTCCTATTTGTATAAACCTGGTTTGCCTTTTTCTTTATGTACATATTATAAAGTTATAGGCATGGCTGAAAACAGTCTTC
Source organism: Allium cepa (assembly GCA_030765085.1). Classification (NCBI taxonomy): domain Eukaryota; kingdom Viridiplantae; phylum Streptophyta; class Magnoliopsida; order Asparagales; family Amaryllidaceae; genus Allium; species Allium cepa. The sequence goes on from CM060939.1 coordinate 227,788,131, forward strand.
AACATTTCGAATGACTAAAACATTACTACCATTTAATGCCAAGTACTTTACATCTCTTCTTAAATATTATATTTGCTATCTTCTTTTACAAGCACACTTATACATGACTTGTTTTCTATTTGAGCATGGGTTTGTTTTACCATCCTGATTTTATCTCGGCTGATGATTTTATGTTTGGTGGCTGATATCATGTACATAAATCATTTTATTTGATTTGTTTATTTGTGTGAAGAAAATTTGTTCTATTATTTTCTTGTACTTAACTTTGCATCAATCTTACAAGCATATATTTGTTTGTGTTGCTTTGTATTGACTTGTTCTTGCCTGGTTTGTTTATTAACTTATATTTATATTTTGAATTTATATTTCTTTTTGCTTTGTTTTATCACTTTATATTTAAAACTTTGTTTTGTCATTTCTTTGTTTGTTTCATGTTGATAAGCTTACACTTATCCATTTTTTATTTATTTTCCTTTCTTGAATGTATGTTAGTTAACGTGTGGTTTAAACTTACCTAATTTATCTCTATGTTCTACTTATATTTTATAGCTTATCTTTTAATTTGTTTATTTTTCAAAATCATTTATTTAAGATTTTATTTAAAATCCAATATATACATATATATATATATATTCACATATATACAAATTTTCAAATCCATATGACTTTATATATTTTCTATTTGAATCGAGGAAACTCGCTTCCATTTATAATTAATTTTATAAATTTTTATTCAAAATTTCATTTAAATTATCAATTTAAATTCATAAAAATCCGGGGTCGTTAGAAACTTCCCCACTTAAAAGGATTTCGTCCTCGAAATTCGCAGGCACGAAAACAACACAGAGATAGACAGATTCGATTTCCTATAATTCCTCAAACTCAAGATATGGATTCCAAATTCAAGTCATAATATCTCAGAATACATACCAAATTGTCCCTCTTCGGACTTCGATCAACCCAAGAAATTTATAACAGAATTTTGAATTTGGTTTTAACCGAAATCGTGTTATCGATATAATTCAAATTTAGCTTCATATCCTATTAATCAATTTAAAATTTCTATTTCATTTAAAATTTTCAGTTTCAAATTCGTTAAGGTTTAAATCAAAAACTGATAAGAAATCAGATGAAGATACGAAGTAATAATTTTCTGCAACGATTCGTAAGGCCACCATCACACCGAAACTTTTTTTTGTAGCTGGTATGAAGAAATCAAAAGAATTTGGAAACGAATCAAAGAAAATTGATAAGAAAGATTATTTCCACTGTTGTTACAGAGTATCGACCAATTATAGTCGCATTCTCCTGTCCTCTATCTCGTTCTCTTCTTGCACTCATACTCACTATCAGTAGATAGTAAGAGAATTTACTGAGGCATTCAAACGGATATCTTAAGGATTACTCATTCTAGGATTTACTTCACCCTATCTCTAATGAGTTACTTAATGTGTTACACTCCTGAGCTAAAGTTTCACCTTAGCTCTGATACCAAATGTAACGACGCGGATTTTGCCCGCTCAAAAATCGACACCCATACTTCAAATCGTATTCGAATGTCGTAGATTCGATCGTTCAAATCCGATTCGCCGGAGCTTATAACAACATTAAGTAAACAACACAGCGGAATAAAAGAATAATACATTGATATACAGCATTGATACAATATCTGATACAACAGATGATCCAATAGATATCAATATACATCAGAGATATGATACAATAAAATAGCAGCGGAAAGAAAAATAGATAACTTTTAGCAGTGCAACAATATAACTCTGAGATAGTCTTCAATGAAGAACTCCAAAAACTGCAACTCCATTTCCAAGAATCAATCCAGTAATAGCTCGAACCCCCCCCCCCCCATCACATATCACCTAGCATAAGCAAGACTGGTGCGGTCCAAAGACTAAACTAACTCCAGATAATCTGTTAAATCTAGCTATCTGAAAAAAACCCAACTCTAGACTGCTCGTGTAGGAAATAATGAGCATCCAGAGTTTAGGAAAGAAACAATAAACTCCGGATCAGTCGTGGGACTGGTGTGAGCAACAAAGACAGTTTATCTCTTAAAAACATTCAACATAAGATTTTCAAAGTCAATTCGCAATGCTTTTTAAAAATGAGACTACCATAAGGCCTCCCGCACACACACACAATGCAAACGCAGAATCGGAGGAGATTTCTCCTTATGATAGTCAAAGATGCTTGATACGCATTAAAAAGAAACATTTGGTATTATTACTAGTGCATAGTGTAGTATAAATCATTTCGAAAATAGAATATTAATCTTAGCCAACATACGACCATTATCGTATGCCTACTATAGCTACCATCCAAACAGTGGTGACCACCATAAGTGAATGGCAGGTCCTACAACTAATACCGTACAAGTTTCGTATTGGGAATTGGATTTCCAACGAATGATCAGGCCAAGGAACTTCCCATTGCCACATGAGAATGCCTCTGGATGGACATCCCCGAGAACCAAACCGGATCTCTACCAACACAAGGCCGGGTTACCCCTAACTGAGTAACAACTGACCGAATATGCCATCCCCCGGTCCTTTGGGACCTTTATCCGAGAGCTCTCTAATCAATCCACACAATCATAAAAACAAAGTGTTTCAACATGAGTAAGTATCTGGGCTCCATACCATGATACCACCCTTTTCCAGAAGGAAATGCACATATCCTAAAGGGCGCTACCCCTCATAACCTTGCTGCTTCTTTCCTGTTTTGACCATTCACGGGGTGTGAGGCTCGACGAAGTCACGTCCACAAAAACATACTTTATACAAAAGCCATGCTTTGGGTCAAAAAATGATCATAGAAATGATCACCAGGATAGACGATCAAACAAATGATCCTATCACAAATAATCAACACAATGATCATTTCACAGCAACACTCAGCATGTCACATTACCAAATTGGGAATATATCGCTGATAACATTCAACTACATAACCTCTGAGCTCGTACGTCTCAGAGAAGGGTGTTACGCTAAAAGAATAAATTCTCCGCCACCAACAGAAATATATTTGAATGAAATCGTCTTTATATCTCAATTTGTAACGTCAGACATACAATCCATACAAGTCTGTTCCGGGCTCGAACAAAACCGAAGGCACTTCTTAAGAAGCCCTTGCAATCCGGATATTCACAATCCTGATCGGATTTCCCATCACATATGGAGAACTCAATACAGGAGCAACTCGGTGCAGAGTCAATCGACAGGTCATCCTATCGCTCTCGCAAATACCCGGTCTTCAACACCGGTCTTCAAATGCTATCCATAACGACGAATCACATATTCGGAATGGGTTATACGACACAAAGGTCCTTTCCTGGTTAAACCGAATAGTGAGCTCGATATTTCAAAAACAAATGGATAATGGGATTTCAATTAAGTCACAACTTAATAATTCAAAACTTTCTTTCAAATGGTTTAATCCAATTACCATTTCAAATCTTTTAAACAAAAGATTCATTTTCACAACCTTTAACGGTTAAAACAATTTTCTCATTTTAATCTTTTAAATAAAAGATTCATTCACAGATTTTCCAAATCAATTTTCATTTCAATTTGATTAACTCGTTAAATCTTTAAATCAAAGATTTAACTTATAGTCCTCAAAACAATTTCATTTCAATTTGATTTAAACAAATCACCAATTTAAATCTGTTAAAAATAAACAGATTTAATTCATAGCTTTCAAAAAGAATTCATTCATAACTTAGGAAAATCATTTCTCCATTCAATCTCGAAATTCCCCTAATTAACTGGAATCTCAGTTCTTATTTAAGAGTGTTTATCGTTTGAAAACAACTGTTTTCATTTTGGAAATCTGGTTCATTTATACGAGTTGAAATCCTTGGGTTAAATTCAAAATCCCAAAACCATACCTTTAAAATGGTTTAAATTCATACAAACATGTTTATAATATCTTTAACCATAATTTCCAATCATTAAATTCAATTCCAAATATCGAATTCAAATTTAAATTGAATTATTTAAATTTCAAAACTTAATCAAATAAATTAAAATAAATTTTAACTTGAAATTTCATTTCAAAAGCTTTTCACATTTATTCCGATTCCATTTCCGAAACATTTGAATTCAAATATTCAACTTTAAAAATCATTTTAAAATCTGTGACTTAATCGATTTCCTCGTGAAATCCATATTTGTGTGTGTATGGTGTAGTCCAGGGGTTATACACAGTAGTGCACATCATTCAATTATGACAGATCAAATACAACAATATATCTGATGAGCGATATAAATTATAACGCTTATCTTCATTCACAGATCACAGATAATATATAGATGCAAATAAATATAAACAGCTCAAAACAAAGCATCACATATCAGATAGGACAATCCATTCAAGGTATTTCATACAATATAATCATTCATAAGTAAGGTCAAGCATTCAATAATCATTTATAAACAGGATTGTTTAATCCTAATAAATTCAATTTATTTCCAATTAAATTAATTACTTGTGAATTTATTATCCAATTCTGATTTATTAATTCCAAATCATTTGATATAAATTAATTTATCAGACACTTTAATTTATTAAATTATTCTTAATTTATCACATTAATTTAATCAATTCTTAAACCAATTTCCTAATTAATTAACTCTAATTAATTAGTTAAAGAAATTTAACCTTTAATCACCTTCCATAAAGTAATTATACTTACACCCTTTTTAATTGATTATCTAAACTAATCAATCCACTTTATCATTAAAATTAATCGCCTTAATAAATACTTAATAATCCTTAGTTAATTATCTTATTAACTAATAATATTTCTTAATTACTTTCTTAAGAAATTATCTTAGATAAACTCATTATTAATCATTTCTAACTAAAATTTAATCTAATTATTTATTTATAAATTAAATGAATCATTCGTTAATTACTTATTAATTAAATTAACCTTTAAACCACTTCATAATAAATCATTTAAATTAACTTGATTAGTTTATTTATTTACTTACTTAAAGTAATAAATTAAATTTTCTTACCTTAAACTGATTAACTATCTTTACAACTTTCCTTACTAAACTTTTAAGTTATATATTAACTTAATGCTAACTAACATTTCTTAATTAACTAAGTTAAACACTTGTACAAAAATCATTATTCACGGCTATTCTGGGAAAGCACCGAGGCCGCATCATTTCTTACTCGAGAAAACTCGAGTTTCCCCTCGTGTCTCTCCCGTGTCACTCTCTCTCACCCCTTCCCTGTTCTTCTTTTTCTCAGTTCTTCTCCCCCTTTTCATTTTTTTTTTATTAGTAAGTTAAGGTTTTAAACAAAATAAAGAGATCAGGAAACACGTTACTTCACTCGAACTCACTCGGTAAAAACTCGAAGCTACCACCCCATCTACTCGAGCATGGCTCGAGACGCACGATCTTCATGCCACTGACACCAAACCCACCGCCGTGCACATGTACGGCGGCACCACAGAGTTCCGGTGAACACTCACATTGTCGGCGAGTCATAAAATCACCCACGACACGAAATCAAAGCTCGATTTACCAACAGAAAATCGAATTCGAAAATTGGCCTACAGATCGAAACCTGTAGCTCAAACCACACCACAAAACTTCCTCACCACCGCTGCAGGCACCACCGGAGTCGCCTATATTGCGGCCACATGATGACAATACGAAATGCTATCAACCTCCAAAAATTCATGCAACTCGGTCACGTTTGGATAACGAACACGCCTCTTCTACAGACATGAACAAAACTTGAACTTAAGCCCTAATTTGAATTCGTCCTCTTAATTCTCACAATAGAAAAATTATCTGACAATTTTCTCGAAATCGCCAATGTTCACACTTGCTTCAACACAATTTTCAACATTTATAATTGATTCAATGATTCGAAAATGGGAGAAATGCATTTTTGGTTCACCTACCAACTGCCCATTAACCCCCCATCTAAAATTTATGATTTTAACTTTAAAAATCATATTAAAGTATGTGGATTCAGATTATATACTTGAATCTCTAAATTACTATAGTCGAATTTTATCAAAGTTTGACTTTAGCACTGTAAAATCAAATTTATTCATACTGTATATTCTTTTGTTTCCTTGAACCTATTTTTAAATTATAGTTCACACTTAAATACATATGTTTGTTTAGAAATCAAAGTCTAATAATGATCAAGTGATTTAATATTTGGAATTTTCTTTTTCTCTTTTTTTTTTTTTTTTGAATCCTGCCTGATATTCTGAAACAAGAAACAGAGACTTAAATTTGAACAGGCTCTTGAATTTGAAATGTTGATAAAATCAAATTTGCTCAGTCCTTGATTTTCCAATGATATTTATATATTGTTTTTAACTTAAATTTATTTTAAGAACTTAGTTTAGGATTAAACAAATATTATTCGTTTTAATCTTAAGTCCTAACATTGCACAGATTTTTGAAGAAATGATCTTTAAATCAAGTTTTGTACTTCAATTTAAGAATAGAAAAACATATGCTAACAACAGAAATGTATAAAACACTTTCAGTTTAAATATATTCATAGGGTCTATATATACACATAAACAAACATATCCACAGATTTATAGAAAAGCAACAGTTTTATACTTTAAACATTAAAGAAAACAAGTTACTCACAGTTTTCAGAAAGAAGAAAGAACAGAGGAATGCTTTATTTTGAATCAAGCTTGAAATTTACTTGCTGAGTTGATTTGTATTGTTAAAGTTGTAGATGATATCCACTTCAGTTTCTTTGCTTAGTTTTGATGGAACGAAATGAAATGAAGAAGTTGTTGATATATAGGGAGACGGTTTACAGGGATATATTTTACTGTGTTTTGTACAAATATAAATCAGTGATATCTTTTCTTTGCTTGCTTAGGGATAGAAGCATTAAATGCACAAGTACTTTGTATATATAGATGTAAAGTTGAATTTTACTTTGTTTTAAATTTTCACTTGCCTGCATACTTATCTACAGGTTTTATTCCTATTTGTATAAACCTGGTTTGCCTTTTTCTTTATGTACATATTATAAAGTTATAGGCATGGCTGAAAACAGTCTTCAACATTTCGAATGACTAAAACATTACTACCATTTAATGCCAAGTACTTTACATCTCTTCTTAAATATTATATTTGCTATCTTCTTTTACAAGCACACTTATACATGACTTGTTTTCTATTTGAGCATGGGTTTGTTTTACCATCCTGATTTTATCTCGGCTGATGATTTTATGTTTGGTGGCTGATATCATGTACATAAATCATTTTATTTGATTTGTTTATTTGTGTGAAGAAAATTTGTTCTATTATTTTCTTGTACTTAACTTTGCATCAATCTTACAAGCATATATTTGTTTGTGTTGCTTTGTATTGACTTGTTCTTGCCTGGTTTGTTTATTAACTTATATTTATATTTTGAATTTATATTTCTTTTTGCTTTGTTTTATCACTTTATATTTAAAACTTTGTTTTGTCATTTCTTTGTTTGTTTCATGTTGATAAGCTTACACTTATCCATTTTTTATTTATTTTCCTTTCTTGAATGTATGTTAGTTAACGTGTGGTTTAAACTTACCTAATTTATCTCTATGTTCTACTTATATTTTATAGCTTATCTTTTAATTTGTTTATTTTTCAAAATCATTTATTTAAGATTTTATTTAAAATCCAATATATACATATATATATATATATATTCACATATATACAAATTTTCAAATCCATATGACTTTATATATTTTCTATTTGAATCGAGGAAACTCGCTTCCATTTATAATTAATTTTATAAATTTTTATTCAAAATTTCATTTAAATTATCAATTTAAATTCATAAAAATCCGGGATCGTTACAGATTTTATTTTAAATTTCCAGAATCCAATTTCCTTTTCGAAATAGAAATTTATATAAACAAATGGCAATTATTTCTAAAAGATTTATTCATTTTAAAATGATCAGTTTACATCTAGTTTAATCAGATTAAATATTTATTAAAATAATAGAGCCAAAATCTAGGGTCGTTATAATATATAAAATAAAATTTTATAAAGGTTATATTTGGTTGTAATATGTTGGTTGTTAGGTAGATAAATTTATAAATATTGATTGGAAACGATATTTGAAGAAAGTGAAATAAATAAGAATAAGTTGGAAATTTTAGAACCTAAGTTCCGGGGTTTGAAATTTCTTTTGGATGATTTTTAAATATAATAATATTATTAGAAGTACTTTCTGATATAAATATTTCAATATGATTTGAAAGAATTGTTTTAAAGAAACTCTGGAAAAAAAAAATTATACTCCCCTCTCTGTCGCTGGTAAATAATTTCGGTGATGAGTGCATGCATCATCGAAATTCATTTCGAGTTTCGAAGTAGGAAGGCCACTGTAGTAGTTTTACTACAGATTTATTTTGATAAACAAAAATAAATTTTAAATTGTTTAAATATAATTGGATATATGAAGTGTAAGTATATACATTTATCTATTATTTTAAATGATTTGAAATTAACCCGGTATTTAAATTCTTAAGTTTCCTTTAATTAATAGTTTCACTTAGCGTAGTGAAATGGAAGTTAACTAATAATTGGAACTTTTAATTTAAAATAAGTGATTAAATGCTAGGTTACAAATGAAATTTCCAGAAGTTGAAATTAGTAACCTATAAAAAATGATATGATAATTGAACATTAAATTAATTAAATGAAATGGGATAAACTTGTATGACTTTCAATTACATTCTTAAAGCATATGTATAACTTACCAATTATAAAAAATTAGGATGTTAAGAGAAAATGTAATGGATATTGTACAAGTAAAAACTTGAGGTAATGAAGGTATTCAATGAAATTCTTTAATAAACAAGAATTTGATGTTGTAGTTGTTATAAACTTAAGTATAATTGAAAGGCTACTAATTAAATAAATAAAAAGGTAAGTATTATAAATAAATAACTATAAACTTAAGTAATGTATTGGTATGCTAATTAATGGAATTGCACATGAATATTATAAAGGAATGAATAAATGATGTATAGAAATAAATAAATGTAATGCGGCAAAGAAAATTTGCAAGAAATAAATGTAAATTGAAGAGATAAATAATTATATGGAAGAAAATAAATCAAATAACAAATTGTATGAAATGAAATTAATAAGAATGAACTTAATTTATTGTTTGGATTTGTTGTTTGTTTTGGTTTGTGGTTGCTTGGGAAGGATACTTTAAATTTGTTTGGATGTATGAATAATCTATTTTGTTTCATCTAAGACTGTTGAGTAAAGGGTGCACTTAATAGTTTACACTCCATTATATATGATTTAAAGTTTTAAACCCGAACAACTATTTGTTATTTACAATGAATGGTTGATTTTATTGGCTACATATGGTGGTTGTATGTTGTGATTGTTGTTTATATTGATTTGGTTGTTAGTAGTTGAAAGAAATTCAAATATTTCATTTTATATAATTATTAACTCTTTTAGATTATATAAGTGAAATGCATATTATGGAAGCAATTGCTACTGCTTTTGGTTTCATAATATAAGCATAAATTACCCGACAAAATAGGTACGTTTTGGGATTACGGTTTTCTAGCAATATTATATTGTTTCCCGTATTGGGATATATATTATTTTTGAAAATATATGTTGTATACTGTTATATTTGATATTACATTTTCTTCCGAGCCTCTCCCTTCAAAGGAGACTCTGCCGAAATTTTCCGTAAATTTTGGACTTAGAAAATTTTAAAATGTTTTCCCAACTTTATAAATTTGAATATAAAAAGATTTCATTGTTTATAAATTTATATATTTTATTTAAATTACCCAATTCTGTAAACTTATTGTTATGAATATAATGTTTTGAATAATATATTGGTTTATAAGTTCCTCTTTTCCCTTCTTTTCCTTTTCGGTGACGAAAAGTTTTAAGTGGGGGAGAGTGTAACGACCCATAAATTTCGATAATTAAATTGGTTATTTTAATAAGATTTTTGTAATTAAATTTAGAAAGAAATAAAAACTTTATAATTTATAATGAAATGAATGCTAAAAATATGTGTAGCAATGGTAATTTTAAGGTTAATTATTGACAATTAGAGTGAAATCCCAATAAAGAAATAGTGTTAATTGTTGCACTTGTGTATAAAATTTAAAATAGGCTAAAGGTAAGCATTTAATTAACCAATGCAATAATATATTGATTAGTTGAATGTAAATTAAGGCAATAATGTTAATGCAAGATAAACAATGCTAATTAAAGTTAATAATAAATGAATGGAAGGAAATTCCAATTAATGAAAATAAATTTAAATGTTATAATAAAAATATAAAACGTAACAATGTCAATTAAAGTTGATCGTTAACGATTTCAATGAAATTCCAATTTACTAAAATAATCTAGATGTCATACTTGACTATGAATTGAATATAAGGAAAAAGGAGTAGATATTGAACAAATTGATGAATTAGTATAAAATTTATGATAGTTGGATAAGAACAGTGTTATGTAATCAATTTTGTTATTTAATTTTGGAAGGAATAAAAATTGGTAATCCGTTAATGAATTTATAATGGGTATGAAATATAAGAATGTTGATGTAAGCTAATAATTAATTAATTCAATGCAATCCCAAATTGATTGAAACAATTGCAGGGTTATAATTGATTGTAAATAGGAATATTTGGTAATAAATTTAATATAAGAAAAACAAATGCAAATACTGAATTAATCAATGAAGTAATAATAATAAGTAGTAATTGATTAAAATCAACGTTCCGTATTTAATTGTTTGGAAATGATAATTTATATAAATATGATTAAGAGTTGATGGCAACAATTATTATAAAGTAATCATTTATTTAGTCCATTAAATCAAAATTTGCAACCAATTGCAATGTATCTCAATTCAATGTTATATTAGTGTAAATTTAGGGAAAAATTAGAAAAAATGTCAATTTTATTTATAATATGACAGTTGGTTGAATAAAAGGAACGAAAATAAAGTTTTATCAATATATTGGAATTTAATTAATGATAATAGGATTAATTGCAATTAATTGAAATAAAAAATTTAAATATTACCTAAATGAGAATTTAGATGAAATGTGAGAATATTAATGTAATGGATTTTGAATTCAATGTTAATCTCATTCGTTTGATAATAATAAATTGAATAATAGAATGAAAAGTAAATTAATTGGAATTACTGAAAATATAATTTATAATTTCTGAACATAATGAAATTGAAAGTTAACACTGAAATTTATAAATTTATCAACTCTAGATTGACATATAAATTTATTTAAATTAGTGTAAATGATGAAGAAAATTGAAAGAGATAAAATTTGTCAATTATAGAATTGAAATTTAAGATTTGATTTAATTAATTAATTTTAAATTTATTTAATTAATGGAAAAATAGCCATTTTGGCCACTGATCCTTATTTCAACAAAACAAGTTTCATCGGATCTGTAAGGGTGAATTATTGTAGGATTTCAAGTTTCGTAGCGGTCGGACTTGTTGCTTGACCATACGGACACGAAACGCCTTGAAATCAATGAAATTGAAATCAATTGAAGTCAATTTGAAATAAATTGATTTTAGCATAACTTCTTCATACGATGGAATTTGTGCTTAAAACCTATTCCAATGCGTTTAGAATATTTTAAAACATCTATTTTGATATATGAATTGATCCAATTTCGTTTCGGAGTCAGAACGGGCTTTTCGGGACATTTTATCGTTCAACGCGTAAACCGATCGTGTCCATCTAGTCTATTTCAACTTTTCCTATAAATTCCCTGTTATAAACCCTAATTGTTTCTCATTTTCATTTGTCTATACGTACAATTCCTCCCCACCTCCTTATTTCAATGGCATACAACAAAAAATTCCCAATCCCAATTTCAATATCAAATTCAAATCAAAATTTCAAACTCCACAAACAATATCAAAGTATATATCGTCGGAATCCTCTCGAAGAGAGAATCTCAATTCTGTGTTTCGTTTTTCAATTTGGGTTTGTGTTTGTCCTGAAATCAAAGTTTTATTTTCGGCCGTCCATATTGGGGTATAGTTTTCAACGGCGGGTCGTCGACCTTATGGCGATCGGGTGGTGGCAACGGGTAGAGGGTGTTTAGCACCTCGCATCCATGTAGTTCGTTCATCTCGAAGTGGAGGGGATTCACCAGAAATTCCTGACCTAGATGGTGGCGGTCGTTCGTCATTGTCGAGCCGGAGTGGGTCGTGGCATGGAGGGAAGGTCGCCTGCACGTGGGCTTCACGTCTGCGATGTCAGATCTTGACGCTAGCGCGTGCTTTGTAGGCGAAAATTCACGTGATTATGGCGGCCGGTAGGGTTCTCGAGCGTATGAGAGAGAGGAGTCGATCCAGAGACGATGCGTGGCATCAACATGTAACTTATTTATTCCCGTTAAATTAAATCTTAATTTAAATCATATAATGTTTAATCGTAATAACTTTTACATACGATGTCAGATTTACTTGCAGTTTTCTCCACTAGGTTCGTATTGGAATTCTGGACACTTTGGTGCTTGTTTCAACGGATTCCGAGACCGTTTGAACTTTGGATTTAAATTCAATTTAAATTCAAAAGGTGAGTGTTTAAACCCACTCAAGACTTCTTAAATTTCTTATGTGCTTTAAATTAATTTCTGATGTGATTTGAAATTTATTTATGACTATTTGGCATATTTTATCATCATTCCAGTTAAATTTAATTTATTGAATTAAATTGTTATTTAATTTATTTATGCATATAAACTGCCAGTTAAATTGTTAATTAATTTATTTTTGAATATAAACTGCCAGTAAATGCCTGTTGTTTATTATCTGTTTATATTGATGTTATGGATTTAATTGGACGATGGTTGTGATAAATAGTTAATGATTGATGTTGGATGAATGGATGTTGTATTTTATATTGTTATCAACTGCAAGTTGTTATGCATTTTTATTTAATTTGTTTGAAATGATATATAACCGTATTTTTATTTTAAATTACGGATTGAAATGATAAATATCCATATCACTTGACCATAGGGTAGAAATTTATATACAGACACCGTGGTCTGTATATAAAAATATTTTGAAATGATTTCTAGGGTTTTGGAAAGTAACATACGGTTTAATAAATATTAATATTTGATATTATATAAATATTATACTATATATAGTTAAATTCTTGAATTTAAGCTATGTATAAATTTGTTTAATAAAAACAAGCTTAATAATGTAGTTTGATGGTTTTATATTATATGGTTAAGTACCTGTTTAAGATATTGTATATATAGAGTTTTAATGGCTTAAATAAAAATTAAGTTGGAAGATAAATATGAAATTGGTTTGAATTGAGCTATTTAAGAATTATGCTCGAATAAATTTGATTTGAAATTTAAATAAAATTGAGATTTTAAAGGGTATGATTCTTATAACTTGATTTGGTTTAGAGTGATTTAAATGAATATAAAGTTGATTTAAATGAATATATCAAGTTAAATAAACTAAAATAATACCCAGTTATGTGCAGTTAAAATATTTGTTAAATGATATTGGATTTATTACGCAAACATTTCAAATCTAAATAACAATAATTGAATTTGATGTATATGGAATTATCAAAGAACTTGTTTTGAAATGGTGGAATATTTAATGCTTTGAAATATATGGAAATTGAAATGGTTTATTTAGGGATTCAAATCTGTATTTGGAATTGATTTGTGAAATTAAAGAAGCTAATTTATTATATAACGTAATTTAATATTAAACCATTTAAGTATTAGAAGTTACGTTTCAAAGTTATGGGTTTCAAGGTATTATGATTTGAAAATGCTATGATTTTGGGAAAAGAATATATTTGAAATAAGAAATTATATTATATTGATTTGGGTTTTATAAATGATATCTTATTGATTTGGATTTTAAAACGAAAATGATATCGTATTCATATGGTTTTGAAATGAATATTATATCCCGGTTTTGAAGTATAATTATTTTGAAATCACCGCGGTGTTATAATAACGTTTGGTTATTAAAGAGACCAGGATCGGAAGTTGTCATATTCTTTGCCAACTCCAAAAACCACTTTAACAACCGTGTACGCGGTGGAGATTGCAGAATGAAGTAGGATGGTGGCGACGTTTCCTTTGATGTAAATACGTGGACCCGGCTCCCGTGAGTAGGCATAAGGTGGCTAAAACAGAAGCGATCGATGGGCTAAGAAGGTAGCACCTTTTATCAGATGCATCCCTTCGATATTATACTCTAATTTTTGGATTGATTCGGTGGCCACTTTTGATTTTTGATTCGGGGGTGCGGCTCGAGGTTGGCGGTAGTAGCTGCTACGCATTACCACCGGCCCTAAAGCGTAATTGGTATATCTACCCTGGCATTGCCTAGTTGTGCCGTGTCACCTACCCTAGCACGCCTTGTACGAGTTTGATTTGTGTCATACCTATGGAGTATCCTCTAGTAGCCTCCCGATCAGGAGGTATCGGTACTGTATAGACTATTGGAACTATTACGTGTTAAGGTGGAAAATGTAAAGACTTAATGCTATTTAAAAGTAAATTTATTTTACTAACAGACAATTACTATAATAGAGAAATATTACTACATAGTAAATAGTTTAAAGGATCCTTAGGAGATGTAAATCCCGAGCATCTCTTAAGTTACTGCACTCACATTAGACACTGGATAGGAGATGTCAAATCTCGTAAACATCTCTGACGCTGTTCCACTCATATTATTTATTGTTGATTTGACTTGCATAAGATCTTTCAGTTCTGACTCTGGTGTTTTGTCTTTTCAATTCGCTCGGGTCAGCCTGAGCATTTCAGGGTTTGAAGGCCTTACTTTAGGAGGACAAAGACGAAGAATTATTATACTATTTGTCATATATTCCACTACACCATTGTATTCTGCTGCATTATTAATATTCTCTGGTATGTGTAACTCTGTTATGTATTGTATAAGTATAATCAAATGTTTTGTAAAACAGCTTCATGAACTGTTTATTTGATTATTATATTTTATTGTGCCGCTGCAAGATTCTATTTTTTTTTTTTCTCTGCTTTTTCTTATTTATCCCATAACAATCCGCCCTTCTGTAGGTTTTAAGTCCGACGTATGTGGTTTATCGTCGATTTAAAGCGTGCGAAAAGGCGGGACGTTACAGGTTTTATGACATCAAGTCCTCTCCCGGCTAAACCGAATAAGGATCGCTAATTTTTAAAAAAGCATATGGATATATTGGGATCTTAGTTAAGTCACAACTTTCAACACTTGTTTCCCAAAACCTTTTCTTTGAATGGTTTAAACAAATTTCTACTTTAATCTTTTAAAATAAAAGATTCATCCTTTTAAGATCCTTTTCAATTTGAAAATAAATTTTCACTAATATTTCACAAAGATTCATTCATAGCTTTCAAAACAATTTCCACTTCAAATTTATCTACAACTCGAAATCCTTTCAACATAAACTGGAAATTCTTTCATTATATGAAAGTTATTATCATTTGAAAACAAATGCTTTCATTGTGGGAAAACTCGATTCAATATGCTCTAGTTATAACCCTTAAAGTATAAACTTAGGTTAAATTTAAATTCCCAAAATAATACTTTTAAAATGCTTTAAAGATGGTTTAAAAATCCATATATATTATATAACTTGCATCACCACTCAAACCATAGTTTCCATAAATAATTTTAATTTCAAAGCTTTAACAAGCTATACTATATTCAAAACAAATTTTAATTTCAAAACTTCCTTTTCAAAAGCTGTTCATATTCAACCCAATTTCACTTCCAAACCATTTTGGATTCAAAATTCAACTTTTAAAACCATTTTGTATAAAATAATATTAAATTTGAAATCCTCGAGACTTAACCAATTTCCCATGAAATCCATATTTGTGTGTGTGGCG
Organism: Allium cepa; assembly: GCA_030765085.1. Taxonomy (NCBI): domain Eukaryota; kingdom Viridiplantae; phylum Streptophyta; class Magnoliopsida; order Asparagales; family Amaryllidaceae; genus Allium; species Allium cepa. Next base: position 227,804,105 of record CM060939.1, read on the forward strand.
TAGTCCAGGGGTTTTACGCACAACAATACAATATCACAATCATCATCAATTCAAGCACAACAATATCGATAAGCAGTATAATCCTATAATGCTTATCTTCCATTCACAGATAAATATGTAAATTCATCACAAATAAATAAATCACAATTTAGATCTCAATCCCAAAAATTCATATCACAAAACATCATACATCAGAATATCAATCAATTTAAAGCATTCAATACAATTCAGTCATCCATAAGCAAGATCAATTCATTATCTGATTATAATTAAATTAAACCAGATTAATTACTTATGAATAAATTCCTAATCCTAGTTAATTAACATTGGTTAATTACAAACCATTTAATATTTATTTATGAAATTAATTAATCAACATTAATTATCCATCTTAATAAATTATCCTTAATTAATTAATTATCCTTTATTTAATCACATAAATAAATTATCCTTAAGTTAATTACATAATTAATTAACCCTTCATCAATTATATAAATTAATTAACCTTTAATTATTAATTAATCATCCATAATTAATAAATCAATCAACCTTTAATCATTTAATAATTAACTTTTAATTATTTAATTATTTTTTAATTAATTATCCTTAATTAATTGCATTAATTAATTAACCTTTAATTAATTATCATTTAAATAAATTATCCTTAATTAATTACAATAAGTGATTATCCCTAATCACTTACATTAATAAATCACAAATTAATTACATCAAGAAATTATCCTTTAATCACCCGATTAATTATCAATTTTTCTTAATTAATTTCATTTACCTTGAAGTAATTAATTACTTATCATTAATTAATCAGCCTTTTAATAATTAATTATCCTCAAATTAATTACCTTAATTAATTAATCACATAAATTAATTATCTTTTAAATAATAAAGTAATTAATTCTAATTAATCCTTAATCATTAATTAATTAAATTAATTAATTACTCTTTAATTGCTTTATTAATTTAATTAATCTTAAATCATCAAAACCTTAATTAACTTTTAAGATAAACCATTTATCTTATTAATGACTTAATTATCATTATCATATAAATCTAAACATTTTATCCTTTACTATTTAATTAAACCATTTAATTTAAGTCAAAAAAATAACTTAAAATTTTAACTTAATAAATTTAAGTTAAACAAAATATACCACTTTTCTTAAAAATATTTAAAAACATAATTATATAAAGAATATTGATTTAATAAATAGACTTAAACTAGATTCATTTTAAATTTAAAACTTGCTTATTTTTAAATTAAAAAACTGTTAAATTTTTACTTCGGGTTCGACCCGATAAACCCTCGAGTCCAACCCCGAGACAGTCCACTTTTCTCCTTTTTTTTCCTTTACTTAGTTTAGTTTAAAGTTTAAACCTGTAAACATGATTTAACACTCACGTTCATATATGAAGACGAACCCGAGAAAAACTTGACTTCCCCCGAGTATTCCTTCGAGTCACACCACTACCCAAACCCACTGACAATCCAGCCTCGCCGTGCACGTGCACCTTTGATCAACGCCACCCTGACCATCGCCGATAGCTCTTGCACATCGACGTTCACCTACGCTATCGCTCCAGACCACCCACACTTCAACCCAAACACCAAACTGAAATCGGGTTACCTTGATCAAACTGGAACAACAACCATTTCCAGAAAACTTCCTCGACCCGATGTTTTCGAACACCGGCGTCCACGACACTTCATCCACACCTCCGCCGACCATCCACTCGATCTTTCCCTTAGGTCCGATGAACCCTGATTCTCCAAAGACGACGCAGCGATCCCATTTCCAGACCTTGACCAAACTAGGTATTAAACTCTAAACCTGCACCGTAACGCTGCCTCGATGGTCTAAAAATCCACCTGACATTTTTCTCGAGTTCGACTCCACCCTAGCCTCCTCCAGTGGCAATCTCGACCTTCCCGAGTTCACCGATCACTAGAAAAGCCTAAAAACCCAATATCTGATCAACCCCGAAACTCTCACTCAATCCCAAACTAAAAATCTGGATTCAACTTTTAAAATTCATGATTCTTAATGGTGATTAAGATTATATAAGTAAATCAAAGAATTATAATGCTTGAAATTTACATGTTGTAAGTTTTTATTGTAATTCTTGATTTCCAGATAATATATAAAAAACATATTTAAAACTATTTTTAAATCTTAGTTTATGTTTAATAAAGCATAATTTGTTTGAATACCAAATCCTATCAGAGATTATATGAGAAGATTTAGAATTTTAATCTAAATTTTTACCTTGTAACCTAAAACAGAGATAAACACAGATATACCCAAACATGCACGTTTTTATATCTACATATTTGTAAACATGCAAACCAAATTTCACTCATGCAAACACTTATCGCAGCACCTATTAACTATATTCATCACAAGCAACAATTTAATCAAGGGTTAGTTTGTTTACTCACCTGTCTGCAAAACAGAGAAGCAAGCCTGGAATTGCTTTTGACTTTGAACTGGAAATGATTTGTTTGATGTGAGTCTTTTTCCTAGTTTGTTTTGAAGCTTCAAATCCTTGCTTTGCTTAATTGTTGTATTTTGATTTTTCCTTTGATTGCTTGAAGCTTGCTTAATCAGGTAGAAGTGCTTTGATATTTTTCTGTTTTTTGAATTTGAATCTTGCTCAGGCTTTTAAGATTGAAGAGATTGTCATGTTTTAGTTTTGAATTTTTGTTTTCTGCTTTTGAAAATTTGGAAAGAGGTTCTTTACTTTGTTTGCTTCAGATTTTAATCTTTGGTTTTACTTTTGATTTGAATGCATGAAACAAAATGAGAAGAGAGGGAGATAGATGAATAAACCTTGTTTTAATTTTATTCATTAATTTTAAAAATAAAAAGAATTGAGGACACTTGTTAATATTTCATTCTACATGTTCTACACTTGTTAAAACAATCCAATTTACGTTTAAACCCTTATTTACATTAATTTATAAATTATGTTTTAAATCCTTTCATTTTTATAAATTACTTTTGTTCTTATAAATTACTATATATATTATGTTTTCTTATGTTATATGGTTTACATATGTTATATTCATTTAAAAATCTTTACACATGTCTTTTGCATGTTTAATTAATGTTTAAATCAGGTTTATTGTATTTTCAAGTTAGATAAATCCATTTCCTTTTACATATATATTTATAACTTTAAAGAAATAGATTTTAAAACTAATTATACTTTAACAAATAAACACATATATGTATATTATAAAATATAGAATTTAGCTTTAAACAACTTTTGAATACTATTTATATCAAATTCAAAATATAACTTTCAAAATATATATTACATATAAATATTATAATTAGAAAATAAATTTTATTAATCTTAAAATATAGAGTATTTAAATTCAATTTATTTATAAGATATTTATTTTTTGAATTTCAAACCAAAATCCAATTTAAAATCAATTTATATACATATATATAAATAAACAAACAAATATCTTATTTAATTTGGAAAAATTCAAATTAATTCACAATTTAATTCAAAAACTATATTAATTATCAATTTAAATTTGACTTTAAAACCGGGATCGTTACAACTACCGCCCACCTCGGAACACGCTCCCAAATCAAATCAAGGGGTGGCCACCAAATCAATCACAAAGTAATAAATATGGTATCAAAGAAGCATGTCCGATCGGAGGTGCGACCGTACTTGGCCCAGGTATAGCTCCTATTTTAGTCACATCTAAGCTGACTCATGGGAGTCAGGGTCACGTAAATACCTCATGTAGAATCGTTCGCTAAACCATCCTACTTTATTCTGGAATCTCCAACACATAAATAGTTGTTAAAGTGGTTTTCGGTATTGGCAGAGAGTACGACAATATCCGATCTCAGTCTCTTTAACAAACAAACGCTTATTTCACGTCGAATGGTTCTTTTACGTTTCCAAAACTGATTTATAATTTATATCAAAATATCATATTCTCAAAAGCATATCATTTTCAAAATCATATTCACAAAATAGGTTGAATCCTCGTTTCAAAATCATTATATTAATCAAATGTGTCATTTCACAAGAAAATATCATTTTAAATCCCAACTTTGGTTATAACATCATTTAACCATATTCACTTTTAAATCAAGGATTTAGATATAACACTTCCACTTTACAAAACCTGAAATCCAGAAAATGGTTTAGATTAAGATAGTTTAAAATAATTTAAAAAAGATTAATATAGTTTAAATTGATTAAATGGATTAGTATGGTTTAAAGAGATTAAAATAGAATAATATAATTTAAAATAGTTTAATATAGTTTAAAATATATTATTATAATTTAAAATAGATTAAAATAATTTAATATAGTTTAAATAGATTAAAATAGTTTAATATAGTTTAAAATAGACTAAAACAGATTTAAAATAGATTAAAATAGGTTAAAATACTTTAAATGGATTTAAAGTAGATTAAAATACTTTGGAATTTCGATTTAAACCAATTTCCAATTCCAAACTTCAAACTGGATTTTAAAAGTAATTCAATTTATATAAATCAACTTCCTTCAAAATATCATTTAATCTAATTCAAGATTTAAGGGTTTCAAAATCGTTTTATTTTACCATTGCGGTGTTCGTATGAAATTTTCTATCCTATGGTATAGTGATACGGATATCTATCATTTCAATCCAAAAAATTTAAATATACGGGTATATATTATTTCAATTGCAATCCCAAATTCCAAATCAATGAAATTCGCTTGGGTTTATCATTTCAACCCATTAAGATTTTCTCCTATTCTATATGATCGTTTGGGTATGTATCATTTCATCCCATAGGGATTTTCTAACAATAACTAAGGGAACTTGCAGTGTTATAATAATATAAATATAACATCAAATCATCCAATAATAACAATTAAACATACATCATAATCATCACCCAAATCTACCAATAAACATCAATAGATAACCGATTATCATTAACATGTATTAAACTGATAATTAAATTCAATATTAAATAAAACGATGAATAAATGCAATAAAAATTAAATTTAACTAGAATGACAATTTAAATATACCAAATATCAGCCAATAAATTCCAAATCATATCATAAATTAAATTTAACTAACATAAGATAATTTAGTAGTTATGAGGGGGTTAAAGCACTCATCTTTGATTTCAAATCGATTTGAAATCCAAAATAAGGCCTAAAATTCAACAATCTCAAAATGCATCCAAACTAGTTCCAAAATGTTCGAAATCTCGTTACGATCCCAGTGGAATAAACCGCGCGTGATTCTGAGCTCGTATGAAATAGTTATTAATGTTAGAATGTTCAAAATTAAATAAAAGTAAAAATAAAATAATAATAATAAAAGTGTAATGTTCCGGAATTTGGGATATTTGAAATTGGAATATTTGATTGATTTTAAATATCTAAAAGTTAATTTTTAACTTGAATTTCAAATATAACTATTTATTGGATAATTAAATTATTGAATTTAATAAATTGGAAATTGAGTAAAATATTGAATAGGGAGTTTTAGGCTTATTAAAAATTATTTAAAGGCTTATAAAATTTGTATTAATAAGAATGAAGACAATAAAAGTTTTAAAATAGAATTTAAAAGTGATTTGTTCAGTTTTAAAAATATATTGTTTAAATTGACGTTTAAAAATAGCCTTTTGGGGCATAGTCTCGAAATTCAACAAACTAGTTCGATTATATCCGTAATAGTATATTATTATCGGATTTCAAATTTTGCAACGTTTGGAGTTATCATTTAGGCGTTCGGGATATAAACGCACTGAAATTTATATCAAAAATTCAATATAATAATTTGGTCCAAAAAGTTATCTTCTTCATACGATCGAACTAGGACTCGGAACCTTTTCCATTGCGCTTGTAATAGGGACATAACATTATAAACGCCTAGCGGCATGTCTCGATAGGGGTTCCAAATTTTGAATTACGTAAAACAAGATGTTTGAAATTTAAATAATATGAATTGACTGGTCAAAACCTATCCTCTCTAGTCAGCCATATCCTATCCAATCAGAGGTGGCATTCTTCTCTTCTACACCATGTTGCCTCTTTTCACTCCTTTAACACATTTACATGCAATGGTTTAAAAAAAAAAAGACAGACTACCAACTACCACTCGTTTATCTTATTCCATTTCTTTCTCTTACAGTTAAAACCCCTTATTCTTATTTCCTTTTCACCTCTGGATCGAATCCGAGTCGAATTCGTATATTTATAAAAAAAGCTGCTAGAAGGAGTCTGGCTTTTTTCAATGGAACTCCATTTGAAGCAGTTGCACTTCGATGCCGTAAGATCCGACTATATCGCTACCTTACATAGCATCTTGAAGATGAATCTTCTGTGGAGGTGTTGGCGAGTTCGATTTCAGTGGCGGGGGAGATGGCGTTATACACAGCGGCAGAGAACATTTTCGAAGAGGTGTTTGACTATTTTTTGGGATTTTTGATTTGGAAATTGCGACCTGTGGTGGTGGAACGGTAGGGCTGAGGAGGATTCGTACAGGTGGAGGCACAGTCGGCTTCGGTGGGTGGATGGAAGTTCGTTCGATGAGAGGAGGAATGGTGGCCGTGCACGCTTCAGGTCGAAGTAGGATTTCATGCACATGATAAAGCTATTGGAGAAGAAAGATAGGGAGGGGGAAAGTTTATTGGGCCGGGTTCGATTCTTGTTTGGGTATGGATTTTTTTAAGTGGTAATTTATATATGTATTGTTTAATAAAAATTTCAATCTCTTATAAAATCCATATCTCGCAAATTCTAGGTGGTATTTGACGCAGATTTTTGCACCGTGTTCGTAATAACGTGTTCTTCTAAATGAAATTAGTTTGGTGACAATTGGAGCTAGCAGGAATTTTGATAGAAACTTAACGTCCATTAATTTTAAATTCAAACAGATCGCTTCGGCGTCAGCGAAAAGCAAGGTGAGTTAATCTCACTCAAATTTGGAATATTGCAGTTAATTTTAAATAGTTAAAATATATTGTTGATTGATTGATAGAATTAATGAATTATTATCAGTTTAATGTGATATTATATATATAGTATTGGACCGATTGATATCCCCGCATATATATAGCGGATGAGACCCTATGTGCTTCGCATAATAGCGGATGACCCTATATACCACGATATCCCCCCAAAGTGGGATTGGTATTTTATATTGAGCTAACATCTATGGATACAGGGAAAACAAGTTAAAGGGATCCAACTAGAGTCCACAAAAATGTTGAAATTTATTTTTGTATTCAGTGATATGACTTATTCGAATAATCTATGATAGGCTATATTGGAAATTGGATTTATTGGATGTTATGGTATTGCTAGATATATTTTAGTACTTTAAAATATCAAAATTATGAATACTCATATTTTAAAGGAAAAGAAAATGAAGAATTTAAAGTAAAAATATTTATAGTAAATATGGATAAGTTAAAAAGTAATGAATTTAGGAAAAACAAATAGTTGATTTTTAAAATCATGTTTACTAATCCCGGAGTATGGAAAAATAGAGATTTTTGAATAAATGTGAATTAAAGGATTTTAAGAATAAACTTAAGCGATATTGTTTAAGTATAAAATATTTTTTTAAATTTGAGATTTAAATAGTTATGAAAAATAAAAGTGGAAATTCTGAAGATAAAATATGGAATTTATGTTCCAGGTTTAAATAAGATCTAAAATTAGGAAAAGGAAGTGAATCTGAAAATTAGGGGGATTTTGGAATAAATTGGGTTAACTAAGAAATTAATTTAAAAATGGAATTAAATTTGAAAATTGATGAAAAATCGACTAAGGGTTGTAAAACAAGGATGAAACAGAAAATGAGATTATGGAAATTATAAACGAGGTTTATAATATAGAGTAAAGAAAAGAATATCAGTGGATAATTTGAGTTACGGTGGAAATTTATAAGGAGATGGGTAAATCATTTTAAAAATAAACAGTGGTTTAATTTTTAGAAATTTGAGGAAGGAAATTTATGGGATTGGAACGTAAATTAAACTGGAGATAATCGAGAAGGATTTATAAATGATGAGACTGGCTATATTGGAGTTGAAAATGTATGGTTCTGAGAAGTTAAGTTATTTTAAAACGGAATGATTTTAAAGTATTAATGTAACGACCCCGGATTTTTATATAAATTTAAAATGATAATTTAAAATCTATTTTTGAAGAAAACGGTGAAATTAATCGATTTAGTGATGTGAGTTTCCCCGAGTTCAAATATATTCTATATAAATCATTTAAATTTTTAAATATTGTATATATATGCATATACGTGAATATATATATATATATATATATGTATGTATGTATGTATGTATGTATATTTGGGTATATATGAGTCAATTTGAAATTATAAAATCTTGTGTGTGTGTGTATATATTTTGATTTGAATTTAAATCTTAGATGAATGGTTTAATAAATATTTGAGTTATAAAATAAATTAAGAAAAATATATATATATAGTAACTCATAAATAAATTTTAACTACATGTTAAAATAGAAGTTATTCATACTATAAAGTAATAAGACAAAGCAGTGGAACAAAACATATATATGAATTAACTTGCAAAACAAACCAGCTATATTTAAACATTAAAACAAAATGTGTGAGCAAATAAAATATAGATGTGCAGGCCCAAAAGGAAAAGAAAATTAGCAAGGCAAGTGATATCAACATAAAGATATATTCAAGTTAAATAAACATGTAGACCTGGAAAGAAAATAAAGTACAAAATATATATCCCAGCCGAGTAAAGAAGTGCAAGGCAAGGAACAACAGAATAGAAAAAGTAATATGTACAAAGTATGGTCAGCAAAGTAAAGGCAAAGTAATAAACAAAGTAAAAGCAAACTGCTTATATTATACAAATAGAACATGCTGTAGCTAAGCAAGAGGGAACATGCTTTTGTTTCCATCATCTCAGCAGCAATGGGTCAATTCGAATTGTTTAAAATATAATGCAGCCCATAACTAAAAACACTTCAGCATGCCTATTGTACAAAATTTTACTATCACCCAGTACAAGCTTGTAATCCCTGTACATCCTTTCCTATATATATCAATCTACAAATGTAAATGTCATTCCAGTTCAAAGCAAAGACAGGGTTCAAGGAAAATCTGAAGTAACATCACTCAAACTCAAACAAAAAAAAATTCAGTTTAAACAACAATATAAATTCATACAAAACCAGAGATCAAAAAGAAGATCTTCAGCAAGCATTTTCTCAAAGCCTGGTTCAAAAACAAGTTCTGTTCTTCTTTGTTCTTTCTGGAAAATCAGTGTGAGTAAACCTAATCTTTGAAAGTTTTATACTTATTTGAAGACAGTTCAAACTTCATCTATTAATTGTTTTGAATATGCTTCAGTGCATATGAGATTGGATGTTTAGTGTTTCTCTGCCAAATTTTTACAGGGTATATATTTGTTTCAAAACCCAAATGTTGTTTGCTGTCAAACATTGTCAAGCTTTGGTTTTTTTTCAGTTTAATCAAGATGTTTTAATCCTTAAAACAAGATTTTTCAAAGCTTACCAAAATATGCAGTGGATTATCATCACTGTAACTCTGGTTTACAGGTATTCCACTAATATTGACAAAAAATAAAATGTTGCAAAATATTAATTCAAGATTATAATCTGAATCTATACTAAAATCTATGATTTTTAAAACAAAAATGAAGATTTTAAATGGAGTGTTTCAAGAGTAGTTTGAAATTTTGTTCAATGTGCATTTTTCTAAATTCCTGGTGAACGATCCAATTTTAAACCTTGAAATTGGGTTTGAAGCTTGTTCGAGCTTCAGCTATCACGAGAAAATTGTTGAATTTTTTTTCGAATGAAGGGATTTGCCATTCGAACCCAAAGTAGGGTTTAAGAAGGAGTTTTGCAGTGGGTCGAAAGCAAGGTGATTTCACCACCTAGGAGTGACCGAGCTGCACGCGACAATGGGAAAGGGTAGTATGGAGTTATGACGTGGTAAGGCCGAAGTCACGAATTTTCTGGTGACCGGAGACGTGGCGGCGGAGTAATTTTGTTCGGTGGGTTCGAGCTGAAGGGTCAAGCAAATAGGCATATTTCGATTTCGACTTTCGTTCGAAAAACTGAGATTCAATTTCGAGTTGGGGGTCAAATTTTGGTTTGTGGGAGGTGTCGAAGGGCACCGGAGATGTGGCGGCGCTCCGTGCATGTGCACGGTGGCGCGAGGAGTATCAGCACGTTTATGAACTGAAGAAAAAAAAATAGGAGAAGAAGAAGCAGGGTAAGGGGGAGGAAGAGAAAAGGGCTCGGGGCAGGCTCGTGATTTTTGGTATAGGAACTCGAGTTTGAGAAGTGGTGATAAAAATTTACAGTTTATACTTGAAACTTTTCAAAGGAAACAGAAAGAAGAAGGATACGAGTAGAAGAAAGAATGAGCTTTGGGGAAGACGAACTTTTCTCGTATGATTACTCGAGATTTTGCGGGGTCGACCCGAAGTGGTTCTCGCGTTTCCCTGAAGTCGGCTCGAAGTATTTACGTTTTGGTCTCGGGTTGTTGTAATACCGGGTTTTAAATTTTAAACTAAGTAAAATTTTAGACAGTTTTAAAAGTTTTATATAAAAGCAAGTTTAAATTTAAATTGAATCTAGTTTAAACTCTTTATGATAAATGTTTTTTTAGGAAGATATATGATTTGTTTAACTTAAATTTGTTAAGTTAAATGCTTAAGTTAGTTAAACTCAAATTAAATGATTCAACTAAGTAAGTTAATTATAAAGGTAAATTGTTAGATGTATATAATGATAACTAAGTTATTTAAAGTTAATTAGAATTTAATGGTTTGAAATTCGTTAATTATTAAGTTAATTAAAATGGATAATTTATTTATTTAATTAAATAATGATTTGGATTTATTGAATTAAAGGTTTAAATTAATTAATTAGGGTTTAAAGATTTATTTATTAAAAGATAATTCATTAAATGTTTTGTAATTTATTGATGGCAATAAATTAAAGATAATTGATTATTTAAGATAATTACTTAATTAAGAATAATTAATTAATGATTGGAATTGATTAAATCAAGTGATTAAGTAATAATAAATTTAAGGATAACGTGATAAATTGATTTGATAATTCATTCGAGAATAATTAAATTACATAAGTAATTAATTTAATTGGAAATAAAGTGAATTAATTAGGATTAAATAAATTTAAATAAATCCTGCTTATAAATGTTTATTGAACGTTTGACTTTACTTATGAATGATTGTATTATGTAAGATACATTGAATTGATTGTCCTATTTGATCTGTGCCATTTTGTTCTATGGATTGAGCTGTGTGTGATTTATTCATTTACTTATGATACATCTATATATTTGTGATCTGTATATAACAGATAAGCATTATAGTTTATATCGCTTATCAACTTTATTCCTGTATTCTGATCTGTGATGATTGTATGATGTTGCACTACCGTGTATAACCCCTGGACCACACCATACACACACAAATATGGATTTCACGAGGAAATCGATTAAGTCGCTGATTTTTGAAATAGGTAAGTTTGAATTTTTAAATTCAAATGTTTTGGAAATGGAATCGGAATAAATGTGAAAAGCTTTTAGAATGAAATTTCAAAATAAAATTTATTATTTTTAAATTACTTGATTAAGTTTTGGAATTTAAATAATTTGATTTAAATTTAAATTCAATACTTGAAATTGAATTCTATGATTTGAAATTAGGGATTAAAGATGTTATATTGGTTATATAGGGATTAAACCACTTTTAAGTATTGTTTTTTTGGAATTTGAATTTAACCCAAGGATTTCAACTCGTATAAATGAATCAGATTTCCAAAATGAAAACTGTTGTTTTCAAATGATAAACACTTTTAGATAAGAACTGAAATTCCAGTTAATTAGGGGAATTTCAAGATTTAATAGAGAAATGATTTTCCTAAGTTATGAATGAATTTTTTTTGAAAGCTATGAATTAAATCTGTTTATTTTTAACAGATTTAAATTGATGATTTGTTTACATCAAATTGAAATGAAATTGTTTTGAAGGCTATAAGTTAAATCTTTGATTTAAAGATTTAACGAGTTAATCAAATGGAAATGAAAATTGATTTGGAAAATCTGTGAATGAATCTTTTATTTAAAAGATTAAAATGTGAAAATTGTTTAAACCGTTAAAGGTTGTGAAAATGAATCTTTTGTTTAAAGATTGAAAATGGTAATTTGTTAAGCCATTTGAAGAAAGGTTTTGGGTAATAAGTTGTGACTTAATTGAAATCCCATATCCATATATTTTTAAATATCGTGCTCACTATTCGGTTTAGCCGGGGAAAGGACCTTTGTGTCGTATAACCCATTCCGAATATGTGATTCGACGTTATAGATAGCATTTGAAGACCGGTGGTGAAGACCGGGTATTTGCGAAAGCGATAGGATGACCTATCGATTGTTTCTACACCGAGTCGCGCCGGTATAGAAACTCCCTAAGTGATGGGAAATCCGATCGGAATTGTGAATATCCGGATTGCAAGGACTTCTTTGTAAGTTCCTTCGGTTCTGTTCGAGCCCGGAACAGAATTGTATGGATTGTATGTCTGACATTACAAATTGAGATATAAAGCCGATTTCTTTCAAATATATTTCTGTTGGTGGCGAAGAATTTATTCTTTTAGCTTAACACCCTTCTCTGAGACGTACGAGCTCAGAGGTTATATAGTTGATGGTTATCAGCGATATATTCCCAATTTGGTAATGTGACATACTGAGTGTGCTGTGAAATGATCATTGTGTTGATTATTTGTGATAGGATCATTTGTTTGATCGTCTATCCTGGTGATCATTTCTATGATCATTTGTTGACCCAAAGCATGGCTTTTTTATAAAGTATGTTTTTGTGGACGTGACTTCGTCGAGCCTCACACCCCGTGAATGGTCAAAAAAGGAAAGAAGCAGCAAGGTTATGAGGGGTAGCGCCCTTTAGGATATGTACATTTCCTTCTGGAAAAGGGTGGTATCATGGTATGGAGCCCAGATACTTACTCATGTTGAAAACACTTTGTTATGTTTGTGTGAATTGATTACGAGCGCTCGGTTGAAAGGTCCCAAAGGACCGGGGGATGGCATATTCGGTCAGTTGTTACTCAGTTAGGGGTAACCCGGCCTTGTGTTGGTAGAGATCCGGTTTGGTTCTCGGGGATGTCCATCCTGAGGCATTCTCATGTGGCAATGGGAAGTTCCTTGGCCTGATCATTCGTTGGAAATCCAAAGAAACAATACGAGACTTGTACGGTTTTAGTTGTATAACCTGCCATGGAATGTGGCGGTAACCTGCTATTGAACATGGTTAGCTATAGTAGGCATACGATAATGGTCGTATGTTGGCTAAGATTTATATTCTACTTTCGAAATGAATTTTTCCTACACTATGCACTAGTAATAATATCAAATGTTTCTTTTAATGCGTATCAAGCATCTTTGACTATCATAAGGAGAAATCTCCTCCGATTCTGCGTTTGCATTGTGTGTGTGTGCGGGAGGCCTTATGGTAGTCTCATTTTTAAAAAGCATTGTGAATTGACTTTGAAAATCTTTTGTTGAATGTTTTAAAAGATAAACTGTTTTTGTTGCTCACACCAGTCCCACGACTGATCTGGAGTTTATTGTTTCTTTCCTAAACTCTGGGTGCTCATTATTTTCTACACGAGCAGTCTAGAGTTGGGTTTTTCAGATAGTTAGATATAGTGGATTATTTGGAGCTAGTTCAGTCTTTGGATCACACCATTCTTGCTTAGCTTGGTGCATCGTTATTGGGAGTTCGAGCTATTGCTGGATTGATTCATGGAGATGGAGTTGCAGTTATTTTTTGAGTTCTTCCTTGAAGACTATCGTAGAGTTATATTGTTCCGCTGCTAGATGTTATCTATTTTCTTTCCGCTGCTATTTTATTGTATCATATCTCTGATGTATATTTATATCTATTGGATCATCTGTTGTATCAGATATTGTATCAAAGCTGTATATCAATGTATTATTCTTTTATTCCGCTGTGTTATTTACTTAATGTTGTTATAAGCTCCGGCGAATCGGATTTGAACGGTCGAATCTATGGCATTCGAATACGATTTGAAGTATGGATGTCGATTTTCGAGCGGGCAAATTTCGAGTCGTTACATTTGGTATCAGAGCTAAGGTTGAACTTTAGCTCAGGAGTATAACACATTAAGTAGCTCATTAGAGATAGGGTGAAGTATCCCTAGAATGAGTAATCCCTAAGATATCCGTTTGAATGCCTCAGTAAATTCTCTTACTATCCACTGATAGTGAGTATGAGTGCAAGAAGAAAACGAGATAGAGGACAGGGGAATGCGACTATAATTGGTCAATACTCTGTAACAACAGTAGGAACATCTTTCTTATCAATTTTCTTTGATTCGTTTCCAAATTCTTTTGAATTGCTTCGTGGCAGCTCCAGAAGAAGTTTCGGTGTGGTGATGCTCTACGAATCGTTGTAGGAAATTCTTACTTCGTATCTTCATCGATTTCTTATCATTTCTTTGATTAAAACTTTAATGAATATGAATTTGAAAATTGAAATTGGAAATTTTAAATGAATTAGAAATTTTAAATGATTTTGTTTAAAACCAAAATTTGAAATTTTATTATAATTTCTTGTATCTATTGTTGATATTCTGATTTGGGGAGCCAAATGCAGAATTGATATCCAGCTTGATTTGAAAAGATATTTCTTCTATCTTTCGTCTATCTCTGTGTTGTTTTCGTGTTGTTTTCGTGCCTGCGAATTTCGAGGACGAAATTCTTTTAAGGGGGAAGTCTGTAACGACCCCGGATTTTTATATAAATTTAAAATGATAATTTAAAATCTATTTTTGAAGAAAACGGTGAAATTAATCGATTTAGTGATGTGAGTTTCCCCGAGTTCAAATATATTCTATATAAATCATTTAAATTTTTAAATATTGTATATATATGCATATACGTGAATATATATATATATATGTATGTATGTATGTATGTATGTATGTATATTTGGGTATATATGAGTCAATTTGAAATTATAAAATCTTGTGTGTGTGTATATATATTTTGATTTGAATTTAAATCTTAGATGAATGGTTTAATAAATATTTGAGTTATAAAATAAATTAAGAAAAATATATATATATAGTAACTCATAAATAAATTTTAACTACATGTTAAAATAGAAGTTATTCATACTATAAAGTAATAAGACAAAGCAGTGGAACAAAACATATATATGAATTAACTTGCAAAACAAACCAGCTATATTTAAACATTAAAACAAAATGTGTGAGCAAATAAAATATAGATGTGCAGGCCCAAAAGGAAAAGAAAATTAGCAAGGCAAGTGATATCAACATAAAGATATATTCAAGTTAAATAAACATGTAGACCTGGAAAGAAAATAAAGTACAAAATATATATCCCAGCCGAGTAAAGAAGTGCAAGGCAAGGAACAAGAGAATAGAAAACGTAATATGTACAAAGTATGGTCAGCAAAGTAAAGGCAAAGTAATAAACAAAGTAAAAGCAAACTGCTTATATTATACAAATAGAACATGCCGTAGCTAAGCAAGAGGGAACATGCTTTTGTTTCCATCATCTCAGCAGCAATGGGTCAATTCGAATTGTTTAAAATATAATGCAGCCCATAACTAAAAACACTTCAGCATGCCTATTGTACAAAATTTTATTATCACCCAGTACAAGCTTGTAATCCCTGTACATCCTTTCCTATATATATCAATCTACAAATGTAAATGTCATTCCAGTTCAAAGCAAAGACAGGGTTCAAGGAAAATCTGAAGTAACATCACTCAAACTCAAACAACAAAAAAATTTCAGTTTAAACAACAATATAAATTCATACAAAACCAGAGATCAAAAAGAAGATCTTCAGCAAGCATTTTCTCAAAGCCTGGTTCAAAAACAAGTCCTGTTCTTCTTTGTTCTTACTGGAAAATCAGTTTGAGTAAACCTAATCTTTGAAAGTTTTATACTTATTTAAAGACAGTTCAAACTTCATCTATTAATTGTTTTGAATATGCTTCAGTGCATATGAGATTGGATGTTTAGTGTTTCTCTGCCAAATTTTTACAGGGTATATATTTGTTTCAAAACCCAAATGTTGTTTGTTGTTAAACATTGTCAAGCTTTGGTTTTTTTTCAGTTTAATCAAGAAGTTTTAATCCTTAAAACAAGATTTTTCAAAGCTTACCAAAATATGCAGTGGATTATCATCACTGTAACTCTGGTTTACAGGTATTCCACTAATATTGACAAAAAATAAAATGTTGCAAAATATTAATTCAAGATTATAATCTGAATCTATACTAAAATCTATGATTTTTAAAACAAAAGTGAAGATTTTAAATGGAGTGTTTCAAGAGTAGTTTGAAATTTTGTTCAATGTGCATTTTTCTAAATTCCTGGTGAACGATCCAATTTTAAACCTTGAAATTGGGTTTGAAGCTTGTTCGAGCTTCAGCTATCACGAGAAAATTGTTGAATTTTTTTTCGAATGAAGGGATTTGCCATTCGAACCCAAAGTAGGGTTTAAGAAGGAGTTTTGCAGTGGGTCGAAAGCAAGGTGATTTCACCACCTAGGAGTGACCGAGCTGCACGCGACAATGGGAAAGGGTAGTATGGAGTTATGACGTGGTAAGGCCGAAGTCATGAATTTTCTGGTGACCGGAGACGTGGCGGCGAAGCAATTTTGTTCGGTGGGTTCGAGCTGAAGGGTTAAGCAAATAGGCATATTTCGATTTCGACTTTCGTTCGAAAAACTGAGATTCAATTTTGAGTTGGGGGTCAAATTTTGGTTTGTGGGAGGTGTCGAAGGGCACCGGAGACGTGGCGGCGCTCCGTGCATGTGCACGGTGGCGCGAGGAGTATCAGCACATTTATGAACTGAAGAAAAAAAATAGGAGAAGAAGAAGCAGGGTACGGGGGAGGAAGAGAAAAGGGCTCGAGGCAGGCTCGTGATTTTTGGTATAGGAACTCGAGTTTGAGAAGTGGTGATAAAAATTTACAGTTTATACTTGAAACTTTTCAAAGGAAACAGAAAGAAGAAGGATACGAGTAGAAGAAAGAATGAGCTTTGGGGAAGACGAAGTTTTCTCGTATGATTACTCGAGATTTTGCGGGGTCGACCCGAAGTGGTTCTTGCGTTTCCCTGAAGTCGGCTCGAAGTATTTACGTTTTGGTCTCGGGTTGTTGTAATACCGGGTTTTAAATTTTAAACTAAGTAAAATTTTAAACAGTTTTAAAAGTTTTATATAAAAGCAAGTTTAAATTTAAATTGAATCTAGTTTAAACTCTTTATGATAAATGTTTTTTTTTAGGAAGATATATGATTTGTTTAACTTAAATTTGTTAAGTTAAATGCTTAAGTTAGTTAAACTCAAATTAAATGATTCAACTAAGTAAGTTAATTATAAAGGTAAATTGTTAGATGTATATAATGATAACTAAGTTATTTAAAGTTAATTAGAATTTAATGGTTTGAAATTCGTTAATTATTAAGTTAATTAAAATGGATAATTTATTTATTTAATTAAATAATGATTTGGATTTATTAAATTAAAGGTTTAAATTAATTAATTAGGGTTTAAAGATTTATTTATTAAAAGATAATTCATTAAATGTTTTGTAATTTATTGATGACAATAAATTAAAGATAATCGATTATTTAAGATAATTACTTAATTAAGAATAATTAATTAATGATTGGAATTGATTAAATCAAGTGATTAAGTAATAATAAATTTAAGGATAACGTGATAAATTGATTTGATAATTCATTCGAGAATAATTAAATTACATAAGTAATTAATTTAATTGGAAATAAAGTGAATTAATTAGGATTAAATAAATTTAAATAAATCCTGCTTATAAATGTTTATTGAACGTTTGACTTTACTTATGAATGATTGTATTATGTAAGATACATTGAATTGATTGTCCTATTTGATCTGTGCCATTTTGTTCTATGGATTGAGCTGTGTGTGATTTATTCATTTACTTATGATACATCTATATATTTGTGATCTGTATATAACAGATAAGCGTTATAGTTTATATCGCTTATCAACTTTATTCCTGTATTCTGATCTGTGATGATTGTATGATGTTGCACTACTGTGTATAACCCCTGGACCACACCATACACACACAAATATGGATTTCACGAGGAAATCGATTAAGTCGCTGATTTTTGAAATAGTTAAGTTTGAATTTTTAAATTCAAATGTTTTGGAAATGGAATCGGAATAAATGTGAAAAGCTTTTAGAATGAAATTTCAAAATAAAATTTATTATTTTTAAATTACTTGATTAAGTTTTGGAATTTAAATAATTTGATTTAAATTTAAATTCAATACTTGAAATTGAATTCTATAATTTGAAATTAAGGATTAAAGATGTTATATTGGTTATATAGGGATTAAACCACTTTTAAGTATTGTTTTTTTGGAATTTGAATTTAACCCAAGGATTTCAACTCGTATAAATGAATCAGATTTCCAAAATGAAAACTGTTGTTTTCAAATGATAAACACTTTTAGATAAGAACTGAGATTCCAGTTAATTAGGGGAATTTCAAGATTTAATAGAGAAATGATTTTCCTAAGTTATGAATGAATTTTTTTTGAAAGCTATGAATTAAATCTGTTTATTTTTAACAGATTTAAATTGATGATTTGTTTACATCAAATTGAAATGAAATTGTTTTGAAGGCTATAGTTAAATCTTTGATTTAAAGATTTAACGAGTTAATCAAATGGAAATGAAAATTGATTTGGAAAATCTGTGAATGAATCTTTTATTTAAAAGATTAAAATGTGAAAATTGTTTAAACCGTTAAAGGTTGTGAAAATGAATCTTTTGTTTAAAGATTGAAAATGGTAATTTGTTAAGCCATTTGAAGAAAGGTTTTGGGTAATAAGTTGTGACTTAATTGAAATCTCATATCCATATATTTTTAAATATCGTGCTTACTATTCGGTTTAGCCGGGAAAGGACCTTTGTGTCGTATGACCCATTCCGAATATGTGATTCGACGTTATGGATAGCATTTGAAGACCGGTGGTGAAGACCGGGTATTTGCGAATGCGATAGGATGACCTATCGATTGTTTCTGCACCGAGTCGCGCCGGTATAGAAACTCCCTAAGTGATGGGAAATCCGATCGGAATTGTGAATATCCGGATTGCAAGGACTTCTTTATAAGTGCCTTTGGTTCTGTTCGAGCCCGGAACAGACTTGTATGGATTGTATGTCTGACATTACAAATTGAGATATAAAACCGATTTCTTTCAAATATATTTCTGTTAGTGGCGAAGAATTTATTCTTTTAGCTTAACACCCTTCTCTGAGACGTACGAGCTTAGAGGTTATATAGTTGATGGTTATCAGCGATATATTCCTAATTTGGTAATGTGACATGCTGAGTGTTGCTGTGAAATGATCATTGTGTTGATTATTTGTGATAGGATCATTTGTTTGATCGTCTATCCTGGTGATCATTTCTATGATCATTTGTTGACCCAAAGCATGGCTTTTGTATAAAGTATGTTTTTGTGGACGTGACTTCGTCGAGCCTCACACCCCGTGAATGGTCAAAACAGGAAAGAAGCAGCAAGGTTATGAGGGGTAGCGCCCTTTAGGATATGTACATTTCCTTCTGGAAAAGGGTGGTATCATGGTATGGAGCCCAGATACTTACTCATGTTGAAAACACTTTGTTATGATTGTGTGAATTGATTACGAGCGCTCGGTTGAAAGGTCCCAAAGGACCGGGGGATGGCATATTCGGTCAGTTGTTACTCAGTTAGGGGTAACCCGGCCTTGTGTTGGTAGAGATCCGGTTTGGTTCTCGGGGATGTCCATCCTGAGGCATTCTCATGTGGCAATGGGAAGTTCCTTGGCCTGATCATTCGTTGGAAATCCAAAGAAACAATACGAGACTTGTACGGTTTTAGTTGTATAACCTGACATGGAATGTGGCGGTAACCTGCTATTGAACATGGTTAGCTATAGTGGGCATACGATAATGGTCGTATGTTGGCTAAGATTTATATTCTACTTTCGAAATGAATTTTTCCTACACTATGCACTAGTAATAATATCAAATGTTTCTTTTAATGCGTATCAAGCATCTTTGACTATCATAAGGAGAAATCTCCTCCGATTCTGCGTTTGCATTGTGTGTGTTTGCGGGAGGCCTTATTGTAGTCTCATTTTTAAAAAGCATTGCGAATTGACTTTGAAAATCTTTTGTTGAATGTTTTAAAAGATAAACTGTTTTTGTTGCTCACACCAGTCCCACGACTGATCCGGAGTTTATTGTTTCTTTCCTAAACTCTGGGTGCTCATTATTTTCTACACGAGCAGTCTAGAGTTGGGTTTTTCAGATAGTTAGATATAGTGGATTATTTGGAGCTAGTTCATGTAACGTCCCGAAAATTTTCGAACTTTCAAAATTTCAACATCGATACTCACTTTATCGACTGCCGAGAAATCGAAGTCCAAAAACCGGAATGTTATGGGTTTAAGAAAGAATTTAAGAAAAGAAAAGGGAAGAAAAGAAGAGAAGAAGATAGAAAATAGAGGGAAAAGAAGAAAGAAAATTTTAAAATAGAAGAAAAAGAGAATAGAAAATAGAAATATAGAACAACAACAGAATCTCACAATTCGCAGCCGAACAACATATAATAATAAATGAATAATCTTTAAACAAAGAACTATATCAGTTATTACATTTCATACATTTCATTACATCATATCATCATCAGAGTGTACAACAATATACAACAACAAACAGCGGAAAAAGAAATACTATATAAACTAGTGATACGCCATCCAGCTTGCCTCCAGCAACTCCTGAATTCCAGAATATCCTGATAAACCTAACTCTTGACTGCCCGTGTGAAAATTGGTGGGCACCCAGAGTTTAGGAAGGAAAACAATAAACTCCAAGTCAGTCATGTGACTGGTGTGAGAACTCAAAACAGTTTATTTATCTTTAAAAATCAAAATAGAGGAATATTTTTAAATTCAATTCGCAATGCTTTTAAAAATGAGACTACCATAAGGCCTCCCGCACACACACACATGCAAACGCAGAATCGGAGGAGATTTCTCCTTATGATAGTCAAAGATGCTTGATACGTATTTAAAATAACATTTGATATTATTACTAGTGCATAGTGTAGGAAAAAATTCATTTCGAAAGTAGAATATAAATCTTAGCCAGCATAGACATTTCGAACTATGCCTACTATAGCTACCATCCAAACAGTGGTGACCACCATAAGTGAATGGCAGGTCCTACAACTAATACCGTACAAGTTTCGTATTGGGAATTGGATTTCCAACAAATGGTCAGGCCAAGGAACTTCCCATTGCCACATGAGAATGCCTCTGGAAAGACATCCCCGAGAACCAAACCGGAACTCTGCCAACACAAGGCCGGGTTACCCCTAACTGGGTAACTACTGACACGAGCACGCCATTCCCCGATCGTAAACGACCTTTCTCATGGGATCCCGAAAAACCAACAACCACAAAGTAATAAATTCGTAGTAACCACATAGGTTAAATATCTGGGCTCCATACCATGATACCACCTCTATCCAGAAGGAAATGTACATACCCTAAAGGGTGCTACCCCTCATAACCTTGCCCCATCTTTCCTGTTTTGACCATTTCCGGGGTGTGAGGTTCGACGAAGTCACGTCCACAAAAACATACTTTATACAAAAGCCATGCTTTGGGTCAACAAATGATCAACACAATGATCACAAAGATAGACGATCAAATAAATGATCCTATCACAATAATCAACACAATGATCATTTCAGCAACACTCAGCATGTCACATTACCAAATTGGGAATATATCGCTGATAACTTCAACTATATAACCTCTGAGCTCGTACGTCTCAGAGAAGGGTGTTAAGCTAAAAGAATAAATTCTCCGCCACCAACAGAAATATATTTGAAAGAAATCGGCTTTATATCTCAACTTGTAATGTCAGACATACAATCCATACAAGTCTGTTCCGGGCTCGAACAGAACCGAAGGCATTTACAAAGAAGTCCTTGCAATCCGAATAATCTCTAATCACATTCGGATTTCCCATCACATATGGAGATCTCAATACCAGGGATCAGCCAGTGCAGAGACAATCAACAAGAAACCCTTTCATTTTCGAAAATATCCGGTCTTCAACACCGATCTTCGAATGCAATTTATAACGACGTATCACATATTCGGAATGGGTTATACGACCCCAAGGTCCTTTCCCGGTTAACCCGAAAAGTGAGCGCTTATTTTTAAAAAATAAGTGTGGCATTCAATTTCAAACAAATCACAACAAATACCTATTTAAAGGTAAATATTGATAGTAGGTTATTGAACTATCAATAGATATGCCAACATCACCAGATTCCAAATAATTTTCCAAATTATTTATTTCACAGAAATATCTTTATAAGATATATAGTTTTCACACTTCAAAAATAAATCAACATTTATTTTCAAACAAATCCCCTTTTCATTTATAAATTCCCTAAGGAATTTACATTCCCAAAATATTTATGAATATACGATTTCCATTCAATTTTTAATATTCATTTTCAATTTATCTTCAAAAAGATAAATTCAAAATATTCGCTTAATATTGGAAAAACATTTCCGTACTTATTTATCTATAAGTAATTAACAAGCCCTTTTTATTTTCTACGCTTAGAAAATATTTAATATACTCTAATCGAAATTAAGTATATATTTCATTCTTTAAGGAAATCATTCACTTAACCATATTTATTTGGGCAAAACGAATGTTGCGTAAAACATCGTTACGACAACCCAAAATTACTAGTATAGGGATTCGAAATTAAAATACATATATATAAATCCCAATACTATGCAAAACATTTCCTTTCAGAAATCATTTACTATAACAACAGTGTTATAGTCCACCAATTCCTTTTATTTCTCGAAAACATCTATTTCAACAATAAATGTTGAAATCTGTGGTTTCGAATCTCAACATTTTTTTAAAACATCTTTAGATCGTTTTAATTCTATTTCAAACATCACATCCAAAATAATTTCTTTAACAAAATATTCACTATTCAAAAACGTGAATACACTTGTTAATAAATTTCATCACTTCTATTTATTTTATTTTAAAGAATTATTCACTGTCTAAAACATGAATATAATTCCATAAATAAATTACAACAATTCCTTATCAAAATAAGTCGTTGCGGATTTATAAAACAACGTTTATAAATCCTATTTCCATTTATTTTATATCAACTCCTTTTTATAAATTCCTTTATTAACCTATCTTAATTCATATCACAATGATATACTAAAAATTCATATTATAAGTCAAATACTTATAATTTATTTATTTACAAAAATCATTCCTTCAAACATCCCAAATCTATAAATCTTATAACTTCTAAGATTCATTTATTTATCCACATCTATTTCCTAAATAACTTTATAAATTTTATTTATAAAATTCTATTTAGAACTTCACCGTTATAATTCTATAAATTTCATTCATTAGTGAAATTCATTCACAATTCTTTCTAATACTTACAAAAGCTCATTTTATAATTCCAATATTTTTAATTTATAAATATCAATTTATAAATCTTTCTAATATAAAACAATTTATATTACTATTTTAAAACGTCTTTCAACTCCTTTATAATTTATCATTTTGATTTATAAAATAATCAAATTTCATAAATTCTATAGATTTCATTTCTTTATGAAATTCATTTACAAATCATTCTATCACCTATAAAAGCTCGTTTTATAATTCAAGATATTCTAAATTTATAAATATCAATTTATAAATATCAATTTATATTATTACTTTAAACATCTTTAAACTCTTTTATAATTTCATCATTCTGATTTATAAAATAAAAATTTTATAAATCCTATTTTTAAACTTCTTATAATAAATTCAGAATTCCCAGTTCAAACTATTTTATAAAATCACTAATCCCATATTTTCAAAAATCAACTTTTAACTGTATTTCTCAAAAATCATAATTTTTATAATATTAAAATTATAACGATTATTTATTTAAGATGAATCAATTCCAAAAATATTATATAAACGTATATTTCCAAGAATCACTTTAGAAATCAAAAACGTTATTTTTAAACTTCAAAATTGGATCCGATGATGCAACACATCAATAGTCAATCACAACTTTCAAACATCATGTATCCCCATGATAACAATCAAATATCACAATATATGAAATCAAATAAATATTTGTGAGGAATCCAGTTGGATCCCTCCAACCTGTTTCCCTGCATCCACAGACATTAGCACAATACCATTCCGTTTCAAGACGGAATATCGCGGTATATGGGATTTTATAAATATATATCCGCTTACTAACGGCGCAATATGGTCTCATCCGCTAAAAGAAAATGCGGGAAATCAATCAACTGCAATATATACATATGCCAATATATATATATTGCTATATATATAATATAATACCAATTCCACTTCGAGGTGAAATATCGCGGTATATGTGTGTAATAAATAACCTCCGCTTACTAACGGCGTATAGGGTCTATTCACATCCAATATATATATATATATAACAATCATCATTCAAGCGTTCAATTAATACAGTCAAGCAAATTTTAAATCTAACTATTTAAAATTTAAATAGACAACAAAATTCCTTTTGAGTGAGAAGTTCTCACCTTTGCTTTTATTAGCAATCCATTTTTCCTTCTTGACTCGATTTCTCTTGATTTATACCTTGTATAAATATTTACACAATTTATTAATATTTGAAATAATCGAAAAATAAATTTTCATTTGATTGTTTTAATTATTCAATGGTTTTATTTAAACCAGTTTCTTCTTTAAATAAATTTATTTAACTAAAAATTAAATTTCCTTTTAAATTAAATTTATTTAACCAAGATTTTATTTTAACTAACAAATTCCTTTTATTCTTAAAACAATTTCTATTAAATAATTAAATTTATCTAACTAATGATTTTTTCTTAATTTAATTATAAACCAAAATTTTCCTTCTATTAATATCTTAAGATAATTAAATAGATTAAGTTTTAATTGATACTTTTAATTTCTAAAGAAATCTCCTTTAACAAATTTACTTAACAAAACTAAATTTAAAAACAAAATTTCCTTAAATAAATTAATTTAACTAGAATTTCAAACTGAACTAAATTTCTTTTAATAAATTTTCTTAACTAACTATTTATTTAAATAAATTTTTCCATGGATAAAATATCCTTTAGTTACTAAAATAAACAGATAAATTTTGTTAAAATAATTAATCCTCATATTACGTATTATTTTAATATAAACTTAGTAGATTTTAAATCTATCTATACATTTATTTTACATCTCTAACTAATGACTTATTTATTTATAAGTTAAATAAATCATTCTTTAATTACCATATTAATTTAGTCATTTTATTACCTTAATTATCTCTAAGATAACAAATTTCTTTATTAATGATTTCATTCTTTTAAAATCTACTTTAAGTTTAAACCTTGTTTTAAACACTTAAATATTTAAACTTTTATTTCAAATTAACTTCTCTTTGTATTTTAAATCAACTAATTTTTTTTTTCTTTAATAAAATATTTATCAAAAATTTAAAAATTAAATTTACTTTTTATTTTAATTTATTTAACTAAGATTTTATTTTAACTAACTAATTCTTTTTTTTAAACAAAAATCTTTTTAGTTGCTAAAATAAATTTAATAACTTAGTTAAACAAATAAATCACTAATCCATTATTCTAAAATAATATTTAAAACGTGTACATTTATTTTTATTTTCTAAAACTACACATATATATATATATATAAGTTGAAAACTGTTTATACATATATTTTTTTTTTTACTGTTAATACATTTCCTGCATATATCTTCATATATATTTTTTTTATATACCTATACATATTTGTATATATTAACTAAATTAAAACAAAATTACCTTTACTGTAAACGCGAAGCCATCACCACCGGCTCCATCTCGCCGCCGTCAGCATCGCGAATCCCCATCGCGACATCAAATCCAAAACACGACCTCCTGCTCCCTTCACGCTCCGCCGCCTGCCACTAACGACGCCGCACCCAATCATCGCGACGCCTCCATCGCGAATTGCGATTCACGAACCCCAGCTTCGCCGATATCCCCAAATCCTGCTCTAGCCATGAACGAAACCACCATCTCGCGCGCGCCTCCTGCCCTGACGCCGCGGCCTAGATCCCTTTGCGTACGCGCGCCCCTCAACGAAGTCGCCGCCTCCACGATTTGAATTCGAGCTCGATTTGATTTTTTTTTTTTTTACTAATCTGAAGAGGGCTTTGGCCATTACAGTTTATATTATTATTTTTTTCTTTGATTTGAGAACTTAAGCTTGCGTTATTTTTTTCTTTTAAAAGAAGGATGGAGGGAGACAGAAGAACATGTTTGCACGATGTCTACATGATCGAAGGCATAATTGAAGGGAAGCTACAGTGTTTTGAATTGACCAATTATGAAAATTAAATTTTAAATTTAAATTGAATTCGACCTAAATTTCAATGCGTTTATGCGTCGTGTGCTCACATAACAACTCCGAAAAATACGAAATTTGAAATTCAGCAATAATTCAATATTACGGACTCAATGGAACTGGTTTCGTCGAATTCCGAGACTGTGCCTCGGACGGCTATTTTTAAATATCGATTCAAACGATTTAAAATTTCAAAACTGAACAATTCACTATAAATTTAAAATCTGAAGCTTCTATTGTCTTCAATATTATCTATATGAATTTTACAAGCCTTTGAAATATTTTTAATTGGCTTAAAATTGAATATTCAAATTTTTATTCAACTCTCAATAGATTAAATTCTATAATTTAATCGTCAAATTCAAAGTTATATTGAAAATTCAATTCAAACCATCATTTAAATATTTAAAATTAATTAAATATTTCCAAATTAAATTATTCAAAATTCTGGGTCGTTACAATCTTCCCTCCTTAAAAGAATTTCGTCCCGAAATTACAAGTTAAGAAGAATGCCCTTATCCCGTCTATCATTTTTTTCACAATTCAAATAGTTTTATCAACTTACTAGCCTAAATCTTTTTACTAGAGTTTCATTATCATTTCAACTAGCTTTCCAACTTCAATTATAAGTTCCAAACAACATTGTTTTCCTAACCATTCAAATTTAAATTCAAATTCAAATTTCAAACTTTCAAAATTTCCCAAATTTTTTCTAACACCCTAAATTTTCGAAAAATTTCGCCAGCGTCTCCTTTGCGCGGCTAGCTCGGTACGACTACAAAATGGCACCACGGCCCCTCAGAATCAAAAAGAAAAGAGAAAAGCCAAGTGGCTAGAGAAGAAAGTCATCAAATCTCATACTGAAATTGAAATACGTACCTTTTTGTCGAGCAATTCTATTTTAACTTTGAAATCAAAATCTCAATTCCTTTATATACCTGTATAACCTGCTAGTAGTAGTAGCATACAAATCCAAATACAATATTCAAACCAATTTGCCAATTCTATTGCGAAATTTCAATATATGTTTCTTATATATTTTAACTTCACTATTGAAGTTATATATTCATTTCATTCAATTTTACTCTTCAATTCAATTTCATTCACAATTTAAATTCCATTTGAATTCAATTCTCAATTCTAAATATTGAATTCTATCGATTAACTTTTATTTACTAATTCCTTTCGATTAGTACATTCACTAATTCATTTCAATATTTCAATTCATCTTGAATTTACTTAATTACTCAATTCAATTTTATTGCTTACGACCAATTCACATACCATATTCATATTCATTCCATTTGAAATTATCTCACAAATGAATAAATTATCAAGTTAATTTTCTTGAATCCAATCCATCTTATTTTATTCCATATACTAGTGATAATAATTCTATATTATTACTTCTAACAATCATGCAACCATATACTATAATAATTCATAGAAAACCATTTCTTTTCTATACAAAATAGTTTTGGGCAAAATTACTTTATTTACCCGATTCAAAAACAATTTTATATTAACTAACAATTACGCGCTCATATCTATTATTACACTCAAACTCATTCTAGAGTACTGCTGACTCTATCTCTAACGAGTAATACCCAACAGAACCATGGTTGTCGCTTAACCATAAGCTCTGATACCAAATGTAAAGAACGTACCGTCAGCGGTCACAACCGGTAGGCTTTTCAACCATCCCAGCCCCACCGTGGCTTACACTGATATCCCAAACTTGCTTTTACGGCCACCCTTTCGAATGTCACGGCTTCGCCTAACCAACCCCGTAAAGAGGACGTGTGGGGGTAAGAGTCTCCCGTTCGCCACCAAACCGCGAAGCGAGAACCCCCCATCACATATCACCTAGCATAAGGAAGACTGGTGTGGGAACTCAAAACAGTTTATTTATCTTTAAAAATCAAAATAGAGGAATATTTTTAAATTCAATTCGCAATGCTTTTAAAAATGAGACTACCATAAGGCCTCCCGCACACACACACATGCAAACGCAGAATCGGAGGAGATTTCTCCTTATGATAGTCAAAGATGCTTGATACGTATTTAAAATAACATTTGATATCATTACTAGTGCATAGTGTAGGAAAAAATTCATTTCGAAAGTAGAATATAAATCTTAGCCAGCATAGACATTTCGAACTATGCCTACTATAGCTACCATCCAAACAGTGGTGACCACCATAAGTGAATGGCAGGTCCTACAACTAATACCGTACAAGTTTCGTATTGGGAATTGGATTTCCAACAAATGGTCAGGCCAAGGAACTTCCCATTGCCACATGAGAATGCCTCTGGAAAGACATCCCCGAGAACCAAACCGGAACTCTGCCAACACAAGGCCGGGTTACCCCTAACTGGATAACTACTGACACGAGCACGTCATTCCCCGATCGTAAACGACCTTTCTCACGGGATCCCGAAAAACCAACAACCACAAAGTAATAAATTCGTAGTAACCGCATAGGTTAAATATCTGGGCTCCATACCATGATATCACCTCTATCCAGAAGGAAATGTACATACCCTAAAGGGTGCTACCCCTCATAACCTTGCCGCATCTTTCCTGTTTTGACCATTTCCGGGGTGTGAGGTTCGACGAAGTCACGTCCACAAAAACATACTTTATACAAAAGCCATGCTTTGGGTCAACAAATGATCAACACAATGATCACAAAGATAGACGATCAAATAAATGATCCTATCACAATAATCAACACAATGATCATTTCAGCAACACTCAGCATGTCACATTACCAAATTGGGAATATATCGCTGATAACTTCAACTATATAACCTATGAGCTCGTACGTCTCAGAGAAGGGTGTTAAGCTAAAAGAATAAATTCTCCGCCACCAACAGAAATATATTTGAAAGAAATCGGCTTTATATCTCAACTTGTAATGTCAGACATACAATCCATACAAGTCTGTTCCGGGCTCGAACAGAACCGAAGGCACTTACAAAGAAGTCCTTGCAATCCGAATAATCTCTAATCACGTTCGGATTTCCCATCACATATGGAGATCTCAATACCAGGGATCAGCCAGTGCAGAGACAATCAACAAGAAACCCTTTCGTTTTCGAAAATATCCGGTCTTCAACACCGATCTTCGAATGCAATTTATAACGACGTATCACATATTCGGAATGGGTTATACGACCCCAAGGTCCTTTCCCGGTTAACCCGAATAGTGAGCGCTTATTTTTAAAAAATAAGTGTGGCATTCAATTTCAAACAAATCACAACAAATACCTATTTAAAGGTAAATATTGATAGTCGGTTATTGAACTATCAATAGATATGCCAACATCACCAGATTCTAAATAATTTTCCAAATTATTTATTTCACAGAAATATCTTTATAAGATATATAGTTTTCACACTTCAAAAATAAATCAACATTTATTTTCAAACAAATCCCCTTTTCATTTATAAATTTCCTAAGGAATTTACATTCCCAAAATATTTTATGAATATACGATTTCCATTCAATTTTTAATATTCATTTTCAATTTATCTTCAAAAAGATAAATTCAAAATATTCGCTTAATATTGGAAAAACATTTCCATACTTATTTATCTATAAGTAATTAACAAGCCCTTTTTATTTTCTACGCTTAGAAAATATTTAATATACTCTAATCGAAATTAAGTATATATTTCATTCTTTAAGGAAATCATTCACTTAACCATATTTATTTGGGCCAAACGAATGTTGCGTAAAACATCGTTACGACAACCCAAAATTACTAGTATAGGGATTCGAAATTAAAATAGATATATAAATCCCAATACTATGCAAAACATTTCCTTTCAGAAATCATTTACTATAACAACAGTGTTATAGTCCACCATTTCCTTTTATTTCTCGAAAACATCTATTTCAACAATAAATGTTGAAATCTATGGTTTCGAATCTCAACATTTTTTTAAAACATCTTTAGATCGTTTTAATTCTATTTCAAACATCACATCCAAAATAATTTCTTTAACAAAATATTCACTATTCAAAAACGTGAATACACTTGTTAATAAATTTCATCACTTCTATTTATTTTATTTTAAAGAATTATTCACTGTCTAAAACATGAATATAATTCCATAAATAAATTACAACAATTCCTTATCAAAATAATTCGTTGCGGATTTATAAAACAACGTTTATAAATCCTATTTCCATTTATTTTATATCAACTCCTTTTTATAAATTCCTTTATTAACCTATCTTAATTCATATCACAATGATATACTAAAAATTCATATTATAAGTCAAATACTTATAATTTATTTATTTACAAAAATCATTCCTTCAAACTTCCCAAATCTATAAATCTTATAACTTCTAAGATTCATTTATTTATCCACATCTATTTCCTAAATAACTTTATAAATTTTATTTATAAAATTCTATTTAGAACTTCACCGTTATAATTCTATAAATTTCATTCATTAGTGAAATTCATTCACAATTCTTTCTAATACTTATAAAAGCTCATTTTATAATTCCAATATTTTTAATTTATAAATATCAATTTATAAATCTTTCTAATATAAAACAATTTATATTACTATTTTAAAACGTCTTTCAACTCCTTTATAATTTATCATTTTGATTTATAAAATAATCAAATTTCATAAATTCTATAGATTTCATTTCTTTATGAAATTCATTTACAAATCATTCTATCACCTATAAAAGCTCGTTTTATAATTCAAGATATTCTAAATTTATAAATATCAATTTATAAATATCAATTTATATTATTACTTTAAACATCTTTAAACTCTTTTATAATTTCATCATTCTGATTTATAAAATAAAAATTTTATAAATCCTATTTTTAAACTTCTTATAATAAATTCAGAATTCCCAGTTCAAACTATTTTATAAAATCACTAATCCCATATTTTCAAAAATCAACTTTTAACTGTATTTCTCAAAAATTATAATTTTTATAATATTAAAATTATAACGATTATTTATTTAAGATGAATCAATTCCAAAAATATTACATAAACGTATATTTCCAAGAATCACTTTAGAAATCAAAAACGTTATTTTTAAACTTCAAAATTGGATCCGATGATGCAACACATCAATAGTCAATCACAGCTTTCAAACATCATGTATCCCCATGATAACAATCAAATATCACAATATATGAAATCAAATAAATATTTGTGAGGAATCCAGTTGGATCCCTCCAACCTGTTTCCCTGCATCCACAGACATTAGCACAATACCATTCCGTTTCAAGACGGAATATCGCGGTATATGGGATTTTATAAATATATATCCGCTTACTAACGGCGCAATAGGGTCTCATCCGCTAAAAGAAAATGCGGGAAATCAATCAACTGCAATATATACATATGCCAATATATATATATTGCTATATATATAATATAATACCAATTCCACTTCGAGGTGAAATATCGCGGTATATGTGTGTAATAAATAACCTCCGCTTACTAACGGCGTATAGGGTCTATTCACATCCAATATATATATATATATATATATATATATATATATATATATATATATAACAATCATCATTCAAGCATTCAATTAATACAGTCAAGCAAATTTTAAATCTAACTATTTAAAATTTAAATAGACAACAAAATTCCTTTTGAGTGAGAAGTTCTCACCTTTGCTTTTATTAGCAATCCCTTTTTCCTTCTTGACTCGATTTCTCTTGATTTATACCTTGTATAAATATTTACACAATTTATTAATATTTGAAATAATCGAAAAATAAATTTTTCATTTGATTGTTTTAATTATTCAATGGTTTTATTTAAACCAGTTTCTTCTTTAAATAAATTTATTTAACTAAAAATTAAATTTCCTTTTAAATTAAATTTATTTAACCAAGATTTTATTTTAACTAACAAATTCCTTTTATTCTTAAAACAATTTCTATTAAATAATTAAATTTATCTAACTAATGATTTTTTTCTTAATTTAATTATAAACCAAAATTTTCCTTCTATTAATATCTTAAGATAATTAAATAGATTAAGTTTTAACTGATACTTTTAATTTCTAAAGAAATCTCCTTTAACAAATTTACTTAACAAAACTAAATTTAAAAACAAAATTTCCTTAAATAAATTAATTTAACTAGAATTTCAAACTGAACTAAATTTCTTTTAATAAATTTTCTTAACTAACTATTTATTTAAATAAATTTTTCCATGGATAAAATATCCTTTAGTTACTAAAATAAACAGATAAATTTTGTTAAAATAATTAATCCTCATATTACGTATTATTTTAATATAAACTTAGTAGATTTTAAATCTATCTATACTTTTATTTTACATCTCTAACTAATGACTTATTTATTTATAAGTTAAATAAATCATTCTTTAATTACCATATTAATTTAGTCATTTTATTACATTAATTATCTCTAAGATAACAAATTTCTTTATTAATGATTTCATTCTTTTAAAATCTACTTTAAGTTTAAACCTTGTTTTAAACACTTAAATATTTAAACTTTTATTTCAAATTAACTTCTCTTTGTATTTTAAATCAACTAATTTTTTTTTTCTTTAATAAAATATTTATCAAAAATTTAAAAATTAAATTTACTTTTTATTTTAATTTATTTAACCAAGATTTTATTTTAACTAACTAATTCTTTTTTTTAAACAAAAATCTTTTTAGTTGCTAAAATAAATTTAATAACTTAGTTAAACAAATAAATCACTAATCCATTATTCTAAAATAATATTTAAAACGTGTACATTTATTTTTATTTTCTAAAACTACACACATATATATATATATAAGTTGAAAACTGTTTATACATATATTTTTTTTTACTGTTAATACATTTCCTGCATATATCTTCATATATTTTTTTTATACCTATACATATTTGTATATATTAACTAAATTAAAACAAAATTACCTTTACTGTAAACGCGAAGCCATCACCACCGGCTCCATCTCGCCGCCGTCAGCATCGCGAATCCCCATCGCGACATCAAATCCAAAACACGACCTCCTGCTCCCTTCACGCGCCGCCGCCTGCCACTAACGACGCCGCACCCAATCATCGCAACGCCTCCATCGCGAATTGCGATTCACGAACCCCAGCTTCGCCGATATCCCCAAATCCTGCTCTAGCCATGAACGAAACCACCATCTCGCGCGCGCCTCCTGCCCTGACGCCGCGGCCTAGATCCCTTTGCGTACGCGCGCCCCTCAACGAAGTCGCCGCCTCCACGATTTGAATTCGAGCTCGATTTGATTTTTTTTTTTTTTTACTAATCTGAAGAGGGCTTTGGCCATTACAGTTTATATTATTATTATTTTCTTTGATTTGAGAACTTAAGCTTGCGTTATTTTTTTCTTTTAAAAGAAGGATGGAGGGAGACAGAAGAACGTGTTTGCACGATGTCTACATGATCGAAGGCATAATTGAAGGGAAGCTACAGTGTTTTGAATTGACCAATTATGAAAATTAAATTTTAAATTTAAATTGAATTCGACCTAAATTTCAATGCGTTTATGCGTCGTGTGCTCACATAACAACTCCGAAAAATACGAAATTTGAAATTCAGCAATAATTCAATATTACGGACTCAATGGAACTGGTTTCGTCGAATTCCGAGACTGTGCCTCGGACGGCTATTTTTAAATATCGATTCAAACGATTTAAAATTTCAAAACTGAACAATTCACTATAAATTTAAAATCTGAAGCTTCTATTGTCTTCAATATTATCTATATGAATTTTACAAGCCTTTGAAATATTTTTAATTGGCTTAAAATTGAATATTCAAATTTTTATTCAACTCTCAATAGATTAAATTCTATAATTTAATCGTCAAATTCAAAGTTATATTGAAAATTCAATTCAAACCATCATTTAAATATTTAAAATTAATTAAATATTTCCAAATTAAATTATTCAAAATTCTGGGTCGTTACAATCTTCCCTCCTTAAAAGAATTTCGTCCCGAAATTACAAGTTAAGAAGAATGCCCTTATCCCGTCTATCATTTTTTTCACAATTCAAATAGTTTTATCAACTTACTAGCCTAAATCTTTTTACTAGAGTTTCATTATCATTTCAACTAGCTTTCCAACTTCAATTATAAGTTCCAAACAACATTGTTTTCCTAACCATTCAAATTTAAATTCAAATTCAAATTTCAAACTTTCAAAATTTCCCAAATTTTTTCTAACACCCTAAATTTTCGAAAAATTTCGCCAGCGTCTCCTTTGCGCGGCTAGCTCGGTACGACTACAAAATGGCACCACGGCCCCTCAGAATCAAAAAGAAAAGAGAAAAGCCAAGTGGCTAGAGAAGAAAGTCATCAAATCTCATACTGAAATTGAAATACGTACCTTTTTGTCGAGCAATTCTATTTTAACTTTGAAATCAAAATCTCAATTCCTTTATATACCTGTATAACCTGCTAGTAGTAGTAGCATACAAATCCAAATACAATATTCAAACCAATTTGCCAATTCTATTGCGAAATTTCAATATATGTTTCTTATATATTTTAACTTCACTATTGAAGTTATATATTCATTTCATTCAATTTTACTCTTCAATTCAATTTCATTCACAATTTAAATTCCATTTGAATTCAATTCTCAATTCTAAATATTGAATTCTATCGATTAACTTTTATTTACTAATTCCTTTCGATTAGTACATTCACTAATTCATTTCAATATTTCAATTCATCTTGAATTTACTTAATTACTCAATTCAATTTTATTGCTTACGACCAATTCACATACCATATTCATATTCATTCCATTTGAAATTATCTCACAAATGAATAAATTATCAAGTTAATTTTCTTGAATCCAATCCATCTTATTTTATTCCATATACTAGTGATAATAATTCTATATTATTACTTCTAACAATCATGCAACCATATACTATAATAATTCATAGAAAACCATTTCTTTTCTATACAAAATAGTTTTGGGCAAAATTACTTTATTTACCCGATTCAAAAACAATTTTATATTAACTAACAATTACGCGCTCATATCTATTATTACACTCAAACTCATTCTAGAGTACTGCTGACTCTATCTCTAACGAGTAATACCCAACAGAACCATGGTTGTCGCTTAACCATAAGCTCTGATACCAAATGTAAAGAACGTACCGTCAGCGGTCACAACCGGTAGGCTTTTCAACCATCCCAGCCCCACCGTGGCTTACACTGATATCCCAAACTTGCTTTTACGGCCACCCTTTCGAATGTCACGGCTTCGCCTAACCAACCCCGTAAAGAGGACGTGTGGGGGTAAGAGTCTCCCGTTCGCCACCAAACCGCGAAGCGAGAACCCCCCATCACATATCACCTAGCATAAGCAAGACTGGTGTGGGAACTCAAAACAGTTTATTTATCTTTAAAAATCAAAATAGAGGAATATTTTTAAATTCAATTCGCAATGCTTTTAAAAATGAGACTACCATAAGGCCTCCCGCACACACACACATGCAAACGCAGAATCGGAGGAGATTTCTCCTTATGATAGTCAAAGATGCTTGATACGTATTTAAAATAACATTTGATATTATTACTAGTGCATAGTGTAGGAAAAAATTCATTTCGAAAGTAGAATATAAATCTTAGCCAGCATAGACATTTCGAACTATGCCTACTATAGCTACCATCCAAACAGTGGTGACCACCATAAGTGAATGGCAGGTCCTACAACTAATACCGTACAAGTTTCGTATTGGGAATTGGATTTCCAACAAATGGTCAGGCCAAGGAACTTCCCATTGCCACATGAGAATGCCTCTGGAAAGACATCCCCGAGAACCAAACCGGAACTCTGCCAACACAAGGCCGGGTTACCCCTAACTGGATAACTACTGACACGATTATTTACTTAATGTTGTTATAAGCTCCGGCGAATCGGATTTGAACGGTCGAATCTATGGCATTCGAATACGATTTGAAGTATGGATGTCGATTTTCGAGCGGGCAAATTTCGAGTCGTTACAATTAATTAGAAAATTTAAAAGTGTTTTAAAAAATGTTTAGAAAATTTATTACTTAGTTGTTTTTAAAGTTTGTTAAAGGAAATATTAGTTAAGTTAGTTATAGTAGGGATTATTATTTAAAGATTATCAGTATTATTGTTTTAGGGGATAAACTATTCAATATTAATATTTTATATAATAGCTTTATTTAAAAGTAGTTTTTGCCTAAAAAATTTTACTTGGAAAGTTATTATAGAAATTTCATAAGTATTATTTTTTAAAAATTTATAATAAAGTTTTGGGAAAGTATTGGTATACTCGTGTTGCGTAAATGGAAGGTAGTGAATGCCTGCAGTTAAGACTTGGATTTCTCTGGGAGAGAGACGTAACCATTGAACTGTGATCCATGGTTTGATACCGCAGTGGTACTTCCCATGTTATTTAAAATGGGTTTTCAAATATTTTTAAAGAAAAAGATAATTTGTTAATATGTTGAATTCTATAAGATAAGTGTACATTTTCTTCGGATAAAGTGATTTAATTTATTTAAAATCTAAATTAAATAAGTTTTGGTGTTTTCAGTAAAAATGAAGTATTGGTTGAATTGATTGTTTTATTTGATAGTTAAATAACCGACTATTAAAATCTGGACCTGAATATAACTTTTGAAATATCTAGAAGAAATATGGATTTATATGGTATGGTTACCATTCGAGGTGCTATATTGTACGTATAAACTCGTTTCGTTCTTCTAGGACATTTATAAGTAAATCCGTCCACAAACGATTAGGAGGTGAACTTGGTCTTATTTTGTCTATTTTCTGCCTAAAGAACCAGGGTTGAGTTTATCGAGAAATAGCAAACGTTGTTTCGAAGCGACAGGGATCGTGTAAGTTATCTGAAAACCACTTCGATCAATTGAGTACGTTTTCGAAATAAAGACAAGAGTTTGGAGTCGTAGATGGAGCAGTGAAGTGCAAGGGATACTCGCTACCAATCGCGAGGGTGATTCCAAAATGGATGTAGTAGGAGTAGTGATTTTGATTCCGTTCAGACCGAAAACAAACTTGTATGGATGAATGCTATCAGTACATTGTCATTGGAGTACAATGTGTATTCTAAGTGAATATTCCTAAAAAGGTAATCATATCCTCTAGCCTCATCAACCGGGAATGACTGAAAATCAAGGGAGATGCAGCAAGGCTAAGTGGGTCGCACCCAAGTAGGGTAAGGTTACTCCTATCAAAAGTCCTTTTTATTCGACTGTGTGGCGGTTACTGAACCCAACCGCGGGGTAATCTTATTCGGTCTATTCAGGTTAGGGTTAGCACGGTCTTGTGTAGCAGGGGATCCCAGAGTGGTCCTTGGTATGTTGTTCTAGACGTGTATTATGACAGGTGGTACGCCAGTGCCTGGTCATTCAGATGGAATCCATTCTCCAATACGTGCATTTACGGGTATGATTGTAGAGCCTAGTATTGCTGAATTTAATTAATGTAACAATTTTAGCTATTTAAATAAGTATTTGTACTTAGACACTATTATAATATCAGATGATTTTGATATGAAATGTTTTGGTTATCTTAAGGTAAAAACCCATCGTCTTTATTCGTGGCGTGGTCCTATGAGATACCATGATTTTCAAAGGATTTTGAAAACTTTAATAATTCAAATTGAGTGTGTTTTCTCACGCTAGTTTTCCAGACTGACTCCTGTGTTATTTTATTTTAATGATTGGGTCAGACCGAGTATTACAGATACATGATAGGATGCTATGGAGCTCAAGAGATAAGCTGGATGGCGAAGTCGTATTTCACGTATCTCATTTATATTCCATTGTGTATTGTAGGTCGTATATTCAGCTTTTGTGAGAACAAGTTATTGTAACTATCCAGTAGTGATTTGTGTTGTACTCTGATGATGCAATGTATAAAAACAATAATAGTTCTTTGTGCATAAAGATCAATTGTTATCTATTATAAATTGTTTCGCTGCTATTGTGAGATTCTATGTTGTTATTTCTTTTCTCTTATTCTACCTCTTTCTTCCTTTCCCTAACGATCTGGTATTTCCGACATTCAATTACTCGACATTCTATACAAAGGAGGTATTGATGTCAATTTTCAAAGGTCGAAATTTCCGATCGTGACGTTTTGTTATCAGAGCAGAAGGTTAAGCAAAAACCTTGGCTCTGGTGGGGATTACTCATTAGAGGTAGGGTCAGTAGCACCCTATAATGAGTTTGAGTGTATTAATAAATAGCGCGTATTTGTTAGTGAATATAAAACTGTTTTATATTGTATTGATTAGTTTGTTGAGTGGTTATGGATTCCAGCCAATTAATTAACGTTATTGATAGGGATATCTAAACACTATAATAGAACAATTCGACACGGTATTGTTTTAAAATGGGGTAAATGAAATAATTTTACCTAAATTATTTTTGTATATAAAAAGGAATAATTTTCAAAAATTATTATAGTTATATATGGTTGCTTGGTTTCTAGGACGTGATAATATTAAACTATTATCATAATTATTGTGGAAATTAAATCAAAAGTTGATATTATAACCAAAAGCTAAGAGAAATAATTCGAAATTGTAAAGATAAATTTATAAGTGTGATCTATAATTTGAAATAAATACCAAAGGAATATTTAAATATAGATTCAAAAGGATTTGAAATTTGGAAATTGGGGATTTAATTCCCTTTGATTTTGAAATGTTTTCCCAAAGTTTTGAAAAAAATAAAAGTGGTATTATTTGGATTTTTAAATTCAAAATGAAATATATTGATATTTGGAGTAAAAATGTTTAAAAATGGTTTTTAAATAAATAAAAGCACTAAACTCACTTCGGTCGCTGGAAAATAATTCCGTTGATGATCGCGACATCATCGGCGTTCATTTTTGAGTTTCCAAAAGAGGAATTGCTACCTGAATGTTGTGAATTGAAGTTTGGTTTGGTAAAATTGATTTGATTTTGAAATTCAAAGAATAATTTGATATATCAAGGAATTTGGACATATGCAATTTTAAAAATGATTTGAAACACTTAGAACGAAATTGTTTAAAACTCTAGAGTTTGATCGAAAAAGTTTATGGAATATAAATAAGTTTGAAACTTATAAAATTTGAAATTGAATTGAAATGGAAATTAACTTGAATTAGGTTAAATAAAAAATGAGTTTTGAGGAAACTAACCTAAGAAGGCTAACTGAAATAGTTATTGAAATTAAATTTATTAAGTAGAAATAAATTAGTAAAGGGACTAATTAATTTAATTTGTAAGTAAAATTTATTTCTGAACTTATTTCCTAGCCTGTTAAACAAAACCGAGAGATGTTCTTCAATATACAGGCATACATACAGATATATAGACAGACACATCATATATACATACATGTATTCACATTCATAAACATATGCAAACTATATTCCTACAATAATCCATCACAATCATCTAAGTATAATCATAGATTTAAAACTGTTTTTTTGAAAAAAGGTTTACTCACCATGCAAATGAAAGCAGAGAAAACAGAGAAGTAGAGAACAAGTTTCTATCTGTGATTATACTTAGATGCTTTTGATGGTTTTTTATAGGAATATGATTTGCATATGTTTATGAATGTGAATGCATATATGCATATATGATGTGTCTGTGTATATATCTCTATGCATGCTTGTATATTGAAGAACATCTCTCTGTTTTGTATAACAGGCTAGGAAATTCTGAAATAAATTGCTCCCCCTTAAAAGAATTTCGTCAAATTTGAAATTGAAAATTGAAATGTTGCTTGATTTGAATTATGTGAATAAAGTGAAAATTAAAATTTTAGTTTGAATTGGAACTAAGTAAAACCAAAGTTGGAAATACGATTTGATTGAGAAATTAGATAAATTAGTGAATTAAATATGGTTTGAGAGATAAATGATAAAAATCAATATTAAATTTGGTTGAAAATAAATTTGTAAATGGAAGGTAAATAGAGTTCAAATGAAATTGAAAATTTTAATTTGAATAGAAATGGAAATAAATATAATAGTTTTGTATATAATATTTATAATAAACTCAAGAAATGAATGGTGAAATTCTTAAGTAAATTGGTATTGGGAATATACTGAGTGAATATGTGAATGAAGATTAAATAGAAAGGTGTGTAAAATGATAAATGTGAATAAAAGAAATGATAAAGATAATAATCAATTGGAGAAAACACATAAGTTGTATGTATATTATTTTATTCGTATGACGATTTGATCCAGATTCGAGCACAGAATTTCGAGATAGTTACATTGATCCAAGCCAGGATTTTCACTCGATTTTCGACAGCGAACTCTGGATATGGATTTTTGATTGGTCCTGAAGTTTTCTATCATAGTTATAGCTATGTAAGGAGAATGATGGTTCTAATCAAGGAATCAGAACTGAGTCCACACTAGGGAGTCGTGTGAACGATACTAGTTCGGAATTGAAATTGTGTGGTCGAGTGAGCGTTCAGATTTGATATTACGCACGGATGATATGTGTACATCGTATGGGCTTAAGTAAAGCAAATATTGAGAACCTTCAAAAGGAATAAATAAAGAGGTTTTTGGAATTAAATGATTGGATATTATTGGTAAGTCAGATGCAGCTAATAGAAAGCAAAAGCTAAATTGAAGTCTTCGGTTCAGAAATAAAATTTGGTTGCCCAACAAAGAGGTATGTGTAGAAATTGTCGTATGAAATTTGATGGTTTTTTGATCGAGCCACTTGGCTTTAGTTTTCTTTTGGTGATTTGGGGCTGTAGAGGTAATTTTGTTGATGTTTCGATCTAGCCGCGCAAAGGTGACGCTGGCGAAATTTTTTGAAAATTTAAGGAGTTAGAAAATTTTGATAAATTAAAATTTGGTTTAAATTATAATTTGAATTACTGGGGGAATAATATTAGTTGAGATCTATGGATGAGTTTAGGAAGTTAGTAAGAGTGATAGCGTATCTTCAATAAAAAAATTGTTTTGGGAAGTTGTTTGAAACTGATGGTTTTGGAAAAATAGTTAATGGGGTTTGGACCATTCTTCTTACCAGCAATTTCGAGAACGAAATTCTTATAAGGGGGGAGGAATGTAATGACCCAAAATTTTGGATATTTGAAATTAGAATATTTATATGGATTTAAATATTAAAATTTTAACTTGAATTTGAAATATAACTATTTATTGGATAATTAAATTATTGAATTTAATAATTGGAAATTGGTTGAAATATCGAATCCGAAGTTTTAGGCTTGTTAAAAATAATTAAAAGGCTTATAAAATTTGTATTAATAAGAATGAAGACAATAAAAGTTTTAAAACCGAATTTAAAAGTGATTTGTTCAGTTTTAAAAATATATCATTTAAATTGAAGTTTAAAAATAGTCTTCCGAGACATAGTTTCGGAATTCGATGAAACCTGTTCCATTAGATCCGTAACAGTGTATTATTATTGTATTTCAAATTTCAGAATGTTTGGAGTTACCATTTGGGCGTTCGGGATATAAACGCGCTGAAATTTATATCGAAAATTCAATATAATAATTTCGTACAAAAAGCTATCTTCTCCATACGATCGAATTAGGACTTGGAACCTTTTCCATTGCGCTCGTAATAGGGGTATAATATTATAAATGCCTAGCGGCAAGTTTCGATAGGGGTTCGAAACTTTGAATTGCGTAAAATAAGACATTTGTAATTTAAATAATATGAATTGACTGGTCAAACCTATCATGTCTATTCAGCCATATCCCATCCAATCAGAGGTGACATTTCCTTTCTCTTCTATATCATATTG
The DNA here is from genome assembly GCA_030765085.1 of Allium cepa. Taxonomy (NCBI): domain Eukaryota; kingdom Viridiplantae; phylum Streptophyta; class Magnoliopsida; order Asparagales; family Amaryllidaceae; genus Allium; species Allium cepa. Next base: position 227,846,623 of record CM060939.1, read on the forward strand.
CCTCTTTTCACTCCTTCAACACATTTACACGCAATAGTGTAAAAAAATAAAATAAAAAGGACAGACTACCAACTATCACTCATTAATCTCATATCACTTCTTTCTCTTACAGTTAAAACCGCTTATTCTTATTTCCTTTTCTCCTCTAGAACAAATTCGGGTCGAATTCGTATATTTATAAAAAAAAACTGCTAAAAGGAATCTGGCTTTTTTTCAATGGATCTCCGTCTGAAGCAGCTGCACTTCGAGGCCGTGAGATCCGGCAATATCAATGCCTTACGTAGCATCTTGAAGAGGAGTCTTCTATGGAGGTGTTGGCGAGTTCGATTTCTGTGGCGGGGGAGATGGTGTTATATATATAGCAGTAGATAACTTTTTGGAAGAGGTGTTTGACTATTTGTTGGGATTTTATGATTTGGAAATTTCGACCTACGGTGAAGGAACGGCAAGGGTGAGGAGGGTTCGTATAGCTAGAGGCGCAGTCGGCTTCAGTGGGTGTTGATGGAAGTTTGTTTGATGAGAGGAGGAATGGTGGCTGTGCATGCTTCAGGTCGAAGTGGGATTTCGTGCATAGGATAAAGCTATTGGAGAAGCGAGGGAGGAAAAGCTTGTTAGGTCAGGTTTGGTTCTTGTTTGGGTATGGATTTTTTTAATGGAAATTAGGAAGGCATCCCTATTATACTTTCATATTGTAAAGCAGGTCGCTGTCAAAGTTTCATTGTAAAGCGGGTCCCTGTTTTCTAGAAGCGAAGAAAAATTATTGTTGAAATGCCAGCAACTTTTATAAATAAGTGCTGATATTTCAGCAACTTTCCCTGCCAAAGTTTCATTATAAATTTGGTCCCTATTTTCTAGAAACAAAGAAAAAATGTTGATGAAATGTCAGCAACTTTTATAAATAAGTGCTGATATTTCAGTAACTTTCATAAACTGTGTTTACAGTGTACATAAATGTTGCTGAAATGTCAACAACTTTTATAAATAAGTGCTGATATTTCAGCAACTTTCATACACTATGTTCACATTGTACAGAAAAGTTGCGGAAATGTCAGCAACTTTTATGAAAATTTGCATCATACTCTGCAATAATCGTGAATAAAAAACAGGGACCTAATTTATACTGAAATTTAGTGAAGGAATTTTCGTGAATTTTGAAACTTAATAAGGACCTGTGCCAAAAGTACCCTTTTTTTAAGTGGCATTTTATTTATGTATTGTTTAATAAAAATTTAAAACTCTTATGAAAGTCATATCTCACAAATTCTAGGTCGTATTCGACGCAAATTTTTGCGCCTTGTTCATAATAGCGTGTTCTTCGAAATGAAATTAGTTTGGTGACAATTGGAGCTAGCAGGAATTTTTTTAAAAATTTAACATCCGTTTATTTTAAATTCAAATGGATCGCTTCGGCGTCAACAAAAACAAGGTGGGCTAATCTCACTCAAATTTGGAATACTGCAGTTAATTTTAAATAGTTAAAATAAATTGTTGATTGATTGATAGAATTACTAAATTATTATCAATTGAATGTAATATTATATATAGTGTATATAGTGTATACGTATATTGGAGTGATTGATATTCCCGCTTATATATAGGGGATGAGACCCTATGCCCTCGCATAATAGCGGATGACCCTATATAATGTGATATCCCCCTCGAAGTGGGATTGTTATTTTTATATTGTGCTAACATTTGTGGATGTAGGGAAAATAGGTTGAGGGATCCAACTGGATTCCTCAAAATGTTGAAATTGATTTTCGTATTCAGTGATATGGCTTATTTGAATAGGTTGAGGGATCCAACTGGATTCCTCAAAATGTTGAAATTGATTTTCGTATTCGGTGATATGGCTTATTCGAATAATCTGTGATAGACTATATTGGAAATTGGATTTATTGGATGCTATGGTAATTGTGGATATATTTTGGTACTTTGAAATATCAAAAATATGAATATTGAATTTTTAAAGGAAAAGAAAATGAAGATTTTAAAGTAAAAATATTTATAGTAAAGATGGATAAATTAAAAATAAATGAATTTGGGAAAAATAAATATTTGATTTTTAAAATCCTGTTTAATAATTCCGGATTATGGAAAAATAGAGATTTTTGAGTAAATTGAACTAAAGGGTTTTAATAATAAAACTTGAGCAATATTGTTTAAGTATAAATGAACTTATTTTTCTATTTGAGATTTAAATAGTTGGACAAATAAAAGTGGAAATTTTGAAGATAAAATATGGAGTTGATGTCCCAGATTTAAATAAGATCTTAAATCAACACAAGAAAGTGAATCTGAAAATTAGGGGATTTTGAAATAAATTTGGGTTAACTAATAAATTAATTTAAAAATGGAATTAAATTTGAAAATCGATTAAGTGTCGTGAAACAGGGATGTAACGGAAAATGAGATTATGGAAATTATAAACGAGGTTTATAATATAAAGTGAAGGAAAAAAATAACAATGGATAATTTGAGTTATAAGTTCATGGTGGGAATTTATAAGAGGATGGGTAAATTGTTTTAAAAATAAATAGTGGTTTCATTTTTAGAAATGTGAGGAAGGAAATTTACGGGATTGGAACGTAAATTAAACTGGAGGTAATCGAGAAGGATTTATAAATGATGATACAGGCTATATTGGAGTTGAAAATGTATTGTTCTTAGAAATTAAGTTATTTTGAAAAGGAAAATTTTAAAGTATTAATTACAAATTTAAAAGTGTTTTAGAAAATGTGTAGAAAATTTATTACTTAGTTGTTTTTAAAGTTTGTTAAAGGAAATATTAATTAAGTTAGTTATAATAGGAATTATTATTTAAAGATTATCAGAATTACTATTTTAAGGGATAAACTATTCAATATTAATATTTTATGTAATAGCTTTTTTTAAAAGGCAATTTTTGTCTAATAGTTATACTTGGAGAATTATTATAGAAATTTCATAAGTATTATTTTGAAAATTTTTAAAATAAAATTTTGGGAAAGTATTGGTATACTCGTGTGGCGTAATCAGAGGTAGTGAATGCCTGCAGTTAAGACTCGGATTTCTCTAGGATAACATATTGAATTGTGGTCCATTGTTTGATACCACAGTGGTAATTATCATATTATTTAAAAAGGGTTTTCAAATATTTTTAAAAGAGGATAATTTGCTAATTTGTTGAATTTGATAAGATAAGTGTACATTTTTTTAGGTAAAGAGATTTAATTTATTTAAAATCTAAATTAAATAAAATTTGGTGTTTTCAGTGAAATGAAGTGTTGTTGAATTGATTGTTTTATTTAATAGTTAAATAAACGACTATCAAAATTTGGACCTGAATATAACTTTGGAAATATCTAGAAGAAATATAGATTTATATGGTACGGTTACCGTCGAGGTGCTATACTGTACGTATAAACTCGTTTCGTTCTTCTAGGACGTTTATAAGTGTGATATCCCGGAATTTTTGGCAATATCAATTTAATAATCTGTGCTAAAATTAAATTGATTTGACAATATTATTAATGATAAATTTGAATATCTTTTGATAAATATTTAAATGTGTGGTTTTATCTTTTAAAAGCTAATCATTTTGCCTTCTATTTATAATATATATATATATATATATATATATATATATATATATATATATGTATGTATGTATGTATATATTGTAAATAGTTAATCTTGTTTTAAATTTAATAAATAAAGGCATGATTTCTAATTCTAATATTTTGGTAAATTGGAAATTTGATTTAATTTAATATTGAATAAATAACTACATGTATTTAAAATACACAAGATAAAAGTTAATTGTTTAAAATGATTTAGCTTAGGTTTAAATTTAAATAAAGAAGGTTTGTTTTGTTTTAAATATAGTTGATAAAATAAGTAAATTTATTAATAAAGAGATAATTTCTTTTATAAATTATTTTAATTCAATAAGGAGTTATTCTTAAACAATATTAATAATGTAATGTTTTAACAAATGGATTTTAATAGAAATTGTTGTTTCAAACTTATATGTATTTTGGAGAGCTATGATTTCTAAATTTAAAATAAAATCTTTCAAAAATGTTTAAAATAAAATAAACTTTATAAATATTAAACTTAAGTATAAATCAAATGTATGATATTAACATAAGTATGGAAATAAAATAATTTTAAAATTTTAAAATATAAAAGAAAAATAAAAATAAATACACACACATGTTAGAAATAGAATTAAATACTTAGGTTAAAATTTATAATAAATAACTATAACAACTTTATATTTATATACATAAAGTATAAATGCACATAAGGTAGGAAAGCATAACCAGGCAAGAATAAAATAAAAAGAATCTTGCATGTGAAGCTTAGTTATGCAAAGCAAGTAGTATTTGTATGTAAAGTGTTGCAGGAAAAATAACAAAGTAAAATAAAATAACTAAAAGCAAAGAGCAAAGCAAGATAGATGCAGGCAAGAACAAAATGTGAAAAAGGAATAAAACAAAGTGCAAAGGATCTATCTACATACAAAAATAAGATAAGATGAAAACATAAGTACCATTTCATTTAATTCGAGCACACCCTTTGGTCTACTAGAAATGTATAAAAAAATCATTTCAGCCGAAATGTATAACTCAATTCAGCCTCCAAAATAAAATATCTTGCCTGATAAAATAAAATAAGGAAAAGCTTGCACCAGTAAAAGCCTACACCCTTTACAAACTTATCTTTCTATATATAAATGTTCTTATTTCGGTTTGTTCTCAAAATTAGCAAACCAGAAAAGCAAGAAAAAGTAAGCTTTCTTTTTAACAAAACTTGAACAACTTCAACAATCAAAAGCAAGAGGATTTTAGTTTTCAAATCTCTGTGTTCATTCTTCAAAACTGGTTTCAAACAAGAAAGGCTCTGCCATCTTTTAAATACAGTGAGTAACACTTTTAAAAATTACTTAAGTTTTTAATCTGTTGCATGCTAATATTTGAATGCTTAACATATTTGTGTGAATATTTATATATTTCTTTATCTGGGCATTGGTGAGATGGAATTACTGCATATTGTATTCTCAGTGAGTAACATCACAACTTAAATGGTTTAAGTATATAATTATGTTGCATATTCATCCCTGAAACAAATGTGGTTGAATATATTTATAAGTATTGTTCTATGTTTATGTATGAATGTATTAGTGTGCCTACTGGTCTCTGTTTCTTCTTCTTTGATTTTAGTCCCAGGGTTAAATCCTCAGCAAATGTTCATCTGCTCTCAATCCAAACTTTGAGAAAACTTAAGATTCGAAAAAAAATGTTTGTTATAACATGGACTTGAATCTAGAAATTTTTTAGAAAAAAAAATAGTTGTATTAGTCTAGAAATTTCAAAACAACAGTGGAAGCCTAAATAAGTAAAAACTCAATATCTATAAATCATGGGTTCAAGCACGTAAATCAAATACTCAAACAAAAAATTGATTTTTGAAATTAAAATCTCTATTTTTAGATTAAGGGAGGAAGAGGAGTTCGTGCTTGACCAATTGGGGAGTTATGGGTTGCCCCTGATGATCTGGGCGACTGGAAGGGTTCGGGTTCTTCCTGCTGGTGGTGGAGCAATCAGCGAGGGTAGGAAAAATGATGGAAGTGGGGGAAGATGACTGTGGCGATGGAGGTTGGTCGATTGGGTTTGTAAACCTATTTTTGGCTTGGTTTTGATTTTCGATCGGCATTGTTCCTCTAGTTCATCGAGTGCAGTGATTTTTGGAGTGGTGGAAGTGGGGTTGTAGTCGAAGAAGAGGCCGGAGTTATAGACCCTCAGATGGTCGGAGAGTGGAGAACTCGATGCTGACAGGTTTGTGTATGATGGTGGCTTCAGTTTCCAGGTTTGGGTCTGGGTTGTTCGAATTTTTCGATTTGAACTGGTGGTGAGATTCTTCGAGCTGGGTGGTCTAAAGGGAAGTAGGAATCGCAGGCAATGTGACGAGGCTGGCGAAGTGGGTCGGAGCATCGGAATTCGTGGGTGTACGTGCACCGTGCACCTCGCTTATCTGGGAAGTGAGTTCGACAAGGGAGAAGAGGAGTGACTCGGGATCATTCTAGTGGAATTTCGTGAGTGAATCGAAGCTGAAGCAAGCGCAAGTGATATCCAGGGTCGCGCAGGAAGTGTTCGAAGTTTTGTTCGAGAGTTTCCCTTTGTTTCCAGGTTTAAGTGCTTTAACTTGTACAGTTTTTAATGTAAAGGAGAAACAAAGTCCAGGTTTCAAAACAAGATAGGAACAGTTTTTATGAAGTAGTAATCGAATTTAAAACGGAAGACCAAGTTGAAGTAAAAATAATAATAATAATAATAATACATGTAATAGTTTATAAAAGAATAAGTTTGAATGTAAACAAAGGAAGTTTCTATTATTATCAAATCTCAAGGTAAATACTAATAAGGTTTAAAGATTTGTAGGATTAGATGAGTTTTTCTTTAACATTTGAATTAAAAGATTTTTTTTATTTACTTTGAATCTTGTTGAGTTAAACTCATAGACATTTTAAACTTAGATTTAAAATGAAATCTAAAAGAAAAATTTATAAGCAAAGGGTTTTCAAAGGCTTGTAAATGATAAACTAAGTCATTTTTAAGAATAATGTTTACCTTAGGTTAACTAAGATTAAATGATTTGACATTCATTTAAGTAATAAGAATAATAAAGAGTAACTAATTACTTTAATTTATTAATAACGGGTTAAATAAGTAACTAATGTTTGAAAGTTAATTAACTAAGGATAATTTGAGAATAAGATTGTCAATTAGATAAGTAAGATTTTCTTTTCTTTTTTCATGATTAGAGGTTAAATAAATCAGTAATTAAGATTAATTAAGTTACAATTAAGCACTTCATTAATTGAATAATTAGTGATTAATTAAATGATTATTAAAGATTAATTAATTTGAAATTAATAATGATTTTTTGAGTTTAGTTACTTAAGAGAAGAAATTAAAGAATTGTTAATAATTAATGAAGGCCATTAACAAAGGATTATTAAATCTTTAATTAATGTAATAATTTTTAATAATTAATTAGGTTAATTAATTTAAAAGATAATCAATTGTAAATTATTTAAGTTAATTAATTAAGTTTAATTAATTTAACTAAACATTTGATGGTGGGATAAGCATAATTACTTAGGGAAGTAATAAAGGATAATTACTGAAATGTAATTAGTGAAAGATGATTTGTTAATAAGTAATTTGGGTAATTACTTTTGTAATTAATCAAGGGATTAATTAATAAAGATAATTAATTATGGAATAATTAATTTGTTAATAAGTAATTAAGGATAGTTAATTACTGGTTTGTTATTAAGCCAAGGTGATTAATAATTGTGTTTAATTAAAAATTAATCACTTAATGTAATTAATTTAAATTAAGTAATTTAATCTAAATATAAATTAGAGATCATTAATTTATATATTAATGATGTAATTAAGAATTGTCTAAATAAGGAATAAGTAATAATGGGGTGGTTAATTAATGTAATTAATTGATGATAAATGTAATTAATTTTATTTAATTAACAAATGAAGTAATTAAATGTTAATTACTATAAATGATTTAGAATAATTCATTTGAGAAATTAATTAAAGACTAAATTACTTATTGCAATTAGAGAATGATTAATCAATTTGATTTATAATTAATTAATGGTTGTGTGAGCAGGATTTATGGAATGAGTAATTAATTTAATTTACTTTAAATTAATTAAATATAGAAGAAATTAATTTAATTCATTTTAAATTAATTATAGATCGTGATTCATAAATCACTGCTTATGGATGATATTGATATTTCATTGATTGATTGTGATCTCAGATATGAGATGAGTAATATCTATGTGATATGGATGTACGGTTTAAGTATGATAATATTTAATTATCTGTTTGGATGATGATATAGACTATCTGTTTATGATGCTAATGTGATTATCTATTATGAGTTGTGAATTATCTATCTGTGTGTATATTGATAATATTGAATCGAACTGTTAAGACTAAATAGACAACTTGTCCTTAAAAGATACGTTTTTGGATTTCGATGAGACGGGGATCGGGTTTCCATATTTGGACATCCGAAAACCACATCGATCCAATTTGAACGTTAGGTCATGAATTCTGAAATGAAGATCGAGTTGGTGTTCAGAATGCAAGGGTTATTGTCGTTAACTCTGAGGGTGATTCCAAAATGAGTGTAACAAGATAATGCCTTCGGTTTTGTTCGAACCCGGAATGAACTTGTATGGATTGAATGCTTTCAGCACATCGTCAGGCGGACGATGAGAATTCTAAGAGATATGTTCTGTAAAGGTAATCGCAGCCTCAAGCCTCATCAACTGGGATGGCTAAAATAGGGGAGGTGCAGCAAGGTTAGGTGGGTCATGCCCAAGCAGGACAAGATATTCCCCTGTCTAGATGTCCATTTTTATTTCGGCTGTGTGGGCGATTGCTAGCTACAACCGAGGGGTTATCTTGTTCAGGACTGTTCAGTAAGGAATGGTTCCGGCCTTGTGTTGTAGGGGGTCGGGAGTGATCCTCGGTACGTTGATCTAGGCCACATACTGTGTCGGGTGGTACCCTAGTAGCCCTGCCATTGTATGGAATCCAAAATCCAATAAGTGCCAACGGTTTTGATTGTATTACCCGCTTTTGTGGCTAGTAGCTGGAATTTAATGAATGTAGCAATTTCGGCTATTTTCTATTTACTTGAAAACCTTAGACCTATTATAATATCACTGAATTTCCTATCAAATGTTTTGGTTAGCGTAAGGTAAAAACTTACCCATGTTTATTTGTGGGAAGTCTTACGTGATACCTTTTGATTTCAAAAGGTTTTCAAAATTAAGCAACTTTAACCTGTTACTCACACCAGACCCATGTCTGACCCGGAGTTTATTTCTGTTTATCCTAAACTCTCGGGTACTCAAATTTTTACGAGTAGCCAAGGGATTCAGGTTAGCTTTGATGAATTCTGGAGGAGCAATGGAGCAGGAGGCTTCAGCGTTTATAGTTATAGTTTTTGGTTGTGTTGGTGTCTCTGAGTCGTATTGTTTGAGTTGTATTGTGTTGTATTATAAACACTAGACAGGTGTTTATAACTGTCTAGTATGTGATATCTGTATAACTCTGATTGATGTTGTATATTATGTAAAACTATGTAATAGTTTTGTGATCTATTATATTTTGTTCCATTCCGCTGTGAGATTCTGATGTTGTTGTTCTTTCTCTTCTTTCTTTTATATTTTCTCACCCTTTCTTTTCTTCAAGACGAAACGGATTTCTGGGGTCAGAAACCCGGGTCGTCACAATAAGAAAATCTGTCCGCTAATGGGTAGGAGGTGATCTTCGATCTTATTTCGTATGTTTACTTCCTAAAGACCCGGGGCTTAGTCTATCGAGAAATAGCGAACATTGTTTTGAAGAGACCAGGATTGGGTAAGTTATCCGAAAAACACTTCGATCCAACGAGTACGTTTTCGAAATGAAGACAAGCGCTTAGAGTCGAAGATGGAGCAGTGAAGTGCAAGGGCTAATTGCTACTAATCCATTTAATTAATATAACAATTTCAGCTATTTGAATAAGTATTTGTACTTAGACACTATTATAATATTGGATGATATTGATATGAAATGTTTTGGTTATCGTAAGGTAAAAACCCATTGTGTTTATTTGTGGCATGTTCCTACGAGATACCCTTGATTTTCAAAGGATTTTGAAATTCAATAATTCACATTGAGTGTGTTTTCTCACGCTGGTTTTTCAAACTGACTCGGATGTTATTTTATTATAATACTCGGGTCAGATCGAGTATTACAGATACATGATAGGGTGCTATGGAGCTCAAGAGACAAGTTGGATGGCAAACACATATTTCACATATCTGATTTATATTACACTGTGTAATATAGGATTTATATTCAGCTTTTGTGAGGACAAATTATTATAACTGTCTAGTACTGTTACTATGCTATTGATTTCTGTTGTATTCTGATGATGCAACGTACAAAAACAGTAATAGTACATTGTGCATAAAGATCAATTGGTGTTTATTATAAATTGTTCCGCTGCGATTTTAAGATTCTGTATTATTATTTCTTTTCTCCTTTTCTACCTCTTTCTTCCTTTCCCTAATGATCTAGTATTTCCGACATTCGATTAATTGGCATTCTATACAGTGGACGCATTGATGTCGATTTTCGAAGGTCGAAATTCCCGATCGTGACAAAAAAGAATACACGTCACCTCTTCAACAATCAGCAAAACCCTACCCAATGTCCACGAAGCCTGCCGCCACTTGAACCCCACGAACGCACATGCCTCCGCGCTACTTCACTCCAATCAGGCAGCGCTGCCAGCCCCTCCATCACTTGCCGACTACCCTGACACCCACTTGCACGCCTCCAGGCCACCAGAATGACTCGCACCGTCGCTTGAGAATGGCCTAAAGACCATCGATTTACGGCGATTTTATGAACAACTGGGGCGAAGTAACCATATGGATCGACTTCCCTAAGCCTCCTCTTCGATGCAGCACCATCCGATCATCGATTGGTCGACGATCCGCCGTCGATCACAACGACCACTTATGAATGGCTGAAACAAAATCATTAATTTTCAAACAAACAGTGATTCAATTTAAAAAGGAATTTCACTAGTGGATAATGCTCATCGAGGGCTTCGAAATGGTATATAATACGATAGGGTTTTGAGAAATTTGATATTTGAAATCGATTTGGAAATTGGAGTTTTGGGTTTTGTAATCTGAATTGGTTTCTGCCATTGAGGAAGGAGATAGACAGATAGAATTGTACATCCAGAGATGAGAATATAAGAGGTTGCTGGGGTTAGAACAGAACAATTTATATCAACCATGCCCGATAAGAAAATAAACACATATTGAATTGGTACGTACGATAATAATGACCCGAAATGCCCGTTCTACCATCAAAATGAAAATGGGTCATCCCATATGTCAAAATAGTTGTTTTCGATATTTTTTAGCTCAATGAAACAGGTTTCAAGTTCTAATTCTACCATATGAAGAAGTTAGCTTTAAAATCATCTTATTTCAAATTGATTTCAGTTGAATTTAATTAAATTGATTTCTACGCGTTTCGAGCCCACACGATCAAACGACAAGTGTGATCGCTGCAAAACTTAAAATCCAACAAAAATTCATTGTTACGGATCTAATGAAACTGGTTTCATCAAAATCCGAGACAATGGCCAAAATGGCTATTTTCATGTTAATTAAATAAATTAATATTAAATCGATTAAATCACTTTTTAATTTCAAATTTAATAACTAACAATTTTCATCACTTTTGCTTACTTAGACATTTACAATAATTTAAAACAAATTTACATATCAATTCAATGTTAAATATTACACTAATTATAGTGTTCAATTTCAATTGTAATTAAATCCAATTAATTATAATTTAATTCCAATATATTGATCCAGTTTGATTTAAATCTTTTATTTAATCATTTATTTTCAAATGGGTAAAACTAACACTAATTTACATTTATTACCTCAATAATCTACAGCAATTGCCTTAAATCACATTAACGTAACTTTTGATTACATTTAATGCGATTTATTTCTAATTTGATTTCAACAAGTGAAACAAATAGGTAACAAACAACAATTGCACCTTTAGCTTAATTTAATCACATTTATAAGTTGATTGTCTACATGAATGTTATAATTATTTGCACAACACTAATTTTTATTCAATTACAATTTATTACACACCATTTCATTAATTAATACAACATTTAAATTATCAATTAATACATACATTATTTCATCAATTAACATAACATTTAAATTTATTCCTTATTTTAAATTTGTATTCAATTATAACTTATAATTATTACAATTACTTGAGACTACATTTAAATAGTCATCCATTACAGTAATTTACATTATTACACTTCACTCTAGTTAGTTTTCCCATTCCTATATCATAAATTTTATTTCTTCCAACATTAAATTACATAATCTAATTAAATTAACTATTTTTAATTATCGAAAATTATGGGTCATTATATTTTTTTCAACATTCCTAAACCGTTAACAATTTTGTATGTTATAAGGTGTTGAAATTTTAGAAACATGGTTTATAAATCTGATTTGCAAATGAAATGAATTTAAATCAAGGATTTGAGAATTAAATTTTCAGTGTTTTTCTATATTTGGTTTCCAAAGTTATGAAAAAAATATTATTTGAAAGTATTTTCGAGTGGAAATGGTTTCCAAAGAATTTTAAAAGAAGTAAGTCAGTACTCTCCTCTTTCGTCGTTGGAAAATAATTTCGATGATGACTTCAGCTTCATCGACATTCATTTTCGGGTCTCAAAGTGGAGAGACCTCTTAGTAGCTTTGCTACACTTTTATTTTAGGAAATGGATTTGATTTGAATTTCTTGAGTAATTTGATTGATAAAATACATATATATGTGTATATTTATTTTAAAATGGTTCGAAGTGGAATCGGGAATTTAACTCTAAAGTTTTATGTTAAGTAATGATTTTCAATTATTGAAATGAAGAATTTTTTTTGAATAGTTGGATTGTCTAAAATAAGAAATGGAATTAAAGAACTTGAAACATTGAACTAGGATAAATTTTATTTGTATAATACAAATTTTCATTCTAAACATGTATAACTTACCTAGAATATTCAAAAAGTTAAAATGTTAATGTGAATATGTAATTGAAGGTTATACAAGAGAAAATCTAAGTAATAGGAATGTTTAAACTAAATTTTTTCTTAATAGAAATGTTGTAAATAAAAGGTAAATTTGTATAGTGCTCAATTACACTCAAAAACAGTAATAAAACTTACCTGGAAAAAAGTTTAAATGTAATGAGAACATGTAGTTGAATAGTGTACAACATAAAATGTAAGTAATAAGATGTCCAAAAATTTAGGCCTCGTTTGACTTGTCGTTTTTAGTTTTGTGTTTTCATCTATACAAAAGTGTGTCCGTTGTATGTATTATTTAAAAAACAAACAATTTTGAAAAATGAAATTAACATGCAAAATAGAAACCAAGATTATTTTATTTTCGTGTTTCAAGAGATAACAAAAGCACGGAGAACAATCCAACTCTTTCGTTGTCCGTTGGTTGTCGCAGTGGCTAAGAATTATAAATCTTCTTCTCTTATTTCTTGTTATTTCTTAGTGCAAGTTGAAAACACAAAACTCAGAATACAAAATGAAACCAAATGGGTCCTTAAATTTGTTAAGGGAATTTATAAATAAAAAAATGAGTTGTTATTACGAAGGTTTATACATTTAATTAATATTATAAGAAAAAATAAATTGAATAATAAAAAGAAAATGCTATTTAAGTAAACGAAATAAACTCAGTTATAAATAAGGTGAATGCAAATAAATTGGATATTAAATGTAAATTAATTAAAAGTGAGTTAATTAAAATGATGATAATTAATGGAAGTTAAAGTAATAAAAATGTATAATTTTAACACTCAAAAATAAAATTCATATGGTTTTGAATTAACTATTGTATCTGGTACTTTGTATTTCAAATCTATCTTTCCCTCTGCCACTTCTATTCTTCTATTTCGTTCCTTTTCGGGGACGAAAAGTTTTGAGTAGGGAAGAGTGTAAAGACATGAGAATTTTAACGATTTTATAATGTAATTAACTAAATTTTCCATGTAAATAAAGAATTAACAATGAAAATTCGATATTTGGAATAAGCCTATTTAAACGTAGCAAGTGTCAAATTTCATCTAAATATATGTAAGTTTGTTTTGTTGTGAATTTCAATTTTAAATTTAAATCAGTTGAAATCTGATGGAAATTAAATATTTTCGAAATTTGGATATTTTTATATAATAAAAATGTAAATATTTTCTAAGTAAGACGTTGTATTTCGTTTCATCAAATTTGGACTGTTCTAGCTCCGTTTGTCTTAATTTTGGCGTTAGCAGCAGTTTTGGCAGCGAATATCGAGTTTTGATAGCTTGGTCGGAACGTTGATATCTGCATACCATTTCGTTCATCTCGTCGGGCTGATCCCCGTAGTATATTCATTTGTGCATTTCGGTTTCTGAAACACGACGAAACCTGTGAAAAGGTTAGCCGTATCTGTACCCATTTTGAACCTTTTTCTGTGTCATTTCAATTGTCTATCAGGTAAAGTTAGTTGCCACCAACTATTAATATCCCTTGAATTCAATCGTCCTGACTTTTGTTATTCCAACTTTTCAATATTTTTCGGTTCCAATGTAATTCTCGTTCATCCTTCCATGCCTCTTCCTTTCTCTGTTTCCTTTCACTTTATTCGAAAGAAAATAATATAATTAATATAAAAAATCATGTATATTATGATTATTGCTTATCTTCATTCTTCGTTTCCCCTTACAACCCAACCGCTTGCCTAACACCCCACGCCACAACCTTGCCTCTAACCCACTTGTCCATCTTCGTGCGCCTTCTTCCCCAACCTGCATCTCCCTCCCCAGATCCACCACATAACCCCACACAAACCCGCCACAGCTCCCTCTACTGACCATGCAACAGCCATGGATAAGAAGCCTCGCCGTCCAGGGAGGCAGACCCACATCGCTTCCCGGACCACGCTGAGACCCAACCCGACCGCCCATCTCCACATAGCACCTCGCCTCTTCTTCGTGCGACCCGCCGTTAGACCTTCCCCTACCTCTCGTTGTTCGCCTCTCCCCTCTCAAACCTTAATGCCATGTTCTCCCCCACCACACCTAGCAGCCTCCGCCTTGGCCTACCCCACTAACGAGCATCCCCTCACCATCACATAGTTAACAGCGCCGAACATCGCAAAACTCCACCACTATCTCGCCTTTCCATCCACACTAAACCACAACTGAACGCTGTCAACCACTTTACCCATTTGCTGACCATCTCCGCAACCTGACATCCACCTGCGTTTTTGATGCAGCTCAGGCCAGAGAAGAAAATACGTGACTTAAGTTGGAGGCTATAGGTCGTCCACGACCTAAGGAGTCACGTGAAGGGGAGCCGTGAGTTAATGAAGAAGCTCTAAGTCGTTTTCGACCTAACAGGTCAGAAGAAGAGGGGCTACATTCTAACGTTGCCATTTTAGGTCGTCCGCGAGCCAATAGAGTAACCATAGGTCGGCCACGACCTAACAGAGCAAGGGGTCAAGAGCTACGACCTAATGAGTCTCGAGCTAAAGAGTTACGACCTAACTCCTTCGATGATGCAGTAGCAACTGAAGTCTTAGGTCGCGTGCGACCTAACAGGATAGGAGATAACGAGATGCGGTTTATGAAGGCTGAACGACATAAAACATATACCACTTCAATAGGTCGCGAACGACCTAATGATAAGCCGCTTCTGGAGATAGACTGTATTAAGTCATTGACGACCTAAGCTAGGTCGTAGGTCGCTATGGTGTGTTAAGTCGCGGAAGAAGTACCTGTTGCCATGTTGGAGACTAAGTCGTAGGTCGCTGAGTTTTAAGTCGTGAATGTTGGGTCGTAATAAGCTATAAGTCGTGAGTCGTGTCATTTGTTTCCTTCATTGAGTCGTATGTCATGGTGTACTGGTGCTATACTATTTTAGACAAACGCTTGTTGTATTGTAAAGGAATGAGTTGTGTGTTGCTGAATCGCTGCCGACCTAAGGTGAGTCGTGAGTCGTGAACGACTTATAGGCCAGTTGTGAAAAACGCTATAAATAGGCGTGGTCGTGTCACTTTGTAAAAGAGGTCGATTTTTGAATAAAATTTCTTGTTGATTGCTGTATGCTTTCATCTAAATTGGTAGTTGAGTGTAATCTCCTATCTCCACTTTTGGTTATTCGAGTGCGCTCGAATCAACGATTGTTGAAGCCGATTCGCGGAATCAAGTGCGCTTGATCAACGCTTGAAGAATTGAATATCTTCTTTCACGGTATCGTGCGCGATCAACGTGTTAGAGATAGCTAGAATTCGGTATTTTCGGATCAACGAATTTGGGAATTTTGGTATTCATCAATCCACCGATTGCTACTTTCACCGATTGAAGTTTAATTTTGATTAATCCGCTGCGTCAGTTTTTGGTATCAGAGCTAGACTTAGCCAATCATAGCTAAGCCGAGACTTGGAGCCAATTTTTGAAGTTGAAGTTTGAAGTTGTTGTTCATCGTGTTCATATTGAAGTTGCAACAAGTTTGAAGATTTTGATCCATTTCATTTTGGATCTAAAGTTGGAAAAGTGTTTGTATTTTGGCCGTGAGATTTTGCGCGCCAAAATTTGAAGGTGAAGAAGGTGGCCGAGCCAAGTGCAGTTAAGCCGTGCCGACCTAACCATAAGTCGTTGCACGTTGAGTCGAGTTAAGGAGTCAAGCTTGCGTTGAAGATTTGTGTTCAAGTTATTGAAGTTTGTAAGAAGTTTTCAATCATGCCGCCGAGGAGAGCTAATCGTCATCAAAATGTTGAAGCGTTGTATAGAAGAGAGGAAGCCGAGCTTATGGAGCAACGTACTAATGAGAAATTTGATGAAGGCATTGGAAAGTTAGAGAAGTTGATGAATGATTTGAATCAAACTCAAAGGAGGAGATCACCAAACTCGAACCATGGAGGAAACCGAGTTTCACCATCGGTTACGGAAGCGAGGAGGGTATCACCGCATTCTTTTAGAGATAGAAGAGAAACATCAATTTCATCACGAAGAGATCATCGTGACTATGTACATGAAGAGAGAAGAAGTCAACGTGAATTTGACAATGAGGCGTATAGAGATGAAGAGAGACATAGTCAAAGAAGCATGCATGAACGAAGAGATGATAATGGTCGAGATCGATATAGACGTACATTTGATTTTAATGAAGAGTGTGAGAGAGCAAGTATTCATTATCGAGATCGAGACCCAGTTCGAAATTCTTATCGGGATGTTGAAGATGATCGTCGATGGGAGTCGGGTATGAAGATGGAAATTCCAGAGTTCAAGGGTGGAATGGTAGCTGAAGAATTTCTTGATTGGGTGTCAAATGTTGAATAGATCTTTGATTTCAAGGAGGTTCCTGAGCATAGAAGAGTGAAGTTGGTTGCTACTAGGTTGAGGGGGAGAGCATTGGCGTGGTGGCAGCAAACTAAACTTACAAGGGAGAGAATGGGAAAGTCAAAGATTGAATCTTGGAATAAGATGAAGAAGTTGATGAGAGCTACTTTCTTACCTTACAACTACCAATCACTTATGTACCAGAGGTTGCAGAATCTGAGGCAAGGGACGAAGTCTGTTAGTGATTATGCTGACGAATTTTACCAACTCATTGCCAGGAATGATATTATGGAAACGGAAGAACAGCGAACTGCTAGATTCATTGGGGGATTGAGAATGCAGATCCAGGATATGGTTAATATGTTTGATCCTAAATCAGTAGCAGAGGCACATCAGAAAGAGTTGGCTTGGGAGAAGCAGGGAAGACGTGGAGGTGGTGTGTTCACTAATTCCAATAGTCAAGCGAAGGGTGTTAGTGGGAGTTCTAATGTTCCTAAACCTGTCAGTAAGCCAGTGGTGAAGGAGGCTGAGAAGGCGAAGGTTAGCAGTGGTTTCAAATGTTATAATTGTCAGGAGTTGGGTCACAAAAGCAATGAATGTCCGAAGCCGAAGAAGAGAGCAATGGTTGCTGAGATCGAGGATGATGGTGAGGAGGCAGAATGTTTAAATGCACCTTATGTTGAGGAGGAAGAAGAATTATCTGGAGATGAGGGTTGTAATCTTATGATGAGGAGGTCATGTCTTACACCAAAGCAAGAAGAGGATTCTAGTTGGTTGAGAAGCAATATTTTTCAGTCGACGTGCACTATTCTAGGGAAAGTTTGCAAGTTCGTTATTGATGCTGGGAGTTGTGATAATATTATCTCTACTGAAGCAGTAAAGAAGTTGAACTTGAAAACTGAGAAACATCCTAAACCGTACAAGCTAGCATGGTTGAGGAAGGGTGGTGAAGTGAAGGAGTGTCGAAGGGCTTGTGTTAATTTTTCTATTGGAAAGAAGTACAAAGACGAAATTTGGTGTGATGTTGTAGACATGGATGTGTGTCATTTGTTGCTGGGCAGACCATGGCAGTTTGATAGAGCAGTGCAACATGATGGTCGTGCTAATAGTTACAGTTTCATGTTCGAAGGTACTAAAATCACTTTAGTTCCTAAGAAGCAACAACAGAAGTAAAGCAAGTTGGAGGAGATCGAAGAACTGAAACTTTGCTATCTTTGAAGGAGTTTGTTAAGGAAGTTGAAGATGAGCCTGAAGTCTATTTGTTGATTGGACGAGAGAGGCATGAAGAGGTTGAAATTCCAGAAGAAGCGAAGCCAGTTTTGAAAGAATTTGAAGACGTATTTCCAGAAGAGTTGCCTAAGGAGTTACCGCCGTTAAGAGACATTCAACATCAGATTGATCTTGTTCCGGGAGCAGTGTTACCACATCGACCACATTACAGGATGAGTCCAAAGGAACATGAGGAGTTACGAAGGCAAGTGGAAGAGTTGTTAGAACAGGGACATGTTCAGGAAAGCTTGAGTCCTTGTGCAGTACCAGCATTATTGGTGCCGGAGAAGGATGGAACATGGAGAATGTGTACCGATAGTAGAGCTTTGAACAAGATTACTGTTCGCTACAGATTTCCTATGCCAAGGTTGGATGACTTGCTAGATCAGTTGAGTGGGGCTACTATCTTTTCGAAGATTGATTTGAAGAGTGGTTATCATCAGATTCGAATTAGACCAGGAGACGAATGGAAGACCGCATTCAAGACGAGAGAAGGTTTATATGAATGGTTGGTTATGCCGTTTGGACTATCAAATGCACCTAGTACATTTATGAGGGTGATGAATCAAATTTTCCGACCGTACATTGGGAAGTTTGTTGTAGTTTACTTTGATGATATTTAATCTATAGTGCGAGCACATAGGAGCATGTAAAGCATTTGAGAAAGGTGTTAATTATTCTTCGTGAGGAACAATTTTATGCAGCTACGAAGAAATGTGTGTTCATGACTCGAAGTGTATTATTTTTGGGATATGTTGTATCTGAGAAGGGAATCCAGGTGGACCAGAGTAAAGTTGAAGCTATTAGAAATTGCCACAGCCGAGAACTATCACTGAAGTTAGAAGTTTTCATGGATTGGCATCACTCTACCGAAGGTTTATTCCACACTTCAGTAGTGTGATGGCACCGGTTACTGATTGTATGAAAGGGAAGCAATTTTCTTGGACAGAGGAAGCAGGAGTTGCTTTTGAACGAATCAAAGAACTGTTGACGACAGCACCAATTCTTGTTTTACCAGATTTTCAGTTGTTGTTTGAGTTACACACTGATGCATCAAAGGTTGGGATTGGAGGAGTGTTGAGTCAGAGTGGAAGACCTATTGCATATTTCAGTGAGAAGTTATCAGGGGCAAAGATGAGATATAGTACATACGATGTTGAGTTTTATGCAGTTGTGCAAGCCGTGAAGCACTGGAGACATTATCTTTTTCAGAAAGAGTTTGTTCTTTACACCGATCATGAAGCTTGGAAGCATTTGCAGGGGCAGGATAAAATTTCAGCGAGACATGCATCATGGATTGCTTATTTACAACAGTTTACTTTTGTTGTCAAACATAAGTCTGGGGTAACGAATCGTGTGATTGATGCTTTGAGTAGGAGTAGTCATTTGTTGACTACAATGAAGGTTGAGGTGATGGGGTTTGAAATACTGCCAGAGTTGATTGACGAAGATCCTTACTTTGCAAAGTTTGTTTAGAAAGTTAAGGATGGAGATACTATAGAATTTATATTGGTTGATGGATTCTTGTTTAAAGGAAATCGATTATGTATTCCAGAGAGCAGTTTGAGATTGAAGATTGTCAAAGAATTACACGAAGAAGGCCATGTGGGTAGAGATCGTACTTTGCAGTTAATTTCTCAATCTTATTTTTGGCCATCAATGAGGAAAGAGGTTGAAAAGTTTGTAGAGAGATGTCATATATGTCAGGTTTCGAAGGGAACAGCGACAAACGCAGGATTGTATATGCCGTTACCTGTACCATCTAAACCGTGGGTTGATATCAGCATGGATTTTGTTTTGGGTTTGCCTAGAACTCAAAGGGGAAATGATTCTATATTTGTTGTGGTGGATAGATTTTCGAAAATGGCACATTTTATTGCCTATAAGAAGACAACGGATGCAGTTCGAGTGGCACAATTATTCTTTAAGGAGGTGTATCGATTGCATGGTTTACCAGAATCTATTGTTTCTGATCAGGATACTAGATTTTTGAGTCATTTTTGGCTTAGTTTGTGGAGGATGGTGGGAACGAAGTTGAACTTTAGCAGCGCTTATCATCCGCAAACAGATGGACAGACCGAAGTTGTTAACAGATCGTTAGGAAATTTGTTGCGATGTCTTGTGAGGGACAATCTGAAAAGTTGGGATATGAGGTTATGCCAGGCAGAGTTTGCTCATAATCATGCAGTGAATCGTAGTACGGGATTCATTCCATTCCAGATTGTATATTCAAGTTTGCCAAGGGGACCGTTGGATTTGGCAGTAGTACCACAACCGAAGGGGACGGTTAAACGAGCTGTAGATTTTGTTGATGTATTGACTGAATGTCATAAAATCGTTCAGAAACGATTGGAGAAAGCAAATGAGAAATATAAGAAGACTGCAGACTTAAAGCGATGAAATGTTGAATTTAACGAAGGAGATTTGGTTTACGCTGTGTTAATGAAGGATCGTTTTCTAGTAGGCGCTTATAACAAGTTGAAAGCCAGAAAAATTGGTCCTGTAGAAGTTGTGAAACGGATTAATGACAATGCTTATAAGTTGAAGCTGCCGGAGGATGTGTACACTTCTGACGTGTTCAATGTTAAGCATCTTGTGCCATATTATGGAGATGAACAAGCTGATGTGGAAGAACTTACGAATTCGAGGACGAATTTTTCTCAACCTGGGGAGGATGATGCAGCTCAGGCCAGAGAAGAAAATACGCGACTTAAGTTGGAGGCTATAGGTCGTCCACGACCTAAGAAGTCACGTGAAGGGGAGCCGCGAGTTAATGACGAAGCTCTAAGTCGTTTTCGACCTAACAAGTCAAACGAAGAGGGGCTACATTCTAACGTTACCATTTTAGGTCGTCCGCGAGCCAATAGAGTAACCATAGGTCGGCCACGACCTAACAGAGCAAGGGGTCAAGAGCTACGACCTAATGAATCTCGAGCTAAAGAGTTACGACCTAACTCCTTCGATGATGCAGTAGCAACTGAAGTCTTAGGTCGCGTGCAACCTAACAGGATAGGAGATAACGAGATGCGGTTTATGAAGTCTGAACGACATAAAACATATACCACTTCAATAGGTCGCGAATGACCTAATGATAAGCCGCTTCTGGAGATAGATTGTATTAAGTCATTGACGACCTAAGCTAGGTCGTAGGTCGCTATGGTGTGTTAAGTCGCGGAAGAAGTACCTGTTGCCATGTTGAAGACTAAGTCGTAGGTCGCTGAGTTTTAAGTCGTGAATGTTGGGTCGTAATAAGCTGTAAGTTGTGAGTCGTGTCATTTGTTTCCTTCATTGAGTATATGTCGTGGTGTACTGGTGCTATACTGTTTTAGACAAACGCATGTTGTATTGTAAAGGAATGAGTCGTGTGTTGCTGAATCGCTGCCGACCTAAGGTGAGTCGTGAGTCGTGAACGACTTATAGGCCAGTTGTGAAAAACGCTATAAATAGGCGTGGTCGTGTCACTTTGTAAAAGAGGTCGATTTTTGAATAAAATTTCTTGTTGATTGTTGTGTGCTTTCATCTTAAATTGGTAGTTGAGTGTAATCTCCTATCTCCACTTTCGGTTATTCGAGTGCGCTCGAATCAACGATTGTTGAAGCCGATTCGCGGAATCAAGTGCGCTTGATCAACGCTTGAAGAATTGAAGATCTTCTTTCACGGTATCGTGCGCGATCAACGTGTTAGAGATAGCTAGAATTCGGTATCTTCGGATCAACGAATTTGGGCATTTTGGTATTCATCAATCCACCGATTGCTACTTTCACCGATTGAAGTTTAATTTTGATTAATCCGCTGCGTCAGTTTTCCACCTCCATATCACCATCATCAGCCGTTCACCCAAGTCGATAACCTAAACTGTAATGACCTACCTTTTTGAATGGTTTAAATCGACGATAAACCACACATGTCAGACTCAGACCATTCAAAGGGGCAGATTGTTGTAGGGTAAATAAGAAAAAAGAAGAGAAAGAAGTAAAATAAATATAGAATCTCGCAGCGGAATGACAAAATATAATAATCAAATAACAGTTCATGAAGCTGTTTTATAAATGCATTTGATTATTCTTTTACAACACAAAATTAAAGTTACAGAAAACATAAATAAATAAATAAATGCAGCGGAACAACATGATGCAATGGAATATATATAATATATAATAAACGTACAAAATTTTCATCTTCATCCTCCAAAAAGTAGTCTTATACTATCTACTAAGTAGTCTCACAATAAACGTACATAATCTTCATCTTCATCCTCCAAAAAGTAGTCTTAATAATTTCAATGTGAGTGCAATAACTCAAGATATGTTCGGGATTTACATCTCCTAAGGATCCTTATACTATCTACTATGTAGTACCATACGCTATTACAATAGTGCCTACAATAAAGTAAAGTATAAAAATAGTGTTAAGGCGTTATCCATATCCCCCATAACAAATTTTTATATATTCCCATATACTACACAGTACCATAATTCCTCCATAAACTGGAGGGCTATCAGAGGGCACTCCATAGGTATGGTACAAACCAAACTCGTATAAGGCGTGATAGGGCATGTAAACATAGCATACGAGGCAAAGCCAGGGTAGATATACCAATTGTAGAACCGGGCTGGTGCTAACGCATAGCAGCGACTACCACCCACCTCGAAACACACTCCCAAATCAAAATCAAGGGGTGGCCGCCAAATCATCACAAAGTCATAATATGGTATCGAAGATGCATGTCCGATCGGAGGAATGACCTCACTTGGCCTGGGTATAGCTCCTATTTTAGTCACATCTAAGCCGACTCACAGGAGTCAAGGTCACGTAAATACCTTGGTCATGTAAATACCTTATGCAGAATCGTTCACCAAACCATCCTACTTCATTTCTGGAATTTCCACCAAATACATAGTTGTTAAAGTGGTTTTAAGTATTGGCAGAGAGTATGACAATATTCGATCCCAGTCTCTTTAACAATCCAATGCTTATTACACACCGGATGGTTCTTTTATATTTCCAAAACCTTTCATAATTGATATCAACTTTCAAAACTATATTCACTTTCAAAAATCATATTCACTTTCAAAATCATATTCACTTTTGAATTTATCAATAAGATAGGTTAATTAAATCCTCGTTCCAAAATCATAATATTTACTCAAATATGTCATTTCACAAAAAGGTATCGATTTCAATTTCCAACTTAGATTGTGTCACCATCAGGGATTTAAATATAAATACTTCAACTTTACACAGTCTAAAATTTTGGAAAATAGTTTGGATAGTCATAAATGGGTTTCATAGTTTTAACAATAATTTAAAATAGATTAAAATAGTTTAAATAGTAAAGATGGTTTAAATAGATTTAAATTTGATTTAATTAGATTTAAAATAATTTACATAAATTTAAAAATAGATTAAATAGATTTAAATTATCTTAAATAGATTTTAAATAGATTAAATTAATTTGAAATAGATTAAATAGATTTAAATTATATTAAATAGATTAAAAAGAGATTAAATACATTCGATTAGTATAAAATTGGTAAAATAGATTAAATTGGATTAGATAGGTTATAATAGATTAATATAAGTTAAAATAGTTTTAAATTGATTAAAATAGTTGATTTAATTAAAATAGTTTAAATTAGTTTAAAATAGATTTCAAAGTTATATCCAAACATTCAGTAACTCAATTCTGATAAATTCATTTATTTTTGACACTTTAACTTTGAAATTCCAATTTAAATCCTTTGAATAATTCATTAAATCAATTCCAATTTCAGCATTTACGTTTGGATGATCGAAATTGATTTAGTTTATATATATACATCCTTATTTCAAAATGATAGTTAACTGAATTCAAAATTTAAAGATTAAAAATCATTTAATTTAACCAATCTGGTGTCCGTATATAATTTTCTACCCTAGGGTCAAGTGTTACGGATATTTATCATTTCAATCCGCAACTTACAATTTTAGGTTATATCATTTCAAATCGTAATCCTGAATTAAATAAAAATCCGTAAAATCGCTTGAGTCTATCGTTTCAACATATAACAATTTTTCCCTAATCTATAGATCATTCGAGTATGTATCATTTCAACCCATAAGGAACTTGCAGTGTTATAACATATAAAAATACAACATCCAATCATCCAATATCAACAATCAAACATACATCACAATCATCATCCAAATCAACCAATAAACATCAATAAATAACTGATTATCATTAATAGGCATTAAATTGAAAATTAAATTAATTGATGATTAAATGCAATAAAATTCAAATTTAACTAGAATGACAATTTAAACATACCTAACATAAATCGATAAATTTCAAATCACATCATAAATTTAATTTAACTACATAAGATAATTTAGAAGTTGTGAGTGTGTTAAAACACTCACCTTTGGATTTAAATCGATTTGAAATCCAAAATAAGCCCCGAATTTGAACAGTCTCAAAATTCGTCTAAACAATCGTCAAAATATTCGAAATTTCAATACATCACAATGGAAGAAACCACATCCAAAACTGAGCTCGTATGCAAAAGTTATGGTTTAATTAATATCGATATAAATTTTAAATTTTAGTTAACAAAATTTAAAATAAATATAAAATAATAACAACCGTTACTAGCCTAACTTCCTCCTTCATGCTCGATCCTTAAGCACGCAAACTCAAAATAAAGCCACATCCAGGGCCTCCCGTCGTAGCCACGGCAAGCTGCAGTAAAGCCGACCACTCCCAAAACCAGCTCCTCCTCCTGCGCTACCCTCCACGACTACCGAGGAGCCTCAACCATCACCGATCAACGCCATTGAGCACAGCCGCCGCCACCTCTCTATAACCCAAGCTGAATTGTAGAGGATATTCCAACAACCATCTCACTAAATGAACCACTCTGATGCGCTCCACTCGTCCCTCTCCATGCAATGGTATCCATGATTCAACGATCCGACGACGATCATCAACCATCAAATGAATGACCGAAAACGATTCAGCGATTTCTGGATAAATGGTGATTCGATTTGGGAAACAAATTAAACCAGTGTATTACTTTCATCGAGATCTTCGAATTGATATATAATTTGATAGGGTTTGCGGAATTTGAATTTTCAATTTGGTTTTGAAATTGAATTGAGAGTCGTAATTTATCTGCTTACTGCCATTGGAAAAAGGAGATGAAAAGGAAATGTACATACAATAATGAGGAATAAAAAGGTTGCTAGGGTTAGAAAAGAACAATATTTACTAACGAAACTCGTTAAGAAAAGAATAATACTCGAATTGATCTGAAACGACAAATACGACCCAAAAAGCCCATTTCGCTTTCGAACAGAAGTGGGTCATCCCATATATCAAAATAGATGTTTGTGACAATTTTAAACTCAATGGAACAGGATTTAAGTCCTAATTCCGTCGTATGAAGAAGTTAGCTTTAAAATTTGCTTATTTCAAATTGATTTCAATTGAATTTAATTAAATTAATTTCTGCGCATTTCGAGTCCGTACGGTCAAACAATAAGTCTGATCACTACGAAACTTGAAACCTTATAATAATTCACTGTTGCAGATACAATGAAATTGGTTTTTTCAAAATCCGAGACAGTGGCCAAAATGGCTATTTTCTCTTTAATTAAATTAATTAACATTAAATTAATTAATCATTGTTTAATTCAATATTTGTAAACTAACCAATTTTCATCCTTTTTGATTACTGAGACATTTACAATAATTTAAAATGGGTTTTGTAACAACTCGAGATTTCGCATTAATTAATTTTCGACGTTAGACGATTTAATTTTTGTTGCTAATTGCTATTGGCATTTTAATTGGTTGAAATTCTTTTATAAAATTTGTTAAAGGGTTTGTAGACTTGGAGAAATATTGGGCCACGTTTCTTTGAGGTGTTGTGTATAAAACATATACGGTTCCCTTCTATTTCGTTTCACTTCGCAACCCTAAACAAACGAAAAGAAACGAAAAAATGGTGGTGGCTCGTTCCCCTTTTTCATCAAATTAGGGTTCTGAGCAAAATTCGAAGACGCGACTTCAACTCGGTTTCCTTGCTTCGTTTGTCGATCATCTCTCTCGGCTGCATCGTCGAATGCGTGTTCTTCGAATCAGGTGAGTGATTTTATTCACTCACATCTTCTAGTTCTTGCTTGAGTTTCATTCGTATTCATTTAATTGAATTCGTCAATTACTTTTTCTCGGCCGGTTGATTTTGTATCGACGCTTGAGATTGATTTCTGACTTCTTCAGTTCGTATAGATTTTGGTTGCTTGACATTCACGGCATTGACTCATTTCGCGATGACCACGGCTTAAATTTGGCTTTAATTTGTGAAATTTGACTTTGTCACATTCGTATATTTTTATGTTACTTGGTTGATTCCTTGGCTATCGGTTTTGGCTTTGATCTGTTTCTTTTTCGGTTGACTTTGATAAATTGATTTGTTTCCTGTTATCATGTCATTGGTCTTGATACTTGTACTACCTGGTCTGGTTCTCGGCCTATAGTGTTCATGTAGTCTAATACATTTGGTTCTTCACTTGTGCATATTGTTGCTTGATTTTGCTCTGAATTGATGATGTCTTCGACGTTGTTCACTGACATGTACACCTGATGCAAGCTATCTTTTTCGGCTTGTAATTTAGTGTAGTTGTTGTTGCCTCGGGTTACTTTGGTTACTGGTCATTCATTGGTTATTTCATATTCAATTGTATTGTGCATTTATCTTGTAGCTCTGGACGTATGAGTCGACTTGATTGTGCTTTGGTTTCATGACCTGATGTACTTGAGTATGCACTGCATATTTTGTTTGCATCTTTTCTGGTTGGTCTGGCCTGAACTTCATTTAAGCATTGTTCCATGCATACTTGGTGTTGTAGTTTCCTTTCTTAGAATTCAATAGCTTGCATTTGTGTTGTAGCCTTGAGTTTATTTGCCTGTAGTGTTATTGCCGTTGACTAGTGCATGGGTTGAAGTCTATGCACTGACTTGAGCTTCTGGCTTCACTTCTGATCTGATGCTGAGGCTTGCTTAGTCTTGAACACTGCACTTGTATATATTCACTATCACTTGCTTTTATCTTGGATTTGCATCTTTGAGTTGTACTGGTGCAATTTTGATGTTCATCCTTGTGGTATATTTGCTTGCTGACTGGTCATTGGTGTATAAGGTCACTGCCCTTGTATTCTATTACTTGCGGCTACACTATCATTCTGTTGTTCCATCATGTTCATGTACATTAGTTCTTGCTTCATTTTGGTAATTGCAGTTCTCTGCATATTGAGGTTTTCATGCTTCATTTTGGGTAATTGCAGTCCCTCTGCATATTGAGGTTTTTGCCTTGTATCACTGGTGCAGGTTGCAGTTTCAATTTGGTTTCTCTGTCTTTGATGTTGAGGCCATTCACACATGTTGAGTCGTGTTTCTTTGAGTTTGGTTTATTCTGATTTTGGTCGAAGCTGCATATATGAGTTTTGCTTTCTCTTGAGACTGTCTCGTGCTAGTGGTTGTGGCATTGACATTTGATTCTTCATTGGTTTTGGTTCGCTGATCTTTTGTGTACATTATCACTATAGTGGCAAGGCAGTGCACGCAAGTGTGTACTGCAGCCACACGGTATTGCTTTTATTGATATTCTATTTGCTTTTGAATTATTGATCTTTTGTGTATTTAATTTCTGTAGTGGCGAGGCAGTACACACGTGCGTGTACTGCAGCCCTACCCAAGTTGGCATTTTAATTGATATTTCAATTGATTGAACTGTATCGTTTATTCAATTCAATATGTTTTGAATTGTATTTTGATTGGTTTAATTTGATGATTTTGTTGTTAATTGTCGTTTAGGCAATTCTGTTGTTTTCTAAATTATCTTCATTGATAATCTTTTTAATTTATCTTCGTTGATATTTGGGATTTGCTGATTTTTTGTTTAACACTGTTATGTGTTATATTTATCGTTATCTGATTTCTTTATTTAAGGATCGGATAGACGAGATTTATTGTGACTGTCGTCTATTTGTTACTTAATTATTATTGCTTCTGTGCACTAATAACTGAGTTTGAATTAGACTGACCCGTGTATTATTTTCTTTTGAATTTAATACTCGGGTCGGACCGAGTTATTACAGGTTGTAGATATCTTGCTTTGGGTTGCTGCTTGAGCGATGAAGTCTTTTCATATTTTTTGGAGTAGTCGTCGTCATTTATAGTAGTCAGTGTAATTGTATCGGAAGATATGTATTCATGTATATTATATACGTTAATGTACTTGTATATGTAACTTCCAGAGCCTACCGTTGTAGTTGTATCATATGTACTGTATCACATGTATTGTAACTGACATCAGTTATTATATATATATGAGACTTTTTGTTTTATCTGTATTCCGCATTTATATTATTTGTGTTATTATTATATTTATTGTCCTAAACTATTATGAACCATCGTAGTTCGTTTTATATTGGAATTGGGTATGTCGATGGGAGTAAATAAATAAGAGATGAAAAATAAAAATATATACCACTCTTATCGAAATAACCAATGCTAGTGTAAGGCCTAACTACGGATGGCCGCTCCTATCCAGCCTTATTCTTCATGATAACAGACAGTATTTCCTTTAATACTCTTTGTTATTGTGAGCATAGAGGTGGGGAGTCACAGGTTTACATAAAATTTCAGTGTTGCTTATTACACTAATTACAGTGTTAAATTTCAACTGTAATTAAATCCAATTAATTATAATTTAATTCCAATATATTGATCCAATTTGGTTTCAGTCTTTTTATTCAATCAATTATTGCTCTACAGAGATAGTTAACATTTGTTTATATCTTATTACACGAATATTCTACAATTATCATCTTTTACCATATTAGTTGCAGTATTCCAATAATATTGAACCTTTATTGATTTTCTCATTAATTATAATTTAAAATCCCACAACTTCAATTATCTTGATTACATTTTTTATTATTAAATCAATTTATTACCTTATGAGTGTAATTGACATTTCTGTACATCTTATTACATTCCTAATTTGCAGCTATTGTATTGACTCACATTAATGTAACATTTATTTACATTTATTTGTAATTGATTAATTAAATTGGTAACAAATAACAATTGTCACCATTTCTACATTTAATAGCATTTGTAAGTTGATTATTTAGAATCAAATGTTATAACAACTTACACTATACTAATTATGTCCAATTACAATTTATTACACATCATTTCATTAATTAATCAACATTTAAATTGTCAATTACTCTTTAATCTAATTATAAATTAACATACACATTATTACAACCAATTTACAATCTATATCCAATTATAACTTTTTATTCATTTTAATTAATTGGAATTACATTTAAAGTAGTTATCGATCGCCTTAAATTAATATTATTACATTTCATTCCAATTACATTCTTATTCTTAAATCATAAAATTTTATTTCTTCCAACATTAAATCACAAAGGCTTATTAAATCAACTATTTTTAGTTATCGAATATTACGGGTCGATACACTCTCCCCCACTCAAAACTTTATGTCCTCGAAAAGGAAAAGGAGAAATTAAGAAATTAATATATCTAATTCAAAATATTAAATTTATAAACAATTAATTTACATAATTAAATAATTTAAATAAAATATATCAATTTATAACCATTAAATCCTTTTATATTCAAGTTAATAAAAGTTTGAAAACATTTTACAAAAAATTTTAAGTCCAAAATTTACGAATAATTTCGGCAGAGTTTCCTTTGTATGAAGAGGTCTAGGAGAAATAATAATATTAATAATAAACACTTATATATCATATAGTTCAAAATAATATATCCCATACCACGAGAAAACAATATAACATCTCTAGAAAACCATAATCTGAAAATGTACCTACTTGTCTGGCAAACAAATCTTATTTTATGAAACCAAAAGCAGTAGCTATTGCATCCATAAACCTATATTTCACTTATATAATCCAAAAGAGTTAATAACTATATAAAAGAGAAATATTAAGTTGTTCAACAAATAACAACAGACTATCACAACATAACAATAATTTATTTGCAAACAACAGTACAAACATCATTTCACCCAAGAAATCAATCATCCATCCATAGCAACCAAAAAAATGATTTGTTCGGGTTCAGAACCTCTAATCATACAAAATGATAAATAACTATGAAGTAAACCATACACTCTACAGCCGTAGATAAAACTTTGTAGATTATTTATAAATCTCTATACAAAATAGAAGTATCATTTCCCAACCAATCCATAAGCCAAATAAAGAAAGAATTCACCACATTTTTAAGTTTACTCTATCTATCTTTTCACATCATTTATTGTCCTTTTTTTAATACAATGGTTTTCTTAAATTTACGTTCATTACTTACAAAATTTTAATTTTCATTCATTCATGTAAGGCTTGCTTCATTAATTTAAATTGTTTACTTACATAAGTTATATCCATTTCAACTATTTGGATCATAAATGAATTCATTATTGAAGTATTGTATACATTTTATTCTAGTTTACTTCGCACTTACAATTTGGTTTGCTTTTCGTTTTTTCATCATTTACCTTTCTTTCTCATTCATGTAATGTTTATTTTCATTAATTTACATTCTTATTACTTACAAAGTTCATTTTCTTTTATTCCTGTAGTGCCATTTTTCTTTCATTTTATTACTTTACCTTCAATGCTTAAATAATTTATTTTTATTTCAATTATTGGATTATACATTATTATGTAAGACTCTTTACAATTCAATTCACATTTATAGATTATTTCTCTTCACATTCATTCTTCCATATAAAGTATTTTTTTGATTATTAACTCCGTTTCTAAATAATTTCCAATGTTCTTTGAAGTTATAATCATTCAATTTATATGGTACTCATTTTATTTATAAATGACTTTAATATTAATTTAAGTTTGTGATTATTTACTTATAATAATCACCTTTTACAATTAAATCTGATTATAAATAACTTAAAACGTTAACTTAAGTTTACAATTGTTTTTCTTACATTATTCATGTTTTTATTACCTTGACTCATAACATTCCAAACTATTAACTTTAGTTTATAACAATTTATAATATCAGAATTATTAATTACAGACTAGGTTCCATTGAACACCTTGATTTACTAAAGTTTACTTATACCATATTTCTATTACATATTCCTAATTAACATTTCAACTTTTTATTTTGGAAAGTTAAACATATGTTTTAAGAATGCAATTGAATAGTACCCAAGTGTCTCTTATATACTTAATTAACAAAATGTTTCATGGTTACCATTTCTTATTTTCATTTCCCTTTTATTTATAGTTTTCAAAATTTCAGTTTCTTACATATTTCATTAATCATTTTAACATCAAATTCCTTATTATCATTTTAGAAGTTTCCAATTATTAATATAGTCAAGATTACATTCATTACAATAAATTTAAGTTTCTAATTTATTGAAACTCAAGGACTGAACGACTGGGTTCCATTTCAATCCTTTTAAAATAATATATATATATAATCATATCTTTTATACATATCAAATCATATTGGAATTCAAAATTAAGATTAACTTATCAAAACAATTATGCAGTAAAATTAGTACAATGGTCTTCTCGCTTTGAAACCCAAAAATGGACGTCGATGATGCATGTAATCACCACCGAAATTATTTCCAGTGCCAGAGAAGGAAGTATATAACTTATTTCCTTTTAAAAAATTCTTTTAAAACATTTCTTTCAAATCATCTTGAAATAATTATACTAGAAAACAAATATTTTATTCTAAAATAATGATAAGATTGTATTCCAAAATCTTTTGAAAGAAGTCTCCAAAATCCTAAAACTTAAGTTCTTAAATTTCAATTTATATTCATTTTATTTGTAAATCTTACTTTACAAATCAATATTTATAAATTTTATCTACCTAGCAAACAACATCGCTCATCCAACTATATCATTTAAAAAATTCATTATTTTATATACAAAATATATAATAGGCAAAATTATTTCAGTTACCTATATTTCAAAACAATATTGTGTCGGTCAATCCAAATGTACCGACCGAAATTTGTAAATACCCAACAGAATAAATTAACATAATAAAAATACCATTTATAACACTAGCAAATGTGCTCTCTCATATATATATACTCTCAACGTGTAATGACCCAGAATTTTTAGTAATTAAAATTTGAATATTTAATTAATTTTAAATATTAATAAGTGAAATTTATAAGTCGAATAAATTTTATTTCGAATAATTGGTTTTAATTGAATAATTAAATCGATAATTTAATATGTGAAATTATGGAAATAATTGAAAATTGAGTTAAATATGTTTGAAAATGATTTGTAAAATTTTATTTTATCATATTGAAGTTAGAATGATATTTTAAAACTTTTAAAATCGAATTTAAAGTTTATTTGTGAAAATTGAATATTTTAATATTTAAATCGACTAGTGAAAATAGTCAATTTTTGAACAGTCTCAGAATTGAACGAGACCAGTTCCATTGGATCCGTAATAGTTAGTTATTATCGGATTTCAATTTTCGTGTCAATCGGAGTTATCGTTTGATCGTGGCAGCTCGAAACGCATTGAATTGTTTTTAATATTAATTTGACGAGTTAAAATAGCCATTTTTCAAAATTTCTCGGATTTCGACGAAACCAGTTTCATCGGATCCGTAATGTGATATTATTGTAAGATTTCAAATTTTGTGTCAATCGGATTTACCGTTTGTCCGGTACAAATTAAAACGCCTAGAAAATCGTTTAAATCGGTTTAATTCAAATTGAACGTTTATTGCCATAACTCGCACAGATGTCCGAATTAGCTTCCGAAACCTATTCCATTGTGTCCGGAACGCGGGGTAAACCCTAGAAACACTGGTTACGGCGCGTAAATTGGAGTTCGGAAAACCCGGATGAATAGTGTTCGAAATTTCCTATAAATAGACCCTTACACCTTCATAAATTAAAAAAAAAGGCAAAACCCTAAACCTAATTCTGTAGCCGCCACCATCAAAACGAACGGCCAGAAAACACTATCTTTTCTCCTCATTTATCTCTTGATCCACGCATTGATTCAAGAAAGTGTTAACTAGAAGATTGTAGATCTCCTTGAGCTCGACGTGTTCAACGGATATGATCGCGAATGGAGCTGTAATTTGTGAGATATTTGGCCGCGTTTCCCTGATGTTGCGCACGAATTTCGAGGTGTTGTGGGTGGCCGAGTGTCACATGGTGGCAGGCGTGGGTAGAGGGGAGCTAGAGCTTCCAAGTGAAGGTCGTTGATCGATGTGAAAGTGGTTGTGAAGGTCGCGATTTTATACCCTAGTTTGAAGTGTTATGGGTTCGGCTACTGGAGTTGAAGCGCGTGAGGGAGATGATGGGGTGGACGGGCCTGATGCAGTGAAATGGTGATCGAACGGCAGTGATTAATTAGGTTTAAAATTATTAAAATTTATGTTGTAAATTATATAAATTAAATCGTGTAAACTTCATAATACCATATCTTTTTCATACGAGGTCGAAAACGCGCGAAACAAGAAGCGTTGGAATCGTATGGACGAGCACTACGCGATGGAGTTGGATTGGAGTCGTTTGGAGTTAGTGAAAATTTCGTGTAAAATTAAACGTCCGTTTAATTTTATTCGAAATAAATCGCTAAAACGGAAAACAAAATCAAGGTGAGAACTTCTCACTCAATCGAATAGTTTCGATTTTAATTTTAAATAGTTATATTCAAAATATTTGAATGCATGTTTGAATGATGATTGTTATCTATTGATTGTTAAAATAGACATTATGCGCCGTTAGTAAGCGGATGTTATTTATTAAAAACATATACCGCGAATATTTCATAAACATTGAAATTGGTATTGTATATAATAGCAATATATATATATTCGCATATGTATATATTGGAGTTATTGATTTCCCGCATTTGTATAGCGGATGAGACCCTATTGCGCCGTCTATTAAGCAGATAATATTTTAAATCCCATATACCGCGATAATTTCGTACTGGAGCGGAATTGGTATTGTGCTAATGTTTGTGGATGCACGAAAACAGGTTGGAGGGATCCAACTGGATTCCTCAATAGTTTTTATTTGATTTCAAATATTTTGATATTTGATGGATTATCATATCGATATATGATATCGTTGTTGTCGTGATTGACTATTTGGTGTGTAGCATCATTGAACCAAATTTTGGGATTTTAAAATGATTTATAAAGTGATTTTTGAAAATATACTATATTTTTCGGAATTTATCCATTTTAAATAAATAAACGTATAATTTTTTAATGTTATAAAAATTATGATTTTTGAGAAATATAGTTAAAGGTTGATTTTTGAAAATATGAGGTTAATGATTTTATAAAATAGTTTAATTGGGATTTTTGAAATTATTATAAAGAGTTGAAAATATAGGATTTATAAAATTTAATTATTTTATGAATCAAAATGATGAAATTATAAAGGAGATTAAAGATGTTTTAAAAGAATAATATAAATTGATTTGTAACGATCCTAAATTTTGAACAATTTAAAATTGAAAATATTTAATTAATTTTAAATATCTGAATGATAATTTAAATTGAATTCCCAATATAGCAATGAATTTGGCGATTAAATTTAAAATTTAATCTATAAAAAAGTTGAATAGAAAATTTAAATTTGACTTTGGAGTTGAGATTGAATATGGAATTTGTAATTGAAATTCAAACTAATAACTTAAGAAGATAATTTGGATTTAGAATTTTTATTTTTGTAAATTAATAAATTGATGGCATTCTTTTCTTTAGCTTAAATAAATAAATAAATAAATAAATAAAAACAATCAATATAAAATAAAAATAAATGAATACACTTAGTAAAAATCCACACCCTTTACTTTTAACCCGTCCCCTTTACCATTTTCATTTCTAAACCCTAAACGAAATAACGAAACAAAATGGCGGCCTCTCCAATTTTTTGCTCGTCTTCAAACTAGGGCTTCAGCTCTTCGTCTCCTCAATTTGGGGCTTTGCTTCTTGCGATTCAAATCTAGGGCTTTCCAATCAAAGTCGCCGGCTTCAATTTGGGCTTGCGATCAAATTCAAGATTTCCATCTTCGTTCGAGCGTGTTTTATCTGCATAGTCTTCTACCTAGCTAGTGATGGTGAGTTCCCTGCTCACGATTTATCTTCTATTCAAGTTCTTAGATCTGTTTGGATTGAATGCTCGGTTGCATGCTATGATTTGGTGATTATTGGCTTTCAGTTGCTCGGTTAAATTTGAATTTTAAACTAATAAGAACAGACAACACACTGCATGTTGGTTGTTGGTTGCTATTCGTTATCACTTGCTCTGATATTTCGAATTTAAACTAATAAGGACAGATAACACACTGCATGTCTGTTTGTTGGGTGATATTTTCTATGAATTGCTCTGGTAAATTCGATTTAAACCATTAAGAGCAGATGCTATTGATTTTAATTTTAAACTGGTAAGAACATACACTATTGAAACTTGTTTTAAATTGATAAGAACAGATGCATGTGTTGGATTTGGCTTTGTTGATGAATATTGTTCTGTTTTATGTGCATGTTGTTGTTAGAAAATGATTGAGGATAGGAAGTAGTTATTGATCATCTCTGATCTCTTTCAGAAAATTATTTTCTTAAAGAAATTTTGAAAGGGAAATTTAAAAGAAAATCTTTTAATCCAAACTGTATTAGATTTTGATATATGAAGTAAAGTTGTTTGTAATCATATAACTTTTCATCTAAAAATGTTTATAAGTTTTTTTTAAGTTAAATATATCTTTGTCACTGTGATCAAACTACTCTATTTGATCTAAAAGCTGATATATTTTGATGGTATGTTTCATGCATGTGATTGAAATCAAAATAGTAAGTGTTGCTTTGGTATGTAAACATGATTGCCTAGTTGCTTATGTATCTACATGTCTGTTTTAATTCCTTCCATCTGATTCATTTCTGGCCTTAAGATCAAAACCCAGTTTATAATTTGAATGAATGTATAAAGTCAACAAGTTTCACTTTGTTTTAAAACCTTGTTTTTTTTAAACTGATATGAACGGATATGTCGCTGCATGTTGGTTGTTGGGTGTCATTTGCTATCATTTGGTCTTGCATTTGTAAGTGTTCCAGTCTTCATGTCCCCATATGCCTGTTCTTTGTAGTTGATTCATGCCTGAGTATATACATAGACCACCTCTGTTATGATATACAGTTTCAAAAATAATAATAATAATAATAATAATATAATACTGTGAGTAAACTTTAACTTGTTTCACTAAAATCTGGTTGCATGACTTGAAGCTCGATGATAAATAAGTTTGCATGTGATTAAACTAAGTATACTTGTTTAAAATTTGTTTTGCATGTGAATGAAATATCAAAATGTTTCTCTGTTTGAAAATGTGCACATATGAATATTGCTGTAAATTGCAAATAGACCAAATATGTTAAAAGGAAAAAAAAGTAAATCCATTTACCTGTTTATCTTTAGCATGGGATGCTCAAATGGAAGTAGGTTGTGATGGTGTAAAACAATTTATTAAAATGTTAATGAGCATCAAGTAGCTTCTCTGTTTTAAACTGCTAAGTGAGCAAACTTCCATCTCCATTAATTTGAAATATCTGCATGTGTTAAATTTTTCTATGATATTGAATAAATCTTCTATCTTGTTTGAAAACTGTTTGCAAACAATTGCATTATGAATTTAAACTTGCATGGTTGTCCCATGCCTGGTAACCATTAGACCATTTATTATTTTGCACTTGAGTTAAATAATTGGTTTAGAAAAGTGAAAATAAATGAATAAAAATAGTTCCTGGGCAAGCTTAAATCGTTCTCTGTCTCTGTTCCTACAATGTGAGCAAACCATCCATATTTATTTGTTTCAGAAACATTGTCTTGAACCTGTACCATGTTTCAGAAATAAATCAAACTTGAATTGTTCTTGAGTGTTATCTCTGGCCTGTGAGCATTTGTGCATGCATTAAATATTTCAGTTTTGATGTTGTATTCATCTTTTATCCTCTAAGTTAATCACTGATAATCATTGATCATTAAAAAGAAACTTGGGCATAATGAAGTGATTTGTGTTTAAAATAAAATAAATTTTGAAACATTGGATTTCCAGTGACATTGAACTTGCATGCTTACATCTGCATGTTTTGTTTGTTGCATTCATGTCTGTTTAGTTGAGTTGCAGTCTTGTTCAAAAGTTTATGCATACTTGTTCTTCATTTAGTCCACTGTATTAAGTTTGGAACATGGTTATTTCATTATGTGTCTGCTATACATATGACTGTCCATCCATGTTGCATCCATGCTGTTGCACTTTGGTCTGGTCGCTGTTCTCCTGGGTGTTCAAGTCTTCATCTCCATTGTTGTTTGCATTATCTGATATGTTTCAGTTTTATATCCATGTTGTATCCATGAGGTTGCACTTGTAGCTGTACCCCATGCTGTTGCACCTGGTCATTAGTGCGCTGCTGTGTCATTTTGGGTTTTGCTTGTTGCACCTGGTCATTTGTGCACTGTCTATGCATGTGCCTGTGAAGTTAAGAATTGTTAATGTGTTTATAAAACAGTTTCAAAATCCTATAATAATTTCAATAACTTGATTTTGAACACAAACTGGGCTTTGTCTTGCCTGTCCTGTTGCTTGTTGAAGCTCTAATCTCAAAATTAATACCTGAAGCATGTATTGCTTGTTGTCTTCATAAAATTGTCTCTGTGCTTGCATTGACATGTTGTGGCCTGTCATTGATAATTGCCATCACTTGGTTGCATGTTGGTTTAACCTGAATTTCCTTTGAGCAAGTTTTGCGTAGTATGATTACTGCCTGTTCCTTATTCATTGCACTGTGCTGCTGTGTTGACTTCATTGTGTATTTTGTACTTGTGCAACTTCATTTTGTTTTGTATATGTTTGTGTTGTTCAGTGTACTACTTGGGCTATTTTCTTCTGCCCCAAAGATTGTTGCAGTGATTATCATTTGCAGTGATTTGTCTGATTTGTGCACACGTTTGTCAGAACTTAAAAATTTGAAATTGTTAATGTGAAAATCTATAATAGGATTTAACTGATTTATTTGTTCACCATAACTGTAAACATTTATTTCAGTTCATTTCAAATTTAATTACTTGAATAAAGATTAATCCTGACTCGAGTGTTTTTGTGTTTTGCATAAACGCTCGGGTCAGACCGAGTATTTTTACAGCTTGAAGATTTTCAGGCCGCGAAGTTAGAGAGAGGGGGATTAAAGCTTTACTTCAGTTTTCAGCAAAAATTTTCTTGTACTTGATAAATAAAAAAAAAAATGTTTCCGCTGTATAAAATGTAATGTATTGTAAACTCTGATATTTGTATATAAAAGAAAAGTTTGTTTATAAAATATGATTACTATTCTGTGATTCTGTAGCTGATTCTGTTTAAATGTTATAAACTAAATAACAATCCGTCATTTTGAACGTTTCTAGTTGGTTTAATTACCGACTAGAGGCGGTCAGGGCGGCGGGTCGTTACAGATTTGTATAAAAGGATTTATAAATTGATATTTATAAATGAAAACATTTGAATTATAAAACGAGTTTTTATAAGTGTTAGAATGAATTGTGAATGAATTTCATAAATGAATGAAATTTACAGAATTATAAACGGTGAAGTTATAAATGGAACTTTATGAGCAATAGGTTTATAAAATTTATAAAGTTATTGAAAGAATAGATTTGGATAAATAATTGAATCTTATAAGTTATAAGATTTATAATTATGAAGTTCATAGGAATGATTTTGCAAACAAATAAATTATAAGTATTTCACTTATGATATGAACTTTTGTTTTATAATTGAGTTATAAATTGAATATGTTAATAAAGGAGATGTATAAAAAGGAAGTAGTTATAAAACAAATAGAAATAGGATTTATAAACGTTGTTTTATAAATTCGTAAACGACTTATTTTAATAAGTAAATTGTTGAAACCTATTAATGGAGTTATATTCACATTTTTGACTGTGAATGATCCTTTGAAATAAATGAATAGAAATGATGAAATTTGTTAACGTAGTATATTCACGTTTTGAATAGTGAATAATATGTTAAAGAAATTGTTTTGAATGTGATGTTTTAAATAGAATTAAAACGATCTAACGATGTTTTAAAATGTGTTGAGATTCGAAACCATAGATTTCAACATTTATTGTTGAAATAGACGTTTTCGAGAAATAGAAGGAAATAGTGGACTATAACACTGTTGTTATAGTAAATGATTTCCGAAAGGAAATGTTTTGTATAGTATTGGGATTTATATATCTATTTTAATTTCGAATCCCTATACTAGTGATTTTGGGTTGTCGTAACGATGTTTTACGCAACATTCGTTTTGGCCCAAATAAATATGTTAAGAGAATGATTTCCTTAAAGAATGAAATATATACTTAATCTCGATTGAAGTATATCGAATATTTTCCAAGTGTTGAAAATAAATGGATTGAGAATTACTTAATAAGTAAGTATGGAAATGTTTTCCAATATAAAGTGAATACTTTGAGAATTTATCTTTTTGAAGATAAATTGAAATGAATAATTGAAATCGTTATTCATAAATATTGTGAAATATAAATTCACTATGGAATTTATGAATGGAAAGGGAAGTTGTTTAAAAATAAATATTGATTTATTTTTTTGAAGTGTGAAAATTATATATCTAGTACAGATATTTTTGGGAAATAAATAATTTGGAAAATTATTTGGAATCTGGTGATGTTGTGCATATCCATTGATAGTTCAATAACCGACTATCAATATTTACCTTTGAAAGGTATTTGTTGTGATTTGCTTGAATTTGAATGCACACTTATTTTTAAATTATTGCGCTCGTTATTCGGATTACCCATTCCGAATAGTGATACGACGTAATGGATAGCATTGAAGATCGGTGTTGAAGACCCGGTATTTGCGAGAGCGATAGGATGACCTGTCGATTGACTCTGCACCGAGTTGCTCCGGTATTGAGTTCTCCATATGTGATGGGAAATTCGATCAGGATTGTGAATATCCGGATTGCAAGGACTTCTTTGTAAGTGCCTTCGGTTTTGTTCGAGCCCGGAACAGACATGTATGGATTGTATGTCTGACGTTACAAATTGAGATATAAAGCAGATTTCTTTCAAATATATTTCTGTTGGTGACGAAGAATTTATTCTTTTAGCTTAACACCCTTAGAGGTTATGTAGTTGAATGTTATCAGCGATATATTCCCAATTTGGTAATGTGACATGCTGAGTGTTGCTGTAAATGATCATTGTGTTGATTATTTGTGATAGGATCATTTATTTGATCGTCTATCCTGGTGATCATTTCTATGATCATTTGTTGACCCAAAGCATGGCTTTTGTATAAAGTATGTTTTTGTGGACGTGACTTCGTCGAGCCACACACCCCGGGAATGGTCAAAACAGGAAAGATGCAGCAAGGTTATGAGGGGTAGCGCCCTTTAGGATATGTGCATTTCCTTCTGGAAAAGGGGGGTATCGTGGTATGGAGCCCAGATACTTACTCATGTTGAAAACACTTTATGATTGTGTGAATTGATTGCGAGCGCTCGGTTGAAAGGTCCCAAAGGACCGGGGGATGGCATATTCGGTCCCAAAGGTAGAGATCCGGTTTGGTTCTCAGGGATGTCCATCCAGAGGCATTCTCATGTGGCAATGGGAAGTTCCTTCGCCTGATCATTCGTTGGAAATCCAATTCCCAATACGAAACCTTGTACAGTATTAATTGTAGAACATGCCATTTACTTATGGTGGTCACCACTGTTTAGATGGTAGCTATAATAGGCATACGATAATGGTCGTATGTTGGCTAAGATTTATATTTTACTTTCGAAAATGAATTTTTCCTACACTATGCACTAGTAATAATATAAAATGTTCTTTTAAATGCGTATCAAGCATCTTTGACTATCATAAGGAGAAATCTCCTCTGCTTCTGCGTTTGCATTGTATGTGTGTGCGGGAGGCCTTATGGTAGTCTCATTTTTAAAAGCATTGCGAATTGACTTTAAAAATATTCCTTTATTTTGATTTTTAAGATAAACTGTTTTGAGTTCCCACACCAGTCACATGACTGACTCGGAGTTTATTGTTTCCTTCCTAAACTCTGGGTGCCCACAAATTTCCACACGGGCAGTCAAGAGTTAAGGTTTATCAGGATATTATGGTATTCTGGAGTTGCTGGAGGCAAGCTGGATGGCATGGCGTATTACTAGTATATAGTATTTCTTTTTCCGCTGCACTGTTTGTTGTTGTTGTTGTACACTCTGATGATGATGTGATGTAATGAAATGTATAAAATGTAATGTAACGACCCAGAATTTTTATTAATTAAAATTTGAATATTTAATTAATTTTAAATATTTATAAGTGAATTTATAAGTCGAATAAATTTTTATTTGAATTATTGGATTTAATTGGATTATTAAATCGATAATTTAATACGTTAAATTATGGAAATAATTGAAATTTGGGTTAAATATGATTGAAAATGATTTGTAAAATTTTATTTTATCATACGGGAGTTAGAACGATATTTTAGAACTTTTAAAATCGAATTAAAAGTTAATTTGTGAAAATTGAATATTTTAATAATTTAATCGACTAGTAAAAATAGTCAATTTTTGAACAGTCTCAGAATTGAACGAAACCAGTTCCATTGGATCCATAATAGTTAGTTATTACCGAATTTCAAATTTCGTGTCAATCGGAGCTATCGTTTGATCGTGGCAGCTCGAAACGCATCGATTTATTTTTAATTTAAATTTGACGAGTGAAAATAGCCATTTTTCAAAAAGTCTCGGATTTCGACGAAACCAGTTTCATCGGATCCATAATGTGATATTATTGTAAGGTTTCAAATTTCAAGTCGATTGGATTTACCGTTTGTCCGGTACAAATTAAAACGCCTAGAAAATCGCTTAAATCGGTTTAATTTAAATTGAGCGTTTACAGCCATAACTCGCACAGATGTCCGAATTAGCTTCCGAAACCTGTTCCATTGTGTCCGGAATGCGGGGTAAACCCTAGAAACGCTGGTTACGGCGCGTAAATCGGAGTTCGGAATTTCTGGGATGAATAGGGTCGTTCGTTCTCTTATAAATAGCCCCCCCCCCATTTAAAAAAAATAAAAATAAAATGAAACCTAAATTTCAAACCCTAGCCGCCAGCCTCCCCCATGAACGGCCGAAAGCTTCCCACCTTCCCTTCCAAATTTCTTCAAATCTACTCACAATCATCAGAAACTTTCAACATGGAAGTGATAGAGCATCACGAGCTCTACGTTCTCAACGGTTATGATCGTAAATGGCGTGACGGATTGGCGGCAAATCGAGCTTGAAGGGTGATAGTTGCGCACGGTTTTCATTGACATGGGGGAGGCCGAGTTTTTTGGCCTTGCAGCCGAAGGTGGAGGGGGGTAAGGCGGTCAGGATGGCACTTGTTGATCGAAGTTTCGATGAGAGATGGTGGCTCGAATTTGGAGCCCTAGTTT
The DNA here is from genome assembly GCA_030765085.1 of Allium cepa. Classification (NCBI taxonomy): domain Eukaryota; kingdom Viridiplantae; phylum Streptophyta; class Magnoliopsida; order Asparagales; family Amaryllidaceae; genus Allium; species Allium cepa. The sequence goes on from CM060939.1 coordinate 227,889,536, forward strand.
CCAGCATGGGTTTTGTGCGTTCGGCTTTGACCTGTAGGGGACGTGAGGGAGAGAAGATGAAATGCACGGTGATGATGGGGGGGGCTTGGATCTTGCGGCTGAAATTAATATGGGTTTAAAAATTATAAATTTTGTTGTAATTTGTATATAAATTAATTCGTTAAACTTTAAACCGTGATATCTTTTTCATACGAGGTCGAAAAAATGCGAAACCAGTTGCGTTGGAATCGTATGGACGAGCACTACGCGATGGAGTTGGTTTGGAGTCGTTTGGAGTTAGTGAGAATTTTGGGTAAAATTAAACGCACGTTTAATTTTATTCGAAATAAATCGCTAAAACGGAATTTAAAACCAAGGTGAGAACTTTTCACTCAATCGAATCAGTTTCGATTTTATTTTAGATAGTTAGATTTAAAATATTTGAATGCATGTTTGAATGTTGATTGATATCTATTGATTGTTAAAATAGACATTATGCGCCGTTAGTAAGCGGATGTTATTTATTAAAAACATATACCGCGAATATTTCATAAACAGTGAAATTGGTATTATATATAATAGCAATATATATATATATTGGCATATGTATATATTGGAGTTATTGATTTCCCGCATTATTTGTTTAGCGGATGAGACCCTATTACGCCGTTATTAAGCGGATAATATTTAATAAGAACATATACCGCGATAATTTCGTACTGGAGCGAAATTGGTATTGTGCTAATGTTTTTGGATGCAGGAAAACAGGTTGGAGGGATCCAACAGGATTCCTCAACAGTTTTTATTTAATTTCAGATATTTTGATATTTGATTGATTATCATATCGATATATGATATCGTTGTAGTCGTGATTGACTATTTGGTGTGTAGCATCATTGGACCCAGATTTTGGGATTTTAAAATGATTTTAAAGTGATTTTAGAAAGTATACGTTTTATAAAATAATTTTGGAATTGATCCATTTTAAATAAATAAACGTTATAATTTTTAATGTTATAAAAATTATGATTTTTGAGAAATATAGTTAAAAACTGATTTTTGAGAATATGATGCTAATGATTTTATAAAATAGTTAAATCGGAATTTTAGAATTTATTGTGAAAAGTTTAAATATAGGATTTATAAAATTTAATTATTTTATGAATCAAAATGGTGAAATAATAAAGGAGATTAAAGACGTTTTAAAATATTAATATGAATTGATTTATATAAGAGATTTATAAATGGATATTTATAAATTGAGATATTGAAATTATAAAACGAGTTTTTATAAGTGTTTGAATGAAGTGAAAATGAATTTCATTAAAGAATGAAATTTATAGAATTATAAACGGTGAAGTTATAAATGAAATTTATAAATAGTAAGAATTATAAATTTGTGAAGTTATTTGAAGAATAGATTTGGTTAAATAAATGAATCTTATAAGTTATAAGATTTATGGTTTAGAAAGTCTTTAGAGGAACGATTTTGTAAAATAATCGTTTTTATAAGTATTTAACTTATAATATGAACTTTTAGTTTATAATTGAGTTATAAACTGGAATAGGTTAATAAAAGAATTTATAAAAAGGAAGTTTTTATAAACAAATAGAAATGGAATTTATAAACGTTGTTTTATAAATTCGCAAATGACTTATTTTGACAAGAAAATTTGTTGAAACCTATAAATGGAGTTATATTCACATTTTTGAATAGTGAATAATCCTTTAAATTAAAATGAATAAAAGGATGAAATTGTTAATGAAGTATATTCACGTTTTTGAATGTGAATGTTTTAAATAGAATTAAAACGATCTAACGATGTTTTAAATGTGTTGAGATTCGAAACCATAGATTTCAACATTTATTGTTGAAATAGACGTTTTCGAGAAATAGAAGGAAATAATAGACTATAACACTGTTGTTATAGTAAATGATTTCCGAAAGGAAATGTTTTGTATAGTATTGGGATTTATATATCTATTTTAAATTCGAATCCCTATACTAGTGATTTTGGGTTGTCGTAACGATGTTTTACGTAACATTCGTTTTGGCCCAAATAATTATGTTTGAGAGAATGATTTCCTTAAAGAATGAAATATATACTTAATCTCGATTTAAGTATATCGAATATTTTCCAAGTGTTGAAAAATAAATAAAATTTGTGAATTACTTATTAAATAAGTATGGAATTGTTTTCCAATATGAAGTGATATTTAGAATTTATCTTTTTGAAGATAAATTGAAAATGAATATTATAAATCGAATTGAAGTCGTATATTCATTAATACTTTAGATTATAAATTCACTAAGGAATTTATAAAAGAAAGTGGGATTGGTTTAGAAAAATAAATATTGATTTATTTTTGAAGTATTTAAATTATATATCTAGTGAAGATATTTTTGGAAAATTATTTGGAAACTGGTGATGTGTGCATATCCAGTGATAGTTCAATAGCCGACTATCAATATTTCCCTTTGAATGGGTACTTGATGTGATTTGTTTGAATTTGAATGCCACACTTATTTTTGAATAAGCGCTCACTATTCGGGTTAACCGGGAAAGGACCATGGGGTCGTATAACCCATTTCGAATATGTGATACGTCGTTATGAATTGCATTGAAGATCGGTGTTGAAGACCCGGTATTTGCGAGAGCGATAGGATGACCTGTCGATTGTCTCTGCACTGAGTTGCAGCGGTATAGAGACTCCCTAAGTGATGGGAAATCTGATCAGGATTGTGAATATCCGGATTGCAAGGACTTCTTTGTAAGTGCCTTCGGTTTTGTTCGATCCCGGAACAGACTTGTATGGATTGTGTGTCTGACATTACAAGTTGAGATATAAAGCCGATTTCTTTCAAATATATTTCTGTTGGTGGCGGAGAATTTATTCTTTTAGCTTAACACCCTTCTCTGAGACGTACGAGCTCAGAGGTTATATAGTTGAAGTTATCAGCGATATATTCCCAATTTGGTAATGTGACATGCTGAGTGTTGCTGAAATGATCATTGTGTTGATTATTGTGATAGGATCGTTTATTTGATCGTCTATCTTAGTGATCATTGTGTTGATCATTTGTTGACCCAAAGCATGGCTTTTGTATAAAGTATGTTTTTGTGGACGTGACTTCGTCGAACCTCACACCCCGGAAATGGTCAAAACAGGAAAGATGCGGCAAGGTTATGAGGGGTAGCACCCTTTAGGGTATGTACATTTCCTTCTGGATAGAGGTGGTATCATGGTATGGAGCCCAGATATTTAACCTATGTGGTTACTACGAATTTATTACTTTGTGGTTGTTGGTTTTCGGAATCCCGTGAGAAAGGTCGTTTACGATCGGGGAATGGCGTGCTCGTGTCAGTAGTTACCCAGTTAGGGGTAACCCGGCCTTGTGTTGGCAGAGTTCCGGTTTGGTTCTCGGGGATGTCTTTCCAGAGGCATTCTCATGTGGCAATGGGAAGTTCCTTGGCCTGACCATTTGTTGGAAATCCAAAGAAACAATACGAAACTTGTGCGGTTTTAGTTGTATAACCTGCTATGGAATGTGGCGGTAACCTGCTATTGAACATAGTTAGCTATAGTAGGCATACGATAATGGTCGTATGTTGGCTAAGATTTATATTCTACTTTTGAAATGAATTTTCCCTACACTATGCACTAGTAATAATATCAAATGTTATTTTAAATGCGTATCAAGCATCTTTGGCTATCATAAGGAGAAATCTCCTCCGATTCTGCGTTTGCATTGTGTGTGTGTGCGGGAGGCCTTATGGTAGTCTCATTTTTAAAAGCATTGCGAATTGAAATAAAAATATCTCTCTATTTTGATTTTAAAGTTAAATAAACTGTTTTGAGTTCTCACACCAGTCACATGACTGACTTGGAGTTTATTGTTTTCCTTCCTAAACTCTGGGTGCCCACCAATTTTCACACGGGCAGTCAAGAGTTAGGTTTATCAGGATATTCTGGATATTCAGGAGTTGCTGGAGGCAAGCTGGATGGCATGGCGTATTACTTATATAGTATTTCTTTTTCCGCTGCACTGTTTGTTGTTGTATGATGTTGTACACTCTGATGATATGATGTAATGAAATGTATAAAATGTAATAACTGATATAGTTCTTTGTTTAAAGATTATTCATTTATTATTATATGTTGTTCCGCTGCGAATTGTGAGATTCTGACGTTGTTCTGTTGTTTGTTTTCTGTTCCGTCCTATTTTCTTCTGTTTTTCTTTTTCCTCTATTCTCTTTTCTTTCTATTTTAAAAAAAAAATTCTACCTTCTTATCTCTTCTTCTTTCTTCTTTTCTTTTTCTTAAAACCCCTAAGGGTTCGTATTTTCGTTCATCTTGAATTAATCAATGGAGATTAGTGTCTATTCAAGAGTACGGATTTACGGGTCTTTACATCTGGTATCAGAGCTTATGGTTAAGCGACAACCATGGTTCTGTTGGGTATAATTCATTAGAGATAGAGTCAGTAGTGCTCTAGAATGAATTTGAGTGTAATAATAGCTATGAGAGCGTATTTGTTAGTGAATATAAAATTGTTTTATATTGTGATGATTGGTTTATTGAGTGGCATATGAACCTTCGTCAGCACGGTATGTACAACTATGCCGAAGGGGTTTCTAAACACTTGAATAGAACAATTCGGCACGATATTGTTTTAAAATTGGGTAAATGAAATAATTTTACTTGAGTATATTTTGTATATAAAAAAATAATTTTTCAGAATTATTAAAGTGTATATAAGTAGATTGTTTAGTTGTTTGAATAATCTAAATAAAGGAATTGTATAAGCAAAAAGAATTATAAGAGTTAAATTATAATTAAAGTGATTTACAATTGTGAGATAAACTTATATATAAGAAGTGAAACTATATGAATATGAGTAGTAAATAAAAATGAATTTAAAGTTAAATGGAAAATTTACTTTAAAATTGAAATCTGAATTTATTTACAAGTGGGAATTAAGTTAAGTAAAACAAAGTGATGTTTGTAAATGGAATATAACTTAAGTGTTATTGAATGAAATTGATATTAGTATCAAAGTAAAATATTAAAGTTAAGTGATGAATATGAACTTGAGTTATATAAATGAAATTCAACTTTGAAATTGAATTGAATTAATGGATTAAATGTTAATCAATTAAATGTAAATAATTGATATGGAATAATTAATGTAAGTGTTAATTCATTAAAATCTAATGTTACTGAAAGTTGAAAGTTTGAATGAAAATCATTTAATTAAACCAATTGATAAGCAAAGGAATTTGGTTGTAATTAATATACATTGGTTGTTATATGATTGTTAGTTGATTGTATATAATTCATTAAGTATTAATGAAATTTAAAGAAAGTAATTGAATTCAAATTAGAAGTAAATAAATTTAAATAGAATTGAATTTAAATTGGAAGTGAACCAACTTGAATATGAATTAGTGAATATAAACTAATTGAAAATGAATGCTAGTAAATCCAATGTAAATGAATCTAATGTGATTAAATTGAAAACCAATTCATTTAATATTAATGAGAATATGAATGAATATTTATTATTTGGATGTTAGTTGGTTGATGGTTGAATATATATTGCATTTGTTGCTTTTGTTTCAGTTGCTATATGATGTATATTGATAATATTGTCTATATGCATGTTCTCATGTTGTTTGTTGAGTGATTAGTAGGTGCGGATCGCGTTTGCTTCGCATTTGGAGCTCGCTTTCGCGCTATATTAGCCGTATATGCTCGCTAATAAAATATAAGGTACATATCTCGGATTACATACCGTACTTTTATACTTTTTTCCCTGCGGGATGCCTCATTACTTGATGAGATGTATATTTGTGATATATATACTGTCATTTTTTTTTCGGATCGAGCCGCGCAAAGGAGACTATGGCGAATTTTTCCGAAAATTTAAGGCGTTAGAAAAAATTTGAGAAAATTGGGAAAATTTTGAAAACTTTAACTTTGTTTCGGAATTGAAAGTTAAACAATAGTAGTTGTTTTTGGAAAAGATAACTAAGTATGATTTGAAAACTTAGTAAAGGATTTGTAAGAAGTTTAATTATAAATTTTAGGAAAATTAATAGATTCTGTAATTTTTCTTACTAGTAATTTCGAGGACGAAATTCTTTTAAGTGGGGAAGATTGTAACGACCCAGAATTTTTATTAATTAAAATTTGAATATTTAATTAATTTTAAATATTTATAAGTGAATTTATAAGTCGAATAAATTTTTATTTGAATTATTGGATTTAATTGGATTATTAAATCGATAATTTAATACGTTAAATTATGGAAATAATTGAAATTTGGGTTAAATATGATTGAAAATGATTTGTAAAATTTTATTTTATCATATGGGAGTTAGAACGATATTTTAGAACTTTTAAAATCGAATTAAAAGTTAATTTGTGAAAATTGAATATTTTAATAATTTAATCGACTAGTAAAAATAGTCAATTTTTGAACAGTCTCAGAATTGAACGAAACCAGTTCCATTGGATCTGTAATAGTTAGTTATTATCGGATTTCAAATTTCGTGTCAATCGGAGCTATCGTTTGATCGTGGCAGCTCGAAACGCATCGATTTATTTTTAATTTAAATTTGACGAGTGAAAATAGCCATTTTTCAAAAAGTCTCGGATTTCGACGAAACCAGTTTCATCGGATCCGTAATGTGATATTATTGTAAGGTTTCAAATTTCAAGTCGATTGGATTTACCGTTTGTCCGGTACAAATTAAAACGCCTAGAAAATCGCTTAAATCGGTTTAATTTAAATTGAGCGTTTACAGCCATAACTCACACAGATGTCCGAATTAGCTTCCGAATCCTGTTCCATTGTGTCCGGAACGCGGGGTAAACCCTAGAAACGCTGGTTACGGCGCGTAAATCGGAGTTCGGAATTTCCGGGATGAATAGTGTCGTTCGTTCCCTTATAAATAGCCCCCCCCCATTTAAAAAAAAAAAAAAACCTAAATTTCAAACCCTAGCCGCCAGCCTCCCCCATGAACGGCCGAAAGCTTCCCACCTTCCCTTCCAAATTTCTTCAAATCTACTCACAATCATCAGAAACTTTCAACATGGAAGCGATAGAGCATCACGAGCTCTACGTTCTCAACGGTTATGATCGTAAATGGCGTGACGGATTGGCGGCAAATCGAGCTTGAAGGGTGATAGTTGCGCACGGTTTTCATTGACATGGGGGAGGCCGAGTTTTCTGGCCTTGCAGCCGAAGGTGGAGGGGGGTAAGGCGGTCAGGATGGCACTTGTTGATCGAAGTTTCGATGAGAGATGGTGGCTCGAATTTGGAGCCCTAGTTTCGAGCATGGGTTTTGTGCGTTCGGCTTTGACCTGTAGGGGACGTGAGGGAGAGAAGATGAAATGCACGGTGATGATGGGGGGGGGGCTTGGATCTTGCGGCTGAAATTAATATGGGTTTAAAAATTATAAATTTTGTTGTAATTTGTATATAAATTAATTCGTTAAACTTTAAACCGTGATATCTTTTTCATACGAGGTCGAAAAAATGCGAAACCAGTTGCGTTGGAATCGTATGGACGAACGCTACGCGATGGAGTTGGTTTGGAGTCGTTTGGAGTTAGTGAGAATTTTGGGTAAAATTAAACGCACGTTTAATTTTATTCGAAATAAATCGCTAAAACGGAATTTAAAACCAAGGTGAGAACTTTTCACTCAATCGAATCAGTTTCGATTTTATTTTAGATAGTTAGATTTAAAATATTTGAATGCATGTTTGAATGTTGATTGATATCTATTGATTGTTAAAATAGACATTATGCGCCGTTAGTAAGCGGATGTTATTTATTAAAAACATATACCGCGAATATTTCATAAACAGTGAAATTGGTATTATATATAATAGCAATATATATATATTGGCATATGTATATATTGGAGTTATTGATTTCCCGCATTATTTGTTTAGCGGATGAGACCCTATTACGCCGTTATTAAGCGGATAATATTTAATAAGAACATATACCGCGATAATTTCGTACTGGAGCGAAATTGGTATTGTGCTAATGTTTTTGGATGCAGGAAAACAGGTTGGAGGGATCCAACAGGATTCCTCAACAGTTTTTATTTAATTTCAGATATTTTGATATTTGATTGATTATCATATCGATATATGATATCGTTGTAGTCGTGATTGACTATTTGGTGTGTAGCATCATTGGACCCAGATTTTGGGATTTTAAAATGATTTTAAAGTGATTTTAGAAAGTATACGTTTTATAAAATAATTTTGGAATTGATCCATTTTAAATAAATAAACGTTATAATTTTTAATGTTATAAAAATTATGATTTTTGAGAAATATAGTTAAAAACTGATTTTTGAGAATATGATGCTAATGATTTTATAAAATAGTTAAATCGGAATTTTAGAATTTATTGTGAAAAGTTTAAATATAGGATTTATAAAATTTAATTATTTTATGAATCAAAATGGTGAAATAATAAAGGAGATTAAAGACGTTTTAAAATATTAATATGAATTGATTTATATAAGAGATTTATAAATGGATATTTATAAATTGAGATATTGAAATTATAAAACGAGTTTTTATAAGTGTTTGAATGAAGTGAAAATGAATTTCATTAAAGAATGAAATTTATAGAATTATAAACGGTGAAGTTATAAATGAAATTTATAAATAGTAAGAATTATAAATTTGTGAAGTTATTTGAAGAATAGATTTGGTTAAATAAATGAATCTTATAAGTTATAAGATTTATGGTTTAGAAATTCTTTAGAGGAACGATTTTGTAAAATAATCGTTTTTATAAGTATTTAACTTATAATATGAACTTTTAGTTTATAATTGAGTTATAAACTGGAATAGGTTAATAAAAGAATTTATAAAAAGGAAGTTTTTATAAACAAATAGAAATGGAATTTATAAACGTTGTTTTATAAATTCGCAAATGACTTATTTTGACAAGAAAATTTGTTGAAACCTATAAATGGAGTTATATTCACATTTTTGAATAGTGAATAATCCTTTAAATTAAAATGAATAAAAGGATGAAATTGTTAATGAAGTATATTCACGTTTTTGAATGTGAATGTTTTAAATAGAATTAAAACGATCTAACAATGTTTTAAATGTGTTGAGATTCGAAACCATAGATTTCAACATTTATTGTTGAAATAGACGTTTTCGAGAAATAGAAGGAAATAATAGACTATAACACTGTTGTTATAGTAAATGATTTCCGAAAGGAAATGTTTTGTATAGTATTGGGATTTATATATCTATTTTAAATTCGAATCCCTATACTAGTGATTTTGGGTTGTCGTAACGATGTTTTACGTAACATTCGTTTTGGCCCAAATAATTATGTTTGAGAGAATGATTTCCTTAAAGAATGAAATATATACTTAATCTCGATTTAAGTATATCGAATATTTTCCAAGTGTTGAAAAATAAATAAAATTTGTGAATTACTTATTAAATAAGTATGGAATTGTTTTCCAATATGAAGTGATATTTAGAATTTATCTTTTTGAAGATAAATTGAAAATGAATATTATAAATCAAATTGAAGTCGTATATTCATTAATACTTTAGATTATAAATTCACTAAGGAATTTATAAAAGAAAGTGGGATTGGTTTAGAAAAATAAATATTGATTTATTTTTGAAGTATTTAAATTATATATCTAGTGAAGATATTTTTGGAAAATAAATAATTTGGAAAATTATTTGGAAACTGGTGATGTGTGCATATCCAGTGATAGTTCAATAGCCGACTATCAATATTTCCCATTGAATGGGTACTTGATGTGATTTGTTTGAATTTGAATGCCACACTTATTTTTGAATAAGCGCTCACTATTCGGGTTAACCGGGAAAGGACCATGGGGTCGTATAACCCATTTCGAATATGTGATACGTCGTTATGAATTGCATTGAAGATCGGTGTTGAAGACCCGGTATTTGCGAGAGCGATAGGATGACCTGTCGATTGTCTCTGCACTGAGTTGCAGCGGTATAGAGACTCCCTAAGTGATGGGAAATGCGATCAGGATTGTGAATATCCGGATTGCAAGGACTTCTTTGTAAGTGCCTTCGGTTTTGTTCGATCCCGGAACAGACTTGTATGGATTGTGTGTCTGACATTACAAGTTGAGATATAAAGCCGATTTCTTTCAAATATATTTCTGTTGGTGGCGGAGAATTTATTCTTTTAGCTTAACACCCTTCTCTGAGACGTACGAGCTCAGAGGTTATATAGTTGAAGTTATCAGCGATATATTCCCAATTTGGTAATGTGACATGCTGAGTGTTGCTGAAATGATCATTGTGTTGATTATTGTGATAGGATCGTTTATTTGATCGTCTATCTTAGTGATCATTGTGTTGATCATTTGTTGACCCAAAGCATGGCTTTTGTATAAAGTATGTTTTTGTGGACGTGACTTCGTCGAACCTCACACCCCGGAAATGGTCAAAACAGGAAAGATGCGGCAAGGTTATGAGGGGTAGCACCCTTTAGGGTATGTACATTTCCTTCTGGATAGAGGTGGTATCATGGTATGGAGCCCAGATATTTAACCTATGTGGTTACTACGAATTTATTACTTTGTGGTTGTTGGTTTTCGGAATCCCGTGAGAAAGGTCGTTTACGATCGGGGAATGGCGTGCTCGTGTCAGTAGTTACCCAGTTAGGGGTAACCCGGCCTTGTGTTGGCAGAGTTCCGGTTTGGTTCTCGGGGATGTCTTTCCAGAGGCATTCTCATGTGGCAATGGGAAGTTCCTTGGCCTGACCATTTGTTGGAAATCCAAAGAAACAAAACGAAACTTGTACGGTTTTAGTTGTATAACCTGCTATGGAATGTGGCGGTAACCTGCTATTGAACATAGTTAGCTATAGTAGGCATACGATAATGGTCGTATGTTGGCTAAGATTTATATTCTACTTTTGAAATGAATTTTCCCTACACTATGCACTAGTAATAATATCAAATGTTATTTTAAATGCGTATCAAGCATCTTTGGCTATCATAAGGAGAAATCTCCTCCGATTCTGCGTTTGCATTGTGTGTGTGTGCGGGAGGCCTTATGGTAGTCTCATTTTTAAAAGCATTGCGAATTGAAATAAAAATATCTCTCTATTTTGATTTTAAAGTTAAATAAACTGTTTTGAGTTCTCACACCAGTCACATGACTGACTTGGAGTTTATTGTTTTCCTTCCTAAACTCTGGGTGCCCACCAATTTTCACACGGGCAGTCAAGAGTTAGGTTTATCAGGATATTCTGGATATTCAGGAGTTGCTGGAGGCAAGCTGGATGGCATGGCGTATTACTTATATAGTATTTCTTTTTCCGCTGCACTGTTTGTTGTTGTATGATGTTGTACACTCTGATGATATGATGTAATGAAATGTATAAAATGTAATAACTGATATAGTTCTTTGTTTAAAGATTATTCATTTATTATTATATGTTGTTCCGCTGCGAATTGTGAGATTCTGACGTTGTTCTGTTGTTTGTTTTCTGTTCCGTCCTATTTTCTTCTGTTTTTCTTTTTCCTCTATTCTCTTTTCTTTCTATTTTAAAAAAAAATTTCTACCTTCTTATCTCTTCTTCTTTCTTCTTTTCTTTTTCTTAAAACCCCTAAGGGTTCGTATTTTCGTTCATCTTGAATTAATCAATGGAGATTAGTGTCTATTCAAGAGTACGGATTTACGGGTCTTTACATCTGGTATCAGAGCTTATGGTTAAGCGACAACCATGGTTCTGTTGGGTATAATTCATTAGAGATAGAGTCAGTAGTGCTCTAGAATGAATTTGAGTGTAATAATAGCTATGAGAGCGTATTTGTTAGTGAATATAAAATTGTTTTATATTGTGATGATTGGTTTATTGAGTGGCATATGAACCTTCGTCAGCACGGTATGTACAACTATGCCGAAGGGGTTTCTAAACACTTGAATAGAACAATTCGGCACGATATTGTTTTAAAATTGGGTAAATGAAATAATTTTACTTGAGTATATTTTGTATATAAAAAAATAATTTTTCAGAATTATTAAAGTGTATATAAGTAGATTGTTTAGTTGTTTGAATAATCTAAATAAAGGAATTGTATAAGCAAAAAGAATTATAAGAGTTAAATTATAATTAAAGTGATTTACAATTGTGAGATAAACTTATATATAAGAAGTGAAACTATATGAATATGAGTAGTAAATAAAAATGAATTTAAAGTTAAATGGAAAATTTACTTTAAAATTGAAATCTGAATTTATTTACAAGTGGGAATTAAGTTAAGTAAAACAAAGTGATGTTTGTAAATGGAATATAACTTAAGTGTTATTGAATGAAATTGATATTAGTATCAAAGTAAAATATTAAAGTTAAGTGATGAATATGAACTTGAGTTATATAAATGAAATTCAACTTTGAAATTGAATTGAATTAATGGATTAAATGTTAATCAATTAAATGTAAATAATTGATATGGAATAATTAATGTAAGTGTTAATTCATTAAAATCTAATGTTACTGAAAGTTGAAAGTTTGAATGAAAATCATTTAATTAAACCAATTGATAAGCAAAGGAATTTGGTTGTAATTAATATACATTGGTTGTTATATGATTGTTAGTTGATTGTATATAATTCATTAAGTATTAATGAAATTTAAAGAAAGTAATTGAATTCAAATTAGAAGTAAATAAATTTAAATAGAATTGAATTTAAATTGGAAGTGAACCAACTTGAATATGAATTAGTGAATATAAACTAATTGAAAATGAATGCTAGTAAATCCAATGTAAATGAATCTAATGTGATTAAATTGAAAACCAATTCATTTAATATTAATGAGAATATGAATGAATATTTATTATTTGGATGTTAGTTGGTTGATGGTTGAATATATATTGCATTTGTTGCTTTTGTTTCAGTTGCTATATGATGTATATTGATAATATTGTCTATATGCATGTTCTCATGTTGTTTGTTGAGTGATTAGTAGGTGCGGATCGCGTTTGCTTCGCATTTGGAGCTCGCTTTCGCGCTATATTAGCCGTATATGCTCGCTAATAAAATATAAGGTACATATCTCGGATTACATACCGTACTTTTATACTTTTTTCCCTGCGGGATGCCTCATTACTTGATGAGATGTATATTTGTGATATATATACTGTCATTTTTTTTTCGGATCGAGCCGCGCAAAGGAGACTATGGCGAATTTTTCCGAAAATTTAAGGCGTTAGAAAAAATTTGAGAAAATTGGGAAAATTTTGAAAACTTTAACTTTGTTTCGGAATTGAAAGTTAAACAATAGTAGTTGTTTTTGGAAAAGATAACTAAGTATGATTTGAAAACTTAGTAAAGGATTTGTAAGAAGTTTAATTATAAATTTTGGGAAAATTAATAGATTCTGTAATTTTTCTTACTAGTAATTTCGAGGACGAAATTCTTTTAAGTGGGGAAGATTGTAACGACCCAGAATTTTTATTAATTAAAATTTGAATATTTAATTAATTTTAAATATTTATAAGTGAATTTATAAGTCGAATAAATTTTTATTTGAATTATTGGATTTAATTGGATTATTAAATCGATAATTTAATACGTTAAATTATGGAAATAATTGAAATTTGGGTTAAATATGATTGAAAATGATTTGTAAAATTTTATTTTATCATATGGGAGTTAGAACGATATTTTAGAACTTTTAAAATCGAATTAAAAGTTAATTTGTGAAAATTGAATATTTTAATAATTTAATCGACTAGTAAAAATAGTCAATTTTTGAACAGTCTCAGAATTGAACGAAACCAGTTCCATTGGATCTGTAATAGTTAGTTATTATCGGATTTCAAATTTCGTGTCAATCGGAGCTATCGTTTGATCGTGGCAGCTCGAAACGCATCGATTTATTTTTAATTTAAATTTGACGAGTGAAAATAGCCATTTTTCAAAAAGTCTCGGATTTCGACGAAACCAGTTTCATCGGATCCGTAATGTGATATTATTGTAAGGTTTCAAATTTCAAGTCGATTGGATTTACCGTTTGTCCGGTACAAATTAAAACGCCTAGAAAATCGCTTAAATCGGTTTAATTTAAATTGAGCGTTTACAGCCATAACTCACACAGATGTCCGAATTAGCTTCCGAATCCTGTTCCATTGTGTCCGGAACGCGGGGTAAACCCTAGAAACGCTGGTTACGGCGCGTAAATCGGAGTTCGGAATTTCTGGGATGAATAGTGTCGTTCGTTCTCTTATAAATAGCCCCCCCCCATTTAAAAAAAAAAAAAACCTAAATTTCAAACCCTAGCCGCCAGCCTCCCCCATGAACGGCCGAAAGCTTCCCACCTTCCCTTCCAAATTTCTTCAAATCTACTCACAATCATCAGAAACTTTCAACATGGAAGCGATAGAGCATCACGAGCTCTACGTTCTCAACGGTTATGATCGTAAATGGCGTGACGGATTGGCGGCAAATCGAGCTTGAAGGGTGATAGTTGCGCACGGTTTTCATTGACATGGGGGAGGCCGAGTTTTTTGGCCTTGCAGCCGAAGGTGGAGGGGGGTAAGGCGGTCAGGATGGCACTTGTTGATCGAAGTTTCGATGAGAGATGGTGGCTCGAATTTGGAGCCCTAGTTTCGAGCATGGGTTTTGTGCGTTCGGCTTTGACCTGTAGGGGACGTGAGGGAGAGAAGATGAAATGCACGGTGATGATGGGGGGGGGCTTGGATCTTGCGGCTGAAATTAATATGGGTTTAAAAATTATAAATTTTGTTGTAATTTGTATATAAATTAATTCGTTAAACTTTAAACCGTGATATCTTTTTCATACGAGGTCGAAAAAATGCGAAACCAGTTGCGTTGGAATCGTATGGACGAGCACTACGCGATGGAGTTGGTTTGGAGTCGTTTGGAGTTAGTGAGAATTTTGGGTAAAATTAAACGCACGTTTAATTTTATTCGAAATAAATCGCTAAAACGGAATTTAAAACCAAGGTGAGAACTTCTCACTCAATCGAATCAGTTTCGATTTTATTTTAGATAGTTAGATTTAAAATATTTGAATTCATGTTTGAATGTTGATTGATATCTATTGATTGTTAAAATAGACATTATGCGCCGTTAGTAAGCGGATGTTATTTATTAAAAACATATACCGCGAATATTTCATAAACAGTGAAATTGGTATTATATATAATAGCAATATATATATATTGGCATATGTATATATTGGAGTTATTGATTTCCCGCATTATTTGTTTAGCGGATGAGACCCTATTACGCCGTTATTAAGCGGATAATATTTAATAAGAACATATACCGCGATAATTTCGTACTGGAGAGAAATTGGTATTGTGCTAATGTTTTTGGATGCAGGAAAACAGGTTGGAGGGATCCAACAGGATTCCTCAACAGTTTTTATTTAATTTCAGATATTTTGATATTTGATTGATTATCATATCGATATATGATATCGTTGTAGTCGTGATTGACTATTTGGTGTGTAGCATCATTGGACCCAGATTTTGGGATTTTAAAATGATTTTAAAGTGATTTTAGAAAGTATACGGTTTATAAAATAATTTTCGAATTGATCCATTTTAAATAAATAAACGTTATAATTTTCAATGTTATAAAAATTATGATTTTTGAGAAATATAGTTAAAAACTGATTTTTGAGAATATGATGCTAATGATTTTATAAAATAGTTAAATCGGAATTTTAGAATTTATTGTGAAAAGTTTAAATATAGGATTTATAAAATTTAATTATTTTATGAATCAAAATGGTGAAATAATAAAGGAGATTAAGGACGTTTTAAAATATTAATATGAATTGATTTATATAAGAGATTTATAAATGGATATTTATAAATTGAGATATTGAAATTATAAAACGAGTTTTTATAAGTGTTTGAATGAAGTGAAAATGAATTTCATTAAAGAATGAAATTTATAGAATTATAAACGGTGAAGTTATAAATGAAATTTATAAATAGTAAGAATTATAAATTTGTGAAGTCATTTGAAGAATAGATTTGGTTAAATAAATGAATCTTATAAGTTATAAGATTTATGGTTTAGAAAGTCTTTAGAGGAACGATTTTGTAAAATAATCGTTTTTATAAGTATTTAACTTATAATATGAACTTTTAGTTTATAATTGAGTTATAAACTGGAATAGGTTAATAAAAGAATTTATAAAAAGGAAGTTTTTATAAACAAATAGAAATGGAATTTATAAACGTTGTTTTATAAATTCGCAAATGACTTATTTTGACAAGAAAATTTGTTGAAACCTATAAATGGAGTTATATTCACATTTTTGAATAGTGAATAATCCTTTAAATTAAAATGAATAAAAGGATGAAATTGTTAATGAAGTATATTCACGTTTTTGAATGTGAATGTTTTAAATAGAATTAAAACGATCTAACGATGTTTTAAATGTGTTGAGATTCGAAACCATAGATTTCAACATTTATTGTTGAAATAGACGTTTTCGAGAAATAGAAGGAAATAATAGACTATAACACTGTTGTTATAGTAAATGATTTCCGAAAGGAAATGTTTTGTATAGTATTGGGATTTATATATCTATTTTAAATTCGAATCCCTATACTAGTGATTTTGGGTTGTCGTAACGATGTTTTACGTAACATTCGTTTTGGCCCAAATAATTATGTTTGAGAGAATGATTTCCTTAAAGAATGAAATATATACTTAATCTCGATTTAAGTATATCGAATATTTTCCAAGTGTTGAAAAATAAATAAAATTTGTGAATTACTTATTAAATAAGTATGGAATTGTTTTCCAATATGAAGTGATATTTAGAATTTATCTTTTTGAAGATAAATTGAAAATGAATATTATAAATCGAATTGAAGTCGTATATTCATTAATACTTTAGATTATAAATTCACTAAGGAATTTATAAAAGAAAGTGGGATTGGTTTAGAAAAATAAATATTGATTTATTTTTGAAGTATTGAAATTATATATCTAGTGAAGATATTTTTGGAAAATAAATAATTTGGAAAATTATTTGGAAACTGGTGATGTGTGCATATCCAGTGATAGTTCAATAGCCGACTATCAATATTTCCCTTTGAATGGGTACTTGATGTGATTTGTTTGAATTTGAATGCCACACTTATTTTTGAATAAGCGCTCACTATTCGGGTTAACCGGAAAAGGACCATGGGGTCGTATAACCCATTCCGAATATGTGATACGTCGTTATGAATTGCATTGAAGATCGGTGTTGAAGACCCGGTATTTGCGAGAGCGATAGGATGACCTGTCGATTGTCTCTGCACTGAGTTGCAGCGGTATAGAGACTCCCTAAGTGATGGGAAATCCGATCAAGATTGTGAATATCCGGATTGCAAGGACTTCTTTGTAAGTGCCTTCGGTTTTGTTCGATCCCGGAATTGACTTGTATGGATTGTGTGTCTGACATTACAAGTTGAGATATAAAGCCGATTTATTTCAAATATATTTCTGTTGGTGGTGGAGAATTTATTCTTTTAGCTTAACACCCTTCTCTGAGACGTACGAGCTCAGAGGTTATATAGTTGAAGTTATCAGCGATATATTCCCAATTTGGTAATGTGACATGCTGAGTGTTGCTGAAATGATCATTGTGTTGATTATTGTGATAGGATCGTTTATTTGATCGTCTATCTTAGTGATCATTGTGTTGATCATTTGTTGACCCAAAGCATGGCTTTTGTATAAAGTATGTTTTTGTGGACGTGACTTCGTCGAACCTCACACCCCGGAAATGGTCAAAACAGGAAAGATGCGGCAAGGTTATGAGGGGTAGCACCCTTTAGGGTATGTACATTTCTTTCTGGATAGAGGTGGTATCATGGTATGGAGCCCAGATATTTAACCTATGTGGTTACTACGAATTTATTACTTTGTGGTTGTTGGTTTTCGGGATCCCGTGAGAAAGGTCGTTTACGATCGAGGAATGGGGTGCTCGTGTCTGTAGTTACCCAGTTAGGGGTAACCCAGCCTTGTGTTGGCAGAGTTCCGGTTTGGTTCTCGGGGATGTCTTTCCAGAGGCATTCTCATGTGGCAATGGGAAGTTCCTTGGCCTGACCATTTGTTGGAAATCCAAAGAAACAATACGAAACTTGTACGGTTTTAGTTGTATAACCTGCTATGGAATGTGGCGGTAACCTGCTATTGAACATAGTTAGCTATAGTAGGCATACGATAATGGTCGTATGTTGGCTAAGATTTATATTCTACTTTCGAAATGAATTTTCCCTACACTATGCACTAGTAATAATATCAAATGTTATTTTAAATGCGTATCAAGCATCTTTGGCTATCATAAGGAGAAATCTCCTCCGATTCTGCGTTTGCATTGTGTGTGTGTGCGGGAGGCCTTATGGTAGTCTCATTTTTAAAAGCATTGCGAATTGAAATAAAAATATCTCTCTATTTTGATTTTAAAGTTAAATAAACTGTTTTGAGTTCTCACACCAGTCACATGACTGACTTGGAGTTTATTGTTTTCCTTCCTAAACTCTGGGTGCCCACCAATTTTCACACGGGCAGTCAAGAGTTAGGTTTATCAGGATATTCTGGATATTCAGGAGTTGCTGGAGGCAAGCTGGATGGCATGGCGTATTACTTATATAGTATTTCTTTTTCCGTTGCACTGTTTGTTGTTGTATGATGTTGTACACTCTGATGATATGATGTAATGAAATGTATAAAATGTAATAACTGATATAGTTCTTTGTTTAAAGATTATTCATTTATTATTATATGTTGTTCCGCTGCGAATTGTGAGATTCTGACGTTGTTCTGTTGTTTGTTTTCTGTTCCGTCCTATTTTCTTCTGTTTTTCTTTTTCCTCTATTCTCTTTTCTTTCTATTTTAAAAAAAAATTTCTACCTTCTTATCTCTTCTTCTTTCTTCTTTTCTTTTTCTTAAAACCCCTAAGGGTTCGTATTTTCGTTCATCTTGAATTAATCAATGGAGATTAGTGTTTATTCAAGGAGTACGGATTTACGGGTCTTTACATGTAATAACTGATATAGTTCTTTGTTTAAAGATTATTCATTTATTATTATATGTTGTTCCGCTGCGATTGTGAGATTCTGATATTGTTCTGTTGTTTTCTTTCTGTTCCGTTCTATTTTCTATTTTATTTTCTCTCTTCTTCTCTCTTTCTCTCTCTTTTTCTTCTTCTTAAACATTGATAATTCGTATTTCTGTTCATCTTGAATTAATCAATGGAGATTAGTGTATATTCAAGGAGTACGGATTTGCGGGTCTTCACTATCAGAGCATATGGTTAAGCGACAACCATGGTTCTGTTGGGTATTACTCATTAGAGATAGAGTCAGAAGTACTCTAGAATGAGTTGAGTGTAATAATAGCTATGAGTGCGTATTTGTTAGTGAATATAAAAATTGTTTTATATTGTGATGATTGGTTTGTTGAGTGGTATATGAACCTTCGTCGGCGCAGCCTCGAAACTGAATCGAAGGGGTTTCTAAACACTTGAATAGAACAATTCGACACAGTATTGTTTTAAATTGGGTAAATGAAATAATTTTACCTTGAGTATATTTTATATATGAAGAAATAATTTTTCAGAATTATTAAAGGATATATAAGTAGATTGTTTGATTGTTTAGTTGTTTGAATAATCTAAATTGAAGAATAATTGTATAAGTATAATGAATTATAAGAATTGAATTATAATTAAAGTGATTTGCAATTGTGAAATAAACTTATATATAAGAAGTGAAACTATATGAATATATTTATAAACATGTGTTGTAAATAAAAAATGAATTTAAAGTTAAAATGGAAGTTTACTTTAGAAATGGAAGTATAACTTAAGAGTTGTTGAATGAAGTTGATATTGGTATCAAAGTAAATTAGTAAAGTTAAGTGATAGATATGAACTTGAGTTATATAAATGAAATTCAACTTTTGTAATTGAATTGAATGAATGGATTGAATGTAAATCAATTGAATGTAAATTAAGTTGATATGGAATAATGAATGTAGGTGTAATTCATTAAAATCTAATGTTATTGGAAGTTGAATAGTTGAATGAAAATCAATTTAATTAAACCAATTGAAAGTGATGGTGTTAAACCAAATTGAAGGAATATAAGTAAAGGAATTTGGTTGTAATAGATATACATTGGTTGTTATATGGTTTTTAGTTGATTGTATATAATTCATTAAGTATTAATGAAATTGGAAGCTAAAATAATTGAAATCCAATTGGAAATTAAGTGAATTTTAAATAGAATTAATTTTTGATTTGGAAGTGAACCAACTTGAATATGAATTAGTGAATATAAACTAATTGAAAATGAATGTTAGTAAAAACATCCACTGTAAAGAATCAAATGTGATTAAATTGAAAACCTATTTCATTGAATATTAATGAGAATATGAATGAATATTTATTGGTTATGGATGTTAGTTGGATGATAGTTGGTTGATGTTTGCATTTGTTGCTTTTATTGCATTTGCTATGTTGACATATATAGTTATTATGTTGCTATATGTTGTATATCGATACTATTGTCTATACACATGTTCTCATGTTGTTTGTTGAGTGTTTAGTACGTGCGGATCGCGTTTGCTTCGCGTTTGCTTCGCATTTGGAGCTCGCTTTCGCGCTATATTAGCCGTATATGCTCGCTAATAAAATATAAGGTACATATCTCGGATTACATACCGTACTTTTATACTTTTTTCCCTGCGGGATGCCTCATTACTTGATGAGATGTATATTTGTGATATATATACTGTCATTTTTTTTTCGAATCGAGCCGCGCAAAGGAGACTATGGCGAATTTTTTCGGAAATTTAAGGCGTTAGAAAAAATTTGAGAAAATTGGAAAACTTTGAAGACTATAACTTTGATTTTGGAATTGAAAATTAAACGATAGTAGTTGTTTTTGAAAAGATAACTAAGTATGATTTGAAAACTTAGTAAAGTTTTTGTAAGAAATTTAAACTATGAAATTTTGGGAAAGTTAATAAATTCTGTAACTTTTCTTACTTAGTAATTTCGAGGACGAAATTCTTTTAAGGGGGGAAGATTGTAACGACCCAGGATTTTTAGTAATTAAAATTTGAATATTTAATTAATTTTAAATATTAATAAGTGAAATTTATAAGTCGAATAAATTTTATTTCGAATAATTGGATTTAATTGAATAATTAAATCGATAATTTAATATGTGAAATTATGGAAATAATTGAAAATTGAGTTAAATATGATTGAAAATGATTTGTAAAATTTTATTTTATCATATTGAAGTTAGAATGATATTTTAAAACTTTTAAAATCGAATTTAAAGTTTATTTGTGAAAATTGAATATTTTAATATTTAAATCGACTAGTGAAAATAGTCAATTTTTGAACAGTCTCAGAATTGAACGAGACCAGTTCCATTGGATCCGTAATAGTTAGTTATTACCGGATTTCAATTTTCGTGTCAATCGGCGTTATCGTTTGATCGTGGCAGCTCGAAACGCATTGAATTGTTTTTAATATTAATTTGACGAGTTAAAATAGCCATTTTTCAAAAAGTCTCGGATTTTGATGAAACCAGTTTCATCGGATCCGTAATGTGATATTATTGTAAGGTTTCAAATTTCGTGTCAATCGGATTTACCGTTTGTCCGGTACAAATTAAAACGCCTAGAAAATCGTTTAAATCGGTTTAATTCAAATTGAACGTTTATTGCCATAACTCGCACGGATGTCCGAATTAGCTTCCGAAACCTGTTCCATTGTGTCCGGAACGCGGGGTAAACCCTAGAAACGCTGGTTATGGCGCGTAAATCGGAGTTCGGAAAACCCGGATGAATAGTGTTCGAAATTTCCTATAAATAGACCCTTACACCTTCATAAATTAAAAAAAAAAAAAAGGCAAAACCCTAAACCTAATTCTGTAGCCGCCACCATCAAAACGAACGGCCAGAAAACACTATCTTTTCTCCTCATTTATCTCTTGATCCACGCATTGATTCAAGAAAGTGTTAACTAGAAGATTGTAGATCTCCTTGAGCTCGACGTGTTCAACGGATATGATCGCGAATGGAGCTGTAATTTATGAGATATTTGGCCGCGTTTCCTGATGTTGCGCACGAATTTCGAGGTGTTGTGGGTGGCCGAGTGTCACATGGTGGCAGGCGTGGGTAGAGGGGAGCTAGAGCTTCCAAGTGAAGGTCGTTGATCGATGTGAAAGTGGTTGTGAAGGTCGCGATTTTAAACCCTAGTTTGAAGTGCTATGGGTTCGGCTACTGGAGTTGAAGCGCGTGAGGGAGATGATGGGGTGGACGGGCCTGATGCAGTGAAATGGTGATCGAACGGCAGTGATTAGTTAGGTTTAAAATTATTAAAATTTATTTTGTAAATTATATAAATTAAATCGTGTAAACTTCATAATACCATATCTTTTTCATACGAGGTCGAAAACGCACGAAACAAGAAGCGTTGGAATCGTATGGACGAGCACTACGCGATGGAGTTGGATTGGAGTCGTTTGGAGTTAGTGAAAATTTCGTGTAAAATTAAACGTCCGTTTAATTTTATTCGAAATAAATCGCTAAAACGGAAAACAAAATCAAGGTGAGAACTTCTCACTCAATCGAATAGTTTCGATTTTAATTTTAAATAGTTATATTTAAAATATTTGAATGCATGTTTGAATGATGATTGTTATCTATTGATTGTTAAAATAGACATTATGCGCCGTTAGTAAGCGGATGTTATTTATTAAAAACATATACCGCGAATATTTCATAAGCAGTGAAATTGGTATTATATATAATAGCAATATATATATATTGGCATATGTATATATTGGAGTTATTGATTTCCCGCATTTGTATAGCGGATGAGACCCTATTGCGCCGTCTATTAGGCGGATAATATTTTAAATCCCATATACCGCGATAATTCCGTACTGGAGCGGAATTGGTATTGTGCTAATGTTTGTGGATGCAGGAAAACAGGTTGGAGGGATCCAACTGGATTCCTCAACAGTTTTTATTTGATTTCAGATATTTTGATATTTGATGGATTATCATATCGATATATGATATCGTTGTTGTCGTGATTGACTATTTGGTGTGTAGCATCATTGGACCAAATTTTGGGATTTTAAAATGATTTATAAAGTGATTTTTGAAAATATACTATATTTTTCGGAATTTATCCATTTTAAATAAATAAACGTATAATTTTTTAATGTTATAAAAATTATGATTTTTGAGAAATATAGTTAAAGGTTGATTTTTGAAAATATGAAGCTAATGATTTTATAAAATAGTTTAATTGGGATTTTTGAAATTATTATAAAGAGTTGAAAATATAGGATTTATAAAATTTAATTATTTTATGAATCAAAATGATGAAATTATAAAGGAGATTAAAGATGTTTTAAAAGAATAATATAAATTGATTTGTATAAAAGGATTTATAAATTGATATTTATAAATGAAAACATTTGAATTATAAAACGAGTTTTTATAAGTGTTAGAATGAATTGTGAATGAATTTCATAAATGAATGAAATTTACAGAATTATAAACGGTGAAGTTATAAATGGAACTTTATGAGCAATAGGTTTATAAAATTTATAAAGTTATTGAAAGAATAGATTTGGATAAATAATTGAATCTTATAAGTTATAAGATTTATAATTATGAAGTTCATAGGAATGATTTTGCAAACAAATAAATTATAAGTATTTCACTTATGATATGAACTTTTGTTTTATAATTGAGTTATAAATTGAATATGTTAATAAAGGAGATGTATAAAAAGGAAGTAGTTATAAAACAAATAGAAATAGGATTTATAAACGTTGTTTTATAAATTCGTAAACGACTTATTTTAATAAGTAAATTGTTGAAACCTATTAATGGAGTTATATTCACATTTTTGACTGTGAATGATCCTTTGAAATAAAATGAATAGAAATGATGAAATTTGTTAACGTAGTATATTCACGTTTTGAATAGTGAATAATATGTTAAAGAAATTGTTTTGAATGTGATGTTTTAAATAGAATTAAAACGATCTAACGATGTTTTAAAATGTGTTGAGATTCGAAACCATAGATTTCAACATTTATTGTTGAAATAGACGTTTTCGAGAAATAGAAGGAAATAGTGGACTATAACACTGTTGTTATAGTAAATGATTTCCGAAAGGAAATGTTTTGTATAGTATTGGGATTTATATATCTATTTTAATTTCGAATCCCTATACTAGTGATTTTGGGTTGTCGTAACGATGTTTTACGCAACATTCGTTTTGGCCCAAATAAATATGTTAAGAGAATGATTTCCTTAAAGAATGAAATATATACTTAATCTCGATTGAAGTATATCGAATATTTTCCAAGTGTTGAAAATAAATGGATTGAGAATTACTTAATAAGTAAGTATGGAAATGTTTTCCAATATAAAGTGAATACTTTGAGAATTTATCTTTTTGAAGATAAATTGAAATGAATAATTGAAATCGTTATTCATAAATATTGTGAAATATAAATTCACTATGGAATTTATGAATGGAAAGGGAAGTTGTTTAAAAATAAATATTGATTTATTTTTTTGAAGTGTGAAAATTATATATCTAGTACAGATATTTTTGGGAAATAAATAATTTGGAAAATTATTTGAAATCTGGTGATGTTGTGCATATCCATTGATAGTTCAATAACCGACTATCAATATTTACCTTTGAAAGGTATTTGTTGTGATTTGCTTGAATTTGAATGCACACTTATTTTTAAATTATTACGCTCGTTATTCGGATTACCCATTCCAAATAGTGATACGACGTAATGGATAGCATTGAAGATCGGTGTTGAAGACCCGGTATTTGCGAGAGCGATAGGATGACCTGTCGATTGACTCTGCACCGAGTTGCTCCGGTATTGAGTTCTCCATATGTGATGGGAAATCCGATCAGGATTGTGAATATCCGGATTGCAAGGACTTCTTTGTAAGTGCCTTCGGTTTTGTTCGAGCCCGGAACAGACTTGTATGGATTGTATGTCTGACGTTACAAATTGAGATATAAAGCAGATTTCTTTCAAATATATTTCTGTTGGTGACGAAGAATTTATTCTTTTAGCTTAACACCCTTAGAGGTTATGTAGTTGAATGTTATCAGCGATGTATTCCCAATTTGGTAATGTGACATGCTGAGTGTTGCTGTAAATGATCATTGTGTTGATTATTTGTGATAGGATCATTTATTTGATCGTCTATCCTGGTGATCATTTCTATGATCATTTGTTGACCCAAAGCATGGGTTTTGTATAAAGTATGTTTTTGTGGACGTGACTTCGTCGAGCCTCACACCCCGGGAATGGTCAAAACAGGAAAGATGCAGCAAGGTTATGAGGGGTAGCGCCCTTTAGGATATGTGCATTTCCTTCTGGAAAAGGGGGGTATCATGGTATGGAGCCCAGATACTTACTCATGTTGAAAACACTTTATGATTGTGTGAATTGATTGCGAGCGCTCGGTTGAAAGGTCCCAAAGGACCGGGGGATGGCATACTCGGTCAGTTGTTACTCAGTTAGGGGTAACCCGGCCTTGTGTTGGTAGATATCCGGTTTGGTTCTCGGGGATGTCCATCCAGAGGCATTCTCATGTGGCAATGGGAAGTTCCTTGGCCTGATCATTCGTTGGAAATCCAATTCCCAATACGAAACCTTGCACGGTATTAGTTGTAGAACCTGCCATTTACTTATGGTGGTCACCACTGTTTAGATGGTAGCTATAGTAGGCATACGATAATGGTCGTATGTTGGCTAAGATTTATATTTTACTTTCGAAAATGAATTTTTCCTACACTATGCACTAGT
Source organism: Allium cepa (assembly GCA_030765085.1). Classification (NCBI taxonomy): domain Eukaryota; kingdom Viridiplantae; phylum Streptophyta; class Magnoliopsida; order Asparagales; family Amaryllidaceae; genus Allium; species Allium cepa. The sequence goes on from CM060939.1 coordinate 227,915,447, forward strand.
AATAATATAAAATGTTTTTTTAAATGCGTATCAAGCATCTTTGACTATCATAAGGAGAAATCTCCTCCGATTCTGCGTTTGCATTGTGTGTGTATGCGGGAGGCCTTATGGTAGTCTCATTTTTAAAAGCATTGAAATTGACTTTAAAAATATTCCTCTATTTTGATTTTTAAGATAAACTGTTTTGAGTTCCCACACCAGTCACATGACTGACTCGGAGTTTATTGTTTCCTTCCTAAACTCTGGGTACCCACAAATTTCCACACGGGCAGTCAAGAGTTAAGGTTTACCAGGATATTATGGTATTCTGGAGTTGCTGGAGGCAAGCTGGATGGCATGGCGTATTACTAGTATATAGTATTTCTTTTTCCGCTGCACTGTTTGTTGTTGTTGTTGTTGTACACTCTGATGATGATGTGATGTAATGAAATGTATAAAATGTAATGACAGATATAGTTCTTTGTTTAAAGGTTATTCATTTATTGTTATATGTTGTTCCGCTGCGATTGTGAGATTCTGATTTTGTTCTATTATTTCTTTCAGTTCCTTTCTATTTTCTTTTCTCTCTATTTTCTATCTTTTTCCCTCCTCTTCTCTCTCTTTTCTTCTTCTTAAACCCTCAGTGTTCGGTTTTCCGGCATCCGACTGATTGGCATTTGATACAGTGGACGTATTGATGTCGATATTTGGGAGTCGAAGAATCGGGTTCTGACACAACGACTCATTCTAGAGAATTACTACCCTATTTTATGTGAATCAGACTCTACAAAGCTAAGATTAACGCTAAACCAAAGCTTTGATACCAAATGTAACGACCTTCTTTTCGGACGGTTTAAATCAATGATAAACCACACACGTCAGACAATAACCATTCAAAGGGGCACATTGTTATGGGGTAAATAAGAAAAAAGAAGAGAAAGAAGTAAAATAAATACAGAATCTCGTAGCGGAATGACAAAATATAATAATCAAGTAACAGTTCATGAAACTGTTTTATAAATGCATTTGATTATTCTTTTACAACACAAAATTAGAGTTACAGAAAACAGGAATAAATAAATAAATGCAGTGGAACAACATGATGCAGTGGAATAAATATAATACATAATAATCGTACAAAATCTTCGTCTTCATCCTCCATAATGTAGTCTTCAATAAACTGAAAAGCTCATACTGACCCGAGCAAATTGAAAAGACAAAACACTCAAGTCAAAACTAAAAGATCCCATGTAAGTTAAATCGACGTCAAATAAATATAAGTCTAACTGCATTGGAGATATTTATGGGGTTTGACGTCTCCTAACCAGTGTCAACGTGAGTGCAAGAACTTAAGAGATGTTCGGGATTTACATCTCCTAAGGATTCGTTAAAACGTCTACTACGTAGTACCATACGTTATTATAATAGTGTCCACAGTAAAGTAAGGTATTAAAATAGTGTTAAGGCGTTACCCATATCCCCCTTAACACATTTTTATATATTCCCATGGTCTATACAGTGCCTTAATTCCTCGTAAAGTAGAAGGCTATAAAGGGCACTCCATAGGTATGGTACAAACCAAACTCGTAGAATGTGCGATAGGGAATGTGAACATGGCATTTGAGAATGCCAGGGTAGCAATATCATTTACAGAAACGAGCTATTGGTAACACATAGCAGCTACTACCGCTCACCTTGGAACACACTCCCAAATTAAAATCAAGGGGTGGCCACGAAACCATCACAAAGTCATAATATGGTACCCAACAAGCTTGTACGATCGGAGAAATGACCTCACTTTGCCCAGGTATAGCTCCTGTTTTAGTCACATCTAAGCTGACTCAAGGAAGTCAGGGTCACGTAAATATCTTATACAGAATCATTCACCAAACCATCCTACTTAATTTCGGAAATCTCCACCACGTACAAAGTTGTTAAAGTGGATTTTGGTATTGGAATAGAGTATGACAATATCTGATCCCGATCTTTTTAACAACCCAACGCTTATTACGCACCAGATGGTACTTTTATAATTCCAAAACCTCTCATAATTTATATCAAAATATCATATTCAATTCAAACCATATCTCTTTCGAAATCATATTCACTTCCAAAACTATATTCACTTTCAAAAATCATATTCACTTTCAAAATCATATCCACTTTTGAATTTATCGATAAGATAGGTTAATTAAATTCTCGTTCCAAAACCATTATATTTACTCAAATATGTCATTTCACAAAAAGGTATCGATTTGAATTTCCAACTTAGATCGTATCACCATCAGGGATTTAAATATAAATACTTCAACTTTACATAGTCTGAAATTTTGAAAAATAGTTTGGATAGTCATAGATGGGTTTAGTAGTTTTAACAATAGTCTAAAATAGATTTAAATAGTTTAAGTAGTAAAAATAGTTTAAATCGATTTAAATTTGATTTAATTAGACCTAAAAATGATTTACATAAATTTAAAAATAGATTAAATGGATGTAAATTATCTTAAATAGATTTTAAAAGATTAAATAAATTTAAAATAGATTATATATATTAAAATTATATTAAATAGTTCTGAAATAGATTAAATAAATTTAATTAGTTTATAATTGGTAAAATAGATTAAATTGGATCAAATAGGTTAACTAAATTCAAAATTTAATGATTAAATACATCCCTATGTCAAAATGGAAGTTAACTAAATTCAAAATTTAAAGATTAAAAATCATTTAATTTAACCAATCTGGTGTCCATATATAATTTTCTACCCCATGGTCAAGTGATACGGATATTTATCATTTCAATCCGCAATTTACAGTTTTATGGTTATATTTCATTCAAACTGTAATTTCGAATTAAATAAAAATCCATAAAATCGCTCGAGTCTATCATTTCAACGTATAATGATTTTTCCCTAATTTATAGATCGTTCGGTTATGTATCATTTCAACCCATAAGGAACTTGCAATGTTATAACATATAAAATTAAAACATTCGATCATCCAATATCAACAATCAAACACACATCACAATCATCATCCAAATCAGCCAATAAACATCAAGTAATAACCGATTATCAATAACAGGCATTAAATTGACAATTAAGTTCAATATTAAATTAAACGCTGATTAAATGCAATAAAAGTCAAATTTAACTTGAATGACAATTTAAACATACCAAACATAAATTAAATTTCAAATCACATCATAAATTTAATTTAACTAACATAAGATAATTTAGAAGTTGTGAGTAGGTTAAATCACTCACTTTTGGATTCAAATCGATTTGAAATGCAAAATATACCCAAATTTGAACAGTCTCAGAATTCGTCCAAACAAGCGTTAAAACTTCCAAAATTTTGATACGATCACAATGGTAGAAACCACGTTCAAAATCGAGCTCGTATGCAAAAGTTATGATTTAATTAATATCGATATAAATTTTATAATTTAATTAACAAAATTTAAAACAAATATAAAATAATAATAACCGTTACCGGCCCAACTTCCTCATTCACGCTCGATCCTTAATCATGCAAACCTAAAACAAAGCCATATCCAAGGCCTCCCGCCGCTGCCACGGCGAGCTGCAGCCAAGCTAACCACTCCCAAAATTAACTAACAAAAGAATTGATCTGAACAACAAATACGACCCGAAAAGCCCGTTTCGCTTCCGAACTAAACTAGGTCATCCCATATATCAAAATAGATGTTTTTGATAATTTTAAACTCAATGGAACAGGTTTCAAGTCCTAATTCCACTCTATGGAGAAGTTAGCTTTAAAATCAGCTTATTTCAAATTGATTTCAATTGAATTTATTTAAGCTAATTCATGCGCGTTTCGAGTCCATACGATCAAATGACAAGTCTAATCGCTATGAAACTTGAAACCTTTCAATAATTCACTGTTAGGGATTCGATGAAACTGGTTTCGTTGAAATCCAAGACAGTGGCCAAAATGGCTATTTTCCCGTTAATTAAATAAATTAATGTTAAATTAATTAATCACTTTTTAATTTAATATTTATAAACTAACCAATTTTCATCCTTTTTGATTACTTAGACATTTACAATAATTTAAATAGGTTTACATAAAGTTTCGGTGTTGGTTATTACACTAATTACGGTGTTCAATTTCAACTGTAATTAAATCCAATTAATTATAATTTAATTCCAATAAATTGGTCCAATTTGGTTTCAGTCTTTTTATTCAATCAATTATTTCTCTATAGAGATAGTTAACATTTGTTTATATCTTATTACACAAATATTCTACAATTATCATCTTTTACCATATTAGTTGCAGTATTCCAATAATATTGAACCTTTGTTGATTTTGACATTAATTATAATTTAAAATCCTACAACTTCATTTATCTTGGCTACATTTTTTTATTATTAAATCAATTTATTGCCTTATGAGTGCAATTGACATTTCTGTACATTTTATTACATTTTCAAATTGTACTTATTATATTGACTCATATTAATGTAACATTCATTTACATTTATTTGTAATTGATTAATTAAATTGGTAACAAATAACAATTGTCACCATTTCTACATTTAATAACATTTATAGGTTGATTATTTACAAAAAAATGTTATAACAACATAAACTATACAAATTTTATCCAATTACAATTTATTACACATCATTTCATTAATTAATCAACATTTAAATTATCAATTACTGTTTAAATCCTATTATAAATTAACATACACATTATTACCACCAATTTACAATATATGTCCAATTATAACTTTTTATTCATTTTAATTAATTAGAATTATATTTAAAGAAGTTATCGATCACCTTAAATTAATACTATTACATTTCATTCCAATTACATTCTTATTCTTAAATCACAAAATTTTATTTCTTCCAACATTAAATCACAAAACCTTATTCGATCAACTATCTTTAATTATTGAAAAAAACTGGTCGTTACACCACCATTGAAACCCATTCCCACTACCGAAAGTCTTGCTCGTTCATTGGCAACCGAGATCTGCATCCTCCAACCAAGTTTCGCCTACTACCGCCACCAGACTAAGACCTCCGATCGCCATCACATTACTCCACCACCACACAAACTACCACGCCTTATCCTCCCTGCCAGACGTTAGTATTAGAACCCAAACCTGCTGTGACACCCACTCCACTTTGCAGCCTTCTCTTCTTATGCTTTACAGTATAATATGTAAATTTGTGTTAATATATTATGGTCAAAGTATGTATTATAGAGTTCTATTTTTGTTCCGTTCTACGATAAAATATATATATAATATGTTTAAGGTATTTAGTTAAATTTATGTTAATATTCTTAAATAGAATTTTTTTAATAACTTTAAAATATATATTATGTTTAAATATTTATTTGAAGATTTTGGAAAATATGCATTTTTATAAATATTGATTTTTAAAATATAATATGAAGATTTTTATTTTAAATATTTGTTTCAAAATTGAATATTGATTTTAAGAAAAAATATAATATATATTTCGTTTCTATTTATCTAGCTATTTTGATTTGTTTTTTCCCATCGATTCTGAGTTATTAGCTTTGTTCGTCGAATTCGTGTTCATCGTGTTGTGCTTTCAAATTTGTAACGGTTCGAAATTTAACCCGTAATAATTAATTTGATTAATTAATTAAATAATAAAATAACTTTGTGAAATTATTAGATCAAGCCACGGAAGTTGCACCATTGTGTCCGTGGTAATTTTCTTCAATTTCCATACATAGAAAGTCAAAAACCGAGCTCATATAACCAAGCTATAAAACAATCAAAATAAGCAAAAAAGGAGAATACACACACACAGAGATATCGACCGGGCGGTTGACCTAGGAAAGGAGGGAATCGACGTGCCTTGCCTATTGGCAAGCGAACGAATGTTCATTCATTCGAACGATTCGATGACGAGTAAACATGTGTTTTGCATAGTTTAAACCAATCTGGTCCCTCCATTTCCGATGGCCCCTGTTCACGTGGTTGCATCCTATTCAATCTCCAAATTCAATGGTCCGAGATCCACTTCTACACCTATAAATAGACCCTTAGACCTAACACTTTCTCTCATTATAGGTTTTCTCCAAGGGTTCACCTTTCTAGGAAGGACCCTAAACGGAATAATTTTTTCAAAGGAGAAAATCATTATAAATTAAATTATTTTACAACTTGGATCCGAGAAGACCAAAGGAAGAGCTTAGGACCGGGGGTTAGTGATTGTAATTATTTTAAGATTTCTTTAAGTAATTTAAAATAATATGGTTTCCAATAGTTGTAGTTTTACTACGATTTTTGGAGTAGCCTTTTCAGTAATTTATTTACAGTTTTTAGAATTATTTTCAGTCTATTTCCTTTCAGCTATTCTTTTAGTAATTTTGGTTTATTTCTGTTAAGCGTAGCTTTTTATCGATTTACAATATTTAAGTATATTTACTATTATTTACATCTTTTTCAACATTTTGGATTTTATGCAAGCATCTATTCTCTGCATCCCCTTTTTTTCTTCGTGTATGGATTAGAATAAATTAAAAGCGAATATGGATTTTATAAGTAAGAATATTAAATGAAGAAAATAAGATGTAAATTATAAAGACAGTAATAAATAATGGAATTAGATTGTAATAAATACTGGAGTTGGACTGTAATTACGCCTAATTATAATTATAATTATAATTATAACTAAATAGAGTAAAAGATGAAAGAAGCTTATTTTCACACTTAGACCTTAGGTTAAGTAATAAGCATGATTATAACGTAGGGTCTAATAAGAAATGGAACAGAATGAGGCTTATTTTGAGACTTAGGATAAATTAATAAGCAAAGATAGTATAGATAAATTGTAAAGGCTTATTTAAAATAATTTTTCTAGGTTAATAAGCAAAGATGAAAGTAGGACTTATACCTAATAGCATTCCCTAAGGCACACTTATGCTAAGAATGGTAGTAATTGGTCAAATAGAAGTCCAAGTCATAGGGCATTTGGATAAGGGGTGCAATTAGATATTGTTTAGATGAAGGGCCAGTACCAATAGCATTTCCCCTATAGATTCTATGGACGCACGGTGATCTCACGTTAGCCTGAATTGGGATAAGGGCACGCTTTTAAATGTTGAGGTAATAAGAAGACCCAATAGGTGGATCAAAAGGTAGCATGGGCATGGTGGCAGTTACGCGTGCGACTTCCATTCAGGTGCTCAATAATAGCTATGAGTTCCAAGCGCTTAGCACAAGTGACTTTCGTAGACATTGTTGTCTTCTGTGTAAAGAGCTATATATGTCGACTGGATCCACAGTAGTCGCTCTGTGTATCTTTCATAGATACCATTGTCCACTGTGTAGAGAGTTATATAGCGGCTGGTCCACGGTAAGGTCTATGGAGTAGCAGGCCATCAAAAAAGGTAGAATTAGGGTCACGTCCTAATTACAGGATTAGGAATTCAGCCTAATTAAAGCAAAAATCAAGGACAAGTGCAAGCAATCAAAGTTAAGCTATTTTATAAATTAAACAATATTTAATTGTACTTATTACCAATTTATTTGTTTCCTATTTCCTTTAGTACCCTTATTTATGCTAGAACTATTGTAGATTCTATGACTTTATCTTGCTTAAAGACTCTAGTGATTACTATCATTCACCAAACTTTTAGTCTGACCCACTCCTCTATTTTCCCCTTTCCCCTTTAGGCAATCAAGGGAGAAGTCAGTAGATTGCTGCAGCTTGGAGTTCTTTTAGAGGAGATTTCTTCTATTTATTTCTTTTATTTCAGCTTTTGTTCTTTCTATGTACTGGCTTATTTTGTGGGATATTATGTACTCTGATTTGGAGATTATGAGTTTTTGTTTCACGAGATATATTGGATTTTTAGACATGTATGTGGTATTTGGTAATTGACTTATTTAAGAAGCAATTATGAAGCTTTGTTTTGGTTAAGTTATTACTTTAAGTTTCTACTGTTTTTATCTATATTTGTCTTGTGAATCTTAGTCTCTGTTTGTTTCAATTATACCTACAATGCACCACGCCTTTTAATGTATCCTTTTGGGTATATTAAGGGGTATGGGGGTGTTTCACTTGGTATCAGAGCCTAATGTTACAGGATTCCAAAAAAATTAAAAAAAAAGCGAAGTATTTTCTTCAAAATAACTTGTTTTAAAGGTATTTTTCAGAAAAGAATTTTTAGGAATGATTTTTAAGTATAATAGATTTTTTATAAAAATCCTCTCATAAGTCCAGTTCAATTTCCCATTTATTCTTTCCTAAACTACATTTTTCTTTTCATAGAATGTTGATGCCCCAAACCTTCCCGAGGGCATTCCAGTCCCAGCCTGATTTCGTAGGTACTTACAAGCCACGACTCCAGAGGTGCACGGGCCTATGCCCAATCCTACACCAGCGGGTGGGAATCCCATCAACATACCTACTGCCATCACTTTCTCTAAGCTTTGTAAAGATTTTGCAAGTTTGGGCTGGGAGACATTTTCTAGAAAGGTGTAAAGGCCCGAAAATCCGTACTCCTTTGAGCTGGCAACATTCCACAATCATCCAGCCAAAGGGGAACAAACTTCCGAATCTTTATGGTTGAAGAAGAAGAAAGAGGTAGAAGGAGAGAGAAAAAGAGAGAAGAAGAAAGAAAAGAACAACAACAGAACAACAGAAAGAACAATATCAGAATCTCACAGTCGCAGCGGAACAACATATAATAGATAAATGAATATTCATTAAACAAAAGAACTGTATATTTTACACATTACATCACATCATATTACATTTCATCATCAGAGTTTACAACAAACAAACAGCGGAAAAGAAATACTATACACCATAGATACAATAAATAATAGACTACGCCATCCTGCTCACCTCCTGAGCTCCATAGCACTCCTAAATCTAGGATGACCTGATAACCAAACTCTAGACTGCCCGTGTGGAAATTGGTGGGCACCCAGTGTTTAGGAAGGGAACAATAAACTCCAGGTCAGTCATGTGACTGGTGTGAGAACTTAAAACAGTTTATTCTTAAAAACAACCAAAGAAATATTTTTCTTTAAGTAAATTCGAAATGCTTTTGGAAAATGAAACTACCATAAGGCTTCCCGCCACACACACAATGAAAACGCAGACTTGGAGGAGATTTCTCCTTATGATAGTCAAAGATGCTTACTACGCAGAAAATCAAATCATTTTTGATATTATTATTAGTGCATAGTATAGAAAACAATTTCGAAAGTAGAATATAAATCTTAGCCAGCATAGGTACCGTTATATTATGCCCGCTATAGCTACCATATTAAATGGCAGGTTCTACAACTAAAACCGTACAAGGCTCGTATTGTTTCTTTGGATTTCCAACAAATGGTCAGGCCAAGGAACTTCCCATTGCCACATGGAAATGCCTCTGGAATGACGTCCCGAGAACCTAACCGGATCTCTGCCAACACAAGGCCGGGTTACCCCTAACTGGGTAACAACTGACACGAATATGTCATTCCTCGATCGTAACCGATCTATATCCGAGGATCCCCGATTTCCAACAACCACAAAGTAATAAATTTGCAGTAACCACATAGGTTAAGTATCTGGGATCCATACCATGATACCACCTCTATCCAGAAGGAATGACATACACTAAAGGGGCGCTACCCCCTAATAACCTTGCCGCATCTTTCCTGTTTTGACCATTCCGGGGTGTGAGGCTCGATGAAGTCTCGTCCACAAATCCACGCTTTACAAAAGCTGCTTTGGGTCAACAAATGATCAAAGAAATGATCATCAAGATAGATGATCAAACAAATGATCCTATCACAAATGATCATTCAACGATCATTTCACAGCAACACTTAGTATATCACACTACCAAATTGGGAGTATATCACTAATGACCTTCAACTATATAACCTCTGAGCTCGTACGTCTCAGAGAAGGGTGTTAAGCTAAGAGAATAAATTCTCCGCCACCAACAGAAATATATTTGAAAGAAATCAGCTTTATATCTCAACTTGTAATGTCAGACATACAATCCATACAAGTCTGTTCCGGGCTCGAACAGAACCGAAGGCACTTACAAAGAAGTCCTTGCAATCCGGATATTCATTAATCACGTCCGGACTTCCCATCACTAAGGGTGATAGAACCTCTGTATCGAAGATCAGCCGATGCAGAGTAACTCGACGGTAATCCTTCTGTTTTCACAATTATCCGGTCTTCAACACCGGTCTTCAAATGCAATTCATAACGACGTATCACATATTCGGAGTGGGTTATACGACCCCATGGTCCTTTCCCGGTTAACCCGAATAGTGAGCGCTTATTTTAAAAATAAGTGTGGCATTCAATTTCGAGCAATCACAACAAATACTCATTCAAGGGTAAATATTGATAGTCGGTTATTTAACTATCAATAAAGATGCGCAACATCACCTGATTCTAAATAATTTCTCAAATTATTTATCTTCCCAAAAAATATCTTTATAAGATATAAAATTTTCCACTTCAAAAATAAACAACGTTTATTTTAAAACAAATTTTCCCTTTCCATTTATAAATTCCATAGTGAATTTATATTTCAAATTATCTACTGATCTACAGTTTTCAATAGATTTCAATTATTCAATTTCAATTTATCTTCAAGAAGATAAATTCTCAAAAACGTCTCGTTTCATATTGGAAAAGCATTTCCATACTTATTTAATAATAAGTAGTTCATAAATCTTATTTATTTTCAAGAATTTGAAAATATTCCATATACTTAAACTATAGTTAAGTATATATTTCATTCTTTAAAGAAATCATTCTTTTATTCACATTTATTTGGGTCAAAACGAATGTTGCGTAAAACATCGTTACAACAACCCAAAATCACTAGTATAGGGATTCGAAATTAAAATAGATATATAAATCCCAATACTATATAAAATATTTTCTTTCGGAAATCATTTACTATAACAACAGTGTTATAGTCCACCATTTCCTTCTTTTCCTCGAAAATGTCTATTTCAACAATGAATGTTGAAATCTACGACTTCCTTTTCTTCTATTTCTCGAAAGCGTCTATTTCAACAATAAATGTTGAAATCTATGTTTTCGATACTTGATGCATTTTAAAACATCTTTAAATCGTTTTAAATTCTATTTAAAACATCCTTTTCCCAAAAGATATCCCTTTTATTTAACGATATATTCACTGTTCAAAAACGTGAATATAACTCCTTTAACAAATTCTATATTAAATTTATCAAATTCCATTTATTTTCGAATTTATAACAATGTTTATAAATTCCATCTCTATTTATAAACTTCAATTTACTAATCTCTTTTATTAAATCCAATTCAATTTATATAACCCAATTATAAACCAAAATCTCTATTATAAGTTGAATACTTGTAATATTATTTTTTTTATCAAATCGTTCCTTTGAACTTCACAAATTTTTAAATCTTATTTCTTATAAGATTTCTTTATATATTTTCTTTCAATTTCAACTTATAAAAATTTCTTTTATTAACTGTTTCTATCAGTATCCATTTAAATGCCCAAAAGCCAGTTTATAAGTTAATTTCCTATAAAACTTTTATTTTCAACATCTATTCATTTGATAACTTTCACAACTTATAAATCTATAAATTTTTATGAAAACCATTTTACACATCAACTTAACACTTAATAAACTCGTTTCATAATTCCAATAGATTTAATTTATAAATATCAATTTATAAAATCTCTCATATAACTATTTATGATAATTATTCAAAACTCAAGTTTAACTATTTTATAAATCTATTTATTTTAAAATTTTCCTTTTGGGTTATATTTTATAGAAGTATTAATTTTTATAACATAAAAGCTTATACGTTTATTTATTTTAAAGTGAATCAATTCAAAAATTAAATAAAACATATACTTTGGAAAAATCACTTTAGAACCCTTTTTAGAATAAAAATCGTTATTTTTAACTTTAAAAATGAATCCGATGATGCAACAGCATCCAACAGTCAATCACGGGAACAACATCATATATCGATATGATAGTCAATAATCATCACAATATTTATAAACAAATAAATATTTGTGAGGAATCCAGTTGGATCCCTCCAACCTGTTTCCCTGCATCCAAAGATGTTAGCACAATACCCATTCCACTTCGAGGTGGAATATCGCGGTATATGGGATTTTATAAAATATTATCCGCTTACTAACGGCGCAATAGGGTCTCATCCGCTATACAATGCGGGAAATCAATCAACTGCAATATATACATATGCCAATATATATATATTGCTATATATAGATATATCCTAAAATATCTAATATCACAATCAAGCAATCAATCAATCAATCAACAAATTTTAAATATAACTATTTAAAATTTAAATAAACCCTTTTTGAGTGAGAAGTTCTCACCTTAGCTATTATTTTGCAATCCATTTCCATCTTGACTCGATTTCCTTGAATTATACCTTGTATAAATATTTACCCAATTTATTAATATTCGAACAGATCGAATAATAAATTTTCATTTGATAATTTTGATTCACCGGTGATTTCATTTTAATAGTTTAAATTAACTGATAGTTTTATTTAAACCAATATTTCTCCTTTAATGAATTTCTTTAAGTGACTAAGAATAATTTAATTTTTTCATAGTTCATTATTTAAAACAAATTTCCGTATTTAAATCACTTCAGCTAGCAAATTAAATTTCTAACAAATTTCCTTTTATAATTTATTTTTCAACTTATCTATATTTATTCTCTCTTTTTTCACAAATATCTTTTCTGTTTTACAACTTGCTGTCACTATGTTAAATACTTCTAAAAATTATTACAATAACATTTTTAAGACCTTGCATAACAATCATCATAAGGTTTTTATTAATATTCGAATAAATCGAACAATTAAATTTCAGAGATTCCATTCTAAATAAATTAAATTAAATTTCAAACCGTTTTCCATTTACAGATTTAAATTAACCAAAGATTTTATTTTTAAAAACAAACTAGCAAATTAAAATACATAAGCGTATTTATTTTATTTTATTTTGAAATCTTATATACATATACTTATAAGAAATAATTTATATAGATCACAATCTAACTTTTCATAACTTTAACACATTTAAAATTTATATATATATTTCCAAACCTGACCTATATATATTTTTATGTTTACCTTTATATAATAAAACATGTTTGGGTATCTATGCGAGTATATATATATATTAACTTAAAACAGAGTTTACAACTTTTGTATTATATATTTTCTTTTCTGTTTATATATATAAATTTCCCTCGCTGTAATTTAAAAATCACTATTATATTTAAATTGAAAAAGAAAATAAATCAAGTATATACCTTCGCTGTAAAGGTGAACCCAGATCGATTCAACAAATTGCGACCACCATCATTCGAGACCATCGCCTCGCCTCACCATTTCGGTCATCGTGACTCCAATGCCCAGCACATCGTCGCCACTGCCTCGAGAACGAGGCCTCCATCGCTTATCCCTGACAACGCCGCCGCCGAGCACCACGCCACCATCTACTGTGAAGCCCTAGCCATGCCGCGAATCCCAATTTCGACACCCTCGCTCCAAACAGAACCCATCCCCACGCGCGGCCGCCCCAAAACCTCAAGACCGAGTGCGCCCTAATCGAAGCTGCCGCACCTCCCAAATCGCGGCTACAGGCGCCTCCCACCCTCTCCTCGCGTTCGCGCGCCGCCGCCATCAACACTGAGTCGATCGAGTTTGATCGCCTCATCTCCACTTCGATAGAGAATAAATCTCGAGCTCGCCATTTTTTTTTATATACGAGATTGATTCGAACAAATGAAGACGCGGCCATTAAAATTTTGAAATTACTGTATAAATTTTTTTTTCTTTTGTTACTGAGACTTCGGCCTTTTTTTTTTCTCGTTTGTTTCGAACTGAGGAATGAGGGAGAGGGGAAGAGGGAACAGACGGGACTTTAAAGAAAAATAACGTGATGGGTTCATGATTTTTCCATGATTCTCGGCGTGTTTAAAGGAGATGCTGTCTTCAATTTTTTTGAAGGTAAATTTTAAATTGAATTTAATTTAATTTTGACGCGTTTAATAACTGTGTGCACACATAACAACTCCGATCGATACGAAATTTGAAATCCGGTAATAATTCAATATTACAGACCCAATGGAACTCGTTTCGTCGAATTCCGAGACTGTGCCTCGGAAGGCTATTTTTAAATTCAATTTAAACGATATAAATTCAAAATTGAACAAAGTAGTTTCAAATTCGATTCTGAAGCTTGTAATATCTTTAGTATTATCAATACGAATTTTACAAGCTGTTGAAAATATTTTTCTTCAGCTTAAAATTGAAGATTCAAAAATTTTATTCAACTTCAATAGATTAAATTTTAGAATTTAATCGCCAATTTATTATGAAAAATTGGAATTCAGTTCAAACCATCATTCAAATATTTAAAATTAATTAAATATTTTCAAATTTAAATTGTTCAAAATTCTGGGTCGTTACAAAAGGAGACTTTTGTGAAGGCAAGAGCATGGCTTAGGGACATACAGAGGATTTTGTATCTTTCGGGATTGGATGCACGGCAGCGAGTTCAACTGGCTGCTTGCCAGCTGAAGGAGGAGACATCTTATTGATGGGAGGTGATCAAGTTGGAGGAAAGGAATATTACTTGGGATGGATTCCAAAAGCGATTCGATAGGAAGTTTCTAATTCAGGCAGAAGAGAGTGTTCAGTTGGAGAGGTTTATCAATTTGAAGCAAGGGAGTTTGTCTGTTAAGGAATACATCAATCAGTACAATGAGCTATCGCGATTTGGTATGGATTTGGTGAACGCACAACATAAGAAAGCTATGAAGTTTACGAAGGGATCGAATCAACCCCATCAGGGATTGTTGTTGAATCATATACCGATAAGAGCTACTTATGAGTCTTTGGTCGAGATGGCGCTTATGTTGGATACGGTCAAGGAGGGAGAGTCTAAAGTGGAGGTTATGTCAGAAGGTCCAAAGAAGAAGTGGTGGGAAAAGAATAAGAAAAAGAAGAAGAAAGGTGATGGTATTCAGAAGCAGATTAAGAAAGGAATAAAGTGCCTTGGTTGTGGAAAGGTTGGATATATGGTTAAGGATTGCTAAGTGTTATCCTTATGGGCAGCCTGGTCATATGAGTAGGAGTTGTCACAGGGAGCGAGTGCACCAGCTGCACAGATTCATACACTAGACACAACACCTTCCAATAGCATTCCAGATAGAGGTAGGGAAGTCATAGTTGAAGGTTTGATTTCTATATATGATTTTCCCATTCGTACTTAATTTGATTCTAGAGCATCACACTCTTTAATCTCTAGCTCTCTAGTAGATTGTTTGCACCTAGACATATCATTAGTAGTAGACCCCATTATT
Source organism: Allium cepa (assembly GCA_030765085.1). Taxonomy (NCBI): domain Eukaryota; kingdom Viridiplantae; phylum Streptophyta; class Magnoliopsida; order Asparagales; family Amaryllidaceae; genus Allium; species Allium cepa. The sequence goes on from CM060939.1 coordinate 227,930,846, forward strand.
GTTTCAAACCCCATAGGAGGATCGACATACTTATGTATGGTTTGTAGAGGTTTGAAAATCTTTATCCTAGGCATAGAGTTTGACTACGAAACTTATATTTTAGGATTCTAGAGGTATAGGATGATCTTAGGGATGGATTGGCTATCCACATACAAAGTTATCTTAGACTATGAGAGGTGGGTCATTAGACTTGAGACTTGCAGTGGTAGGACTCTAGAGGTATCATGTGACCCGCAAGGGTCAGTCATGTTGACCTTTCTCTATTCCCTCGATTCATCGTCATCAAAGTTGCATTCAGTTCCTGTCGTTAGAGATTTCGTAGACGTCTTTGAGGAGGTTAAGGGACTACCCCCTAATCGAGAGATTGACTTCAGGATTTATTTGACTAAGAATGCTAAGCCAATAGCATTACCTATGAGGCATATGGCACCTAGGGAGAGGAAAGAATTAAGAAGCAGATCCGTGAGCTTTTGGAGAAGGGATTCATAAGAAGGAGCATACTGGAGTAGGGAGCGCCAGTCGTCTTCGCCACTAAGGCGGATGGTTAACCCCAACTTTGCATGGACTATAGGGAATTAATTAAGCTCACCAAGAAGAACTGATATCCACTCCTTAGGATTAATGATCTTTTTGACCAATTGGTAGGTTTGGTTTCTCTCAGCTTGATTTAGCCATGGGATCCCATCAGCTTAGAGTCGCTGATGATAGCATAGATAAGACTACCATTATGACACCGGATGGATTCTTCGAGTGCTTGGTTATGCCTAGTGAGCTAACCAATGATCCAGCCTATTTCGTTGATTTGATGAGCCGCGTCTTTAGGGATGTCCTAAATAAGTTTGTGGTGGTATTCGTGGATGATGTCTTGATATTTTTCAAGAATATGGAGGAGCATGTTGTTCATTTGAAAGAAGTTCTTCGCACACTTCGTAGTCATCATTTAAGAGCTAAGTTTTCGAAGTGTCATTTTTGGAGAGAGGAAGTTCGTTTCTTGGGGCACATAGTCTCGAAGGAAGGTTTGGTTGTCGACCCCACCAAGGTTATTGCAGTGCAAGATTAGAAGACCCCTAAGAATATTACCGAGGTTAGGAGATTCCTAGGATTGGTAGGCTACTATAGGAAGTTCATTAGAGACTTTGCCAAGATTTCGACACCACTTACGTGCCTTACTAAGAAGAATAAAGCTTTCATGTGGGACGTGGATAGTGAGAATTCCTTCATGAAGCTTAAGAGAGCCCTTACTAGTGCATTGGTGTTAGTTTCACCGGACGGAGCTATGCCTTTCACAGTACACACTGATGCATGCGAAATGGGTCTAGGAGTGGTGTTGATGCAAGAAGGGAGGGTAGTGTTTTATGGTAGTAGGCAGTTGAGGACGTATGAGAAGAACTATCCTACCCATGATTTGGAGTTGGCTGCCATAGTTTTTGCACTTAAGACTTGGAGGCACTATTTGCTTGGAGAGAGGTTTGGGCTTTTTACCGACCATAATTCTTTGAAGTACCTATTCTCATAGAAGGACTTGAACTTGAGGAAACAGAGTTGGATGGAGTTTTTAGCCTCGTATGATTTTGATATAGCTTATACCCCTAGCAAGGGTAATGTGGTTGTGGATGCATTAAGTAGAAGGAAAGCAACCCTTAGTCCTTTGTTCGTAGAGTGGAGGAACTTGGAGTTTATTTCTACCTTTGATTTTAAGCCCTCTACGGACATTCTCCGGATTGTCAGCAACATTAGAAACTAGGCCTACCATTATGGGTCAAATTGGCTCGAGGCAGCGGGAGGATTTGGAGCTCATGGACATTATGGATAGGATTAGCCGAGGATTGGTCTCGAGACATCTCCAACGCTATTCCATTGATAGTAGAGGATAGCTTTGGAGAGATGGGAGGCTTTATGTTCCATACACTAATAACTTGGTGAGAGCAGTTTTGGAGGAGGCGCATCATTCCCTTGTGACTATTCATCCGGGTGGTGACAAAATGTATTAGGATATGAAGAGAATGTTCTATTGGGGTTGTATGAAGAAGGACATGGCGGAATTCATAGCTAAGCGTCTCGTATGCCAAAGGGTAAAAGCAGAGCAGCATAAACCCAGTGGATTACTTCAACCCTTAGACGTGCCGGAATGGAAATGCGACAACATTTTCATGGATTTCATTGATAGTTTACCCTGTTTTAGGAAAGGAAACACTAGCATTTGGGTGATTATTGATAAATTGACCAAGAGTGCTCACTTCATTCCAGTCAAGAGTAAGCGTACAGCTTTATATTTGGTATCCTTGTATATTCGAGAGATAGTATGTCTACACGGAGTTCCTTCAAGCGTTGTTAGTTTTAGAGATCCCATTTTCACTAGTGATTTTTGGAGAAGCTTACAGGAGGCACTAGGGACGCAACTTAGATTGAGTATGGCCTATCACCCCCAAACTAATGGCCAAATGGAGAGGGTAAATAGGGTGCTTGAGGATTTGCTGCAGATGTGCATTTTGGACTTTGGAGATACTTAGGAGGAGCATCTTCTATTTGTTGAGTTCGTGTACAATAATAATTACCAAACAAATATAGGAATGGCACCATTTGAGGATTTATATGGGAGATCTTGCAAGTCCCTATCATGTTGGGTAGAGTCTACGGAGAAGTTATTACTTGGATCCGATATGGTTAGGAAGACCTCTAAGAAGGTGGATTTGACACAGCAAAGGATGAAGATGGCTCAAGACAGACAGAAACCGTATGCAGAAAAGCGGAGGAGAGACTTAGAGTTTGAGGTTGGAGACTTAGTTTATATTAAAGTATCCTCGCTTAGGAAGGTGGTAAGATTCGAATCAAATGGAAAGTTAGCCCCTAGATTTGTTGGACCATTTCTTATCATAGAGAGAGTTGGGAAGGTGGCTTACCGAGTAAGGCTACCTGATAGGCTCGCAAGAGTGCATGACGTTTTCCATGTTTCGCACTTGCAAAAGTGCTTACATGCTCGGCGGAGGTTATGGAGCCTAGTCAGTTGGAGTAGGTGGATGTAGAAAGGGAAGCTTATGTTCGGCGTATCTCTAAGAAGATTGTTGGAAGAGGCATGAAGCGACTAAGGAATAAGGAGGTTCCACTGGTGATGGTGCAATGGGGAGATGATGTTGCAGACGCCACTTGGAAAGCAGAAGAGAAGATTCGTACTTCCTATCCTCGTCATTTTTATAGTAAGTTTTAGAATTCCATTTCCCATTTTTAGATTTGAATAGGTTCTTTCGTTTATTATCCTTTGGGAGGGTAGAACTTATAATTTAACCTATGGATGGTAGGATTTGATGTAAACATGTTAATAGAACATGTTATGAATGATGTATGCTAGTGGTTGCAAGTGTTTGCTAGTGGAAGCTAATGGATGCATATAGGTACACTAAGCACTATTTTTCCTTAAGGATCGGCCTAACTAGGACACTAGAGCATATGCATATGGATGTGCGCACATTTTTTTTTATTTTCATGGTTGCTGTAAATGGATGTTTATCACTTGATTATTGCATTTGGGTGATGTTTGTAGCATGCGTATAGAACTATCGGTTATCATTAGCAAATTTTTTCATTCAGTTGGATACATGACACGAACATGATTGCATAAAAGGAGGTCAACTGAATCAGTAGACCGCCTAATCTTTTGCATTAGTTAGGAAAATTTACACTACACTAATTGCATAAGTATCATAAATTGCGTTAGAAAAACTTGAGGACAATGGACGAATGGTTGATGATTGAGTAGTTGGTTGTAGAATTGGATGAAAATATTTAGTACATTCTTCTTTCCTTGGAGATTTCAGGGATGAAATCCCTTAAGGAGGGGAGAATGCAACCTGAAATTAAACCTGTAATAATTAATTTGATTAATTAATTAAATGACAAAATAACTTTGTGAAATTATCAGAACCAAGCCACGAAATTTACACCACTATGTTCATGGTAATTTTCTAGTCAATTTCCATATATAAAATGTCAGAAACCGAAATAATATGATCAAGTTATAAAACAATCAAAATAAGCAGAAAAAAGGGAAATATATATATAGGTCGACCGGCCGGTCGACTTGGGCAAGGGGCGGTCGATTGCCCGATGGACCCACCTTGCCTTTGGCAAGCGAACGAATGTTCGTTCGTTCGAACGATTCGGTGATGAGTAAACACGTGTTTTGCATAGTTTAAACCAATCTAGTCCCTCCGTTTCTGCATCTGATAGCCCATGTTCAGCCTATGATGTGATTGCATCCTATTCAATTTCCAAATCCAACAGTTCGAGATCCTTTTCTACACTTATAAATAGACCCCTAAACCAAAACACTTTTTCTTATTCTAGGTTTTCTCTAGTTGGTTCATATTTCTTGGAAGGACCATAAACGGAATAATTTTTCCAAAAGAGAAAAACGTTATAAATTAGATTATTTTATAACTCCAAGTGGATCCAGGAAGACCCAAGGAAGAGCTTAGGAACGGAGGTGAGTGCTTGTGATTATTTTAAGATTTCTTTAAGTAATTTAAAATAAAAAGGTTTCCAATAGTTGTAGTTTTACTATGATTTTGGAATAGTCTTTTCAGCCATTTATTTACAGTTTTTAGAATTATTTTCAGTCTATTTCCTTTTAGCTATTCTTTTCAGTAATTTTGGTTTATTTCTGTTAAGCATAGCTTTTTATTGATTTACAATATTTAAGTTTATTTATTGTTATTTACATATTTTTCGACATTTTGGTTTTAATGCAAGCGTTTATTCTCTTCATCCTCCTTTTTCTTCACGTACGGATTAGAATAAGTTAAACGCATATATGGATAATATAAGTAAGAATGTTGAATGAAGAAAATAAGATGCAAAGACTGTAATAAATAATGGAATTAGACTTTAATAAATAATGGAATTAGACTGTAATAAATAATGGAATTAGACTGTAATAAATAATGGAGTTGGACTGAAATTACGCCTAACTATAACTAGAATTATAACTAAATAGAGTAAAAGATGAAAGACGCTTATTTTCACACTCAGACCTTGGGTTACGATTATAACGTAGGTTATAACAAGAAATGGAACAGAACGAGACTTATTTTAAGACTTGCACAAATTAGTAAGCAAAGATAGCATGGATAAATTGTAAATGCTCATTTAAAATAATTTATCCAAGTTAATAAGCAAAGATGAAAGTAGACCTGTACCAAATAGCATTCCCTAGGGCACTCTTATGTTAAGAATGGTAGTAATTAGTCAAATAGAAGTCCAAATCACGGACGATTTTGATAAGGGGTGCAACTAGATATTGTTTGGATGAAGGGCCAGTACCAACATCGTTTCCCCTATAGATTCTGCGGACATACGATGATCTCACGTTAGGCTGAAGTGGGATGAAGGGCATGCTTATGCTGGATATTGACTTATAAGAAAACCCAATAGTTGGAGAAAAAGGTGGCATGGGCATGGTGGTAGTTATGTGTGTGACTTCCATTCGGGTGCTCAGTAATAGATATGATTTCCAAGCGCTTAGTATGAATGTCTTTCATAGACATCATTGCCTTCTATGTAGGAAGCTATATATGTCGTCCGGATCCACTGTAGTTGCACTGTGTATCTTTCGTAGATACCATTGGCTACTGTGTAGGGAGTTATATAGCGGATGGTCTGTAGTAAGGTCCATGGAGTAGCAGGCCGATCAAAAAGGGTAGAATTAGGGTCGCATCCTAATTACAGGATTACGAATTCAGTTTAATTAAAGCAAAAACCAAGGACAAGTGCAAGCAACCAAAGTTAACCTATCTTATAAGTTAAACAATATTTAATCATACTTATTTCCAATTTATCTCTTTCCTATTCCCTTTATTACCCGTATTTATGCTAGAACTATTGTAGAGTCAATTACTTTATCTGACGTAAAGACTTTGATAATTACTATCATACACCAGACTTTTAGTCTAACCCACTCCTCTATTTTCTCCTTTTCCCCCTTAGACAATCAAGAGAGAAGTCAATAGATTATTGCAGCTTAAAGTTCTCTTGGAGAAGATTTCTTCTTTGTATTTCTTTTATTTCATCTTTTGTTCTTTCTATATACTGGCTTATTTTGTGGGATATTATGTACTCTGGTTTTGAGACTATGAGTTTTTGTTTCATGAGACATATTGGATTTTTAACATATATGTGGTATTTGGTATTTGACTTATTTATGAAGCAATTATGAAGCTTTGTTTTAGTTAAGTTATTACTTTAAGTTTCCACTGTGTTTATCCACATTTATCTTGTGAATCTTAGTTTATGTTAGTTTCAGTTATACCTACAATGCACCATGCCTTTTAATGTATCCTTTTGGTTATATTAAGGGGTGTGGGATGTTTCATAATTGGTATTTGGATTCGTAGCTTATTGTGTGTCTAATTTATCTAGCCTCAAAGGGTGAGCGATCACTCACGACTCACGATAAACATTCTTATGTTTAATAAATTTATATTCACATGAAATGGCAATTGAAATGTGTTGTTAAATTTGAATTATTAGTTATTTAATTGTTGAATATGATATGTTAAGATTTAAAATTGTTTAGTTATGTAAATTGACATATGACACCATAACATGTTGTAATATTCTATATTTAAATTGTTGATGACGATTATATGCATATAATAGACATATTATGTTATTTTATTCTATTGTTCTCACTCTGCAAGTTCTCTGTTAGTTTATAAATTCCCTATGGGTTGAAATGATACATACCTGAACATATTATAGATTAGGGGAAAATCGTTATGGGTTGAAATGATAAACTCAAGCGATTTTATTGATTTTGAATTTTGACATTGCGGTTGAAATGGTATATACCCAAAAAATATTAAACTACTACGGATTGAAATGATATATATCTGTATCACTTGACCAAAAGATAGAAAACAATATACGGACACCGTTGGTCTATTTAAAAATGATTTCTAGATTTTTGCAAAGAGAAATATATGTGTTTTGATTTAAAATATAATATAAAGATTTTATTTTATTATATGTGTAAAATTTAGATTTTTAAAATGATATGTTTTAGAAATTTTAAAATTTTAAGTTAGATTTTAAAATGTAAATTATAGAATTTTACTAATAAGTTTATTATTTTTAAAATATATATAAAAAGATTTAAAATTGATTTAATTTAATAAAATTTAACAATAAGGTTTAATTTAATAAAATTTAATTTGATAAAGAGATAACATATTTAGATATTTATTTAAAATTTAGAATAATATTTAAAAATAGATTTTTATAATAAGTTTAATAAATTTAAGGTTAGGAAGATAAATTAAGTTAATTTGTAATTTAATTTGTTTGAGAATTTAATATAAATAAGAATTGATTTGAAACTTATAAAATTTAAGATTTTAAAGGTATGATTTGATAAAATGATTTAATTAAAAGTGAATAAGTGAATATTTTCGAATTTAAATAAAATTAAAGTTTAATTTTGAAACTTATTAAATTGAGTTATTGTAAATGTTTGAATATTTAAATTTTGAAACCTATTGAATTGGAAGTGGTTTAAATTTGTAGTCAAAACCTGGATTTAAAATTGATATAAATTAAAAATGATTTTAGTGAGAATTTGAATTGAAGCTTTAACCTTTTTGATTGAAATTGTTAAACTGAGACCGATTTAAATTGAATTTTCGGAACTAAAGTTGATTTGAATTGATTTGTGAAATTGGAAGAAACAATTCTAATTTGAAATTATTTTTGGTTTAAAGTTTTTTTAATATATAAACTATTTTTAATATATAAACTACTTTCAATATTCAAACTGTTTATGTTGGAACTATTATGATTTAGATTTAATATATAAACTATTTTTAATCACGATCCTTCCTATAAAAGGTAAGAATGCAATTATGACCCTTCCTCCAGAGGGTAAAAATGATGTATTGATGATTGTTACGGTCAAAAATCCCTTTGCTTTGCCGAAGGCCAAAATATGGTGAAGGGTAATTTACAAAAAAAAACAGTAATGATGAGACCCTTCAAAGGAGTCAAAGGGATGCATCTTCGAAGGAGTCGAAGGGATGCTTCCAAAGAGGTTGGAGAGGGCCAAGATCATACTTCCGCCTCAGTTGAACCTTTCGAAGGCGTCAAAGGGCAAGATTTCACAGCATTCGGAGGAAACCCTTCGAAGCGATTAGTGTCAAAGCAGATAACCCCCTTGAAGGAGTCATGAAAATAGACGACTCCATTTCGACTCCAAGCGATGCTTTCACCACTGTCAGATAAAGGTATTTGAAAGCGTTCTCCTTCCATAAGCGCTTTTTCTCCACCTTTCAAATACCTCAAGCTTCCAAATAGTTGGATGCACACCTTTAGAAGGAGTCGAAAGCCTACTTCCGACATTTATCTAAAGCCTTTACGAGAGCTTGTTGCCACTTCCCGCCTTTCGACTATGATGAAGGCATTGGAACAAAGCATATGGAGCCGGATCAAAGCTTACATCAACCACCTTTCAAATTTTTTGGCACAAGGCCCTTCGAAAGCGTGGAAGCGAAGGGGCTAACCCGAAAGCGGGGTCGATCTGCACCTACAAATAAGACCCTAGGAGTCTGAAATTAGGACCTGAATTTTTCATTCTTGAACTTGTACTCTTGTTCTTAATAGCAAACCCTAAGTTCCAAATCGAATTGGGAATCCCTTAACTTGTAATTAAAGAGTCATTGTATTCATTTAGATTGTCAATGAAATGGATACTTTGCTTATTTAAGCCTTCGAAAGTACAAGTCACTGTTAAATGTCGTACAATTTCAATATTCGTGCATGGCTCATTTGAAATGGTCTCATTCGAGAGGATTCTTTTGGAAGAAATAAACCTAGTTGAAAGCTAGTTTTTCATCCTAATCAAGAGGATATCTTTTTAATTTATTCGAAAGGGGTACCTTCTGCCTTGTTCAAAAGGGGTTTCTTTCGTCTAATTGTAAGGGAAATCTTTCGAAACTACCAAACTTTATTCACCAAAATCAGCCTATTCGAATCGAATCCCATCGAGGATATTGAATCATTCGACACAATTGGGTTACCATCTTAGGACCTATCCGAAAGGACTTTTCGAAGGGGAGGTCTAGTCTTTTAAAATCATTATTTTGAACCTTACAATCTTCCAACTAAGTCAAAAGGCTTTATTTTAGCTGATGTTTAAGTTTCTACAAGACCATTACTTTGCATGATACTTTGGGGTGTTAACCAGATTTTGGCTAACATTTTTGGCACTAGAAGGAGGGCTTGAACCTTCGCCTTCGTGTAATCTACACCTAATTCCATTCCATTCTAAACAAAAATTGGTTTCAACACGCCATGTTCAACAAGGTCATAAGGTATAAACAAGGGTCTTTCAAACCATGCTCAATGGAATCATCTTATGAAGTCAATGAAGACTTGAAACTGTATAAGGAACAAATGTTAAGTTTGGAGGCTTTAAGGATCATAAACAAGAAAAGGTTAAATCTTATAACCCAGACAACTAGAGTATTAGCCCATTGCATATTGGTCCAAGATCCATCTTTTCTTTGGGACGAACGAAAGATAAGGGCAACAACTTGTTTCTTTGAATAAAAAGGACCAGCCAGTCCTACACCAAAGGAACAATATTTGAGGAATGAATAATGGCTGATTATTACACATTTTCCCAAAAATGGAAATGAGTAGCAACTGAATCATTACCCTAAGAAGAAATGCGGCGGATTTTAAAAAGGAGATTGGTTATCGAAGAAGAAACACCCAAATCCAACAACAAGAGAATCAAAAGTCGGTCCATGAAGACAAACTTCAAATCGAGACTTTTAAAGGAATGCAATTTAATTATATCAATTGAAAACATTTATCTACTAACAAAAGAGGAACTCAACTATTGGCCTTCCAAAAAGAAAGGGCCTAAATACGAAAGGAACCAAGAGGACCCTACTGCTATTATCATATGATGAATGGACATCAGACCAGCCATTGCAAAGCTCTTGAAGGAGTTAACTTTTCGGGCGAAGAAAATTCGATAGATTTGTAGGAAATTCATGAATCGGTCTAATCAAATTCATTTGAGTAAGAAATTCTACATGGTTGGGAGTAAAATTCTCCTTAAACTTGGACGTAAAATTAAAAGCCTTTGTCTGCGCTGAGTTGGCCAAGTCAAAGCACCTCCTAGAAGGAGGTAGAGTAAGCCTTTAACCATTTGTCAGAAATGGCCAGATTAAAGCGTCTCAAGCCCTTGACCATGTCACGCTATGGCCAGGTCAAAGCGCACCCTAGAGGGAGGATGGAGTAAGCCCTTGAATGTGCTATGCTATGGCCAGTTCAAGGCACCAACCAGCCTTCAGTCTCACCTATAAGGCCTAGCTGGAGCACCTCCTAGAGGGAGAACGGATAAGACCTTGGGTCCTGCTTACGGATTAGCTAACCAAGCACACCGAATAAGCCTTTAGTCCCACCTAAAAGGCCTGGCTAAAGCGCCCCCTCCCTCAAAAAAGGCCTGGCTAAAGCGCCCCCTAGAGGTGAGGTGGATAATTCCTTAGGTCCTGCTTGTGGATAAGCTAACTAAGCGCATCAAAAAATAATGGACTAATACGTCCAAGCCCGAGAAGCAGCATGCAATAGTTTCAAAAATGTCAATTCCCATAGAAGGGTACATAAAACTTTAACGATAGTGAGCCCAAGAAGCAGCATGCAATATTTTCAAAAATGTCAATGCCCAGAGAAGGGTGCACAAAACTTTAACAATAGTGAAACCTAGGAGCGGCACATACCACAATTGAAGCCCAAAAGTTGGCGCTTACCAAAACAACCAATCAACCAAAGCCTGAAGGGCGGCATAAAGCAAAAAGATATAGACTTCTGGTTTTATATTATTTCCAAATATAGATTTATGAATTCTACTTACAAATATCCAAAGAAGGTTTTCTAATGTTTGATTATTATTAGACGTGGTTTTCAGATCTCTTATTATGTTCAAGAGTTAATTTCCTCCCTTACTAATACCTGAATCTGGGTCTCGGGACTTCTATTATTACCAAATACAGATTTTAATCTTACAATTCTGCACTCTTCTTATTAATACCTGGATCTGGGTATCAGGCCTACTATCAAGAATAATTCCAGAAGGTTCATAAGCTTATGCAAAAGAAAAATGAGCAAATACAAAGTTACAGCTGATACAGATTCAAAAAAGTGGAACAGGCACAAATAAGGGCTACCATCTACGTGATTTTTATCTAAATTACAAAATTATTTAAAATACAACACATACTAACATTCAAAAGAACCTAAGACAGGTATGAATCCTAAAAGGTCTGATCTGTTCTACCTAAGTCTCTAGCAACTAAGACGTCAGTAATATGGCGTAAAGCGACACAAAGAGTCTCTTTAAGCTTCTTTTCCTTCTCCCTAATTTTGTCAGCATCGTTAATGATTCAATTTGAGTGTTAAACGTACGAATGTAAGCTCTATTTATCATCCAAAAGATTTTTTCTCTCTTTCGCACTATTTAATCTGTTTTTGGAGAGAGTATTTTTCACACTTGAGCTTGTGAATTTGGGTAATGTAATCATTAATACAACGCAACACTTCATCCTTCTGCTTTGTCTCATAATGTCTCCATATTTAAAACTTGACTTTCTGGCACCAATCACCAACCATTTCATCCAAACTAGGAGGGGGTTCACCATGTGAGGGAATTTCTGAGTTGCTAAAGTATAAGACCTAGTTGATCTCCCAATACTAAGGGGCGCCGTGGTAGTTGTAGGAATAATGTCTGGAATGTTTTCACCCGAAATAAATTCTATGAATTTCCAACACGCTTGACTTTTCTCCAATGTCACCTCTAAATCATTGATTTGTTGAAAGAGTTTAGCTATATCATTATCAAAGTCAAGGGAAGGGTTGGATTTTATTTGACGCTTTAGTTCAAGGATGGTTTTGCCTTCTGCTTGATTTTTTCTTCCAAGTCCACGACTTGTTCATTTCGACCTTTGACAATTAAACATTAGATTTGATATTTCTTATAGCTCTCGAGAGGATTATTGACAAATTTGGAAATTGCTACGTCTGTAGAAGCTCTCCTTTGTTCAAAATTAGCAATTAGTCTATCTCCAATATCAATAAATCGAGACAACGGAGCTGCCGACAAAGGCATAATTGCCAATTGTGATTCCTATTCGAATAAGCAAAAATGTAATCAATACCTAAAAAATTAAACACTTTCCATTCATATAGAGGTTACAGCTTAATTGAAATAAAATAAAAGTACATCAACACCATAATTGGGAATATTTTAGCCCTACAACATTTCAAGTTTAGAAGCGATATTTTTGAATTTGTTCAAAGAATCAGCTGGCAGATTAACTATTGAATCAAAGGTTGTCTTAAAACCATATGGGGTAAAGACCAGGGGAAATTTACTATAGTCCCATTCACCGGCTAAGGGACTATCTCGACCACAAATCGGTTTCGTGTGATATGTACTCATCTCCTTGAGAAACCTTTCTTTTTCTTCACCCAGGAAATCAAAGTGGAATCGAGGACATTGAAAATAGAGCTTTTGTAAATCCCTAAGAAAGCACTATTGGGCTAATCTTGTTAAGTCGATGAGAGAAGACTTTTCTAAATAATCTCTCTTTAATTTAACAAATTTGGCTAAGAAATCTCGAGTAACTGACTGCCTGAGAGATGTTTATTCTGTGATAACATAATAAAGCAAAATAAGAATAAAAAGTCCACTACAATGAAATTCTCAGGAAAATATGGGTAAATTTGTTACAAGTTTTCTTCAGGCGATCTTTTAAACATTTCATATATGAACTTGTCCTTATAATATTTAAGCTTTTCTGGAGATAACTCACTAGGATGGAATAAACCCTTTGAAGGTTCCAGCAAGCCCCAGGATGAGGGTAGGACCCAAATTCATCCAGGAATCTTCTTTGAAGGCATCTAAGTAAGCTGCCACTGAGATCGCCAAGGTATGAATAATCTAAGTGGTGTGTTTGCAGTAGGTTAGGTACAAGAACTCTACCAAAATGTTCCTTTCTTTAATCAACATCCAGAAAATTGTCATTAACTCTCTATTCTCTTCCAAAAGTCTAACATTACGAAGGTGCGCTCCCTTTAATCGAAGGGCTACTTTCTCATTTTTAAAGGTTGTCAAAACTGAAGCGCTCTTATCAAGTCTATAATATTTATCAGATAAGGCATTCTATTATTTTATTTGTTTATCTAACTCTCTATATAGTGCATTTATTTATGCTTGTTTCTTTTCAAGATTTGCCTTATAATAAATAAAAGATTACTTCCTCATCTAAAAAGAAGGAAAAGTTACAAAAGAAAGGAGGACCAACGTTGCCTTGATAAGGAAAGCCATTTGGATAGAGAAGAACATATTTGGGAAACATGAACCGAGGTCTGGATAATTTTCCTTTTACCCCTTTGAACTCTGGTATAGGTGTTAGAATCCCGCCTCTGGAGATTGAAAGAGTCAGGAAGTTCATGCTGGTATGTCCCTTAAATATCGACCTTAGGGTTTTCCTTTCTCGAGCTATCTTCACTATTTGGAGCCCTGGTGGCATGGTCACCATCTCCTCCAGAAGGGTCGTCATGGCTAACTTCATGACCGCCAGCACTATATTCATCATCATCATTACCATCATCATTATCATCTTCCTTATCACCCACATTACTGATGGCGGCATCATCTTCCTCTACATCAGAGTAAGAATCCTTCTTTATAATAGCATTTTCAAAGGAGAAGAGTTGGATGGCATCAATTTCCTCTCTGTCCGAAACCTCGATCCTTTGCTTCATATTGTTTATTTTGGTCATTAACCTTTCACTGAGTATAAGGGAAAGAGAGGGGAAGCTCAAGTCCAGGCATTGGTGTTGTTGGAATAAGCAACCAAAATAGCATAATCGTAAGAATTTATGATAATACCATTAAGAGAAGTGCTTTAAAATTGGTCCACTTTTTGCTTAATATTGGTAATGGCATGGACAACCTTAGAAAATGAACTCTTCCTTTCCTTTAAGTTTTCTTTAAGAGAAGCACATTATTTCTCAAGAGAGGCGCTCTTGGCACTAATCTTAGCCTTCTCATCTTCCGACTCCTTCAAAGTCAACTTTAAAGCCAGGACTTCATCAGCTAAAATTTGTTTAGCCTTTTTCTCTTTAAAATTGAGGCCTTTGCTAGATAAAGCTCTTTCACTTCATCATCTTTAGCAGAAGTCAAGGTTGATACTTGATTGCACAAGGTTGAGTTTTCCTCCACTAATTTGGAAGTCTTGGCATTAGAGTGAAGGAACTCTATCGAAGAGAAAACCAACTCCTGATGAACTGAAAAGGAAAATGAAACATAAGGATAGATCCAACATAAACAACAAAAATAAAATTATCTACTAAGAGTTGTTGCTCAACCAAAAATTTGCAGTGGTCTGGAGAATCCAGAGCGGGGGCAGGAGCCTAGATAGCAGAAAATGATGAAGAGTTTATGATTGGTCATACTATATCTATGAAGTCATTAGGAGACAATAGAGAGGAGGAACCAAGAAGATTAGGATAATGAAGACGAGTAGAAACACCTAAATCATGTTGCATTGGTCAATAATGCTTGGGGAATTAGAAATGACAATATGAGAAATGAGGGCATCCTTTGAGGCGACCATCTTTACTTGGTCCACATCTGTAGAGAGCCCCTCATCTACAATAGGGTTAGGGCTAGTAATTAGTTTTTCCAAAACCGTTTCAGTTTCAACAAGTTGACCTTCTTCAATAACTAGTGGAAGCTGAGACTCAAAGGTTTTAGCCTTCTTGGGGACAGGCTCCATGGTAATCTCACCACTTAACTTCCTTTTCACGGACAATCTAGCTTCAACAATAGCACGTACCACAGATAAGGAATCTGGTTTTGAAGACTAAGGAGGAGGTGCACCTGTAGCTAATTCCATAGATAGTGCAACCGCGGGAACTGCTGAGACTAAAGAACATATAGTAAAGCAATATAGACGATAACAGGGTTAAAAATTCCAAACGATGTACATAAAAACTTACTAAGCCGAATTGGACGAATCAGAGACATAGATGAAAAGTTGCCAGAGTCATCCAAAGCAAGAAAACGTTCACCTCTCGAAGTGTGTTGGATCATAGGAAGTTGCCCAAAGATTCTTAGGTCAAGAGGGATTAGAGAATGTTTTTCCAAGTGGTCGGGAGTTAATAAAGTAACCCTGCTACCCAGTCGCATCAAGGCAGCTTTTAGCAATTTGATTACCCTTTTTATTTTAGTTGTGGGGCTCTTGGGAATCAGGCCTAAGAGAATAACCTTATTGTCGGGAAAGCCGTGATAAATAAACAAAGTAAAATTAAGAAACACTTACCAGGAACAGAGAAGGTTCTAGTGATTCTTGGAGGGCACTGGATACAGAAGAACTGGTTCTCTCAATCCTTGAACTTGTTAACTCCATCTGAAATTAGCTTTTTGGAAGTATTTGCCCGAAAAATCTTGGGTTAACATCACTAGTATTTGCTAAACGAACCAAATATTCAACAGCATTTTCATGTAAAGAAGGAATTCCAAATTCTAGAGCCAAAAGCTCCAAACCCAGGGGATATGTATCACATTGGGAGATAGCTGGTTGGGAGCAATGTGGAGATGACATAAAAATCTAGTTATGAAGTCAGGAAAGGGAATAAAGCCTCCATGCCATATGTGAATTGCAGTGTAAGAAAAGAAACCCACCGTAGGATTTTGGATGGTATTAGTAGGGCTAGGGGGAATAGCTTCTATGCCAAAAATTGGAAAATCTTGAAGAATGGCATCGACCTCGCCCTTCGACATTATTAGTGAGTGTTTGGAGACAACCTTCACCTTCTTTGGGGAAAGTGATTCTAATATAGGAGTAACATTCTTACTAAGTTTCTTGGCTACTTGTTTGTGACCCATAATACTGCCAGGTGATGCTGTTTCACATTTATATAAGTCAAAGCATCTAATTCCATGCTTTCAAATAGGTCGAAAATTGAATGTAGCTGTATGGGCATTAGGATTTCGACGGTGTCAAAACCATTGAACATACACCTTTTAAGCATGCGTCGGTCTAAATTCATCCTTTGACTACGTCAAAACCCTTGAACTTTACCAACTTACCTTCCGACCATGTCAAAACCTTCAAGTTATACTCTACTACTGATGGTTCCAACTAAGTCGAAAGGATAAGTAATGCATGTGAAGGGGTTGGAAACTAATTGAAGTCGTATGAATATGGGGATTTCGACACTATCAAAGCCCAAATACGTACATCTTCCATTTCATTAACACACCTTCCAACTAAGTGGGAAAGGGATATTACTACTTCAAGGATGTCGACACAAAATTTAACACTGCGGACTACTATGATTATTCCTACTTTGAGCTTCGATCGGGTCGAAAAGATAATGGAAAGGTTTCGACAGTGTCGAAAGAGGTTGACTCTTTCTTTTTAGTGTTTTAATTCAAACCTTTAATCCTTATGTTCCTCACCAAAGCAGTTTGGGACCAAACATATTATATATCGGGTTTAGACCTAAATACTAAAAGGGTAAATAACACAAAAGACATTCCAGAGTAGATTAAATTTGAGCAAATCGGGTTTCGAATTTGACCCCACATCTAGCGGCACAAAATTCTCCTAAATTAGGGCAAAATCGAATCAAAACCCAAATTTTTGCTCGAACTTAATCGAAATCAGAAAGAGATTTGAGTTTTAAATCATATTACACAGTTGTTTAACTCAGATCGATCCTTAAAAACCAAAATAGAATTATAGACTCAAACCCTAGAAGTTTTATTTCCAAATTAAGCATGAAAAATTGATTTAAATTTAGGATAATATACTCTTACTTTGACTTGGAAGTAGTCGTCTTTTTAAAATGTTGAATTTGATAATAGTTTGGAAAATTTTGATGCTTGCTCGTGAATTCTTAATCATGGGTAAGTAAAAAGAGGGGAAGAACAATTTAAAGCGATTAGTGTTGAAGTAGATAACCCCTTCAAAGGAGTTATGAAACTAGTCGATTCCATTTCGACTCCAAGCACTACTTTCGCTATCATCAGATTAAAGGTATTCGAAAGCATTATCCTTCCACAAGCGTTTTTTCTCCACCTTCTAGATACCTCAAGCTTCTGAAGAGGTGGAAGCACACATTTTGAACAAGTCAAAATCCCACTTCTGACATTTATCTGAAGCCTTTATGAGAGCTTTTTGTCACTTACCACCTTTTGACTACGACGAAGACATTGGAATAAAGCATATGGAGCCACATCAAAGCTTACGTCAATCACCTTTCGACTTTGTCGGCACAAGGCCCTTTGAAAGTGCGTAAGCAAAGGGGCTAAGTCGAAAGGGGGCGATCTGCGCCTACAAATAAGGCCCTAGGGGTCTGAAACTGGGGATTTCTTTAACTTGTGATTAAAGAGTCATTGTATTCATTTAGATTATTAATGAAATGGGTACTTTGCTTCTTTGAACCTTCGAAAGTACAAGTCACTGTTTAAATATTATACAACTTCAATATTCATGCATGGCTCATTCGATAGAGTCTCATTCGAGAGGATTCCTTCGCAAAAATAAACCTAGTCGAAGGCCATTATTCATCTTAATCGAGAGGATATCTTCTTACTTTATTCAAAGGGGGTACCTTCCACCTTATTCAAAAGGGGTATCTTTCGTCTTAGTCTAAGGGGAATCTTTCGAAACTACCAACCTTTATTCATCGAAATCTGCCTATTCGAAAGGAATCCCATCGAGGCTATTGAACCCTTCGCTGTAATTGGCTTATCATCTTAGGACATATTCGAAAGGAAGGTCTAGTCTTTCGACATCATCATTTTGCACACTATTGAAAGAAGCTTGCAAGCTTTCGACTGAGTCGAAAGGCTTTGTTTTAGCTACTGTTTAAGTTTCTACAAGAACATTACTTTGCATATTACCTAGGGGTGTTAACAAGATTTTTGCTAATAATGACCCATTGAAAATAGGGTTGGTGTATGCATCAAAATTATACCTTTTGTAGGTTGTGCTTAGCGAAAAGAAATATCTTGTTTGCAAAGTCTGAAAAGTCATGGTTCATGGACCAGTAGGCTCTTACAGACAAGAGTATACTTTTTCTTTTCTAAGAATTTTCTCTTTTTTGGGAAAATTTTGAATATTTACTTGTCATGAGGAACCAGTTTACTATAGGAGCTTGGCAGCAATTTAGGGCTCCACTAGGGTAGTTCTTTTCACCATATTGATTTGAGTTCTGAGATAAAGAGGAGTTACTTTACTCTAGATATTTGAGTTGTTTCTCTTTTGAAATAGCTAGGAGCTTATTATGCGTTCGAAATTTTTGGATACAATGGATTGGTCTATGTAACGACCCGTAAATTTTAACGATTTTTATACCATAATTAACTAAATTTTTCATGAAATTAAATAATAAAATTTTAGCAATGGAAATTTGATATTTGTGATATGTCTATTTAAATATAGAAAATGTCAGATTTTCGTCAGAAAATATGAAAGTTAGTTCTGTTTTGTAATTTTCAATTTTAAATTTAAATTGGTTAAATTTGATGGAAATAAATATTTTTGAAATCTGAATATTTTTATATAGTAAAAATGTAAATCATTTTCTGAGTGAGACGTCATAATTAGTTTCATCAAATTTGGACTTCTCTATCCCTGTTTATCTTATTTTCGACGAATTTATATCACTTTGACAGTGAAATATCGACTTTTGGTATGATGATCGTATCGCTGATATTTGTGTATCATTCTGTTAGTTTCGCCGCGCTGGTCTCCGTAATATATTCGTTTGTGTATTTTGAAGTCCTGTACGTGGCGAAATCAGTGAAATCGGTTAGCCGTCTCGGTACCCGGCCGCTTTGAATTTTTTTTGTTTCCCATTGCCTTTCATATATCCTTCGGTTGAAATCTAATAGCCATATGTTATTAATATTCTTTGAATTCAATAGCCTACCTTCAATATTCTCACTGGTTCCAATATATATTTTTCTTTTTGTCCTTTCACTTTCATTCTCCCCGCCTTTCTCTTCCATTTTGTCCTCTTTCTCTGTATCATTCTGATTCTTACCTTCAAAAAAAACCTTTATTTCATGTTGTTTACCTATAAATTTCAAAACCTGCTCATCCACTTGTTCTCTTCTCCCTCCTCTCTCTACTTTTGTTCTTTTGAAGCTAAGTTCAACATGTCTAAGATTTATTACAAATAGTAAATATATGTATTTTAGAGGAACCACGTCACCAAACTTTCGCCACCGAACCTAGGTTTTCCTCCACCTCCTTTGCAGCCAACCTCTCCATATAGCCACATCTTCTCCTGCTGTTCGCCTGACAGCTGTCCCCTCAGTCGCCGATCCGTACACACCCCCGACCAAGACCAATGACCCAGTTCCAGCCTCTCCATCACCAAACCCCGATCTCCATGCAACTGCAGAACACCATACGCCATCTCACCTCCACTCTGCGGTTGTTAGCACGCACACCTCCACCATTTGTCATAAGCCGAGCTGTAGTCACCCTTCCCTTTGTGCCCAAAACCTTCATCCACGCCCCATCCAGTCACTGCCACAGCTAGACCGCCATGACCACTGTCCCCTTGCCTGACCCTCCCCGTTGACCACATTGCTTTAAACCGATCTGCTCCGCTCTTCAGCGCCTCACCGCTCCGAAGCATCAGCCGTAGTTTTGCCTTCCACCTGCTCATGCCCTTGTTCCCACCCTCCGAACCATTTTTGCCAAGCAATAGTTCTCGTGCTTTCCCCTCTCAACGCCAGACAGCAAGCACCCGAGACGTAAGCTTTTGTGTATATATAATATAGTAAGCATATATAAGCTTTTGTAGGCTGCATATTTATTCTTTTGCCTGATTTTCAATTTTGCATTTGAAAAGTATATCTTAAGGTTTGAGTTTCATTCCAGAGAACAAAATATAAAGTTATATATAATTTGCAGCCTAATTTCTCCTCCTATATATATATATATATATATATATATATATATATATATATATATATATGAGTAGTACAAAATTGGTTTAAAGATATGTATGTAATATGTTTGAAATATTTATTTAAATGTTTGTTAATATCTTTAAATGGATTATTTTGTAATAGCCTTAATGTATACATATTATGATAAAATATTCATTTGAGAATTTGAAGGGGAATATATGTGTTTAATTAAACATTGATTTTGAATACAATATAAAGATTTTTTGTAAATATGTGTTTAATAAATATAAATTATGGAGATTTTAATTTTAATATGTGTTGTTAATTAAATATTGGTTTTATATATATATATATATATATATATATATATATCTGTGTGTGTCTGTATGTATATAATATATGATATACATTTTCCATTTATATCAAGCTAGTTTTGTTTTTTGTTTTTATGGAATTTGTGTAGATTTGCTTTGTTGTGTCGTTGTCCCGTTGTTACTTCATGCTTATCCATATCAGTTTCGTGATTTGTCAATTATCCATGCTTATCTGTGCCCGTTTTCATCTTGTTCTCGTGTTTCTCTTGCCTCGGAAGGTGAGCAATCACTCACGATTAACATTCTTATATTTAGTAAATTAATTCACATGAAATGACGATTGAAATATGGCGTTAAATTTTAATTGTTAAGTTATTTAATTATTAAATATGATATGTCATAATTTGCAATTGTTTACCTATGACATATTACACCATAACATGTTGTATATATGATATTTAAATTTGTTACGGATGATATATGCATGTTGTTGATATGTTAAATTATTATCATATTTTATCTCACTCTGCAAGTTGCCTATTGTTTAGAATTCCCTATGGGTTGAAATGATACATACCCGAATGATCTTGTATATTAAGGAAAAATCGTTATGGGTTGAAATGATAAACCCAAGCGATTTTCATTGATTTTGAATTTTGGGATTGTAGGTTGAGCTGATATATATACCCGTAGATATTTAAATTGTGGATTGAAATGGCAAATATCTGTATCGCTCGACCATATGGTAGAAAATTATATACGGACAGCGTTGGTCTATATGCTGACAATGACTTCCAAAGTTTTTAAAAGAATATAAGGGTTTAATAAATATTGGTTTATAAAAGTTAATATATAAATGTTATTATATATATATATATATATATATATATCTGTGTGTGTGTGTAAATTTAGATTTTTATTAAAATTATATGTTTTGGAAATTTTAATTTTATAAGTTAGTTTGAAAAATATAATTTTTAAGATTTTTCTTATAACTTTATTATTTTTAAAAAAATATACATATATATAAAATAAGATTTAAATTAATAAAATTAAATTCATATATATATATATATATATATATATTATTTTAAGTATTTATTTAAAATTTATATTTTAAAAGTTAAGAACTTTAATAAATAAAGGTTGGAAAGATAAGTTAAAGCTGATTTATAATTTGATTTATTTAAGAATTGAATTTAAATAGAAATGATTCGAAACTTATTGAACTGGGATTTTAAGGATATGAAATTTATAACATGATAACTCGGTTTTGATTAAAAGCGACTAAATGAATATTTTCAAATTTAATAAATTAAAATTGAATGTTTAGATTTGATTTAAATGTGTAATTTGAGTTTTATTTAAATGATTATGAAGGGATTAGGTGAACGTTTTAGAATCAAATATAATTGAAGTTAGATATTTATTTATCGGTTTTATTTAAACTTGTAAATTGAGATTTTATTTAAATGTTACTATAAATGATTAAGTGAGAATTCAAATTTAAATAAAATTAAATGTTGAATTTGGAAATATAAATGAGATTTATCAAATTGAGTTAGTGTAAATGTTTAAATATTTAACTTTGAAACCTATTGAAATTGAAATGGTTTAAATTTGTAGTTCAAATATGGAATTGAAATTGATAAATTAAAATGATTTTAATGAGAATTTGAATTGAGATTGATTTAAATTGAATTTGGAACTAAAGGTTGATTTGAATTGATTTGTAAAATTCGAAGAAACCAATTCTAGTTTGAAACTATTTTAATATATAAACTAGTGTGTGATTTTGATTATTGTAAAATGAAAATGATTTAAAAGTGAATAATGATTTTTAAATTGATATGATTTTGAAAGTAATATGATTTGAAAGGGATACGACTTTGAAATGTATATGATATTGAAATATAGAGTATGAACTGTTTTGAAATAAAAATGACCACGGTGTGAAATAAGCATTTGGTTGTTAACGAGACCGCGATCCAATATTTTCATACTCTTTTGCCAATACTGAAAACCACATTAACAACTGTGTACGTGGTGGAGATTCCATAAATGAAGTAGGATGGTTTGGCGAACGATTTTGTATGAGGTATTTATGTAACATCCTTCCTTTTTGTACGCTTAAACAGACATACGTGCCGACTCAAACCATACAAAAGGGCGGATTGTTATGGGGTAAATAAGAAAAAGCAAAGAAGAAAAAAAAACAAAATTGAATCTTGCAGCGGAATGACAAAATATAATAATCAAATAAACAGTTCATGAAGCTATTTTACAAAACATTTGATTATACTTATACAATACAGAATCAGAGTTACATATACCAAAGAATAATAAATAACAATGCAGCGGAACAATGTGATGTAGTGGAATAATATAGTAAATAATAGTAATACAATCTTCGTCTTCGTCCTCCAAAATGTAAGTTCTCCAAATCCTGAAATGCTCAGGATGACCCGAGCGAATTGAAAAGACAAAACACTCGAGTTAGAACTAAAAGATCTTATGTAAGTTAAATCAACGGTAAATAATATGAGTGGAACGGCGTCAGAGATGTTTACGGAATTTGACATCTCCCATCCAGTATCTAACTTGAGTGCAGTAACTTAAGAGATGCTCGGTACTCACACCTCCTAAGGATCCGTTAAACTATTTACTATGTAGTAATATTTCACTATTATAATGATGTCTATTAGTAAAATAAACTTACTTTTAAATAGCGTTAAGAGGTTACCCATATAGCCCTTAACACGTAATAGCGCCAATAGGCTATACAGTACCGTAATACCTCCTGACCGGGAGGCTACCAGAGGATACTCCATAGGTACGATACAAATCAAACTCGTACAAGGCGCGCTAGGGTAGGTGACATGGCACATAAATCAATGCTAAGGTAGATATACCAATTACGCACACGGGGTGGTGGTAACGCGTAGCAGCTACTACCGCCCACCTCGAGCCACGCCCCCAAATCAAAAATCAAAAGTGCCCACCAAATAAACCTCAAAGTCATAATATAATATCGAAGGAGTGTGTCCTATAAGAAGGGCTACCTCCTTGGCCCAAGATCGCTCTTGTTTTAGCCACCTTATGCCAACTCACGGGAGTCAGGTCCACGTATATACCTCAAGGAATGTCGCCGCCATCCTACTTCATTCTGGAATCTCCACCACGTACATAGTTATTAAAGTGGTTTTCGGAGTTCGAATGGAGTATGAGAACTTCCGATCCCGGTCTCTTTAACAACCAAACGTTATTATAACACCGTGGTCATTTCAAAATAATTATACTTCAAAACCAGAATATAATATCCGTTTTAAAACCATATAAATACGATATCATTTCCTTTTTAAAAACCAAATCAATATGATATCATTTTTATAAAAACCCAAATCAATATAATATCATTTTATTTCAAATATATCCTTTTCCTAAAATCATAGCACTTCCAAAGTTATAGCGCTTCGAAATCAAAATGCTTGAAATATAACACTTTCAAATCATAATACTCTGAGACTCATAACTTTGAAACATAACTTCTGCCGCTTAAATGGTTCAAAATTTAAATTACTTTATATAATACAATAGCTTCTTCAATTTCACAAATCAATTCTAAACAACTCGGATTTCTACATTTCAAATTTAACCAAATCCCAAATCATAAATTTCAATTCGATTTAGTTTTCAAATAAACTATTCCAAATTTTATCGATTTCAAAACAGATTTGATCCACGGAATAAACCATTTCAAATTCAATATATTCAAACTTTAAGTATTCAACAATTTCAAAACTAACTTTGGTAATTACAATTCAACAATTCAAATTTCTATTATTTAGTTTTGAAATATTTACACAATAAATCCATTATCATTTAAATAAATCTTAAGTTACAAATAAATAATATTTCCTTCAATTCATTTATACTTGAAATATTCATTTAATTCACCTTAAACAAAAATCAAGTTATAAAAATCATACCTTTTAAAATTTCAGATTTAATAAATTTCACATCAAGCTTATTTGAGTTTAATTCTTAAATAAATTAACTTTTAGATAAATCTCAATTTATCTTCCAACCTAAATTTTATTTAAATCGTTATAAACTCTATATTAAAATATAATTTAAATACTTAACCATATCTTCAATAAAAATCGAACTCATTTTTAAGCTTATTCTATATTAAACAAATTATACATAGCTTAAAAATCAAGGATAAAATAACATTTATGTAATATCTAAAATCAATATTTATCTAAAACCATATATTTCTTTACAAAAGCATAGAAATCATTTGAAAATATTTTATATATATAGACCACGGTGTCTGTATATAATTTTCTATTCTATGGTTAAGTGATACAGATATTTATCATTTCAATCCGTAATTTAAAACATAAACGGTTATATATCATTTCAAACCGCAATCCCGAATGAAATAAAATCCATAACAACTTGCAGTTTATAACAATATAACATACAACATCCATTCATCCAATATAAATCATCAAACATTTATCACAGTCATCATCCAATTCAATCAATAACATCAATGTAGAATAGATAATAAATAACAGGTATTTACAGGCAGTTTATATTCAATAACAAATTAAATAACTATTTTATCCAAATAAATTCAAATAAACTGAGGTGATGATTCAAATTATGCCAAACAGTCATAAATAAATTTCTAATCACATCATAAATCAATTTAACAAACATAAGAAATTTTAGAAGTTGTGATTGGGTTAAAACACTCGCCTTTTGAATTTAAATTGAATTTAAATCCAATTTAAACCCAAAATTCAAACATTCTTATAATCCAACCAAACTAGAGCCAAAATCTCCGGAATTTCGATACGATCCTAGCGGAAGAAACCCGCGAAACGGACCTCGTATGCGTAAGTTATGCTAGTTAGAATCTTTGAATTGAAATTTAAATAAATAATATTTTACCAAATCAACTTTTGCCACGTCGCTTCCTTTCTTCCCGAAACCCCTAGCCCACGCACGATGAACACACAGAAACGACGAGACTATAGTTGTCCAAACCCAACGTTGACTGCCCAAATCGCCGTCGTGGGTCACGGCGCAGCCACGGCGGGTTCGACCTGCCCCTCTCCGAAGCCTCTGATGCCTCCTACGTCGACTGATCGACGTACAACTCGCCGACCGCCACAAGGGTTCCAACCCTAATCAAAATTATACCATCGATCCAACCGTTGAAATAATGAATCCTCTATGCCGATGCGATCCCCTCGGCCTCCTCCACCCAACGGTACCAACGATTTGTCTATCCGTGAAAGTTCATCAACGATCAATGAACGGCCGTGAACAGTTCTTTAATTTCTAGAAAAATAGAGCTTCGAATCAGAAAACGAATTTAAAATCTGAGTTGCGCTCGTCGAGAGCTTCAGAACGATATATAATTTGATGTCATTAGAGGAGTTTGAATTTTTGAAGTTGATTTTTGAATTGAAATTGAATTGGGTAATTTAGGGTTTTCAGAGCAACGGAATTTTCTATACATAAAGAAATGAGAAATAGAAAGGCTGCTAGGGTTTATAACAAGGTATTTATAGACACTGCTGAAAATAGAATAGATGAACAAGGTCGATTAACACGTTGAACGATGAATGGACTGAAGAGCCCGTTCTGACTCCGGAACGAAATTAGATAAACACATATATCAAAATAGATGTTTTTAAATATTTTAAAATCAATGGAACATGTTTCAAGTCCAAATTCCATCGTATGAAGAAGTTATGCTAAAATCAAGTTGTTCCAAATTGATTTCAACTGATTTCAATTAAATTGATTTCAATTGATTTCAATTAAATTGATTTCTAGGCGTTTCGAGTCTGTGCGATCAAACAACAAGTCTGATCGGTACGAAACTTGAAATCCAACAATAATTCACCGTTACAGACCCGATGAAACTGGTTTCGTCGAAATCCGAGTCAGTGGCAAAAATGGCTATTTTTACATTAATTAAATAAATTAATAATTAATTAATTAAATCAAATTTTAAATTTGAATTCTATAATTGGCAATTTTTATCGTTTTTAAATTTCTTAATCATTTACACTAATTTAAACAAATTTAGATGTCAATTTAGAGTTAATAAATCTATCAATTTCAGTGTTAACCTCAATTGCGTTAAATTCAGAAATTATAAATTTAATTTCCAATAATTCCATTTAATTTACTTTTCATTCTATTATTCATTTTATTGTTGTCAAATGGATGAAATTAACATTGGATTCCTAATCTATTACATTAATATTCTCAAATTCCTTCTTAATTTCAATTAACGTGATATTTAATTTCATTTTAATTGCAATTAATCCAATTATTATAGTTCAAATCCCAATAAGTTGATAAATCTTTATTTCATTCTTTCAATTCAACAAATTGTCCTATTATGAATAACCGTAGCATTATTTTCAAATATTACCTAAATTAACTTTAACGTAATATTTTATTTAGATTTATTGCAATTGATTCCAATTCAATTTAATGGATTAAAATATATCGGTAACTTATAATAATTGTTTCCACTAACTCTTAATCATACTTTTATAAGTTATCATTCCAAACCAATATTATAATTACATATCTAACGTTGATTTTATCAAAATACAGTTTATTGCGTGTTATTTCATCAATTAATATAACTTTGAATTTATTTCCTAATTTACTAATTACAATCCATTATAACCTTACAAATATTTCAATTAACTGGGATTGCACTAAATTAGTTATTTATTAACTTGCATTAACATTCTTACATTTCATTCCCGTTATTAATTCATAAACAAGTTCCAAAATTTTATTTATTCCAGATTTAATTACCAAAATCTTATTAAATTAACAAATTTTAAACATCGAAAAATTTCGGGTCGTTACACTCTCCCCTACTCAAAACTTTTCGTCCCCGAAAAGGAAAAGAAGGGGAAAAGTAAGAATTAAGTAAACAATACATTTTATTCAAAAATATTAACTTTATAAACAAATAAATTTACAAAATTAATTAATTTAAATAAATATATCGATTTATAACCATTAAATCTTTTTATACTAAAATTAATAAGGTTTGGAAAACTTTTTTCAAAATTTTTCTGAGTCTAAAATTTACGAAAAATTTCGGCAGAGTCTCATTTATACGGAGAGGCTCGGGAGAAAATATAATATCAAATATAACAAAATATATCACAGTATCTCAAAATAATACATCCCAACAACGGGAAAACAATATAATAATGCTAGAAGATCATAATCTGAAAACGTACATATTTGCCAGGCAATTAACGCTTAATTATGAAACCAAAAGCAGTAGCAATTGCTTTCATAACCTGTATTTCACTTATAAAATCTTGAAAGAGGTTAATAATTATAAAAATGAAATATTTATAGTTGTTTCAACCACTAACAAACAAATCAATATAAACAACAATCACTTGCAACAAAACATACAACCATCACAAAAATCGACAGAAATCAATTATCCATTCATATCAAACAAACCAAATAGTTGTTCGAGTTCAAAAACTTTAAATTCTACAGAATGAAAAATAAACTACTAAGTGCACCCTTTTACTCAACAATCTTAGATAAAACTAGATAGATTATTCAGACATCCAAACAATTTTAAAGTATCCTTGCCCAAACAACCATAAGTCAAACAAACAACAATTTCAAACAATAGATCAAGTTCATTCTTATTAGTTTCATTTCATACTATTTGTTGTTTGATTTCTTTTCTTTCATATAGTGATTTATCTTTTTAATTTACATTTATTTCTCACAGATATTGATATTTCCATTCATTCATTTAGTGTTCATTTCATTTATTTATAATACTTACCTTTCTATCATATTTAATTAGTAGCCTTTCATCTACACATCAAATTCTTGTTTATTAAAGAATTTCATTGAATACTTTCATTACTTCAAGTTTTACTTGTATAATATCCATTACATTTTCTCATTAACATTTCAACTTTTTGCATCCTTTGGTGAGTTATATATATGCCTTTGAGAATGTAATTGAAAGTTATATAAGTTTTCTCATTTCTTTTAACTAATTTAATGTTCAATAGTCATAACCTTTGTTTTATAGGTTACAATTGTCAACTTTCTTGAAATTTCGTTTGTAATCTAGAATTTAATCTCTTATTTTAATTCGAGGTTCCAATTATTAATTAGTTACATTCCATTTCACTACAATATTTGAAACTATTAATTAATGGAAACTTAAGAACTAAATACCGGGTTAAATTTCAAATCATTTTAAAATAATAGATAGATGTATACACTTACAATTTATATATCCAATTATATTTAAAACAATTTGAAATTTATATTTGTTTATTCAAATAAATCTGTAGTAAAACTACTATAATGGCCTTCCCACTTCGAAACTCAAAAATGAAACCGAAATTATTTTCCAGCGACAGAGAGGGGAGTACAAAGCTTATTTCTTTCCAAATTTCTTTAAAACAATTCTTTCAAATCATATTGAAATATTTATATCAGAAAATACTTCTAAATAATAATATTATTATATTCCGAAATCATTCGAAAGAAATTTTCAAAAATCCCGGAACTTAGGTCCTAACTTTCCAATTTTCATTCATTTGTAAATTTTATTTTACAACCAATATTGATAAATTTCACTACCTAACAACCAATATATTACAACCAAATATAACCTTTATAAAAAATTTATTTTATATATAGAAAATATAGTAGGCAAAATTATTTCATTCACCTATATTCAAAACAATATTATGTCGGTCTGTCCTATTAAGTGTTTAGAAATCCCTATTGATGTCATAGCGTCCTATGCACCAACCAGAATTTATAAAAACAAAACGGAACAAATTAACACAATGTCAAAACCTTTTATAACACTAACAAATACGCTCTCTCATATATACGCTCAGCGACTCATCATAGGGTATTACTACCCTATTAATAAAGAGTCTGACCTCACAAAGCTAAGGTTTATCGCTAAACTAAAGCTCTGATACCAGATGTAACATCCCGCCTTTTGTACGCTTAAGCAGACACACGTGCCGACCCAAACCATACAGAAAGGCGGATTGTTATGGGGTAAATAAGAAAAAGCAGAGAAAGAAAAAACAAAACAGAATCTTGCAGCGGAATGAAAAAAATAATAATCAAATAAACAGTTCATGAAGCTGTTTTACAAAACATTTGATTATACTTATATAATACGGAATCAGAGTTACACGTACCAAAAAATAATAAATACTAATGCAGCGGAACAATGTGATGTAGTGGAACAATATAGCAAATAATAGTAATACAATCTTCGTCTTTGTCCTCCAAATGAAAGGTCTCCAAATCCTGAAATGCTCAGGTTGACCCGAGCGAATTTAAAAGACAAAACACTCGAGTTAGAACTAAAAGAGCTTATGTAATTTAAATCAACGGTAAATAATATGAGTGGAACGACATCAAAGATGTTTACGGGATTTGACATCTCATATCCAGTGTCTAATGTGAGTGCAGTAACTTAAGAGATGCTTGAGATTCACATCTCCTAAGGATCCGTTAAACTATTTACTATGTAGTAATATTTTGCTATTATAATAATGTTTAGTAGTAAATTAAACTTACTTTTAAATAGCGTTAAGGGGTTACCCATATAGCCCTTAACACGTAATAGCGCCAATAGGCTATACAGTACCGTAATACCTCCTGATCGGGAGGCTACTAGAGGATACTCCATACGTACGACACAAATAAAACTCGTACAAGGCGCGCTAGGGTAGGTGACATGGCACACAAGGCAATGCCAGGATAGATATATCAATTACGCACACAGGCTAGTGGTAACGCGTAGCAGCTACTACCGCCCACCTCGAGCCATACCCCTAAATCAAAAATTAAAAGTGGCCACCAAATAAACCTCAAAGTCAGAATATAACATCGAAGGAGTGTGTCCGATAAGATGGGATACCTCCTTGGCCCGAGATCGCTCCTGTTTTAGCCACCTTATGCCAACTCACGAGAGTCGGGTCCACGTACATACCTCAAGGAACGCCGCCACCATCGTACTTCATTCTGAAATCTCAACCATGTACATAGTTGTTAAAGTGGTTTCCGGAGTTGGCAAAGAGTATGACAACTTTCGATCCCGGTCTCTTTAGCAACCAAACGTTATTATAACACCGCAGTCGTTTCAAAATAATTATACTTCAAAACCAGAATATAATATCCGTTTCAAAACCATATAAATACGATATCATTTCCTTTTCAAAAACCAAATCAATATGATATCATTTTTATAAAAGACCCAAATCAATATAATATCATTTTTATTTCAAATATATCCTTTTCCTAAAATCATAGCACTACCAAAGTTATAACGTTTCGAAATCAAAACACTTAAAATATAACACTTTTAAATCATAATACTTTGAGACTTATAACTTTGAAACATAACTTCCACCACTTAAATGGTTCAAAATTTAAATTACTTTATATAATACAATGGCTTCTTCAATTTCACAAATCAATTCCAAACAACTCGGATTTCTACATTTTATTTAACCAAATCTCAAATCATAAATTTCAATTCGATTCAGTTCCCAAATAAACTATTCCAAATTTTATCGATTTCAAAACAGATTTGATCTACGGAATAAACCATTTCAAATTCAATATATTCAAACTTTAAGTATTCGACAATTTCAAAACTAATTTTAGTAATTACGATTCAAAAATTCAAATTTCTATTATTTAGTTTTGAAATATTTACATAATAAATCCATTATCATTTAAATAAAATTCAAATTACAAATAACCATTATTTCCTTCAATTCATTTATACATGAAATATTCATTTAATTCGCCTTAAACAAAAATCAAGTTATAAAAATCATACCTTCTAAAATTTCAGATTTAATAAATTTCACATCAAGCTTATTTGAGTTTTATTCTTAAATAAATTCAATTTTAGATAAATCTAAATTTATCTTCCAACCTAAATTTTATTTAAATCGTTATAAACTTTATATTAAAATATAATTTAAATACTTAACCATATTATCTTCAATAAAAATTGAACTTATTATTAAGCTTATTCTATATTAAACAAATTACACATAGCCAAAAAATCAAGGATAAAATAACATTTATGTAATATCTAAAATCAATATTTATCTAAAACCATATATTTCTTTACAAAACTATAGAAATCATTTCAAAATATTTTATATATATAGATCACGGTATCTATATATAATTTTCTATCCTATGTCAAGTGATACAGATATTTATCATTTCAATCCATAATTTAAAACATAAATACGGTTATATATCGTTTCATTCCGCAATCCCGAATGAAATAAAATCCATAACAACTTGTAGTTTATAACAATATAATATACAACGTCCATTCATCCAATATCAATCATCAAACATTTATCACAATCATCATCCAATTCAATCAATAACATCAATATAGAACAGATAATAAATAACATGTATTTACCGGCAGTTTATATTCAATAATAAATTAAATAACTATTTTATCCAAATTAATTCAAATAAACTGAGGTGATGATTCAAATTATACCGAACAGTCATTAATAAATTTCTAATCACATCATAAATCAATTTAACAAACATAAGAAATTTTAGAAGTTGTGAGTGGGTTAACACACTCACCATTTGAATTTAAATTGAATTTAAATCCAATTTAAATCCAAAGTTCAAACAGCCTTCCATCCAAACCAGTGCCAAAATCTCCGAAATTTTGATACGATCCCAGTGGAAGAAACTACGCGTGAAACGGACCTCGTATGCGCAAGTTATGCTAGTTAGAACCTTTGAATTGAAATTTAAATAAATAATATTTTACCAAATCAACTTTTTCCCCGTTGCTCCCTTTCTTCCCGAAACCCCTAGCCCGTGCACGATGAACACGCAAAAACAATGAAACTACAGTCATCGAAACCCAGCGTTGACTGCCCAGATCGCCACCGTGGGTCACGGCGCAGCCACGGCAGGCTCGCCCTGCCTCTCTCCGAATCCTCCGACGCCTCCTACGTCGACTGATCGACGTACAACTCATCGGACGCCACAAGGGTTCCGGAACCCTAATCAAAATTATACGAATCCTCCATGCCGATGCGATCCCCTCCGCCTACTCTACCCAACGGTACCAACAATTTGTCGATCCGTCAAAGTTCATCAACAATCAACGAACGGTCGTGAACAGTTCTTCAATTTCTAAAAAAACAAAGCTTCAAATCAGAAAATGAATTTCAAATCTGAGATGCGCTCGTTGAGAGCTTCAAATCGATATATAATTTGATGTTATTGAAGGAGTTTGAATTTTTGAAGTTAATTTTTGAATTGAAATTGAATTGGGTAATATATGGTTTTCAACCATTGAGGGAGAAGAGCAATAGAAGTTTTTGTATGTACAAAAATGAGAAATAGAAATGCTACTAGGGTTTATAACAAGGTATTTATAGACACAATTGAAAATAGAATATATGGATAAGATCGATTTACACGTTGAATGATGAATGGCCCGAAGAGCCCGTTCTGACTCCGAAACGAAATTAGATCAACCCATATATCAAAATAGATGTTTTTGAACATTTTAAAATTAATGGAACAGGTTTCAAGTCTAAACTCCATCGTATGAAGAAGTTATGCTAAAATCAAGTAATTTCAAATTAATTTCAATTAATTTGATTTCTATGCGTTTCGAGTCCGTACGATCAAACGACAAGTCTGATCGATACGAAACTTAAAATCCTATAATAATTCACCGTTACGGATCCTATGAAACTAGTTTCATCGAAATCCGAGTCAGTGGCAAAAATGGCTATTTTTACATTAATTAAATTAATTATTAATTAATTAATTAAATCAAATTTTAAATTTCAATTCTATAATTGACCATTTTTATCATTTTTAAATTTGTTAATCATTTACACTAATTTAAACAAATTTAGATGTCAATTTAGAGTTGATAAATCTATCAATTTCAGCGTTAACCTCAATTTCGTTAAATTCAGAAATTATAAATTTAATTTCCAATATTCCATTTAATTTACCTTTCATTCTATTATTCACTTCATTGTTGTCAAATGGATTAAATTAACATTGGATTCCTAATCTATTACATTAATATTCTCAAATTCCTTCTTAATTTCAATTAATGTATTATTTAATTTCATTTTAATTGCAATTAATCCAATTATTATAGATCAAATCCTAATAAATTGATAAATCTTTATTCCATTCTTTCAATTCAACAAATTGTCCTATTATGAATAACCTTAACATTATTTCCAAATATTACCTAAATTAACATTAACGTTATATTTTATTTAGATTTATTGCAATTGATTCCAATTCAATTTAATGGATTAAAATATATCGGTAACTTATAATAATTGTTGCCACTAACTCTTAATCACACTTTTATAAGTTATCATTCCAAACCAATATTATAACTACTTATCTAACATTGATTTTATCAAAATACAGTTTATTGCGTATTATTTCATCAATTAATATAACTTTGAATTTATTTTCCAATTTACTAATTACAATCCATTATAACCTTACAAATGTTTCAATTAATTGGGATTTCACTAAATTAGTTATTTATTAACTTGCATTAACATTCTTACATTTCATTCCCGTTACTAATTCAGTAACAAATTCAAAATTTTTATTTATTCCAGACTTAATTACCAAAATCTTATTAAAGTAACAAATTTTAAACATCGATAAATTTCGGGTCGTTATAATTTACCTGACCCTAACTCCCGTGAGTTAGCTTAGATGTGACTAAAAAGGGAGCAATGCCAGGCCAAGTGAGGTCATTCCTCCGATCGAACACATTTCTTCGATATCATTCTATTACTTTGTGATTTGATTGGGTGCATCTTTGATTTTGGGAGTGTGTCTCGAGGTGGGCGGTAGTAGCTGCTATACGTTACCACCACTCCGGATCCGCAACTGGTATATCTACCCTGGCATTGCATCATGTGCCATGTTCACATGCCCTATCACACCTTCTATGAATTTTTTTGTACCATACCTATGCGGCGTCCTTTGGGTAAACCACCGGTTTGGTGGAGCTTACGGCATTGTATAGACTACGGGAATAAATAAAATGTGTTATGGGTAATGCATTAACGCTATTTTAATACTTTACATTACTTATAGACATATTATAATAGCGTATATTACTACATAATAGATAGTTTCACGAATCCTTAGAGGATGGAAATCCCAAACATCCTTTAAGTTACTTGTATTTCTGTTGACATTTCACTTGATTTGAATTTACTGGTATAAGAATGTTAATCCTGAATCGAGTGATTTGTGTTTTGCTTTATGCTCGGGTCAGACTGAATTTCACAGCATTTGAAACTCTCCTTTGGAGCTTGGAACTTTGCTTGAAGATCTGTCTTGTATCTATTCAGCTTTCAGTTATTCAGTTGTCTCTAGTTGTTTATATTCAAATTTTGTCATTTGACTATTTATTGAGACTTCTATGTATTCGAGATTTCGGTTGTATTTTGTTTTTAACTCTGATGTTTATGTGTAGCTTCATAAGTTACTATTATCTATTCTGCTGCTTATTGTTTTATTTGTGTGTGCATGTGATTCTGTGATTGATTTATTTACTATATATGCTGAGTTTTGCCAAATATAAAAATTAATAATCTGTTGTTTTGAGCAATTCAAGTTTGACATGAGTAGATGATTCTCGATGCGAATGGTTCGAAATACCAGGTCGTTACAGTCTGGTTTTTACATGTAATGATGCTTGAATTTTGTATCAATACATGATCGATCTTAACTGTGACGACCCGACTTTTTCTACCCAGAAAAGTCATATCATCATGAAGAAAGAAAGGGATAGGAAAGAGAAAAGAAAGAGAAGAAGAAGAAACAACACATCAAAATCTAAACAGCGGAACGAATAAATTATATTAATAAAATAAAATATTACATAGTTTACAACCACTATCAGAGTACACAGATATACAACACATACTAGACAGTTATAAACACCTGTCTAGTATTTACAACATAATATAACTCAGAGACAATCACAGATCACACAACGGAATACTATATATCTAACGCAGAAGCCTCCTGCTCCATAACTCCTCCAATATTCGTCAAAGCTAACCTGAATCCCTTGGCTACTCGTAAAAATTTGAGTACCCAAGAGTTTAAGAAAACAAAAGATAAACTCCGGGTCAAACATGGGTCTGGTGTGAGTAATAGGTTAAAGTTGCTTAATTTTGAAAATCCTTTTAAAAGAAAGGTATCACGTAAGACTTCCCACACATAAACATGGAAAAAAATTTACCTTACGCTATCCAAAACATTTGATAGGAAATCCAGTGATATTATAATAGTGTCTAGGGTTTTCAAGTAAATAAGAAATAGCCGAAATTGTTACATTATTAAATTCCAGCTACTAGCCACAAAAGTGGGTAATACAATCAAAACCGTTGGCACTTATTGGATTGTGGATTCCATACAATGGCAGGGCTACCGGGGTACCGTCCGTCACAGTACGTGGCCTAGATCAACGTACCGAGGAGTACGCCCGCTCCCCTGCAACACAAAGCCGGACTCATTCCTTACTGAACAGTTCCGAACAAGACAACCCCGCAGTTGGTGTACACTAACAACTGCCCACTAAGCCGAATAAAAAGGGACCTCTAGACAGGGATCAATCTTGCTCTCCAGTGGGTGCTACCCACGAAGCCTTGCTGCACCTCCCCTGTTTTAGCCATTCCTGGTTGATGAGGCTTGAGGCTACGATTACCTTTAGAGGACACATCTCTTAGAATGCTCCTCGTCCACCTGACGATGTTCTGAAAGCATTCAATCCATACAAGTTCGTTCCGGGTTCGAACGAAACCGAAGGCATTATCTCGTTACACTCATTTTGGAATCACCCTTAGAGTTAACGACGATAACCCTTGCACTCTAAATCACCATCTCGAA
Organism: Allium cepa; assembly: GCA_030765085.1. Taxonomy (NCBI): domain Eukaryota; kingdom Viridiplantae; phylum Streptophyta; class Magnoliopsida; order Asparagales; family Amaryllidaceae; genus Allium; species Allium cepa. Next base: position 227,967,203 of record CM060939.1, read on the forward strand.
TCTATAAGTACTATTCCGTCAAACTCATTACGGAATCACCCACAGAGTTATACTGACGTATAGCCCTTACACCTCGAGTCTTCACTCTTCACAAAAGATTCACGACCTATCGTTAATTTGGATCGATGTGGTTTTCGGATCTCCAAATATGGAAACCCGATCCCGGTCTCATCGAAATCCAAAGCGTGTCTTTTAAGGCCAAGTTGTTTTAAAGGTTTAAAACAATTCAATTTCATTATCTATATACACACAGATAGATAAATCATAGATTCACACAGATAATCAACATTATCATCATATCAGATAAACCATATTATCATTTTCCAAAAAGATAATCTATATCAACATCACAATGCAACCAATGCATCCATATCACTCAACATTATCTATCTCATATCTGAGATTCAACCATCTAAAGTAAACAACATCATCCATCTATATAAGCAATGATTAACCACACCAAATATAATTGATTTAAAATAAATTAAATTAATTACATCATTCTATTAATTTAAAGTAAATTAAATTAATTACTTCACCAATATCAACTTGCTTATTATTATTAATTAATTATCAATCAATTAATTAATCATCAACCAATTATTAATCATCCCTGATAAATTAACCTTTAATTACATTCAGGTAATTATTCACTAATTAATTTCTTCAAATTAATTATACTTAACCAAATGCAGTAATTAACCTTTAATTACTTCCTTAATTAATTACCTAAAATTATACCTTTAATCACTTATTATTGATTAATTAATCTTAATTAATCAATCTTAATTACATCATTAATTATAATAATTAATGATCTTCTAATTACATTTTCAAATTAAATTAATTACATTAAGTAATTTAATCTTTATTTAAATCATAACTGTTAATCACCCTTGATTAACTCCATTCAGTAATTATCTACCCTTAATTACTTCACCAAATAAATTAATTACTCGTTAATTAATTATTCCTAATTAACCCTTTGATTAATTCACAAAGTAATTATACTCAAATTACATTTATCAACAAATTACCTTAAATTAATTACATATAGTAATTATCCATTAATTACTTTCCTAATTAATTCTCTTCATTCAATTACATTAAGTAATTATACTTCACAAATCATCAAATGATTATTTTAAATTAATTAAACTGAATTAATTAACTTAATCTAATCAAATTAAACTCAATTAATTACAATTAGTAATTAATTCCTTAATTACTTCCATAAGTAATTATACTTAATAACTTACACAGTTGATTATCTTTAAAATTAATTAATCTAATTAATAATTAAAATTAATCACATTAATTAATTATTAAATAATCCTTAGTTAATGACCCTCATTAACTATTAACAATTCATTAATTATTTTCTAAAATAATTATCTTATTTTAATCATTATTAATTACAAATTAATTAATCATTAATTAACCTATTAATTAACCCTTAATTGTTTAAATAATTAAGTGTTAATTAAAACTTAATAAATCCATTATTACTTGATTAATTAATTATTAATCATTAGTTAAAAACTAATTTTATTCAATTAATTATTCTTAATTACAAGTTAATTATTCAAAGAATAATTAATCCTAAACCCTTAAGATTCTCTTAATTACTTTAAGTAATTATTTATTTCATTAATTTATTAAATAAATTAATTATTCATTTAATTACTCTAATAATTAAATGAAATACAAAACATTAAATTATTATTAACTTTAACAAGTTAAAAATCAATCTCAAACCTTAATTGCTAAATAATAATTTTATTATAAAAGAAATTTTACAAAAGTTAAAACAAATTTCTTTTTAAAATTAAACCATTTAAATTTTTACATTGTCAATCAAATTTGGTTTAAACACTTAAATTTATAAAACTAAATTTCATTTTAAACCAAAGATTCAAAATTAGATTTGAATCAAATTTAAACTTTATTTAAACATTACTTCATATTTCAATTTCAAATTTAAATTCAAATTCTTTAAAAACATTTTAAACAATAAACTTTTTCAAAGTTATATTTAAAGAAAATTTTGAATTTAAATACTTCATCATTTCCAACTTGTGATTCAATTCAACTTGAATCCATAATTTAAGTTAGTTTTAAAACTTACTTTAAATTCTTGCTTCCACTCTTAAATTTAGTTTTAAATTTAGTTTTAAATTTAGTTTTAAATTTTGAAAACAAGTCAAGTTTTCAAACTTCAACAACCAACCCGAGCTAAAGCTAAAATAACTCGAGAACACATTCACCTTAAAATCAATTAAAACCCAAATAAAAACAGGTTTATACAAAACCCTGTGCTAACAGGTTTACCCAAACCCTGTAACAAAACAAACACCCGAGACTCACATCAATATTCTTCGAGTCCCCAAACCAATTGCTTCGAGCAAAACATGAGACAACCCGAGTAAACACAAACCCCCCCTTCTCCCCTAAAAATCAACTGACACGCCATTAAAAAATCGTGCACCTGCACCACCGCAGCGACCATCTCCGACCCATCGCGACCCCCTACGCAAGTCAACGGCCATCCCTCAACTGCATTTCGATCATCAAACTAACTGAAAAACCCAAAAATCGATTTTAAGCATTCGAGCTCAAAATACTGTAACAATGTCACAACCTGGAAATTGCTTCAATACTCAAATTCTGATCATCGTTGGAGTTCCACCTCCGGCCACAACTACTTCCACACCCCACCAACCACCTACTTGAATTATGGAAGGCTCGGTCACTTCTAGAATTAACATTGACCAAATTTCAAATGAACAGTTAAATAGGGCTTATAATTTTGATTCACAATCCCCATCACCTCACTGTTTTAATCCATCATCAACCATTTTTCCCTGCAACTCAGTTCACAAATCTATCACCAGAATCAATATTGGTCACTCCAATCACCTAGGTTGTCAATTTCAACCCAAACACCATTTCCAGACAAAACAGAAATGCTCCTTCAAAATTAAACTAAGTTTTATGAATTTAGTTTTAGAATTCAAGTTTTGATTTATGTAATTGGTTTAATATCTTAAATCAAACAATCTAGGTAATCAAATTATTATTATTATATATGAATTGTTCTGTAGTCTTTGAACTTATAGATAACATATAGAAAATTTCATGTTAAATAAAAATATAAACTGTTACAAATGTTACCAGTCATATGTTAAAACTTAACACATATAAATTTAAATGGAGTGAATATTTAAAACAATTCCTAAATCTGTAACTTGAATACAGAAAAGCAAATTCATATCAACATGTACAACTATACACATATATTATACCAGTAATAAACCTTAAATATGGCATGCAAACATACAAAATTTTAGAAATAAACAAGCAACCAATTTATTACTCAAGTTTACTTAGTAAAAATTGTTACTCGCCTGGGTTTTATGGAGGCAGAGCATATGTATCTATGAAGAGCTTCAGATTTTACTTTTAATTTATTTGCTTATGACTTGAACTTCAGGTTGCCCTTTTTAAAACTGCAAATGCTTTTAAAATTTCCATCTTGCTTATTGTAATGCTTTCAGATTTACATGCATGCTTGTTTCCTGGTGAACACATGCAGGCTTCCAGAGAGAAGATGCATGCAAGTTTGGATGTTGATTTTAGACAGAGGACTGCAGGCTTTCACAAACTTTTCCAGCATGTTGTTTCCAGGAAGAACATGCAGGCTTTGGTTGATTTAAAACAGAAAGAACTGCAAGCTTTATGCATTTACAGAATTGAACTGCAAATTTTTATTTTCCCAGGTTGATAAATTTGAAGGTTACAGGTTTGAGGAATTTCAAATGATTTGCATTTTAGTTTGGAAGTTGAATTCAGATAGTTTAGAGGGGAGATTACAGATTTTGTATGAAGATGAGTTTGCAGATGGATTTTGAGGAGAAACAAATTTGCAACATGAACAGATTTTGTTGAAGATTTCAGATTTCAGATCTGAATAATTTTCTTAAGTTTTGAAGAGGAATTGCAAAAAGTAAATGAGATGAAAAGAAGTGTATTAATACAAGTAGATTTTTGATTTTAACAAAAATAAATGAAAAAGAAAATTTAAACATTACACTTGTTCACATTTTAACAATTGTCACTATGCTTACTTTAATGGTTTATACATGTCATTTAAGATGGTAATAAACTTACATATGTAATTTAAGTACTTAAATTTTAATTCTAAATTGTTTATAAATCCTTAAGCCTTTAAATCTTATTTTATTTCTTAAGTAATATAAATGAATTTGTCTCTTTTTAAATTGAAAAGAAATGAAAACAAACAAATTAAAAATATAGCTTATTCAAAAATATTGAAGTATTTATTCTATTAAATTTCAAAACATCAAATTCAAATTGTAACGACCCGTATTTTACGTGTCGATAATCGTAGAATAGTTGCCATCAGGTCGTTAGTATTGCTTGAGTCGACCAGAGTTAGCTCATGTGGGTTGGAGCGACCTATAGATTCGACCGACCTATAGGAATTGAGACCCAGTAGTTATAGCGACTCAAGGGTTAACGGCCTAGGGAGATAGCGACTTGGAGAAGTGTGGCCGAGTTAAGGAGGTAGCCGACTTAGTAGTTGGCCGACCTAAGAGAGTGACTGGCTTAAGGAGCTACGGCATAGGAGTTAGCTCGTGTGACCGACTTAAGGTATAGACCGACCTATAGAAGTAAGCAACCTATGGAAAATTGACCGACCTAAGGTAGATAGCGACCTAATGGTTAACCTGTGTTGAAGTTAGGTCGTTGAACGACTTATGGTAGGTCGTTAGGTCGGCAGGGGTTAGGTCGTACCCAGTGTGGTTAAGAGTTAAGTCGCGTGCGCGTATTAGGTCGTGCATGCTATAAGTCGCGTATGGGTTGGTAAGTGGTTGGTCCTAAGTCGTTAGGTAGTTAGGTCGGCTACATTTGTAAGACGTTGGGTCGGCTATGTAGTTAAGTTGCTAGGTCGTCTCTAGCGTTAGGTCGGCAGCAGTGTTGAGTCGTTAGGTCGGCGTCTGGTTAGGTCGTTGGGTCGGCAGAGTGTGTTGAGTCGTTAGGTCGGCGTCTGGTTAGGTCGTTCGGTCGGTAGAGTGTGTTGAGTCGTTAGGTCGTGACCGACCTAAGAGCGGCCGACTTAAGGAGTTTCCAGCCTATAAATAGAAGGGTTTGGCTCACTTTTAGGCACCGGATTTTGAAGCGACGAAGTGCTGCCATTTTGAGAGCTCGACTACAATACTTCTTCACTTCTTTCCTCTACTCTAATCTAGTGCTTCCTTCCATCCAAGATTGAAGATCAAATCGAAGATCCAAGAGCCAAAGTTGAAGATCTCCATCCATCGAAGAGAGTTTTCATCATTTGAAAGGAAACCTTGTCGAATCATGCTAGATCCTTTGCTGTCCAGATCTGGTGTTTGTTGTTTTTGAAGTGTTTAGGTGATTAGGTGAGTGGTAGTTATCTCTCACACGGACCCAAAGGAGTATATTGGATCGGTGGCTTGTTTGTGTGTTAAAGATAGTAATTTCATGCATTTTCCTTAAGTCTGCATGTATATCTATCGTTAATAAAGTTTTGATATCCATTTTATTATATGTTAACCTATGCTAGTTCATTCAACAAGATATTACTTAGAATTTATGTTTGTTAGATTTGGACTCTTTATTTACGAAATTGCCATTATTGTTATAATTGTTTACTTAGATCTTGTTTGAATGGTTGATTGCTTGGATTAATGGTTGATTTGATTGATTGATAGAAGTTAGTTGATTTATGGATTTGAGATGGACAAGTTGGTTGAAGATGATTCAAAAGCTAAGTGGAAAGGCTCTTGAATAAGGAAAGCTGCTTGTGGCATATGAAGCGGATGAGAAAGCTCATATGGATAGATTTGATGATGATAATGTTGAGATGGGACTTTGCTATAATACGAGGAAGCAAAGCATGATGTGAGATAGCCTTGGTTTAATCCAGACGGGATCATCCCAAGCATGTTGATAACTCGGTGATATGGTTCGAGTTTGTGGATAATGGTGGGCTCGAGAAGTAGCTTGGGCAAGTTTGAGAATAGTCATCGAGGAGGATGACTAGAAGGCTTGGATTTCATCGTTATTGAAGGTTCTTGCAAACTCAAAGCAAGAGTACGTGGGGCGCCCAAACGACTACAGGTAGGTGGTCGGGACACCCAAAAGACTACAGGTAGGTGGTCGAGTACTCTGGGCAGATTCGATAGTCCTAGGCACGGGTCACGATGACGTGCGGAGTTATGTCTAGAACCGGGGTTACCATTAGCCCTTGACGGACGGATGAAAGAATGAGCCGGTCATTCAATTAACGGTAAAATCAAAGCAATGATAACAGTGATAGCCAGAGTCATGGATGTTTGGATGCTTTGGCTGTATCGTCACTCGGTCTCAAGAGCGATGTTTTGTGGGTGCTTATCTGATCTTGGTTTAGGCCTTGGGGGTTTGTACTTGGAAAACGTCGGCCTTGACCTGAGTGATAATTATCTGTTTGCTATGTTTGTTTCTGCTTAGTGTGTCTGAGGGCTATCACTGTAGAAAGAGGTAGAGTGGGATGGTTGGGTTCCTATTCCTTTTTACCCTTTATGCTCTTATGGTATGTTTGATAGTTGATTTACTGCGCACTAGGACTTTTGTCTGACTCAAGGTTTTATGTTTAACTCTTATCACCTTGGGCTGTTCATCCATGTTGGGATGGGAAGACTAGGTAGCAGGTGACAGGTGCTGTTCTTAGTGACCAACGCTGTTGATGACGAAGACGAGCTGGAGGCTTTTGCATACTGTTTTCTTACTATATATACTGGATGTTCCGCTGTTTGTTTGATACTCTGAGAGTTATGTAGTGAGGCTTGATGTATTGACTAATCAGATGTTTGTATAAAACCACTATGAGTTTATATGATAAGATTCTGTTCTATGAGCTTCACTATGTATACTTTTCTATTGTATTTTATCCCTACGCTGTGAGTAATACGATAGAGTTTATTGTTTTACCTTACCCTGATGATCGTCCATGGCGGCCTGGCACACCTTCAGCGCACTATTCCCTTGTTTATGTGCAGGAGTCTTGGGCAGTCGTCACATTTGGTATCAGAGCTTTGGTTAATCGATTTTAGCCAACGCTCGCTGACGTAACTACATATGAGAGACGTAATTGTAATTTCTATGGATGATTACTATATATAGTATAGTAGCTTAGAAGGATTTGAACTTCTTATGCAGTTGTTTCTCAGGGTATATTAATCATTTCTTTTAGATAATAGGAATGAGTCGAAGAGGGAGACCAGCTGCTAGGGGAGGTCGTGCTGTTGAGGGGGCTGCTGATTATGCTTCTATGTTCGAGGCTATGATGACTTCGATCATGAGAAGGATGCCAGCTCCAGGACCATCAGTAGATGTTGGAGTTCAGGTTCAAGCTCCAAGACAAGTGGATTTTGCTAAGTTGTGTAAGGACTGTACTGCTCATGGAGGAAAGGTTTTCTTGGGGACAGAATCAACCATTGAAGTTCAGAGGTGGATTGATGCTTGTAGAAGGTTCTTTGGTGATTTGGGAATTGAGGATGCAACTAAGAGGAAGCTTGCATCAAGACAGCTTCAAGGAAGAGCTTCTGATTGGTGGAACTCTATCACCATTGATACTCCAGAAGAAGAGATCACTTGGGAGCAATTCCAAGCTAGATTTGAAGCTAAGTTCATTTCTACAGCCTAGAAATCTGTTCTGTTTAAGAAGTTTGTGGAGCTCAAGCAAGGTGGAAGACCAGTTCTTGAGTATGTTTCTGAGTTTGAAGCTTTGTCTAAGTATGCTCGGTCATATATTGAATCTCTCTATCAGAAGAATGAGAAGTTTGTGACAGGATTGGACACTTATCTTGAGAGGCAGTTGGTGGATCATTTGGATGATCCGTTTGAGAAGCTTGTGGAGAAAGCTCTCAGGCATGAGAATCTGTTTCCTAAGGAAGGATCTGTTGTTGCTGTAACCAAGGAAGGGCCTAAACCACAGCAGGGTGGAAACAAGAAGAGGAAGTAGCAGCAACAGAAGGGAAAGGATGGCCAGAAGAGGCTGAAGGGTGAAGTGATCTGCTACAACTGTCAGCAGAAGGGTCATCTCTCCAAAGATTGCAAGAATTCTAAGGTCCCAGGGAAGTGCTACAACTGTGATAAGCCGGGACATATCAAGAAGAATTTTCCGGAACCGAGGAAGGACAAGCAGATTGTGCAAGCCTATGCTTTGGGGGCTGTTCCATCATCTTCGAAAGCTCCTACTATGGAAGAGAAAGGAAAGAGTGTGGTGGTTCAAGGTACTCTTTCTATATGTGGTGTTCCAGTTAGAGTGTTGTTTGATACTGGGGCGTCACATTCCTTTGTTTGTAATGATCTTGTAGGCCGGTTGGGTTTGGAACCGGATATTATTGATAGACCATTGGTTGTGACTAATCCAGTTGGGGGTTCGTCTTGTTTGTGTATGGTATGCCGTGGTCTAGTTGTATCGAGTTATGATTGCTCTTTTGTTTGTGATTGTTTTGTTCTAAACTTTGCAGGGTTCGGAATTATTTTGGGAATGGACTGGCTTAGGAAGTATGCGGCGAGGGTTGATTGTAAGAGGCTGGAGGTGGCAGTCGAGAATGTGGAGGGGCGAAAGGTTGTGATACGATGTAAGCATGAAGAAGGCGTCTTCATGAGCTTCATGTATTCGCTGGTTGTTCCACGGGATGGACTGTCATCGGTGCCTATTGTGAATGGATTTGAGGATGTCTTTGACGAGGTCAAAGGGTTACCGCCGCATAGAGAGATCGAGTTTCGTGTCGATCTAGTTGAGGGAGCCAGACCTGTTGTGATGCCTCTTAGGCGGATGGCGCCTAGGGAACAGCAAGAGTTGAAGGTGCAAGTTGATGCCTTTTTCGAAAAGGATTCATTCGGCGTAGTGTGTCCGAATGGGGTGCACCAGTTGTGTTTGCAACCAAAGCGGATGGATCGTTGAGGTTGTGTGTGGATTATCATGAGCTGAATAAAGTGACTAAGAAAAACAAGTATCCATTGCCGAGAATAGATGACTTATTTGATCAGCTTCACGAAGCTAAGGTGTTTTCTCAGATGGATTTAGCAACGGGATTTCACCAGTTGAGAGTGGCTAAGGATAGTGTGCCGAAGACTGCTTTTAGGACACCATCCGGTTTCTTTGAGTGGCTGGTAATGCCGTTTGGATTGACCAATGCACCAGCATATTTTGTGGATCTTATGAATAGAGTGTTCAGGGATCAGTTGAACAAGTTCGTACTTGTGTTCGTGGATGATGTTTTGATTTATTCCAGAACCGAAGAAGAGCACAAGACGCACTTACGTGTTGTTTTGGAAATTTTGCGGAAACATCAGCTGAGGGCTAAGTTTTCGAAGTGTCACTTCTGGAAGAGTGAAGTGAGGTTCTTAGGCCATATTATCTCTGGAAATGGAATAGCGGTTGATCCCGCTAAGGTGGCAGCAATCCAGGATTGGGTTAGACCTAAGAATGCATCTGATGTGAGAAGTTTTCTTGGATTAGCAGGATATTATCGACGGTTTATCAAAGACTTTTCCAAGGTAGCTGCACCATTAATAGGATTGACGAAAAAGAACCAAGTGTTCAAGTGGGATGCTAAGTGTGAGCAAGCCTTCGGAATCCTGAAGGAGCGATTGACAAGTGCTCCTGTTTTGGTTATTCCAAGCGGAAATGATGAGATGGTGTGTAACGACCCGTATTTTACGTGTCGATAAATCGTGGAATTTACAGGTCGTTAGTGTTGTTTATGTTGTCTCTAGCCTGAGTCGTATGGAGAGTAACTCGTGTGTTGAAGGGTTGAGTCGTGACCGACTCATAGGTTGGAACGAGTTATGGAGTTAACTCGTGACCGAGTCATAGAGTTGCCGACTTAGTGTCTTAGGTCGTGTGAGCGAGTTAGGGAAGCCAGCGACTCAGGAGTAGACGACTTAGAGTGTGACCGAGTCATGGGAGAATCTGACCGACCCATGGGATAAGTCGTGACCGACTTATAGAAGCAGCGACCTAAAGGTTAGACGACTTAGTGTTGGACCGACCTAAGAAGTGACCGACTCATGGGTTAGTGACTTAAGGGGTTAAGGCTTAGGTCGTGGGGTCTTGAGTTGGTAGGGGCTTGGGTCGGCAGGGTGTTATCTCGTTAGGTCGTTGAGTCGGCTAGGAGTTAGGTCGCTAGGGAAGATAGGTCGGCAGGGTTTTTAGGTCGCGTGAGTTAGGACTGAACATACTAAGTTGGTAGCGACTTAGTGATGAGTCATAGGTCGTTAATGTTATAAGTCGTTAGGTCGGCCTTGGGCTTAAGTCGTTAGATTGTTAGGTCATTAGGCTGCACTGTTGAGATGAGTTGTGAGTCGTTGGGTCTTGCATGCGCTTGTGTTTTAGGTCGTGGGTCGGGGTAGTTGAGTCGCGCATTGGGTTGGACATGCGCGTACTAGGTCGCAGGATGGCATGGGTCGGCAGCGACCTATGTTAGGTCGGAGATTTCTTAGGTCGGCGACGACCTAAAACTGAGCCTACGAGTTACGACCTAAGGAGTTTTCAGCCTATAAATAAAGGGGTTTGGCTCACTTTTTGGCACCGGTTTTTGAAGCGACGAAGTGCTGCCATTTTGGGAACTCGACTTCAACATTTCTTCATCTTCTTTTCTCCATTCCAATCTAGTTTTAACATCCATCCAAGATCGAAGATTGAGATCAAAGATTCAAGTACCAAAGTTGAAGATCTTCATCCAACGAAGTTAGATTTCATCATTTTAAGCGAGATTTCGCCGGATCAAGCCTTGATCTTCGCTGTCCAGATCTGAAGTGTTTAGTTTTTGAGGTGTTTAGGTGATTTGGTGAGTGGTAGTTATCTCTCACGCGGACCCAAAGGAGTATATTGGATTGGTGGTTTGTTGGAGTGTTGTAGATAGTGATTTTGTGCATTTTCCTTAGATCCAAGTGTAGATTCATTGTTTGTGAAGATGTTTACTTATGCATGTTCATTTATCAAGTATTAGAGACAAAACCCATGTTTTATATTTGATAGATCTATGCTAAAAACCTATGATTCATGCATGTTAGACTTATGCTCATTTATTTACAAAATTGCCATTATAGTTGATATTGCTCATTAGATCTTGTTTAAATGATTGACTGTTTGATTGTATGATTGATTTGATTGTTTCCAAGTTAGCTAGTAGTTGATTTGGAACAAGATGATTGAAGATGATTCGAAAGCTAAGTGGAAAGGCTCTTGAATGGTGAAAGCTGCTTATGGCATATGAAGCGGATGTTGAAGCTCATATGTATGGATTGGATGGTGTTGAGATGGGACTTTGCCATGATGCGAGGAGGCAAACCATGATGTTGGGTTGGGACGGGTTATGATGACGTTCCAAGCACGGGCTACGACGACGTGCAAAGTTATGTTGATAACTCGGTAATGCAATCCGGGTAGGTGTTAATGGTTAGCTTGAGAGGCACTTGAGCTAGTATGGAAATAGTCGTCGAGGAGGATGACTAGGAGGCTAAGATCTTATCGTTGTTGAAGGTTCTAGCATGCTCAAAGCAAGAGTACGTTGGAACGGGCTGCGACGACGTTCCAAGCACGGGCTGCGACGACATGCCAGTACTCTGGGTAGTTGCGAAAATTCCTAGGCACGGGCTGCGACGACGTGCGGGGTTATGTCTAGAACCGGGGTTACCATTAGCCCTTGACAGGTGGTCATTCAATTAACGGTGAAATCATGGCAATGATAGCAGTGATAGCCATAGTCATGGATGTTTGGTTGTATTATCATTCGGTCTCAAGAGCGGTATTTTCTGGGTGCTTATCTGATCTTGGTTTAGGCCTTGGGGGTTTGTATTTGGAAAGTATCGCCCTTGACTCGAGTGATTATTGCTTTACTTTAATTATCTGCTATATTATGCTTGCTTTTCCTTAGTGTGTGTCTGGGGGCTATCACTGTAGAAAGAGGTGGAGTGGGACGGTTTGGTTCCTATTCCTTTTATTCCTTATGCTCTTTTGGTATGTTTGATAGTTGATTTACTACTCACTAAGACTTTGTCTGACTCAAGGTTTTATGTCTCCTCTTATTACCTTGGGCTGTTCATCCATGTTGGGATGGGCAGACTAGGTAGCAGGTGACAGGTGCTGTTCTTGGAGATCTACGCTGATGATGACGAAGACGAGCAGGAGGCTTTGCATATTAGTTTTCTTACTATTTGTACTGGGTGTTCCGCTTCTTGTATATATTCTGAGTGCTATGTAGTGAGGCTTTGATGTATGGATTTGCCTGGATGATTGTATCAAACTACTGTGATGCTTATATGATGATTTCCTGTTATGAAGCTTCAATATATATATATATATATTTCTCTATTGTATTTTATCCATGCGCTGTGAGTTATGCGATAGAGTTTCTACGATGCTTATTTTACCCTGACTACTGTCCATGGCTACCTGGCACGCCCTTCAGCGCTCTTTTCTCTTGTTTTGGTGCGCGAGTCATGGGCGGTCGTCACATTTGGTATCAGAGCTTTGGTTAATCGATTTTAGCCAACGCTCGCTGATGTAACTACGTATGAGAGACGTAATTGTATTTTGATGGATGATTACTATATATAATATAGTAGCCTAGAAGGATTTGAACTCCTTATGCAGTTGTTTCTTAAGGTGTTCTAATCATTCTTATTACAGATATTAAGGATGAGTCGAAGAGGGAGACCAGCTGCAAGGGAAAGCCGTGCTGATGAAGGAGCTGTTGATTATGGAACTATGTTCGAAGCGATGATGACTTCGATCATGAGAAGGATACCAGCTTCAGGATCATCAGTGGATGTGGGAGTTCAAGTTCAAGCTCCAAGACCGGTGGATTTTGCTAAGCTTTGCAAGGATTATACTTCTCTTGGAGGAAAAGCTTTCTTGGGGACGGAGTCGACTATTGAGGTGCAGAGATGGATTGATGCATGTCGAAGGATCTTTGGTGATTTAGGGATTGAGGATGCAACTAAGAGGAAGCTTGCATCGAGACAGCTTCAAGGGAGAGCTGCGGATTGGTGGAATTCTATCACCATAGATACACCAGAAGAAGGGATTACTTGGGAGCAATTCCAAGTTAGATTTGAAGCTAAGTTCATCTCTACGGCTCAGAAGTCTGTCTTGTTTAAGAGGTTTGTAGAGCTCAAGCAAGGTGGAAGGCCTGTTCTTGAGTATATTTCTGAGTTCGAAGCTTTGTCCAAGTATGCCAGATCGTATATTGATTCTCCCTATCAGAAGAACGAGAAGTTTGTGACCGGTTTGGATGCTTATCTTGGGAGGCAGTTGGTGGATCACTTGGATGATCCGTTTGAGAAGCTTGTGGAGAAAGCTCTCAGGCATGAGAGTTTGTTTCCTAAGGAAAGTTCTGTTGTTGCTGTAACCAGGGAAGGATCTAAACCACAGCGGAGTGAAAATAGGAAGAGGAAGCAGCAGCAGCAGAAGGGTAGGGATGGCCAGAAGAAACCGAAAGGTGAGGTGACTTGCTATAATTGCCAGCAGAAGGTCCATCTCTCCAAGGATTGTAGGAATCCAAAGGCGTCGGCGAAATGCCACAACTGTGATAAGCCAGGGCATTTCAGGAAGGACTGTCCAGAACCGAGGAAAGATAGGCAGGTTGTGCAAGCCTATGCTTTGGGGGCTGTTCCATCGTCTTCGAAAGCTCCTACTGCTGAAGAAGAAAAGGGGAAGAGTGTGGTGGTTCAAGGTACTCTTTCCATTTGTGGTGTTCCAGTTAGAGTGTTGTTTGATACTGGAGCGTCACATTCTTTTGTTTGTGATGATTTGGTAGACCGGTTAGGTTTGAGACCGGATATTGTTGATAGGCCATTGGTTGTGACTAATCCAGTTGGGGGTTCGTCATGTTTGTGTATGATATGCCGTGGTCTAGTTGTGTTGAGTCATGATTGCTCGTTTGATTGTGATTGTTTTGTTCTGAACTTTGCGGGGTTCGGAATTATTTTGGGTATGGACTGGCTTAGGAAGTATGCGGCAAGGATTGATTGTGAGAGGCTTGAGGTGACAGTCGGGAATGTGGAAGGGCGAAAAGTTGTGATACGATGTAAGCATGAGGAAGGCGTCTTCATGAGCTTCATGTATTCGCTGGTTGTTCCACGGGATGGACTGTCATCGGTGCCGATTGTGAATGGATTTGAGGATGTCTTTGACGAAGTCAAAGGGTTACCGCCGCATAGGGAGATCGAGTTTCGTATCGATCTAGTTGAGGGAGCCAGACCTGTTGTGATGCCTCTTAGGCGGATGGCGCCTAGGGAGCAGCTAGAGTTGAAGGTGCAGGTTGATGACCTTTTACGGAAGGGATTCATTCGGCGTAGTGTGTCCGAATGGGGTGCACCAGTTGTGTTCGCAACCAAAACGGATGGATCGTTGAGGTTGTGTGTGGATTATCGTGAGCTGAATAAGTTGACTAGGAAGAACAAGTATCCATTGCCGAGAATAGATGACTTGTTTGACCAGCTGCACGAGGCTAAGGTGTTTTCTCAGATGGATTTGGCAACGGGATTTCACCAGTTGAGAGTGGCGAAGGATAGTGTGCCGAAGACTGCTTTCAGGACACCATCCGGATTTTATGAGTGGCTGGTAATGCCGTTCGGATTGACTAACGCACCAGCATATTTTGTGGATCTTATAAATAGAGTGTTCAGAGATCAGTTGAACAAGTTTGTACTTGTGTTCGTGGATGATATTTTGGTTTATTCCAAAACTGAGGAAAAGCACAAGACACACTTGCGGATTGTTTTGGAAATCTTGCGGAAACATCAGCTGAAGGCTAAGTTTTCGAAGTGTCACTTCTGGAAGAGTGAAGTGAGGTTCTTAGGCCATGTTATCTCTGGAAATGGAATAGCAGTTGATCCCGCTAAGGTGGCAGCAATCCAGGATTGGATTAGACCTAAGAATGCATCCGATGTGAGAAGTTTTCTTGGATTAGCAGGATATTATCGTCGGTTTATCAAAGACTTTTCCAAGATAGCTGCACCATTAACAGGATTGACGAAGAAGAACCAAGTGTTCAGATGGGATGACAAGTGTGAGCAAGCTTTCGTAATCCTGAAAGAGCGACTGACGAGTGCTCCTGTTTTGACTATTCCAGGTGGGAATGATGAGATGGTGGTTTACACCGATGCATGTGGCACTGGACTTGGAGCAGTGCTAATGCAAAAGGATAAAGTTGTTGCGTATGCAAGTTGACAACTGAAGCCGCATGAAAGGAATTACCCAACTCATGATTTGGAGTTGGCGGCGATTGTGTTTGCTTTGAAGATGTGGAGACATTATCTGTTGGGAGTTAGATTTGAGTTGTTTACGGATCATAAGTCGTTGAAGTATCTGTTCTCCCAAAAGGATTTGAATCTTCGACAGCAACGGTGGCTAGAGTTCTTAGCATCATATGATTTTGGTATAGCCTATACTCCGAGAAAAGGTAACGCGGTGGCAGATGCGTTAAGTCGAAGACATGCAGGTCTGGGAGCCATGTTTTCGGAATGGAAGAGTCTCGAGTATTTGGCTGGATTTGATTTCAGGCCCAGATGTGAATTGGAACCTGAGATGTTGGCAAACTTATCGATAAGACCTACTCTTGTGGAAAGGATTGGCGAGAGCCAAAAGAGAGATGATAAGCTTGTTATGATTATCCGAGATTTGGAATCCGGATTGGACCCAGAGAAGGATAAAGGATTCGAGATCGATCGAGAGGGATGGCTTCGAAAGCAAGGACGATTGGTTGTT
The DNA here is from genome assembly GCA_030765085.1 of Allium cepa. Taxonomy (NCBI): domain Eukaryota; kingdom Viridiplantae; phylum Streptophyta; class Magnoliopsida; order Asparagales; family Amaryllidaceae; genus Allium; species Allium cepa. The sequence continues at coordinate 227,983,017 of CM060939.1, forward strand.
CCCGACATTGATGGATTGAGAGATGAAGTTCTGAGGGAAGGTCATCACTCGAAGTTGACAATTCATCCAGGTGGGAATAAGATGTATCGGGATATGAAGAGAACTTACTACTGGGAAGACATGAAGAAGGATGTTGGAAGTTTTATTTCCAAGTGTATGAACTGCCAGTTGGTGAAAGCTGAGCAGAAGAAGCCCAGTGGATTGCTTCAGCCATTAGAGGTTCCTACATGGAAGTGGGAGCAAGTGTCGATGGATTTTATCGATGGTCTACCTAGGACAAGGGCGGGAAATGAAGGGATTTGGGTCATAGTAGATCGTTTGACCAAGAGTGCAAGGTTCATTCCTATTCGATCAACTAGGACTGCATCGAAGTTGGCTGAGTTGTATGTTAAGTGGATAGTTCGATTCCATGGTGTTCTGAAGAGTATAGTGAGCGATCGAGACCCATTGTTCACTAGTGGATTTTGGAAGAGCTTCCAGGAAGTTTTGGGAACCAAGTTGTGTTTGAGTACAGCTTATCACCCTCAAACAGATGGTCAGACTGAGAGAGTCAACCGAGTTTTGGAAGATCTCTTGAGAGCATGTGTCTTGGACTTCGGAGGATCATGGGAAGATCATCTTCATTTGGTGGAATTTGCATATAACAACAGTTATCAGTCGAGTATTGGTATGGCACCATATGAGGCATTATATGGAAGACCGTGTAACTCTCCGACATGTTGGTTGGAAACCGGAGAAAAACTGATACTTGGACCAGAGATGATTCGACAGACTTCGGATTGTATAGAACTCATTCGGCAACGAATGAAGGCAGCCCAAGATCGTCAGAAAAGTTATGCCGATAACCGTCGTAAGGATTTGGAATTCGACGTAGGTGAGATGGTTTTTGTGAAGATTTCTCCATTGAAGAGTGCTATTAGATTCGGGAAGAAAGGAAAGTTAACTCCGAGATTTGTTGGACCATTCCCGATTATCGAGCGAATTGGAAAACTCGCTTATAGAGTGGAGTTACCGGAAAAGATGGTGGGTGTGCACAATGTTTTTCATGTATCTTATCTACGGAAATATGTGCATGACCCAACTACAGTGGTTTCTGCTGATAGCTGTGAAGACTTAGAGGTTGATCCAGTTGTGAGAAGACCTCGTAAGCCGCTTCGTATTGTTGAAACCGATACGAAACAGCTTAGGAGGAAGACAATTACGTTGTTCAAGATACAATGGAGTGATGATGTTAACGACTGTACGTGGGAGGAGGAAGAGAGGATGAAGGCAGCTCATCCAGAACTCTTCGAGGTATGGCCCTAAGGTGTCGTGACATCTCATGAATTTGTACCTTGATTTCCTATCTTAGAATTCTGCATGCTAGGCTAGAATTGGATGCATGGTTTGTTGATTGCTATGGATGGTAGGCATGCGGATTATCTTTGATTGCTGTTGTTTGCTTGGAATTTCGGGGGCGAAATTCCTAAGGGGGAGAGAATGTAACGACCCGTATTTTACGTGTCGATAAATCGTGGAATTTACAGGTCGTTAGTGTTGTTTATGTTGTCTCTAGCCTGAGTCGTATGGAGAGTAACTCGTGTGTTGAAGGGTTGAGTCGTGACCGACTCATAGGTTGGAACGAGTTATGGAGTTAACTCGTGACCGAGTCATAGAGTTGCCGACTTAGTGTCTTAGGTCGTGTGAGCGAGTTAGGGAAGCCAGCGACTCAGGAGTAGACGACTTAGAGTGTGACCGAGTCATGGGAGAATCTGACCGACCCATGGGATAAGTCGTGACCGACTTATAGAAGCAGCGACCTAAAGGTTAGACGACTTAGTGTTGGACCGACCTAAGAAGTGACCGACTCATGGGTTAGTGACTTAAGGGGTTAAGGCTTAGGTCGTGGGGTCTTGAGTTGGTAGGGGCTTGGGTCGGCAGGGTGTTATCTCGTTAGGTCGTTGAGTCGGCTAGGAGTTAGGTCGCTAGGGAAGATAGGTCGGCAGGGTTTTTAGGTCGCGTGAGTTAGGACTGAACATACTAAGTTGGTAGCGACTTAGTGATGAGTCATAGGTCGTTAATGTTATAAGTCGTTAGGTCGGCCTTGGGCTTAAGTCGTTAGATTGTTAGGTCATTAGGCTGCACTGTTGAGATGAGTTGTGAGTCGTTGGGTCTTGCATGCGCTTGTGTTTTAGGTCGTGGGTCGGGGTAGTTGAGTCGCGCATTGGGTTGGACATGCGCGTACTAGGTCGCAGGATGGCATGGGTCGGCAGCGACCTATGTTAGGTCGGAGATTTCTTAGGTCGGCGACGACCTAAAACTGAGCCTACGAGTTACGACCTAAGGAGTTTTCAGCCTATAAATAGAGGGGTTTGGCTCACTTTTTGGCACCGGTTTTTGAAGCGACGAAGTGCTGCCATTTTGGGAACTCGACTTCAACATTTCTTCATCTTCTTTTCTCCATTCCAATCTAGTTTTAACATCCATCCAAGATCGAAGATTGAGATCAAAGATTCAAGTACCAAAGTTGAAGATCTTCATCCAACGAAGTTAGATTTCATCATTTTAAGCGAGATTTCGCCGGATCAAGCCTTGATCTTCGCTGTCCAGATCTGAAGTGTTTAGTTTTTGAGGTGTTTAGGTGATTTGGTGAGTGGTAGTTATCTCTCACGCGGACCCAAAGGAGTATATTGGATTGGTGGTTTGTTGGAGTGTTGTAGATAGTGATTTTGTGCATTTTCCTTAGATCCAAGTGTAGATTCATTGTTTGTGAAGATGTTTACTTATGCATGTTCATTTATCAAGTATTAGAGACAAAACCCATGTTTTATATTTGATAGATCTATGCTAAAAACCTATGATTCATGCATGTTAGACTTATGCTCATTTATTTACAAAATTGCCATTATAGTTGATATTGCTCATTAGATCTTGTTTAAATGATTGACTGTTTGATTGTATGATTGATTTGATTGTTTCCAAGTTAGCTAGTAGTTGATTTGGAACAAGATGATTGAAGATGATTCGAAAGCTAAGTGGAAAGGCTCTTGAATGGTGAAAGCTGCTTATGGCATATGAAGCGGATGTTGAAGCTCATATGTATGGATTGGATGGTGTTGAGATGGGACTTTGCCATGATGCGAGGAGGCAAACCATGATGTTGGGTTGGGACAGGTTATGATGACGTTCCAAGCACGGGCTACGACGACGTGCAAAGTTATGTTGATAACTCGGTAATGCAATCCGGGTAGGTGTTAATGGTTAGCTTGAGAGGCACTTGAGCTAGTATGGAAATAGTCGTCGAGGAGGATGACTAGGAGGCTAAGATCTTATCGTTGTTGAAGGTTCTAGCATGCTCAAAGCAAGAGTACGTTGGAACGGGCTGCGACGACGTTCCAAGCACGGGCTGCGACGACGTGCCAGTACTCTGGGTAGTTGCGAAAATTCCTAGGCACGGGCTGCGACGACGTGCGGGGTTATGTCTAGAACCGGGGTTACCATTAGCCCTTGACAGGTGGTCATTCAATTAACGGTGAAATCATGGCAATGATAGCAGTGATAGCCATAGTCATGGATGTTTGGTTGTATTATCATTCGGTCTCAAGAGCGGTATTTTCTGGGTGCTTATCTGATCTTGGTTTAGGCCTTGGGGGTTTGTATTTGGAAAGTATCGCCCTTGACTCGAGTGATTATTGCTTTACTTTAATTATCTGCTATATTATGCTTGCTTTTCCTTAGTGTGTGTCTGGGGGCTATCACTGTAGAAAGAGGTGGAGTGGGACGGTTTGGTTCCTATTCCTTTTATTCCTTATGCTCTTTTGGTATGTTTGATAGTTGATTTACTACTCACTAAGACTTTGTCTGACTCAAGGTTTTATGTCTCCTCTTATTACCTTGGGCTGTTCATCCATGTTGGGATGGGCAGACTAGGTAGCAGGTGACAGGTGCTGTTCTTGGAGATCTACGCTGATGATGACGAAGACGAGCAGGAGGCTTTGCATATTAGTTTTCTTACTATTTGTACTGGGTGTTCCGCTGCTTGTATATATTCCGAGTGCTATGTAATGAGGCTTTGATGTATGGATTTGCCTGGATGATTGTATCAAACTACTGTGATGCTTATATGATGATTTCCTGTTATGAAGCTTCAATATATATATATATATATATATTTCTCTATTGTATTTTATCCATGCGCTGTGAGTTATGCGATAGAGTTTCTACGATGCTTATTTTACCCTGACTACTGTCCATGGCTACCTGGCACGCCCTTCAGCGCTCTTTTCTCTTGTTTTGGTGCGCGAGTCATGGGCGGTCGTCACATGGTGGTTTACACCGATGCATGTGGTACTGGACTTGGAGCAGTGCTGATGCAAAAGGATAAAGTTGTTGCATATGCAAGTCGACAACTGAAGCCGCATGAAAAGAATTATCCGACTCATGATTTGGAGTTAGCGGCGATTGTATTTGCTTTGAAGATGTGGAGACATTACCTATTGGGAGTTCGATTTGAGTTGTTTACAGATCATAAGTCGTTGAAGTATCTCTTCTCCTAAAAAGATTTGAATCTTCAACAGCAACGATGGCTAGAGTTTTTAGCATCATATGATTTTGGTATAGCCTATACTCCGGGAAAAGGTAACGTAGTGGCAGATGCGTTAAGTCAAAGACATGCAGGATTGGGAGCCATGTTTTCAGAATGGAAGAGTCTTGAGTACTTGGCTGGATTTGACTTCAGGTCCAGATGTGAATTGGAACCTGAGATGTTGGCAAACTTATCGATAAGACCTACTCTAGTGGAAAGAATTGGCGAGAGCCAAAAGCGAGACGATAAGCTTGTCAAGATTATCCGAGATTTAGAATCTAGATCAGACCCAGAGAAGGATAAAGGAATCGAAGTTGATCGAGAGGGTTGGCTTCGGAAGCAAGGATGACTAGTAGTTCCCGATATAGATGAATTGAGGAATGAAGTTCTTAAGGAGAGTCATCACTCGAAGTTGACAATTCATCCAGGTGGAAATAAGACATACCGGGATATGAAGAGAACCTATTATTGGGAAGGTTTGAAAAGGGATGTTGGAAATTTTATTTCCAAGTGCATGAACTGCCAGTTGGTAAAAGCCGAACAGAAGAAGCCAAGTGGATTGCTTCAGCCATTAGAAGTTCCTACATGGAAATGGGGGCAAATATTGATGGATTTTATTGATGGACTACCTAGAACCAGAGCAGGAAATGAAGGGATTTGGGTCATCATAGATCGATTGACTAAGAGTGCAAGGTTCATTCCTGTTCGATCAACTAGGACTGCATCGAAATTGGCTGAGTTGTATGTTAAGTGGATAGTTCGATTCCATGGTATTCCGAAGAGTATAGTGAGCGATCGAGACCCATTGTTCACTAGTGGATTTTGGAAGAGCTTCCAGGAAGTTTTGGGAACCGAGTTGTGTCTGAGTACAGCTTATCACCCTCAAACAGATGGTCAGACCGAGAGAGTCAACCGAGTTTTGGAAGATCTCCTTAGAGCATGTGTTTTTGATTTCGGAGGATCATGGGAAGATCATCTTCATTTGGTGGAATTTGCATATAATAACAGTTACCAGTCAAGTATTGGTATGGCACCGTATGAAGCACTGTATGGAAGACCGTGTAACTCTCCGACATGTTGGTTGGAAACTGGAGAAAAGCTGATACTTGGGCCCGAAATAATTCGACAGACTACGGACTGCATAGAGATCATTCGACGACGAATGAAGGCATCCCAAGATCGTCAGAAAAGTTATGCCGATAAGCGTCGTAAGGATTTGGAATTCGACGTAGGTGATATGGTTTTCGTGAAGGTTTCTCCACTAAAGAATGTTATTCGATTCAGGAAGAAAGGAAAGTTGACTCCAAGATTTGTTGGACCATTCCCGATCATCGAGCGAATTGGAAAGCTCGCCTATAAATTAGAGTTATCAGAAAAGATGTCGGGTGTGCACAATGTTTTTCATGTATCATATCAACGGAGGTATGTGCACGACCCAAGTACGGTGATTTCTGTTGATAGCTATGAAGATTTGGAGGTTGATCCTGTAGTTAAGAGACCTCGTAAGCCGCTTCGTGTTGTAGAGACTGACACGAAACAGCTTAGGAGGAAGGTAGTCAAGTTGCTCAAGGTACAATGGAGTGATGATGTTAATGACTGTACATGGGAGGAGGAAGAGGGGATGAAGGCAAATCATCCAGAACTCTTCAAGGTATGGCCCTAAGGTGTCGTGGCATCTCATGAATTTGTAACTTGTTCTAGTCTTAGAATTCTGCATGCTAGGCTAGTAGTTGGATGCATGGTTTGATGGTTGCTATGGATGGTAGGCATGCGGAATAGTTCTGGTTGTTTTTGTTTGTTTGGAATTTCGGGGGCGAAATTCCTAAGGGGGAGAGAATGTAACTACTCGTACTTTACGTGTCGATAAATCGTATAATAGTTGCCATCAGGTCGTTAGTATTGCTTGAGTCGACCAGAGTTAGCTCGTGTGGGTTGGAGCGACCTATAGATTCGATCGACCTATAGGAATTGAGACCCAGTAGTTATAGCGACTCAAGGGTTAACGGCCTAGGGAGATAGCGACTTGGAGAAGTGTGGCCGAGTTAAGGAGGTAGCCGACTTAGTAGTTGGCCGACCTAAGAGAGTGACCGGCTTAAGGAGCTACGGCATAGGAGTTAGCTCGTGTGACCGACTTAAGGTATAGACCGACCTATAGAAGTAAGCAACCTATGGAAAATTGACCGACCTAAGGTAGATAGCTACCTAATGGTTAACCTGTGTTGAAGTTAGGTCATTGAACGACTTATGGTAGGTCGTTAGGTCGGCAGGGGTTAGGTCGTACCCAGTGTGGTTAAGAGTTAAGTCGCGTGCGCGTATTAGGTCGTGCATGCTATAAGTCGCGTATGGGTTGGTAAGTGGTTGGTCCTAAGTCGTTAGGTAGTTAGGTCGGCTACATTTGTAAGACGTTGGGTCGGCTATGTAGTTAAGTTGCTAGGTCGTCTCTAGCGTTAGGTCGGCAGCAGTGTTGAGTCGTTAGGTTGGCATCTGGTTAGGTCGTTGGGTCGGCAGAGTGTGTTGAGTCGTTAGGTCGGCGTCTGGTTAGGTCGTTGGGTCGGCAGAGTGTGTTGAATCGTTAGGTCGGCGTCTGATTAGGTCGTTGGGTCGGCAGAGTATGTTGAGTCGTTAGGTCGTGACCGACCTAAGAGCGGCCGACTTAAGGAGTTTCCAGCCTATAAATAGAAGGGTTTGGCTCACTTTTTGGCACCGGATTTTGAAGCGATGAAGTGCTGCCATTTTGAGAGCTCGACTACAATACTTCTTCACTTCTTTTCTCTACTCTAATCTAGTGTTTTCTTCCATCCAAGATTGAAGATCAAATCGAAGATCCAAGAGCCAAAGTTGAAGATCTCCATCCATCGAAGAGAGATTTCATCATTTGAAGGGAAACCTTGTCGAATCATGCTAGATCCTTTGCTGTCCAGATCTAGAGTTTGTTGTTTTTGAAGTGTTTAGGTGATTAGGTGAGTGGTAGTTATCTCTCACACAGACCCAAAGGAGTATATTGGATCGGTGGCTTGTTTGTGTGTTAAAGATAGTAATTTCATGCATTTTCCTTAAGTCTGCATGTAGATCTATCGTTAATAAAGTTTTGATATCCATTTTATTATATGTTAACCTATGCTAGTTCATTCAACAAGATATTACTTAGAATTTATGTTTGTTAGATTTGGACTCTTTATTTACGAAATTGCCATTATTATTATAATTGTTTACTTAGATCTTGTTAGAATGGTTGATTGCTTGAATTAATGGTTGATTTGATTGATTGATAGAAGTTAGTTGATTTATGGATTTGAGATGGACAAGTTGGTTGAAGATGATTCAAAAGCTAAGTGGAAAGGCTCTTGAATAAGGAAAGCTGCTTGTGGCATATGAAGCGGATGAGAAAGCTCATATGGATAGATTTGATGATGATAATGTTGAGATGGGACTTTGCTATAATACGAGGAAGCAAAGCATGATGTGAGATAGCCTTGGTTTAATCCAGACGGGATCATCCCAAGCATGTTGATAACTCGGTGATATGGTTCGAGTTTGTGGATAATGGTGGGCTCGAGAAGTAGCTTGGGCAAGTTTGAGAATAGTCATCGAGGAGGATGACTAGAAGGCTTTGATTTCATTGTTATTGAAGGTTCTAGCAAACTCAAAGCAAGAGTACATGGGGCGCCCAAACGACTACAGGTAGGTGGTCGGGACACCCAAAAGACTACAGGTAGGTGGTCGAGTACTCTGGGCAGATTCGATAGTCCTAGGTACGGGTCACGATGACGTGCAGAGTTATGTCTAGAACCGGGGTTACCATTAGCCCTTGACGGACGGATGAAAGAATGAGCCGGTCATTCAATTAACGGTGAAATCGAAGCAATGATAACAGTGATAGCCAGAGTCATGGATGTTTGGATGCTTTGGTTGTATCGTCACTCGGTCTCAAGAGCGATGTTTTGTGGGTGCTTATCTGATCTTGGTTTAGGCCTTGGGGGTTTGTACTTGGAAAACATCGACCTTGACCTGAGTGATAATTATCTGTTTTTCTATGTTTGTTTCTTCTTAGTGTGTCTGGGGGCTATCACTGTAGAAAGAGGTGGAGTGGGATGGTTTGGTTCCTATTCCTTTTTACCCTTTATGCTCTTATGGTATGTTTGATAGTTGATTTACTGCTCACTAGGACTTTTGTCTGACTCAAGGTTTTATGTTTAACTCTTATCACCTTGGGCTGTTCATCCATGTTGGGATGGGCAGACTAGGTAGCAGGTGACAGGTGCTGTTCTTAGTGACCAACGATGTTGATGACGAAGACGAGCTGGAGGCTTTTGCATACTGTTTTCTTACTATATGTACTGGATGTTCCGCTGTTTGTTTGATACTCTGAGAGTTATGTAGTGAGGCTTGATGTATTGACTAATCAGATGTTTGTATAAAACCACTATGAGTTTATATGATAAGATTCTGTTCTATGAGCTTCACTATGTATACTTTTCTATTGTATTTTATCCCTGCGCTGTGAGTAATACGATAGAGTTTATTGTTTTACCTTACCCTGATGATCGTCCATGGCGGCCTGGCACACCTTTCAGCGCACTATTCCCTTGTTTACGTGCAGGAGTCTTGGGCGGTCGTCACACAAATTTAAAATTAATTTATCAAATCAAATTTTAATAATCAAGTTACATATATAAATGCATATATAACTCTTGTAAAAATTAAAAATAACAAATCCTATTACTACAAATCTATTTATGTTCAAAAGAATTTAAGTATTATAATTTTTATTTAAAAAATAACAAATTAAACAATATTAAATAATTTACAAAAGAGATTATAAACCAATTAAGATCATTTGTAATTTACATTATAAATTCTTATATATATAAATCCCAAGTAATATAAAATAAAACTTAGCTTTTATATTTATCTAATTTTAAATTCATATATTTTTAAGTTAAATAAAATTTCAAAACAAATAAGATTTATCATAGTATAAATCATAACATTATTTATTGGATTGTGTTGAAAAGTTAAATATCAAATTTAAATCAAATTTCCAATTTATCAAATATATATTAGAGTTAGAAAATTAATTCGTTTACTAAATTCAAAATTAAAGTTTATCAATTTACAATATATAAAATTATATATTATAAACAGAAAACAATTTATTTATTTTAAAAAGATAAAATCTTCTAATTTAAATATTTATTAAAACATGATTATTAAATCAAATTCCAAATCTGTTATTAAAATTATCAAATCAAATTGAATTTACAACACAGATTATTAAATTTATATTGCCCAATTTCCGGGATATCAAATTAACTACAAGTTACAACAGAAATAAAATTAGAGAGTTATAAGTAAAAGAAATCCATATTTGGAATAGTATTGCAGGACTTACATGGTTGAACAAGAGCATAAGTTTTGAATTTGCTAAGCTGCCTTTTGTGGAAGTGGCTAGCCTTTAACTCTTTGGGATACCCCCTCTGGAATAATAGAACTTTCAAGCTTCCTTAATGAACTCTTTTAAAGAACCCGACTTGAACAAGTTCTAAATTGTTCTGGAAAGGTCATAGAATTCATCAGTTTTATATCTATTTTCTTTGTGATAGTCACAATAATTTCTTCCAAGCAGTCATAGATACCTATAATAAGTCAATTTAGGTACCTAAAATAAGTTCGTTTACTTATCTAAAATAAGTTAATTTAGGTCCTAAATAAACTTATTATAGGTAACTATAATAAGTTATTTTTGGTACCTACAATTAGATAATTTAATTACCTATAATAATTCTTTTAAAAGGTTTTATATATCCGATCTATGACTTAGTTATATGATTCTTGTTTGAGTTTGTCATGCTAGTTTTTCCAAGCTTGATCAAGGAATTTTTAATACTCGGGTCATTCCGATTAATTTCAGGTCTAGTTGAGAATGCTTGGAGCTTTCTAGAGGAGCTGGAGATCTTCATTATCCTAGAGACATATGCCTTATGAATTTAGAATCCCAAAGATCTATTATGATGGATCATTTGATCCTTAAGATCATTTAACTACATATGAAATCCCAATGCAAGTAATTCATGCTTTAGATGAAATTAAGTGCAAGCCAATTTATGATTAAAAGGTATTGCACTGCTAATATCCAACTAGTAAAAGTGGTGACTAAATGCCTTTCGGAAGAAAGGGTGAACTTATCTAGACCATCCACTCTGAATTTGGATGCAACTGATGGTTTGTGATTACATTGTCATTTTTGTTTTTATTTAGTCATCGATTTGGATTTATACAGTATAAAATCTGCTTTTAAGTTAATATGGTGAGTCGTATATATCATGTCCCTACATACAACAAGTTAGAACATATAAAGCATATGCTAAAATAGTGTAATTTAGGTACCTATAATAAGTAATTTAATTACCTATAATAAGTTAATTTAGTTACCTATAATAGGTCAATTTATACCTATAATAGGTCAATTTACTTATCTACAATTAGTTAATTTAGGTACCTAAATTAACTTATTATAGGTACCTATAATAAGTTATTTTAGGTACTTATAATATGTTAATTTAATTACAAATAATGACTCTTTAAAAGGTTTTATATATCTGATCTATTACTCGGTTATATGATTCTTGTTCGAGTTTCTCACACTGGTTTTTCCAAGCCTGATCCGGTCAATACTCGGAACATACCGAGTAGTTTCAGGTTTAGATGAGAATGCTTGGAGCTTTCCAAAGGTGCTGGAGATCTTCATCTGCTAGAGACATATGCTCTATGGGTTTAGAATCCCAAAGCTCTCCTATGATGGATCATTTGATCCCCAAGATCATGTAGCTTTATATGAAATCCAAATGCAAGTAATTCCTGCTTTAGATGAAATTAAGTGTCAGCCTTGTCATGACCTGATTTTCGTACCCCAAAGACCGACATTGATCCGCCCAGCGTTCGAAATTAACAAAATACTACACCATACATGTTTTTATTTCAAATAATTGATTTTTTCATCGTTATTTAAATTAACATATTATAGGTGCCTAAATTAACTTATTGTATGTTCCTAAATTAACTTGTTATTGGTACCTAAATTAACTTATTATAGGTAATTAAATGAACTTATTATAGGTACCTAAATTAACTAAAAATGTATAACTTTCCACCTAACGCGTTCTCTATTAGAAAATTTCGGTGGCAATTCCATAACTATATCTTCTTCATCAAAAAAACTTTTCATAAAAATAAAGACAGCAACAATGGCATCTCCTCGTCTTTCAATATCAGTTGAGGAGTTATTAGAAAGGATATTGAAAAACACACGGAAGTCGCAGATTATAGAGCTAGAGCTACACATCAAAGGATCGACGAAGCTCAACCTCTCAACATTCTTTGAACGATTTTCAGTTCTACATAAAAAGGTTGCTATTGAACTTTGTAAGTATAACACCGTTGTAGTTACTTGTAATCAATTTTGAAAATGCTTTGCAAAAAATATTTAAGTAAGAACTCTTTGGTAAGTACTTATAATAAGTTTTGAAACACTTTGAAAAAAGAATAATTAAGTAAAAACACTTTTTAGATTTTTAAAATTAGCTCATTAAAACACTATAAATAAATTACAATACAAGTTTTGGGAACAGTTTACAATTAGTTGAACACCATAATGTACGTTTGAAATACTTTGCAATAATTTTTCAAAACTAGCTCATGAAAACACTTTAATATAAGTTTTGGAAACACTTTGGAAAAAGACTAGTTAAGAAAAAACACTTTTTCGAATACTTAAAATAAGTTTGAAAACATTTTGCAAAAGAATACGTAAGTAAAAATACTTTTGCAAACACTTATAATAAGTTTTGAAAACATTTTGCAAAAGAATACTTAAGTAAAAACACTTTTGCAAACATTTGTAATAAGTTTGAAAACACTTTGCAAAAGAATACTTAAGTAAAAACACTTTGATAAATACTAATAATAAGTTTTGATAATATTTTGCAAAAGAAAATTTAAAATAAATTTTAAGAACACTTTGCAAAAGAATTACTCAAGTAAGAACACTTTTGTAAACATTTATAATATAAGTTTTGAATACACTTTGTAAAAAGAATACTTAAGTAAAAACACTTTGGAAAATACCAATAATAAGTTTTGAATACAGTTTGCAAAATAATACTTAAGTGAAAACATTTTTGTAAATACTTATAATAAGCTTTGAAAAGAATACTTAAGTAAAGACACTTTCTAGATTTTCAAAACTAGCTTGTTATACGAATTGCACTAACAATTGTTAATTACAATTAAATAAATAATTGAATAATAATTATAATTTAAATAAAAAATTAAAAAATAGACAATCTTTAAATAATAATAATTTTTGCCCCGATTCATCTTCAGTAAATTATTAAATAATAATTTAGACCTCTAAATGATAATCTAATATTAATTAATCTCAATTAATTAATTTAGTAATCCTTAATTTAATTTAAACTTTTATTAAATAATAATTAAATCATAATAGATCCTTAAATAAGAATTAAATAACATGAGTAAAAAAACTTTTGTAAATACTTATAATAACTTTTGAATGCACTTTGCAACAATACTTAAGTATAACGTTGTTGTAATTACTTATAATAAGTTTTAAAAACGCTTTGCAAAAGAATACTTAAATAAGAACTCTTTTGTAAGTACTTATATTAAGTTTTGGAAACGCTTTGAAAAAAGAATACATAAGTAAAAACACTTTTTAGATTTTCAAAACTAGCTCGTAAAATCACTGTAAATAACTATAATATAAGTTTTGAAAACACTTCGCAATTAGTTGAACACCGTAATGTAAGTTTTGAAATACTTTGCAATAATTTTTCAAAAGTAGCTCTTAAAAACACTTTAATATAAGTTTTGGAAACACTTTGGAATTACTTAAATAAAAACACTTTTGCAAATACTTATAATAAGTTTTGAAAACACTTTGCAAAAGAATACTTAAGTAAAAGCACTTTTGCAAACACTTATAATAAGTTTGAAAACACTTTGCAAAAGAATACTTAAGTAAAAACACTTTGGTAAATACTAATAATAAGTTTTGATAATACTTTGCAAAATAATACTTAAGTAAAAACATTTTTGTATATGCTTATAATAAGTTTTGAAAACTTTTTGCAAAAGAATTCTTGAGTAAAACACTTTTGTAAATACTTATAATAAACTTTGAAAACACTTTGCCAAAGGAATACTTAAGTAAAAACTCTTTATAGATTTTCAAAACTAGCTTGTTATACGAATTGCACTTATAGTTGTTAAACTACAATTAAATAATAATTATAATTTAAATAAATAATTAAATAATAGTTAATCTTTAAATAATAATAATTTAATCCATGATTCATCTTCACTAAATTATTAGATAATAATTTAAACGTTTAAATAATAATTTGATATTAATTAATATCAATTAATTAATTTAGTAATCCTTAATTAAACTTAAACTTTTATTAAATAATAATTAAATCATAATAAATCCTTAAATAAGAATTAAATAACATAGGTAAAAAAACTTTTGTAAATACTTATAATAACTTTTGAATACACTTTACAAAAGAATACTTAAGTATAACACTATTGTAATTATTTATAATAAGTTTTGAAAATGCTTTGCAAAAGAATACTTAATAAGAATTCTTTTGTAAGTACTTGTAATAAGTTTTGAAATACTTTGCAATAATTTTTGGAAAAACTTTACAGCTAGTTGAACACCGTAATGTAAGTTTTGAAATACTTTGCAATAATTTTTCAAAACTAATTCGTAAAAACAATTTAATATAAGTTTTGGAAACACTTTGGAAAAAAGAATACTTAAGTAAAATCACTTTTGCAACTAGTTATAATAGGTTTTGGAAACACTTTAGAAAAAGAATACTAAAGCAAAAACACTTTTGGAAACACTTATAATAAGTTTTGAAAACACTTTGCAAAAGAATACTTAATTAAAAATTCCTTTGTAAACACTTATAATATAAGTTTTGAATACATTTTGCAAAAATAATACTTAAGTAAAAACACTTTGGTAAATACTAATAACAAATTTTGAAAACACTTCGCAAATTAATACTTAAGTAAAAACATTTTTGTAAATACTTTTACTAAGTTTTGAAAACTTTTTTCAAATGACTACTTAAGTATAATAAGTTCTGAAAATACTTTATAAAAAGAATACACAAGTAAAAATACATTTTTGATTTTCAAAACTAGCTCGTTTTACGAACTGCACTTACAATAGTTAATTACTATTAAATCAATAATTAAACAATAATTATTATTTAAATAAATAATAAAATAACAGTTAATCTTTAAATAATAATTATTTAAACCATGATTCATCTTAAATAAATTATTAAATTATAATTTTAAATGTTTAGATAATAATTCAATATTAACTAATCTCAATTTATGAACTTAATAATCCTTAATTAAACTTAATTTTTTTTTAAATAAAAATTAAATCATAATAAATCATTGAATAAGAATTAAATAACATGAGTAAAAAAAACTTTTGTAAATACTTAAAAGTACCCTAATTTTAATTGGCGACTTACCTAATTTCCATCGACCCATTATTCTAAGCAGCAAAAGAAGGCTAGATGGTGGCGATTAGCGATGCTCACGGCGAATGTTGCAGCGGTGGAGCAGTAGAGGGGAGTTTGCGAAAGTGGTAGCATGGGTAGTATCGATGTAGAACTAAGGTTTTTTAAATGAGAGTAGAAAATGAAAAGTGCGATTCAAAAACGAAAAGTGTGTATGGGAAAGTTCAAAAACAGTTCGCATATGGTTCAACCTTCAATGCTATAAATTACCAAACCTATTTACTTGCCTACCCATATATAGAGGAAATAAATATTTCCATTAATGATTGCATATAGTTCAAAAGCGAGGTGCATTCCGACCAATGCATAATTTTATTGAGTTGCACTCGGTGGAATGCGTATAACTTTATTAAGCTGCATTTATTGTAATGCATATAAATTAGTTGAGTAGCAATCCTTACAATGCAGATAAGCTTACAAATACGCATTCTTTAGATTGCATTTTGTTAAAGAGAGTTGCATTCCGTGGAATTCAATTTGCTAAAGAGTTGCATTCCATAAAATGCAACTCACCGAACCAACATGCATTCTTTTGAATGCATATTAATTTCTGTAGTTTGCATATGGATGTGCAACAATGGAAAACTTTTCTTGATTCGGAAGTATTTTCAATATTCCTTGAACCCTACACTCTCGAATTGAGTCTCGTTATCCGTGATGATTTTCTGTGGTACTCCAAAACTGCAAATAATGTTTTTAGTGACAAAGTTAATAGCTTTCTTTGTGGTAATAGCGGCCAGTGTTCTGCTTTGGCCCATTTGGAAAAGTAATCAATAGCAACGAAAGCATATTTGGATCCTCCTTTAACGATCCAATCAAATCGATTTCCCAGATTGCGAATGGCCATAGGCTGACCAGTAGAGTTAATTCGATGGACGGAGTCCTTTTGATTTTGCTGAATCTTTGGCATTGATCGCATTGCTTGGCATAGTATGCTGCGTCGCGGTTAACTATTGACCAGAAATATTCGTATCGAAGAATTTTCTTTACAAGGGTTTGCCCTAATGTGATCCCCGCATTCACTTCCATGAACCTCTCTAAGGATCTTCGAGCTTCGTCATTGGTCATACACTTGAGCAAGGGGGTTGAGAATCCACTTCAGTATTAGACTCCTTCGGGTATTACGAACCGTGGTGCTTTTCGAAGGAGCTTTTTCTATTGATTCCTGTCTGAGGGAAGTGTCCCTCTAAGCAAGTAGTCCTCGATTGGTGTCATCCATGTTTCCAGTGCTTGGACCGTCTCAAAAATCCAATTGACGTCCATCTTGGCTATGCTTGGAGGTGTTAAAATTTCATCTGGAACCAGTCCCATAAATTGAGCTTCTCCCGAACTGGCCAGTTTAACTAAATAGACCAACTTTGTGTTTTGTTCCCTTAGGATGTGGGTTATGGTGTAGTGATCGATGTTGTTCAACAATTCTTGCATTTTGGGTAGGTACAGGGCAAGCTTTTCTCCCTTGGCTTGATATTCGCCTCTCACCTAATAGACCATCAGTTGAGAGTCGCTATAGATGTGTATGGATTTGATCTCGATATCTTTCACAACTTTTAATCCAGCTATCAAGGCTTCATTTTCCTCTTCATTATTGGTTGTGAAGTATTCCAAGCATATAGTGTAGCACATGGTTCGCCCTTTGGGAGTCTCGAGCATAACTCCTGCCCCCGAGCAAGAGTTCTTAGATGCACCGTCGACGAATAATCTCCAGTGTGTTTCCGCTTCAAAAGTAGCTTCTTCTTCATCTCGGATTGTAAATTCTACAATGAAGTCCTCAATGCCTACCCGTTGATCGCTTTTCGAGGATGGTAAGTAAATTCACTCAATTCAATATTCCATTTGATAATTCGCCCTAAGATACAACACTTGCTTCAAGGATTGGTCTATTAGCACTTTGATTGGGTATGCTTGGAAGTATGGTCGTAACTTTCTTGAGGTGATCAAGAGACAATAGGCCAGCTTTTCCAATTTTAGGTAATTCTTTTCGGCTCTAGTACATAGGTCACTGGATCCTAGCTTCTTTGAGTACTAGTGTAGCACTCAATGCATGTGGTGATATTGTTAATTAGATGAACAAGTCTTCCTTATCTACCAGCTTGGATAGAAATAGTTGAGTTTCCATGTGTCACAGCAGTTCTTCGAAGGCAGGGTTTGACACGTTGATTGCATTCGAAGTTTTTCTTACCTTTCTTCAGTGCGTCAAGAAGAGTATGCATTTGTTGGTTGCTTTAGAGATGAACCGGCTTAGCCCTACAACTTTTCCGTTTAAACTTTACAACTATTTCTTGTTCCTTGGGCCTCGACTTCTCATAAAGCAGTAATTTTTTCTGGAGTATCACTAAGCGGAGTATAACTGTCCATGTTAAAGATAAGTTAAACTCTGATAATGATATTGTAAAATTTTCACTGTAAATATTCATTTTCGTGTAAGTTTCTGATCTACTTTTATTTTCTTTCTACCCATAATGATCAGGGTTTTCGGCAATTGAATTGCAGCATGTGAATACCGGGGATGTATTAGTATTGATTTTCAAGGGTCGAAAATCCTGTTAGTTACATTTGGTATCAGAGCCAAGGTTAA
Source organism: Allium cepa (assembly GCA_030765085.1). Lineage (NCBI taxonomy): Eukaryota > Viridiplantae > Streptophyta > Magnoliopsida > Asparagales > Amaryllidaceae > Allium > Allium cepa. Next base: position 228,000,787 of record CM060939.1, read on the forward strand.
GCGAGAACCTTGGCTTTGGTTGGGTAAAGACTCATTATAAATAAGGTTAATGATGCCCTAGGATGAGTAACTCATTAATGATAGGGTAAGTGGCATCCTAGATTGAGTTGAGAGTACTATATATATATATTTATATATATATATATATATATATATATATATATATGTTAACATGTATTCGTTAATTATATATAAATGATTTTGTTTAAAAAAACATGGTAGATGAAATAATTTTACCAAGGATTATATTTTGAATATAAAGAATATCTTTTGAAAAGTTAAAAATGTTGTTAAGTTATAATTTGGAATGATGGTTTAAAACAGGTTAGTGAAAGAATTTTATGTATTTACATCTTATGATTCGAATTTTATAGTTTGACTATAATGTAACGAACGTAATTTTTAATGATTTTAAATAACGTAATTAACCAAATTTTTCATGAAAATATATAATATAATTTAGCATTCAAAATTTGATATTTGGTATGCGTCTATTAAAGCATAGCGAATGGTTGATTTTCATCTGAAAATATGAAAATTAGTTCTGTTGTGTAATTTTCAATTTAAATTTAAATTTAGTTAATTTGATGAAAATAAAATATATCAAGATATAAGTATTTTTACATAATAAAAATGTTTATCATTTTATGAATGAGGCATCATATTTCGTTTCGCCAAATTTGGACTGCTCTAGCTCTGTTTATCTTATTTCGGCGTTTTAGCAGCATTTTCAGCAGCGAATATCGAGTTTTGATAGGATGGTCGTATCGCTCATATATGTATACCATTTTGTTCGTATTGTCGTGCTGATCTCCGTAATATATTCATTTGTGTATTTCGGAGTCCGGTAAATGGTGAAATCTACGAAACGGTTAGCCGTATCGGTACCTGTTTTGGTCCTTTGGGTTTTGTTGTGTCCATTGGTTTGTCCAGCGGCTGAAAATAAACAGCCACTAGCATTTATTATTTTCAGAAATCAATGCTTGACTTTTGATATCCCTGTTTGATATTCGATTCGTTTCTTTTCTCTTCTTTTGTTTTCGTTTTCTACTTAGCTTCCGGAAAAAACAATATATATATATATATATATATATATATATGTTTATAAACAGTGCATGCATTCCTTGTTCTAGAAACTGCTCATATCTCGTCTCCTTTCCCTTGATAAAACTCATTCTCTTCTTGCAATTGAAACAAAAAATTAAATAAAGCCTGTATATATTATTGCTTGATGCCAGTACATCATCTCTTCATGCTTGCTCGTCCTCTTCAATTTGAACCGTTCGTCCTCACCTCAATGCCACCAATATTTCCTCCGAAAAAATCCACCTTTCCAGCCATCACTTCCATGAACCCGACCATTGCTCCACCTTAAACCCTCCACCAAACAATGTCACCATCCTTTCGCCACTTAAACTCATGCCTTTTGCCATCCCCATAACCGCCTTTTTCCCATCTGCCTTTTACCTTCACCCTGCCCGAACGTTCTTCCACCAGCCCACATCGCATCATTCCTCACTGACAGCCGTAACCAAGCCTCGCAACCCAGTCAACCGAAGCCTGCACCCTTCCACTATACCCCACACAAGTCTGCCTCTCTTCCTCCAAACACATAGACCGGCCTAGACTTCACCCATCATAGCCACTTCAGAAAATCCCTCCGCCACTCGCAGCTTAACCTACCATGAACTACACCGAGCACCAGATCCGCCCTTGCACCCAAGTGCAGCCAGCGGCCGAAGCAAGAAACTAACCTCCCTTCACCTTAAACCCATATGCCATCACCCTTCCAAGCAGACCACTTTGACCCACCGACAGCTGATCAGAGTAAGCCCATTTCCTTCTATGACCAACCCTGCCGTGAGCAGCCTCCTTGTTATTCTTATATATAATTATATATAGTTGCTATATTTTGTTCCTAAGAACCTTTACTACTCATTTCCTTCTTCGAACAAAACTCCTAGCTTTCTCGCCTCTATTATATTTAAACAAAGGAAAAAAAGGAAAGGGTATTGATTTTTAAAATATAAATATAGATATTTTGATTTTAGTGTATATGTTTTAGTAAATATTGTTTTTATATATAATATGAAGATTTTTTTATTTTAATGTGTTTTAAACTAAATATTTGTTTTAAGGATATAATATAAATATTTTATTTTTAAACATGTGGGTAAATTTTTGATTTTTAAAAATTTATATATATTATTTTCATCGAATTCGAATTCAGGTATCTAGTTTGTCACAGCCATCTTTTAGCTATCCTATCCAATTACCGCTGTCCAGAGATTACAGCAGCAAATTTTCTAGCTTTTTCGCTTGTCCGTGTGCATGTCTGTATCATCTTCTTCGCCATCATTGTTTCAATAGCCTCGAAAGGTGAGCAATCACTCACGATTAACATTCTTGTATTTAGTAAATTTAATTCACATGAAATGACGATTGAAATATGTTGTTAAATTTAAATTATTAGTTATTCAATTGTTAAATATGATCTGTTATTATTTGCATCAATTCACCGATGTTAATTGACAATATTGACACCAATAACCGGTTAGTATATTATTTAAATTGCACTATGATCGTATAGGCTTGTCATTGATATGATGTCATTTTATGTTATTTATATTCTCACAAGGCAAGTTCATTGTTAGTTAGGAATTCCTTATGGGTTGAAATGATACGTACTCGAATGATTTTATATATTAGGGGAAAATCGTTATGGGTTGAAGTGATAAACCCAAGCAATTTCATTGATTTTGAAATTTTGGAATTGCAGGTCGAAATGATATATATCCGTAAAATTTAAATGATTATGGATTTAATGATAAATATCTATATCACTTGACCATATGATAGAAAACTATAAACAGACGGCATTGGTCTATTTTTAAATGATTTCCAAAATTTTAAAATATACGTGTTTTTAAGAAATATTGATTTTTAAAATATAATACAAAAGATTTTATTTTAATATATGAATAAAATTTAGATTTTAAATTATATGTTTGAATTTTAAATTTATAAGTTAAGTTTTGAAAAGAAAATAAATTTTAAGATTTTACTTATAATTTAATAATTTTTAAATATATGAATAAGATTTAAAATAGATTAAATAATAAGATTTTAATAAAATTTAGTGTAATAAATTTAATAAAAATTTAATTTAACTAATATATATAATATGTTTTAAACAATTTATTTAATATTTATATTAATATTCTAAAATAAATTTTATAATAACTTTAATAAATAGAGGTTGGAAAGACAAACTAAAGTTGACTTGAAATCTAAATAGGTTATAATTGAATTTAAAGAAGAATTGATTTGTAATTTAATTTAAATAAGAGTTGATTTGAAACTTGTTGATTTTGAGATTTTAAAGATATGGAATTTGTAACTTCATAACTTGATTTTGATTAAAAGCAATTAAACGAATATTTTCAAATTTAAAATAAATTGAAATTGAATATTTAGTTTTGGTATAAATATGTAATTTGTGATTTTATTTAAATGTTATTAAAAGTGATAGGGTGAATATTTTTGAATTAAATATAATTGAGGTTTGATTTTTGATTATTGGTTTTATTCAAATTTGTAATAGGAGACTTTATTTGAATGTTATTAAAATGATTAAGTGAATATTTTCAAATTTAAGTAAAAATTAAAGTTGAAATATAAATATGATGTATCAAATTGAGTTATCATGAATTGTTTGGATATTTAAACTTTGAAACCTATTGAATTGAGATGGTTTAAATTAATTCAAACCTGCATTTGAAATCGATATAAATTAAAAATGGTTTAACGAGAATTTGAATTTATTTGTGAAACTGGAAGAAATAATTCTAATTATAAACTATTTTTAATATATAAACTATTTAGTGTATTAACTTTTTTAACAAATAAACTATTTTAAATCTACAACCTACTTAAATATATAAATTATTTTAATTTATAACTATTTCAATATATTTAAACTATTTTCAATATTTTAACTATTAAGTTGGAACTGTTATAATTAGGTCAAACGGATTGAAATGCTAATATTTTGATTTGATGGTTTAAACTATTTTGCGGTTATGATTTCGAAAGTAAATATGATTTCGAAAGTGATATGATTTTGAAATAAATATGGTATTTTCATATGAAGTATGAAAAGTTTGAAATGAAAATGACTACGGTGTGAAATAAGCGTTTGGTTGTTAGTGAGACCGGGACCGGATATTGTCATACTCTCTGCCAATACCGAAAACCACTTTAACTACTATGTATATGGTGGAGAATCCAGAATGAAGTAGGATGGTTTGGCGTTGTCTGTATAAGGTATGAACGCAGCCCTGATCCCCACGGGTCAGCTTGATGTGACTAAAACAGGAGCACACCGGGCCAAGTAAGGTCGCACCTTCGATCGAGCATGCTTCTTTGATACCATTCTATCACTTTATGATTTAATTGGGTGCACCTTTGATTATAGGAGTGTGTCTCGAGGTGGGTAGTAGTAGCTGCTATGCGTTACCAGTAGTCCGGATCCGCAAAATGGTAGTAACCTACCCTGGGCATTGCCTCGCGTGCCTTGTCACATGCCTTATCGTGCCCACTATGACTTTGGTTTGTACCGTGCCTATGGAGTGCTCCCTGAGTAAACCACCGGTTTGCTGAAGCTTACAGTATCTGTATAGATTACGGGAATATATAAATATGTGTTAAGAGGGATATGGGTAATGCCTAAACGCTATTTTAATAGTTTGCTTTACTATAGACATTATCTATGTAGCGTATTTATGTAGATAGTTTAACAGATCCTTAAAGGATGGAATCCTAACATCCTTTAAGTTATACTGCATTTACTTGACGTTTCACTTGAGTTGAATGTACTTTCAAAAGAATGTTAATCCTGACTCGAGTGTTTTGTGTTTTACTTTATGCTCGAGTCAGACTTAGTGTCATAGCATTTGAGACTCACCTTTGGAGCTTGGAGCTTTGCTTGTAGATCTATCTTATATCTATTTAGCTTTCAGTTATTTTTAGTTTTATGTTTCAGACTTGTCATTTGCTTGTTGTATTTGAGACTTCTATGTATCGGATTTCTATTGTATTTGTTTCCAGCTATGATGTTTTGTAGTAGCTTCATGAACTACTATTTATCTATTCTACTGCTTATTGTCGTTAAACTCTATGTATGTGATTCTTTGATTGATTTATTTACTTTATATGCTAAGTTTTGTTAAATATAAATTAACAATCTTTTGTTTTGAGCAATTCAAGTTGGACGTGTGTGGATGATTGTCGATTTGAATGGTTCAAAATAGCAGGTCGTAACAGTTGATATTAGAGCTCTGGTATAAGCAAAACTTAGCATGTAGAGTAACAACTCATTAGAGATAGGGTAGTAATACCCTAGAATGAGCAGAATTATTTACAGAATCATCTTCATTCGATCTTGAATTCTTTGTTAGGACCTGTTTGCGCCAAAATTGGTCACAAACACCCAATATCGCGAAAGCACCCGTTTGCGTATTCAACTTGATAATAATCAACACAGAACTCAGCAACAATCAATAGAGAATTCAGCTCTAAGTAACAAATCACAGTAATTCACAAACAACAATCACAAACACAGGATTTATAGTGGTTCGGCGTTCGCGCCTACGTCCACTTTGAAGGTTTTCTCTTTATTGCTTTGCTTGATTAAATCGATTACAATGGATTACAGCTGATAATAGCTTTGAAATCTGAATACAACAGTGATTCTGATGAATAGATTTGAATCCGGCAGAGTCTCGGTGTTCAATGGCCGAAGTTCTCGAAAGATCCCCTTTTCTGAAGGCTTCAGGGTGCTATTTATAGGCGTTGGAGGCCCAGATCTTGCTGAAACTTCGGGAGACCTCTTCTGGCACGTGAGTGGGCCCACGCGACCGACCCACCAAGTTTCGTCTCGATCTGACATCGATTCGAAGTCATTTCGAACCCATCAAGAAATGGTCCAATCGAGCTGAAACTTGACAGGAACAATCTTTACCTTGTATGGAAGCTACTATGAAAATTTGGTTGCATTTGGATCAGTGGTTTAGGAGATATGATCGGTTCGAAGTGATGATTCTCGGTTGGCTGTTGAGTTCGAACCGATCACTTCAAAACCACGTACTTCGAATCGATCGGCTCACGTGGCTTCGTGATGAGGTGGCGTGTGCTCCTCGAATCGATCCTGTTTTATCTCCGAGTTGACCGCTTCGCACCCATGGATTTCGCCTCGTTCATATCGTGGGGCGACACGTCATCCAAGTTAGCTGACTTGGCGAGTACGAACAAGTGAATGTTCCTGGGTTCGGACGCGACCATTTCGAACTAAGGTGTACTCGTGGGTTCGAACTCGATCGATTCGAACAAGATCGATTCGAAGCGACTTGGATTCGAAGCTGGTGGGCTTGAATGGATTCGAAGATGATGGTTTCGAATGTGATGGAGTCGAAGTTAATGGTTGTGAGGCAGGCACTGGTTGATGGATTCGAACAAGATGGGTTCGAAGGAAGGATACCGGATGGGTTCGGAGTAGATGGTTTCGAAGATGATGGGTTCGAACATAACCTGTGGCCATCGATTCGAACCATGGGTACCCTATGGGTTCGAACCGAACAGGGGGCTATCTTTCTCAAATTGAAACCATTATATCCTGAGCATACAAACTCGGATTGACTTGAAACTTGAAACGCTGGCTTCTACAGCTTTGCTTGTCATGTCTTATCAGTTGTGGCCTGATCCGGGTTCGGACAAAATTCATCGATATCCATAGCGAAGTGAAGTACAACCAATCTCTGAGGTGAACCGTCTTTTGCTTTCGATCAATCTTTTGGTATCACGGCTTTGCCAAAAAGCGGGATAACATCTTGCCCCCCAAAACATGCCTTGCGGTAGGAAGGTGTGTTTTGTAATGCTTTGAGTTGGATGTTCTTATCCTATCATCGACCTGTAAAGAATTTGACAGTTTCATATGGCCTCAAATGACGATTGTTCGGGATCGAGTTATTTGAGATGAAGCGCGGCCGTTCGTGGTCAAGCGCTTAACTTCAAATGACGATCGTTCGTGATCGAGTCATTCGAGGTGAAGTGCGACCGTGCGCGGTCGAGCGTATGAATCCATGCGTCGATCGTTCGGGATCGTATGCTGTTTGAGGTGAATCGGGACCGTTCGCGGTCCGTGCCGTTCGTGGCATAGGATGGAATAGGACCGTTCGCGGTCGATGCCGTTCGCGGCAAATGATGAGATGGGACCGTTCGCGGTCGACTGCTGTTCGTGGCAAATGATGATCGTTCGTGACCAAGTGTCGTTCAAGGCGAATGGTGACCGTTCGAGGTCGGATTTTATAATTAGTGAACCATGACCGTTCGCGGTCGGTGCCATTCAAGGCAGAAAGTGATCGTTCGCGATCGTGTGCCGTTCGAGGCGAATTTGTGACCGTTCGCGGTCAGGTGTTGGACCTCAAGTGACGACCGTTCGCGATCGAGCCATTTGAGGTGAGGTGAGTTGTGACTGTTCGAAGTCGAGTGCCGTTCGAGGCAAATTGTGACCGTTCGAGGTCGGGTGCCGTTCGAGGCGAATTGTGTGCCCGGGAGGGCTTGGTATTATCGATGCCAGGGTCACGTTCGGGTGAGTTCCTGGATCGTTTGTCAGGGCGGTTCATCGCCATCTCATAGCATGCCTAAGGATCGTTCGCGACCCCATACATGTGTAAGTAGCTTAGCCATTCCAGGGTTATCAGAATCAAATATCTATTACACGGATGAGTTTTTAAAACAGAAATGTCCAAACAAGCAAAGTTTAAATATTCAAATCAAAATGAAAACAAAGCATGGATGTCAAAGTGTAAGTTCCCACTACGAAACGGTTAATGATCACTCAGAACATGCCTGGAGATCGTTCGCGATCTTGCACATGTGTAAATGATTTAACTGTGTTAGTGGAAGCTTACAACTTGTTCATCGTTATTTCACTCAATTGATAACCAAACGGTGCCTTGATTCAGGGTCGCCTCTAGCTGATGTGGACGGTGGTCGTTCTGGTTCCGCCACAGGAGCTCGCCTCCTTACATATTGAAGGAGCATACCGTTCCTGATATGCCCTTCCACCTCGTCCTTCAGGTGCCTACAATCGTTAGTGTTATGACCATTTAATTCATGGAATACACAGAACTTATCTGATTTCCTTTCGTCAAAGGTTGGATCCCTTCGCATTGGTCTACGATACGGAATCTGTTCTTTGGTATCCTGATAAATTCGCTCCAGGCTCTCATTCAGCTCAGTGTAGGTGGTGAATCGCGGCTCCCTCCGTTGCCGCTTTGATCTGTCTCCGTTATTCTCAATCCTTCTTTTACCTTTATCCTTGTCCGAGTCCCTTCTAGGGGGCTTTTCGTCTTTGAGTGCATAAACTTCTATCCCATCTCCTTCTTCTCTTTCTGCATTCGCATCCTCTAATCGTAAAAACTTTTCCGCCTCATGATAGAATTCTCCCAGATCTACGGGTGGATCCTTAGTTAATGAATTTTTGAACTCCGTTCCGTCTGCTATTCCGGACACAGCCGCCATCATAACCATGGATGGATCCGGTCTATCCACCGAAGCTGCCGCCGCATTGAACCATGTCAGGAAACTTCTCAATGTTTCTCCAGCCTTCTGTTTTAAAGTTGCTAACGTCATCACATTCTTGGGTCTTGTAATGTGAACCCTGAATTGCCTCATAAATCTCTCAGTTAAATCATTCCATGTTCCAATGGATCCACTATCTAATTGCCTGAACCATAATGCCACAATATCCGCCAAATACAGGGGAAAGCACCGGGCCATGACCTCCTCTGATGCCCCCAGCACCTCCATATGTCTCATATATTTCGTCATATGGACCGTGGGGTCCGTTCTCCCGTCGTACATATCCAACGATGGTAATTTGAAATCCGGTGGGTTTCTAGCTCGTCTGATTGCCGGAGTGAAAGGACTCCTATTAACATCCTCTAGGTCTTTGTTCACCAAACCGCCTTTCATTGCTCGCCTAACCATCTCTGCCAACTTGTCGGTGTCTCCGAGATGTAACCTTCATTCGTTACTTTCATCCTGCCCCCCGAGTTCATGAGGGAACTCTGAAATCTGCCCCCTTGACTGAGCATTCATTCCTATGCTGTCTCCAGGTTGCGCAGATACTCCTCTTTCTCCCTCCGAAATTGGACCAACGTTCTCCATGGGTGTGTCCCCTAATCCGGGTGCGACGCCGGATGGTCCTGCTTCGTTCTGGACTCCATTGGCTCCTCTATTCTGTGCTCCAAGCTGTTGAAATAAACTCTGGATCAACTCCTCTTGCTTCTTCATCATCGTCTCCATCTCGTCCCTAGTGATGTAGATCGATGGTTGATTCGCTCCTGAGGAAGCCTCCTGACTCCCTCGTTGTTCACTTCTCTCTGGCTTTGGCCTTCTACTCGATTGTCTCGTCATAATTTCTCAAGTATAAACTTTCAAACTTTCTCTGAATCAATTATCAACTGGTAGAACTCCTGAGTTCAGTTCTCGGTGAAAGCACCAAAATGTTTGCGCCAAAATTGGTCACAAACACCCAATATCGCGAAAGCACCCGTTTGCGTATTCAACTTGATAATAATCAACACAGAACTCAGCAACAATCAATAGAGAATTCAGCTCTAAGTAACAAATCACAGTAATTCACAAACAACAATCACAAACACAGGATTTATAGTGGTTCGGCGTTCGCGCCTACGTCCACTTTGAAGGTTTTCTCTTTATTGCTTTGCTTGATTAAATCGATTACAATGGATTACAGCTGATAATAGCTTTGAAATCTGAATACAACAGTGATTCTGATGAATAGATTTGAATCCGGCAGAGTCTCGGTGTTCAATGGCCGAAGTTCTCGGAAGATCCCCTTTTCTGAAGGCTTCAGGGTGCTATTTATAGGCGTTGGAGGCCCAGATCTTGCTGAAACTTCGGGAGACCTCTTCTGGCACGTGAGTGGGCCCACGCGACCGACCCCACCAAGTTTCGTCTCGATCTGACATCGATTCGAAGTCATTTCGAACCCATCAAGAAATGGTCCAATCGAGCTGAAACTTGGCAAGAACAATCTTTACCTTGTATGGAAGCTACTACGAAAATTTGGTTGCATTTGGATCAGTGGTTTAGGAGATATGATCGGTTCGAAGTGATGATTCTCGGTTGGCTGTTGAGTTCGAACCGATCACTTCGAAACCACGTACTTCGAATCGATCGGCTCACGTGGCTTCGTGATGAGGTGGCGCGTGCTCCTCGAATCGATCCTGTTTTATCTCCGAGTTGACCGCCTCGCACCCATGGATTTCGCCTCGTTCGTATCGTGGGGCGACACGTCATCCAAGTTAGCTGACTTGGTGAGTACGAACAAGTGAATGTTCCTGGGTTCGGACGCGACCATTTCGAACTAAGGTGTACTCGTGGGTTCGAACTCGATCGATTCGAACAAGATCGATTCGAAGCGACTTGGATTCGAAGCTGGTGGGCTTGAATGGATTCGAAGATGATGGTTTCGAATGTGATGGAGTCGAAGTTAATGGTTGTGAGGCAGGCACTGGTTGATGGATTCGAACAAGATGGGTTCGAAGGAAGGATACCGGATGGGTTCGGAGTAGATGGTTTCGAAGATGATGGGTTCGAACATAACCTGTGGCCATCGATTCGAACCATGGGTACCCTATGGGTTCGAACCGAACAGGGGGCTATCTTTCTCAAATTGAAACCATTATATCCTGAGCATACAAACTCGGATTGACTTGAAACTTGAAACGCTGGCTTCTACAGCTTTGCTTGTCATGTCTTATCAGTTGTGGCCTGATCCGGGTTCGGACAAAATTCATCGATATCCATAGCGAAGTGAAGTACAACCAATCTCTGAGGTGAACCGTCTTTTGCTTTCGATCAATCTTTTGGTATCACGGCTTTGCCAAAAAGCGGGATAACAGGACCCTCCTGGATTAGGATTTCTTTTGAATTTTGGAACTTCACCTTTGTTCTAAAATCCGTTCTTGTTTTTCCTGTTCGTTTTCTTCTTGATACACGAGAATCCCATAGCATCATTTTTGTTGATCTCTGTAATAAATTTGAGCACATCTTGCAACCTCAATTGAAAACTTCATCCTTATGTGTGACCAATCCCATCGGCAGTCTTGCCAACCTTAGTATGATTTGTAAAGGGGTGAAATTCCTTTACAACAGGCATCGACTCACTGGAGATTCCTACATGCCCGGTTTTAATGCCGTTATTCCTTGCAACGGCCGAACTGTTTCTTTAGTAGACGACCATGGTAATTCTTTTGTGGTCGAATGTCGATTGCCTCGGGATTTTACAACAGTTTTATCTTTTCGCTTGTTGCTCAATCTAGTGATCTTGACTCCACCCGGTAGTCAGCGATTATCCTAATGTTTTAGATGAAGTCACTTCCCTACTTCCTAAGCGGGAAATTGAATTTTGCATCGATCTTATTCTTGGAGCTCGACTTGTTGTCCCCCCTCTCAGACGAAGGGTTTATATGAAGGGTTCGTCATGCCCTTTGGATTAACTGTAACGACCCGTAAAAATTCCATAATTTAAAATTTTTAATTTAATAAGATTTTTGAAATTTAATATTGAATAAAATAAAAATTTGTGAATTATTGATAAAAGTTGGTTGTAATGATGAAAATAGCTAAGAGGAAACGTAACAAGGTTAATTTAAGTTAAAAATTAATGAAATTGAATGAAATTCTAATTAAATTAAATAATTTAAATGTATGACTTGGTTATAAGTGGAATATGATAAAGCAAATGTAATTATTGAATTAATGTGTGAAATAATATAATGGGTGGCAATTTGTTGGGAAGAATGAACATACAAGAAAAAAATGTACTTTAATGACAATTAATATAATAACGGAAAGAGTGATTGTAAATTTAAATAGTAACGTACATTTATTTATAAGGTAATAATTGGTGTAATAAAAAGCATAAGACCAAGTAAATAAATGTATTGAAAATATTAATTGTAATTGGATGTAGATTAAAGTAATAGTTGATGTGATAAAAGAGTGGAACCAAGATGAAATGATTAATCTGATTTAAATCTTAATTTATGCATGCATTAATTTATAATGGAATATAAATGGTAAATTAATAATTTTAAATGTTGAATTACTAATAAATGATGAATAATGAATGGAAATGGAATGAATTTGTGTTAGGAAACTAATGGTAGCATTTGTTGTAAGCAATAAACTTATAAATGAAATAAAAAGTTAATGATATTAATTACTACGTTAGTTGAAATTAGACGAAATTGGAAATTTTAACGCACTAAGATATAAATCATGGTAATTATACCATAGGGTGAAATTGATAGAACAATAATTGGAAAGCAAATTAAGTATGAATGTGAGGAAATTGGGCGATAGTGCAAAACTTAATCAATTACCCATTCATTTAATGCATTGAATTAGATCTAAATCAAACTGCAACATTTGGTTTTTAATAATAGCGTATAAGGAAAGTTTAACGTTAATGGTAACGATTAGTATAGGTTAACCATTTATTTAGTATTTAATATAAACCAGTAATCAATTGCAATAAATCTAAATTAAAAGTGATGTTGGTATAAATTAAGGGAATAATTTGAAATAATGTCAATTCTATTTATAATAGGACTATTGGTTGAATAAAGGGATGAAAATAAAGTTTTATCGATATATTGGGATTTAATATACGATAATATGATTTATTGCAGTTAAATGAAAATTAAATATTTAAATATTGCATAAATGGAAAGTAGATGAAATCTACGAAAATAAATGTAAGCAATCGTGAACCAATGTAAATTGCATCCTTTTGATAACGATGAATTAAATAATAGAATGAAAAGTGAATTTAACAGAATTATTGGAAATTTAATTTATATTTTTGAATTTAATGAAATTAAGGTTAATATTGAAATTTATAAATTATTCATCTCTAAATTGACATTTAAATTTGTTTAAATCAGTGTAAATGATTAAGAAAGTTAAATTTGATGAAATTTGTTAATTATAGAGTTGAAATTAAAAAGTGATTTAATTTATTTATTTTTAATTTATTTAATTAATATAAAAATAGCCATTTTGGCCACTGACTCGGATTTCGACGAAACAAGTTTCATCGGATCTGTAATGGTGAATTATTATAGGATTTCAAGTTTCGTAGCGATCGGACTTGTCGTTTGATCGTACTAACGTGAAACGCTTTGAAATCGATTTAATTGAAATCAATTTGAAATAAATTGAATTTAGAATAACTTCTTCATACGATGGAATTTGGACTTAAAACCTTTTCCATTGCGTTTAAAATATTTTAAAACATCCATTTTGATATATATGTTGACCTAATTTCGTTCCGGAGTCAGAACGGGCTTTTCGGGCCATTTATTGTTCAGCACGTTTATAAACCGGGTCCATCTATTCTATTTCAACTTGCCTATATATATCCTGCTATAAACCCTAGACTACCTCTATTCGTCATTTCTGTACGTTCTATTATCTCATCTTTCCAATGGTTGCAAACCATAATTCCCAAATACAAATCCAAAGCCAAAAATTCAAACTGCTCAGAAAAATTTGAAAAAAAAAATATATCGAAGATCTCATCGATACGAATATGCATCTAGTGTTTGTTTTCAGAATTGGTGCTCAAATCAACGGCAAATCTCGGTCAAAGTTCATAAATCACGAAACCTAAGTGCGATTTGGGCGTTTTCGATTTGGGCAGCAATCGAGAAATTGCTTTCTGGGTTTTAGAGAGGGAGGCTTGTGGAGTCGATTGGTAGTGGTATTGTGGCCTAGCTCAACCTATGGTGGCACGAATTTGTGTTTTAGGGTTCGAGAGTTTGTGGCGGCCGGAGGTATCTCGAGCGGCATCTGGCACGGCAATGGGCGCGACGAGCCTAGTGTAGGTTGTGATCACGTCAGCGCGCACGACATTGGTGATCGGCGAAGCAAATTGAAGGTGGCCGTGTACGAGGAAGAGGCGGCATGCTGTTCGAATGAGAGATTAGGGTAGGTTCTATAAATTCTGAAGGGAAGACGTGTTGACGTAGCAGCCTACAACTGGTAGGTCTTTCTTTTTGTTTTATTTATTTAAATTCTGATTTCAAGTATTATAACGCTTATATCTTTTGCATACTATATCCGATTTACGCCGGTTTTCTCCGCTAGGTTCGTGTTGGAATTCCGGACTTTTTGACGCTGGTTTGGACAGATTCCGAGATTGTTTGAATTTTTGGGTTTAAATTGGATTTAAATTCAATTTAAATTCAAAAGGTGAGTGTTTTAACCCACTCACAACTTCTAAAATTTCTTATGTTTGTTAAATTAAATTTTGTTGTGATTATGCATTTATTTATTACCTTTTCGTATACTTTTAGTCATCATCTCAGTTATTGCATTTATTTAAATTAAATCGTTATTTAATTTATTATTGAATATAACTGCCAGTTAATTACCTGTTATATATTATCAGTTATATATTGATATTGATTGATTGTTTTGTATGACGATTGTGATGGATGTATGATTTTATGATGGATGAATGGATGTTTTATTTATATCATCATAATCTGCAAGTTGTTATGCATTTATTTTGATTCGAGATTGCGGTTTGAAATGATATACAGCTGCATTTTTATTTTTAAATTGCGGATTGAAATGATAAATATCCGTATCATTTGACCATAGGATAGAAAATTATTTACAGGCACCGCGGTATATATATAATTATTTTTTAAATGATTTTTATGGTTTTGTAAAGAAATATATGGGCTATACAGATATTGATTTTAGATGTTATATAAATGCTATTTTATTATTGATTTAGCTATGTATAAATTTGTTTGAATTATAAAGAGCTAAATAATAAAGTTTGAATTTCTTTTATATAATATGGTTACGTATCTATTTAAATTCTATTGAAAATAGAGCTTATAATGACTCAAATAAAATTAAGGTTGGAAGATTTATTATCTGAATTTAAGATTTAAGGATTATCCTCGAAAAATTTGATTTGAATATAAATAATTTGAGATTTAAAAGGTATGATTTTAAAACTTGATTTTGTTTAGAGGATTTAAATGAATATCAAATTTATTTAAATGAATTTTATCAAGTTAATGTAATTGAAAGAATATCCAGTTATTTGAAGTCTAAAGGTTTTACTAAAATGATATTTGATTTATTAAGTAAACATTTCAAATCTAAATAATAGTAATTGATACATATGAAATTATCAAAGAATAAGTTTTGAAATGGTGGAATAACTAAAGCTTTGAAATATATGGGAATTATATTGGTTAATTTGGGAATTTAAAATCCATATTGGAATTGATTTGTGAAGGTGAAGAAGCTATTTTACTATATAAAGTAATTAAATATTTAAACCAATTAAGTGGTGTAGTATGTTTCAAAGTTACGATATTCACAGTTTTATGTTTCGAAAGGCTATATTTCAAGTTTTGGTTTACAAATATTATAACTTTGAAATGTTATAGTTTTAGAAAAGGATATATATGAAAATGATATCTAATTTTATTTGGGTTTTAAAAAAAGGAAATGATATCATATTTATATGGATTTGAAATGGATATTATATTCTGGTTTTAAAAGTATAAACTATTTTGGTAAGACCGCGGTGTTATAGTAACGTTTGGTTGTTGAAGAGACCGGGATCGAAAGTTGTCATACTCTTTGCCAACTCCGAAAACCACTTTAACAACCGTGTACGCGGTGGAGATTCCAGAATGAAGTAGGATGGCGGCGGCGTTTCCTTTGAGGTAAATACGTTGACCGGACTCCCTTGAGTTGGCATAAGGTGGCTAAAACAGGAGCGATTCTCGGGCCAATGAGGTAGCACCTTTGATCGGACACATCCCTTCGATATTATACTTTGACTTTTGGATTGATTCGGTGGCCACTTTTGATTTTTTTATTTATTTGGGGGTGTGGCTCGAGGTGAGCGGTAGCTGCGCGCTACGCGTTACCACTAGCCCGGATAGCAATTGGTATATCTACCCTAGCATTGCCTAGTTGTGCCGTGTCGCCTACCCTATCGCGCCTTGTACGAGTTTGGTTTTCTCCCGTAGCCCGTGTGGTATCCTTTGGTGGCTTCCCGATCAGGAGGGACTATGATATTGGATGGACTACTGGGACTATTTTTGTGTTAAGGGGGAGATTGGGTAACTCCTTAACGCTAGTTAAAAGTAAGTTTATTTTACTATATACATTGTTATAATAGCGAAATATTACTACATAGTAAATAGTTTAACGGATCCTTAGGAGATGTGAATCCCGAGCATCTCTTAAGTTACTGCACTCACGTTAGACCCTGGATAGGAGATGTCAAACCCCTTAAACATCTCTAACGTCGTTACACTCATAATTTACCATTGATTTAACTTACATAAGATCTTTTAGTTCTGACTCAAGTGTTTTGTCTTTTCAATTCGCTCGGGTCAGCCTAAGCATTTCAGGATTTGAAGACCTTATTTCTAGAGGATGAAGGCGAAGATTGTAGTACTATTATTATATACTATATTGTTCCACTGCGTCACATTTTTCCGCTGCATTAATATTTATTGTTCTCTGGTGTGTGTAACTCTGATATGTATTGTATAAGTATAATCGAATATTTTGTAAAACAGCTTCATGAACTGTATATTTGATTATTATATTTTACCGTTCCGCTGAAAGATTCTATTTTGTTTTTTTCTTTCTCTACTTTTTCTTATTTACCCCATAACAATCCACCCTTTTGTATGGTTTTAGTCTGACGTGTGTGGTTTATCGTCGATTCAAACCGTGCGGAAAGGCGGGACGTTACATCTGGTATCAGAGCGAGGTTTAGCGACAAACCTTAGCTTTGTGGGGTGTGACTCTTTATTAATAGGGTAGTAATACCCTATGATGAGTCGCTGAGCGTACATATATGAGAGAGCGTATTTGTTAGTGTTATAAAAAGGTTTTAATATTGTGTTAATCTGTTCCGTTTTGTATTTATAAATTCTGGTTGGTGCATGGGATGCTATGACATCAATAAGAATTTCTAAACACTTTAATAGGACAGACCAACATAATTTTTTTTTATTATAGGAGAATGAAATAATTTTGCCTATTTTATTATATATATATATATATATATATATAGAAAATAAAAATTTTGTAAAGATTATATATTGGTTGTTAGGAAGTGAAATTTATAGATATTGGTTGAAATTAAATTTGAAAATAAATGTGAATAAACTGGAAATAGAGAATATTAGTCCGGGTTTTTGAAAATTTCTTTCGAATGATTTTGGAACATAATAATAATAGTTTTAGAAGTATTTTCTGATATAATTATTTCAATATAATTTGAAGAATTGTTTTAAAGAAATTTTGGAAAAAGAAATAAGTTCTGTACTCCCCTCTATCGCTGGAAAATAATTTCGGTGATGGCGGCCGCATCATTGACATTCATTTTCGAGTTTCAAAGTGGGAAGGCCACTGTAGTAGTTTTACTGCAGATTTATTTTGGTAAACAAATATAAATTTTAAATTGTTTTAAATATAATTTTGATATATAAATTGTAAGTATAAACCTTTATCTATTATCTTTAGATGATTGAAATTTAACCCGGTATTTAATTCTTAAGTTTCCGTTAATTAACAGTTTCAATTAGGGTAGTGAAATTGAATTTAACTAATAATTGAAACCTCTAAGATGAAATTAGAAATATAATGCTAAGTTATAAATGAGATTTAAGGAAAGTTGTAATTATAAATCTTATAAAGCGAAGATATAATTGTTGAACATTTAATTAATTATAAGAAATAAAATAAACTTGTATGATTTTAGTTACATTCTTTAAGGCATATATATAACTTACCAAATATTAAAAGTTCTAATGTTTAATAAGAAAATGTAATGGATATTATATAAGTAATCAATTTGAAGTAATGGAGTATTCAATAAAATTCTTTAATAAATAAGGATTTGATGTTGTTATTGTTATAAACTTAAGTTATAATGGAAATCTTACAATAATAAAATATGATAGAAGGTAAATGTTGCAAGTAAGTAAGTATAGACTTAAGTAAATGTTGAAGCTATTTATTTTGGAAATAAGTAGTGAATGAATGAAAGTAATGCAATAAAAAGAAAACTATTTGATAGGAATAAATGAAAATGAAAATTTGCAAGAAATAAATGTGAATTAAAAGATAAATCATTATATGAATAAAAAGGAAATCAAACAAGAAATGCTATGGAATTGGAAAATTTAACTTGATTTCTTGTTTGGAAGTGTTGTTTGTTTTGGTCTATGTTTGTTTGGGTAAGGATATTTTAAAATTGTTGGGATGTATGAATAATCTATTTAGCTTCACCAGAGACTGTTGAGTAAATGGTGCGCTTAGTAGTTTATTTTTCATCCTGTATAATTTGAAGTTTTGAAGCCGAACAACTATTTGTTTTGTGGATATGAATGAATGATTGATTTGTGATGATTTTATGTGATGGTTGGATGCCTGGATGCAAGTGATTGTTGTTTGTATTGATTTGTTTTTTATTGATTGAAACAAACTAAACATTTCATTTTATATAATTATTGACTCTTTTGGATTATATAAGTGAAATGCAGGTTATGGAAGCAATTGCTACTGCTTTTGGTTTCATAATTAAGCGTAATTGCCCAACAAATAGGTACGTTTTCGGATTACGGTTTACAGCGCTATTATATTGTTTTCTCGTGTGGGGATATATATTATTTTGAAAAATATATGTTGTATATTGTTATATTTGATATTATATTTTCTCCCGAGCCTCCCCGTACAAAGGAGACTCTGCCAAAATTTTCCGTAAATTTTGGACTTAGAAAATATTTTGAAAATGTTTTCCAAACCTTATTAATTTGAATATAAAAGATTTAATTATTTATAAATCTATATCTTTTATTCAAATTATCCAATTCTGTAAATTTATTGTTATAAATATAAAGTTTTGAATAATAAATATTAATTTATAACTTCCTCTTTTCCCTTCTTTTCCTTTTCGAGGACGAAAAGTTTTGAGTGGGGGAGAGCGTAACGACCCGTAAAAATTCGATAATTTAAAATTGTTAATTTAATAATATTTTTGAAATCTAATATTGAATAAAATAAAAATTAGTGAATTATTGATAAAAGTTGGGTTGTAACAATGAAAATAACTAAGAGGAAATGTAATAAGGTTAATTTAAGTTAATAATTAATGAAATTGAATGAAATTCTAATTAAATAAAATAATTTAAATGTATGACTTGGTTATAAGTGGAATATGAGAAAGCAAATGTAAACATTGAATTAATGTGTGAAATAATATAATGGGTGGTAATTTGTTGGGAAGAATGAACATACAAGAATAAAAAAATGTACTTTAATGACAATTAGTATAATAACGGAAAGAGTGAATGTAAATTAAAATAGTAGCGTACATTTACGTATAAGGTAGTAATTGGTGTAATAAAAAGCATGAGACCAAGTAAATAAATGTATTGAAAATATTAATTGTAATTGTATGTAGATTAAAGTAATAGTTGATGTGATAAAAGAGTGGAACCAAGATGAAATGATTAATCTGATTTAAATCTTAATTTATGCGTGCATTAATTTATAATGGGATATAAATGGTAAATTAATAATTTTAAATGTTGACTTACTAGTAAAATAATGTATAATGAATGGAAATGGAATGAATCTGTGTTAGGAAACTAATGGTAGCATTTGTTGTAAGCAATAAACTTATAAATGAAATAAAAAGTTAATGATATTAATTACTACGTTAGTTGAAATTAGACGAAATTGGAAATTTTAACGCACTAAGATATAAATCATGGTAATTATACCATAGGGTGAAATTGATAGAATAATAATTAGAAAGCAAATTAAGTATGAATGTGAGGAAATTGGGCGATAGTGCAAAACTTAATCAATTACCCATTCATTTAATGCATTGAATTAGATCTAAATCAAACTGCAACATTTGGTTGTTAATAATAACATATAAGGAAAGTTTAACGTTAATGGTAACGATTAGTATAGGTTAACCATTTATTTAGTATTTAATATAAACCAGTAATCAATTGCAATAAATCTAAATTAAAAGTGATGTTGGTATAAATTAAGGGAATAATTTGAAATAATGTCAATTCTATTTATAATAGGACTATTGGTTGAATAAAGGGATGAAAATAAAGTTTTATCGATATATTGGGATTTAATATACGATAATATGATTAATTGCAGTTAAATGAAAATTAAATATTTAAATATTGCATAAATGGAAATGTAGATGAAATCTAAGAAAATAAATGTAAACAATCGTGAACCAATGTACATTGCATCCTTTTGATAACGATGAATTAAATAATAGAATGAAAAGTGAATTTAACAGAACTATTGGAAATTTAATTTATAATTTTGAATTTAATGAAATTGAGGTTAATATTGAAATTTATAAATTATTCATCTCTAAATTGACATTTAAATTTGTTTAAATCAGTGTAAATGATTAAGAAAGTTAAATTTGATGAAATTTGTTAATTATAGAGTTGAAATCGAAAAGTGATTTAATTTATTTATTTTTAATTTATTTAATTAATATAAAAATAGCCATTTTGGCCCCTGACTCGGATTTCGACGAAACAAGTTTCATCGGATCCGTAATGGTGAATTATTATAGGATTTCAAGTTTCGTAGTGATCGGACTTATCGTTTGATCGTACGAACGCGAAACGCTTTGAAATCGATTTAATTGAAATCAATTTGAAATAAATTGGTTTTAGAATAACTTCTTCATACGATGGAATTTGGACTTGAAACCTTTTTTATGGCGTTTAAAATATTTTAAAACATCCATTTTGATATATGCGTTGACCCAATTTCGTTCCAGAGTCAGAACGAGCTTTACGGGCCATTTATCGTTCAGCACGTTTATAAACCGTGTCCATCTATTCTATTTCAACTTGCCTATATATATCCTGCTATAAACCCTAGACTACCTCTATTCCTTATTTCTGTATGTTCTATTTTCTCCTCTTTCCAATGGCTGCAAACCCTAATTCCCAAATACAAATCCAAATACAAATCCAAAGCCAAAAATTCAAACTCCTCAGAAAAAATTGAAAAAAATATATATCGAAGACCTCATCGATATGAATCTGCATCTAGTGTTTGTTTTTAGAATTGGTGCTCGAACCAACGGTAAATCTCGGTCAAAGTTCATAAATCGCGAAACCTAAGTGTGATTTGGGCGTTTTCGATTTGGGCAGTAATCGAGAAATTGCTTTCTGGGTTTTGGAGAGGGAGGCTTGTGGAGTCGACTGGTGGTGGTATTGTGGCCTAGCTCAACCTTTGGCGGCGCGAATTTGTGTTTTAGGGTTCGAGAGTTTGTGGCGGCCGGAGGGATCTCGAGCGGCGTCTGGCATGGCAATGGGCGCGGCGAGCCTGGGGTAGGTTGTGATCACGTCATGGCGCACGGCGTCGGTGATCGGCGAAGCAAATTGAAGGTGGCCGTGTACGAGGAAGAGGCGGCGTGCTGTTCGAACGTGAGATTAGGGTAGGTTCTGTAAATTCTGGATGGAAGACTTGTTGACGTGGCAGCCTACTACTGGTGGGTCTTTCTTTTTGTTTTATTTATTTAAATTCCGATTTCAACTGTTATAACGCTTATATCTTTTACATACGATATCTGATTTAGGCACGGTTTTCTCCGCTAGGTTCGTGTTGGACTTCCAGAATTTTTAACGCTAGTTTGGACGGATTCCAAGACTATTTGAATTTTTGGGTTTAAATTGGATTTAAATTCAATTTAAATTTAAAAGGTGAGTGTTTTAACCCACTCACAACTTCTAAAATTTCTTATGTTTGTTAAATTAAATTTTGTTGTGATTATGCATTTATTTATGATTTTTTCGTATATTTTTAATCATCATCTCAGTTATTGCATTTATTTAAATCAAATCATTATTTAATTTATTATTGAGTATAACTGCCAGTTAATTACCTGTTATATATTATCAGTTATATATTGATATTGATTGATTGTTTTGTATGAGGATTGTGATGGATGTATGATTTTATGATGGATGAATGGATGTTTTATTTATATCATCATAATCTGCATGTTGTTATGCATTTATTTTGATTCGGGATCGCGGTTTGAAATGATATACAACCGCATTTTTATTTTTAAATTGCGGATTGAAATGATAAATATCTGTATCACTTGACCATATTATAGAAAATTATATACAGGCACCACGGTATATATATAAAATTATATTTTTAAATGATTTTTATGGTTTTGTAAAGAAATATATGGGCTATACAGATATTGATTTTAGATGTTATATAAATGCTATTTTATTATTGATTTAGCTATGTATAAATTTGTTTGAATTATAAAATAAGCTAAATAATAAAGTTTGAATTTCTTTTATATAATATTGTTAAGTATCTATTGTATATAGTGTTTATAATGACTCAAATAAAATTAAGGTTGGAAGATTTATGATTTGAATTTAAGATTTAAGGATTATCCTTGAAAAAATTGATTTGAAATATAAATAAATTGAGATTTAAAAGGTATGATTTTATAACTTGATTTTGTTTAGAGGATTAAAATGAATATCAAATTTGTTTAAATGAATATTATCAAGTTAATGTAATTGAAAGAATATCCAGTTATTTGAAGTCTAAAGGTTTTACTAAAATGATATTTGATTTATTAAGTAAACATTTCAAATCTAAATAATAGTAGTTGAAATTGATACATATGAAATTATCAAAGAATAAGTTTTGAAATGGTGGAATAATTAGAGCTTTGAAATATATAGAAATTATATTGGTTTATTTGGGAATTTAAAATCCATATTGGAATTGATTTGTGAAGATGAAGAAGCTATTTTACTATATAAAGTAATTAAATATTTAAACCATTTAAGCGGTGTAGTATGTTTCAAAGTTATGAAATTCAAAGTTTTGTGTTTTGAAAGGCTATATTTCAAGTTTTGGTTTCGAAATATTATAACTTTGAAATGTTATAGTTTTAGAAAAGGATATATTTGAAAATGATATCAAATTTTATTTGGGTTTTTAAAAAAAAAAGAGGAAATGATATCGTATTTAATGGATTTGAAATGGATATTATATTCTGGTTTTAAAAGTATAAACTATTTTGGTAAGACCGCGGTGTTATAGTAACGTTTGGTTGTTGAAGAGACCGGGATCGGAAGTTGTCATACTCTCTGCCAACTCCGAAAACCACTTTTACAACCGTGTACGCGGTGGAGATTCCAGTATGAAGTAGGATGGTGGCGGTGTTTCCTTTGAGGTAAATACGTGGACCCGACTCCCATGAGTTGGCATAAGGTGGCTAAAACAGGAGCGATTCTCGGGCCAATGAGGTAGCACCTTTGATCGGATACATCCCTCCGATATTATACTTTGACTTTTGGATTGATTCGGTGGTCACTTTTGATTTTTTTTATTTAGGGGTGTGGCTTGAGGTGGGCGGTAGCTGCGCGCTACGCGTTACCACTAGCCTGGATAGCAATTGGTATATCTACCCTAGCATTGTCTAGTTGTGCCATTTCACCTACCCTATCGCGCCTTGTACGAGTTTGGGTTTCTCCCGTAGCCTGTATGGTATCCTCTGGTGGCTTCCCGATCAGGAGGGACTATGATATTGGATAGACTAATGGGACTATTATTGTGCTAAGCGGGAGATTGGGTAACTCCTTAACGCTATTTAAAAGTAAGTTTATTTTACTATATACATTATTGTAATAGAGAAATATTACTACATGGTAAATAGTTTAACGGATCCTTAGGAGATGTGAATCCCGAGCATCTCTTAAGTTACTGCACTCACGTTAGACACTGGATAGGAGATGTCAAACCCCATAAACATCTCCGACGTTGTTACACTCATAATTTACCATTGATTTAACTTACATAAGATCTTTTAGTTCTGACTCGAGTGTTTTGTCTTTTCAATTCGCTCGGGTCAGCCTGAGCATTTTGGGATTTGAAGACCTTATTTCTGGAGGATGAAGACGAAGATTGTAGTGCTATTATTATATACTATATTGTTCCACTGCATCACATTTTTCTGCTGCATTAATATTTATTGTTCTCTGGTATGTGTAACTCCGATATGTATTGTATAAGTATAATCAAATATTTTGTAAAACAGCTTCAAGAACTGTATATTTGATTATTATATTTTATCATTCCGCTGCAAGATTCTATTTTGTTTTTTTCTTTCTCTACTTTTTCTTATTTACCCCATAACAATCCACCCTTCTGTATGGTTTAAGTCTGACGTGTGTGGTTTATCATCGATTCAAACCGGGCGGAAAGGCGGGACGTTACATTTACCAATACCCCTTCCTTTGTCTTCTTCGTCGATCTCCTGAATCATGTTTTCTGCAATGTTCTCAGCAAGTTGTCCTTGTTTTCGTTGATGATATTCTCGTCATTTTTAAGTCTGAGAAGGAGCATGAATCTCATTTGGCTATGTGCTAGAAACTCTTAGGAGTCAACGGTTGAAAGCCAAATTTTCTTATTGTCATTTCTGGAAGGATGAAGTCTGATTCCTTAGGAACATTGTTTTTGAAAATTGAATCTCGGTTGACCGGGTAAAGGTCACCACGATTAATATAACTCTATCCATCTTTCCTCTTTTGTAACGTAATTATCTTATATTCCTTTCGAGCCTATCTTCTTAGTTAGAATTCTCTTTGATTAGGGTCCCTCTAAATTTGAATCTCTATCCATGTTCTAAAATCCGTTCTTGAATCATCTTATGAGGGAGCGTATTTGTAACTAATATAAAATGTTTTATATTGTGTTGTTTGAGTTGTTAAGTTTGAATTTTGGGTTTCGACCGATTCGTCTGGCTAACATTATCGATAGGAATTCCAAAACACTTGAATAGAGCAAACTGACATAATATTGTTTTTGAAATTGGTAAATAAAATAATTTTATGTATGATTATATTTTATATATAAAAGTATAATTTTCTAAAATTAGATTGTTAAATGAATTGGTTGTTAGAAATGATAGTACTAGATTATCATTTATTGTTTTGTCAACATTCCGAAATCATTAACTATTGTTATATGTTATAAGGAGATGAAAATTTTAAAAATATGGTTTATAAATTTTATTTGTAAATGAAATGAAATTAAGTTAAGGATTTGAGAATTATATTTCGGGTGCTTTTCTAAGTTTATTTTTCAAATTTTGGGAAAATAATATATATTATTTGAAAGTATTTTCGAATGGAAATTGTTTCCAAAGAATTTTTATAAGAAGTACGTCATTACTCTCCTCTTTTGTTGCTGGAAAATAATTTCGATGATGACAGCAGCATCGTCGACACTTATTTTCGAGTCTCAAAGCGGAGAGACCACTTAATAGCTTTGCTACACTTTTATTTTAGAAAATGGGTTTGATTTGAATTTATTGAGTATGATTTGATTTATAAAGTATATATGTATATATTTATTTCAAAATGGTTTGAAGTGAAATCGGAAATTAACTCTTAAGTTTTAAGTTAAGTGATGATTTTCAATTATTGATATAAATCAATTTTTTGAATAATTGGAGTGTCTAAATTGAGAAATGGAATAGAAACAACTTGAAACAGTTGAACTAGGACAAAATTTATTTGTATTATACTCAATTGCTGTGACGACCCGGAATTTTCAAGCATTTAAAATTGGGGATATTTAATTGATTTTAAGTATTCAATAGAGTAATTTTAACTTGAATAACGAATATTACAATTTATTTGATAATTAAATTATTAAATTAAATAAGTGAAGTTGGGTAAATTGTCGAATCTAGAATTTTAAGCCTATTAAAGATAATTGAAAGCCTTGTAAAATTTATATCGATAATATTGAAGAGAATAGAAGTTGTAAAATTAAATTTAATAGTGATTTATTCGACTTTAAAATTTCATCGTTTAAATTGAATTTAAATAGCCTTCCGAGGCACAGTCTCGGAATTTGACGAAACCAGTTCCATTGGGTCCGTAATATTGGACTATTGTCGGATTTCAAATTCCGTGATTTTTCGAGCTACCGTGTAACCGTACGAGAGTAAAACACCTAGTGAATAATTTATCGTTTTAATTTAAAATATCTCTTGTCATTTCCTTTGTCAATTTCTTTTCACATCAACTTTTTTTCCAACCTTCTCCTGTACGCTAGTTCTCACCTAATATTCTTCGCTTTTCCTATCTACAAATCATTTCGTTCCTTTGGAAAAAAAAATTTATTAAGGAATGGTGGCCGAGCAAATCTTCCCTCTTCCTATATTTCGTTTTCCCCAAATTCTTTCGGTTGCTGTTAATAAATAAAAAAATAAAAAAATTGCATACGAATGGCGGCTTCCTCCTTTACCTTCCCTGCCGATTCGATTTGCTTTGGGAATCGAGTGCGCGTGAATTGGAGGGCTCGAGTTTGAGGCCGCGTGATGATGGTAGCGGCGACTTTGTTTTGGGAGAGCGCTAGGGTTATCGATCTAGGGGGATGGCTCGCGAATGTTGGAGAGGCTATCTCGTGGGCACGCGAACAAGGGGATTCACGTTTGGAGGAGAGACGACATCTGCAGCTTGCTAGTCAAGCTCGATTTTTTTTTGGTATGATTCCTTCTTCCTCACCGTTTGTTTAAAATAAATTTTGTTGACATAATTTTTGTTAACAGTAAGGTATATTCCTATTTTAGATTTAGTTATATATATATATATATATATATGTTAGAAAAATATATTTTGCAGCAAACTATATAATATTTTTCCACTTGAGTTAATATATACACACACAAGATTTTGGAAGATATATATATACACGTATATGCAGAGAACTGGAAAAGATTAAATTGCATAATTATAATAAGAGTTTATATAGCCTTATGTATATTAGAAAACTTCTATGTACAGACAAGATAATAAGCACAGCAAGATAAAAGTTAAGTTATGTTTTAAATTTAATAAATTTATACCTTGTTTTTCTTGAATTTATTTACAGAAGGAAGAACAACAGAAATATTTATATTCTTTACTAAAAAAATATATATATATACATGTTTTAAAATTTAGCAATTACATTTGAAATGATGTATAGGTGATAAGCGGTTTAAGTAACTCATTTAAATTTTTGGTTACTGGAAAATTGGTTATCATGGAAGAAGGTATTTAAACTTTAAATTACTGGTTTAAATTTAAATTACTAGTTGATTTAAATTTATTTGGAGGGATAATTGATGGGTCAGTTATTTAAGAATGTTAATAAAAATCATCTGATGTTTACAAGGTCAAAATTATGATGAAAACAAGGTCTTTATAAAATTTGAGTCTTGAATCAACAATAGATTATTTTTAGTTGCTAAATGATTTTATTAAAAGGGGGTTTAGTTTAAAACAATTACTAGATTGAATAAAATTTATTTAAATTAACTTTATTAAATGCAAATTAATTATTCGAATTGGTTCAAATATTAATAAATTATCTAAATTGTTATTTAAGGTCAGACACCTGGAAATCCAAGACAATATTGAAGTGGATTGCGAATGAAAACCTAAGGTGAGTTAATCTCACTCAGTTAAATTTAAATAATTGTTTGAATGGTTGAATTGATGGATGTGATATAGTATGATATTTTGGGATTGGTGTATTATGTTATGCTAACATCTGTGGATGCAGGGAAAAACAGGTTGGAGGGATCCAACTGGATCCCTCACATTTATCTAAATTATTCAATATTCTCTGTTGTGATTATTTGATATCTTATGATGAGTTATATTGGGATATTGAATGTTATGGTTTGATTGGATATTTGGGTATAATGAATTGCCAAATTATATGAATTGGATTGTTGAAAAGAAATTAAAAAGAAGTAAATTTGTAAGCGAAATAATTATAGAAAGTTTGTATAAATTAAGAATGAATTGTAAAGAAATAGAAGTAATATGAAAATAATACTAAATAACTTCGAGTATGAAGAGAAATGGAATTTTGAATAAAATGAAATTGATGCAATGTAAACATAAGTTATATCAATTAAAGAAATAAAGAATTATTTTAAAATTTAAGGTTTAAATTTATGAAGAAGTAATTGAGAAATCTAAAAATTGGAATCAAGAAATGAGATCTGAAATTAATAGATTCTGAATTAAAAAGGGAATAAATTGGAAATCAATTTGGGAAATTGATTTAAGTGATTGAAGCTGGGATTTTTCTCTGGATAACCAAGTACATGTTTAAAGTAAATTTTTAAATAAATTTAAAGGTTTTAAAATTGTTGTAAAAAGCAAGTTTTAGAAAATTTATTATTTCAAATATTTAAATTCAAAAGTAAGTATTTTCTCAAATCTATTATAGTAGTAATTACTTAAAAAAATGACCTAGTATTTTGTTTTCAAAAGTGAAAATCTACTTTTATATTCTATTAAGTAACTTTATTTTCAAATACTCATATAGTATGTATTTTTACAAAATATTGAAGTAATTTAACTTAAATGTTTAAAAGTATATATTTCAAAGTAAAGTGTTTTAAATTATTTAAAACCTGGTTTTGTGCTTGGTGATTTCAGAGGAGATAGAAAATATTTGGAAAAGTTTATTCTGGAAAGAAAGATGGTTTGAAACTGTTTCCAAAAGATTAAAAATAGAAATGTATCTTGTGAAGATATTTTGAGGTTAATAAATAATTTGGGAAATTATTTATTGTTTGATGGATGTTTGTGAATATAAATTGATAGTTAAATCACCGACTATCAATATTGGCCAACTGCGTTGATCGTTTCGAAGAGACCGGGATCGAGATTTATTTCTCGAAAACCACTTCGATCCGGTTTGTACGTTTCGTTCGAAAAACGTGTTCGGAGTCGAAGATGGAGCAGTGAAGTGCAAGGGCTAGTCGCTACTAATCCTGAGGATATTTCCAAAATGGATGTAGTAGGAATAGTGCCTTCGGTTCCGTTCGAACCCGGGACGGACTTGTATGGACGAATGCTTGCGAAACATCGTCAGGTGGGCGATGGGCATTCTAAGTGAAAACGTTCTAAAGGTAACGCTTAGCCTCAAGCCTCATCAAATGGGAATGACTGAAAATCAGGGGATATGCAGCAAGGTTAGATGGGTCATGCCCAAGCAGGACAAGATAATTCCCCTGTCTAGATGTCCCTTTTTATATTTCGGCTTAGTGGGTGGTTGGTCGCGCCAACCACGTGGTTTATCTTGTTCGGGACTGTTCAGTAAGGAATGATTCCGGCCT
This sequence comes from Allium cepa, assembly GCA_030765085.1. Classification (NCBI taxonomy): domain Eukaryota; kingdom Viridiplantae; phylum Streptophyta; class Magnoliopsida; order Asparagales; family Amaryllidaceae; genus Allium; species Allium cepa. The sequence continues at coordinate 228,030,176 of CM060939.1, forward strand.
TGTGTTGCAGGGGATGAAGGGAGTAATCCTCGGTACGGTGATCTAGGCCCCGTACTGTGACAGGTGGTACCCCAGTGCCTAGTCATTGTTGGAAATCCATTTTCCCTACGAGCCTTGTACGAGTTTTGTTTGTATTACCCACTTCGGTGGCTAGTAGCTGGAATTTAATCATGTAACAATTTCGGCTATTTTATAAGTATTTGTATATAGACCCTATTATAATATCAGAGGATTTCTATAAAAATTGTTTTAGCTATCGTAAGGTAAAAACCCGACATGTTTATTTGTGGCGTGGTCTTACGAGATGCTTTTGTTTTCAAATGATTTTTGAAACTTTAAAATCAATTGGGTGCGATTTTCTCACGCTGGTATTCCAGACTGACTCGGGTGTTATTTAACTATAATGCTCGGGTCAGACCGAGTATTATAGGATACAGGGTATGATGCTGTGGAGCTCAGGAGACGAGCTGGATGACGATACGTATTCTCGTACTTGTATATATATATTTCCGCTGTGTTGAGTTGTTGTGTACTCATTGTATGTTATTGATGCGAGCCGTGACTGATGTACTCTGATGATGTAATATATGTAAACTAATATATTTGATTTTGAGTAAAGATTATTAATTCTCTATTATATTTTATTCCGCTGCGATGGTCAGATTCTGATGTTGATTTTGTTTTCTCTTCTTCTACCTCTTCTTCTTAAAATCCAAATGGTTCGTATTTCTGTGCAACTTGAGTTGTTTGTTGTAGAATAGTGTTGACTCAAGGGGTACGGATTTGCGGGCTGTTACATTTGGTATCAGAGCTTTGGTTGGTGATGACCTTGGCTCTGGTGGGAATTACTCATTTAAATTAGAGCACGTAGTACTCTAAAATGAGTTTGAGCGTATTAATAGATATGAGTGCGTATTTGTTAGTGAATATAAATTGTTTTAATATTGTGTTGATTGGTTTATTGAGTGGCATATGAACCTTCGTCGGCACAGTCTGGACAACTGTATCGAAGGGGTTTCTAAACACCTGAATAGAACAATTGACACAGTATTGTTTTAAAGGTGGGTAAATGAAATAATTTTACCCAAAATATATTTTGATATAAGAAAAGTTTTAGTAAACTATATAGCTAATATATGGTTGCTTGGATGTTAGAAATGATAATATTAAAATATTATCATTGTTAAGTAAAAATTTAACTAGAAATTGAAAAAAAAAATAACAACCAAAGTTTGAAGGGAATAAATTCATTATAAAATGAAATTCATAAGTATGAGTCATAAATGAAATTTATAAATTGAAATATAATCAAATAAGAATTTGTATGAGCATAAGCTATGCAAATGAATTATAGTAAAATTGATTTAAGCAGGAATTGGAAATTTAAATCCCGGAGATTTTGGAAGTGTTTTGAAGGTAAATAATAGCCCAATTGTTTTGGAGATATTTCCGAAAGGAAAATTGTTTTAAAATGGATTTTGGAAGTGAAATAGCATTGAAATCACTTGGATTATTGGAAAATAATTCTGATGATGACGGCCGCATCATCAGTATTCATTTTCGAATTCCTAAGTGACGGATTGCTACCAAATTGACTTGTTTAGAAAGCTAGTTGTTTTTGAAAATTTCTAAGGAAATTTGCTGGGAATAAAACCAGGATTGGTTTAAATTTTTGAGAAATGTGATTTGAGATGTTGAAGATTTCAAAATGTTTTGAAAACCAAAACCGGGTGTTTGGAAATCCTGATGAGATAGTTGTAAGCTTATAAATGAGGATGATTTTTTTTAATCATGAAAGAAATATAAGCTTTGAAGGTTGGAATTTAAATTTAAAGAGAAAAGTTAAAAATGGAATTAACATGGATTGGAGAATAAAATTTAACTGGATTAAAATAAATCGAATAAGCTGAAATAATATCCAGTTGTATTCGAATCAAGTTGAAATCGAGTTGAGTTAAATTAATCTGAGTGAAAATAAAATTGAATTGGAATGAGAATTCAATTGAATTAATGAATGGAATTAAATTCTTACCTGAACGAATGGGAAATAAATTGGATAAGGATTGGAATTGAAATAAATAAATAGGAATAACGAGTAAGAGAATTAAAAATCCATAGCAATAAAATATGCTTGGGCTATAAATAAATAGAGGGCTTGAGTTAAAAATAAAAGATGAACATATTCAAGCCTAAAATGAACGGAAATGTGTGGAAAAGAAAAAGAAAAAAATAAGTTGTGACTTATAAAATTGAAAATGGAATACAATGCCCAAAATCAATATTTTGATGAATTGAAAAATGAAAAGAGAACCCAAACTTGAATTGTAAAGTATATTGAACTTAAGAAAATTAAATGGAGTGATATTTGAAAAAAAAAATCAAGTGTTGGATTATGAATAAGGGGAGAACTAATTAGATAATAAATTAGTTAATGAAATTGAATTGTAAGTTTATGATGAAGTTGGAAATAAACTCAAGTTATAAATTAAAAATTTACTCAAATTGTTGATGAAGAGAAAGTAATTGAGAATGAGGTTAAATTGTGGTTAATAAATTGGGTGGTAAATTGAAAATGGATAGTGGATTTAAAACTTGAGTTATAAATTGAAAATTTGGCTTGAAGTGTTGACAAATTAAATATAATTAAAATGTATCGAATAAAAATGTAAATGGATTAAAATAGCAATGATTTGAATATGCAAATAAAATCCAAATAAGTGAAGATAACTTGGAAATTAGCCAGGTAATAAATTGAATGAGCTGAAATCTAAAAAGATAAATTAAAATAATAATTGATCGAATAAATGTGTGGTTTGAAATAAGATTGGATTAAAATAGAATCAAGTTAAATTGAAAAGAGAACTTTGTTTGTAAGATGAGAATGAGCTTAAGTGTAAAATTTGAATAAATTAAAGTAAATTGACTTAAGCTAAATGAATGAAAGAGAGTTGAATTGAATTCAACTTGAACCAAGTTTAATGATATTGGGTTGGATTTAAAACAAGTGAAAATAAATTGTTAATCGAAATAAAATTCGATGAGTATTAACTAATATTAATGGAATGGAATTCCAGAATAAATAATTGTAAACCATTTAAAAATTATTAAGGGATTGAAATAACTTGAGGCAATAAAAAGATAAAATAAAAATAGAATGTTTCAAGTTTATTAGAATGGTTTAAGTGGATGTGGGTAAACTAATTTTATTGAATAAATGAATGGATGAGATAAATAAGAATCAAATGAAGTATGGTTTAAATAAGTTGAGAAGTGGTTATTGAATGATATGGCTTGGTTGTTTTGAGCTAAATAAAATAGTTTGGAATAAACAATTACGGAATGGTTTTAAATGTAAATGAATGGATGTGAATGAATTAAAATAAAAAGGAAATTTAATTGGTAATGAAGATGGATCTAAGTTGTAAATGGTTTGAATGAACTAATTTGGTCAATAAAATTGAAATGCAATGGAACTGAGAATATATGGATTGTGAATAAATTTTCTAATGGAATAGAATTAAGAATAAATTGAGTTAAAATCCATCTAAATTAGTGATAAACATAAATACTTATTTATTCACATAAATTTTGTCAAATTGCATAAAATAAATTGTCATTGGATGTATATGAAGCAATTAAAATTCTATGAGTTGGTGGAAGTAAAATGAATTGATTTTGAAAGCAATTGAATTAAATATGAGTTCAGTTTGCATAAGAATAAATTACATGTAAGCGATTGAGTTTTAAACCATTCAAATTGAATGAAAGTGGTTTGTGAATTAATTAAAACAGTTGAATTAGCATGAAACTATATTAATTGCTTACGGAAAAATGTTTGGTATGAGATTCTTTTAGAATTCATGTGTTTTAACTATTGTAAATAAGTGAAATGTAGTTAAACTGCATATATTTGGCACTTACATGTTTAAGTGGAGTAAGTACAGGTACCTGGAAGCCGTGTGGCTGGATTGAGTTGCGCTATTTGCTAAATGTAATAAGCTGCTTGCTTAAAAATGCTAAATAAGGTACGCATACGCAATTAAAATAGGAAATATGAACTGTTTTTGGTTTTTCCGACCGTGTGGGTCGATGTATATATATTTATCTCTTTTGCCAAATTGCAAAAGCTCCTCCGTACAAAGGGGACTCTGCCAAAAATTTTCAGAAATTTTGGGAGTTAGAAAAATTTTGAAGATTTTGAAAAATTTTGTTAACGACAAAGCTATTTAGAATTGAAAACTAAAATAAGTTAGTAAATGAAACTAATTAAAGTAATGACTTAAATTAGTCATAAATGAAGGATAAAATTTAAAAGTTCAAAGTTGAAAATAAATGAAATACATATGTAATGTGGAAATCGATTTGAATAGAAATAGGTATAAACTACAAATGGTAAAGAGAAATAAAGATAAGAAACATATAAAATGCTTATGCTAAACTTAAAAAGAAATGGTGAAGTCTTAATTGGAAATTGATATTACAAATATAATCTAAGATAATATAGAAATGAATAGATGTTGACATTTTGTAAGAAAGTCGATAAAATATTTTGGGATATTGTGATTGGATATTAGTGCTAAGCAGGATATGCCGGTATTTTAAAAGGGAAAATGAAATTGGATTTGATTTCAAGAGATAAAATTGAATTGCCCGACAAAAGGTACGCATTTAAATTTGGTATGGAATTTGATTGAGATTTGGATTTGGATTTGGATTTGGATTGAGCCACTTGGCTTTTTGTTTTCTTTTTGGATTTGGAAGGCCGTAGAGCCCTTTTGTAGTTGTACCGAGCTAGCCGCGCAAAGGAGACGCTGGCAAAAATTTTCGGAAATTTAGAGAGTTAGAAAAATTTTGAGAAAATTTTGATAATTCAAAATTGGTTTTATGATTAAAACTTGAATGGTTGGGCAAATAGGATAATTTGCAAACTAGGGAAAGGTTTGGAAAGTTAATAAGAATGGTGATGGATCTTTTATAAAAAGATAGTTGGTAAGATGTTGAACTGTTAGAAACTGTTTGGTTGGGAAAAATAGTAACGGGTATTGGATCATTCTTCCTAACTAGTAATTTCGGGGACGAAATTCTTTTAAGGGGGAAGGAATGTGACGACCCGGAATTTTCAAGCATTTAAAATTGGGGATATTTAATTGATTTTAAGTATTCAATAGAGTAATTTTAACTTGAATAACGAATATTACAATTTATTTGATAATTAAATTATTAAATTAAATAAGTGAAGTTGGGTAAATTGTCGAATCTAGAATTTTAAGCCTATTAAAGATAATTGAAAGCCTTGTAAAATTTATATCGATAATATTGAAGAGAATAGAAGTTGTAAAATTAAATTTAATAGTGATTTATTCGACTTTAAAATTTCATCGTTTAAATTGAATTTAAATAGCCTTCCGAGGCGCAGTCTCGGAATTTGACGAAACCAGTTCCATTGGGTCCGTAATATTGGACTATTGTCGGATTTCAAATTCCGTGATTTTTCGAGCTACCGTGTAACCGTACGAGAGTAAAACACCTAGTGAATAATTTATCGTTTTAATTTAAAATATCTCTTGTCATTTCCTTTGTCAATTTCTTTTCACATCAACTTTTTTTCCAACCTTCTCCTGTACGCTAGTTCTCACCTAATATTCTTCGCTTTTCCTATCTACAAATCATTTCGTTCCTCTGGAAAAAAAAATTTATTAAGGAATGGTGGCCGAGCAAATCTTCCCTCTTCCTATATTTCGTTTTCCCCAAATTCTTTCGGTTGCTGTTAATAAAAAAAAAAATTGCATACGAATGGCGGCTTCCTCCTTTACCTTCCCTGTCGATTCGATTTGCTTTGGGAATCGAGTGCGCGTGAATTGGAGGGCTCGAGTTTGAGGCCGCGTGATGATGGTAGCGGCGACTTTGTTTTGGGAGAGCGCTAGGGTTATCGATCTAGGGGGATGGCTCGCGAATGTTGGAGAGGCTATCTCGTGGGCACGCGAACAAGGGGATTCACGTTTGGAGGAGAGACGACATCTGCAGCTTGCTAGTCAAGCTCGATTTTTTTTTGGTATGATTCCTTCTTCCTCACCGTTTGTTTAAAATAAATTTTGTTGACATAATTTTTGTTAACAGTAAGGTATATTCCTATTTTAGATTTAGTTATATATATATATATATATATGTTAGAAAAATATATTTTGCAGCAAACTATATAATATTTTTCCACTTGAGTTAATATATACACACACAAGATTTTGGAAGATATATATATACACGTATATGCAGAGAACTGGAAAAGATTAAATTGCATAATTATAATAAGAGTTTATATAGCCTTATATATATTAGAAAACTTCTATGTACAGACAAGATAATAAGCACAGCAAGATAAAAGTTAAGTTATGTTTTAAATTTAATAAATTTATACCTTGTTTTTCTTGAATTTATTTACAGAAGGAAGAACAACAGAAATATTTATATTCTTTACTAAAAAATTAAAAAAAAAATATACATGTTTTAAAATTTAGCAATTACATTTGAAATGATGTATAGGTGATAAGCGGTTTAAGTAACTCATTTAAATTTTTGGTTACTGGAAAATTGGTTATCATGGAAGAAGGTATTTAAACTTTAAATTACTGGTCTAAATTTAAATTACTAGTTGATTTAAATTTATTTGGAGGGATAATTGATGGGTCAGTTATTTAAGAATGTTAATAAAAATCATCTGATGTTTACAAGGTCAAAATTATGATGAAAACAAGGTCTTTATAAAATTTGAGTCTTGAATCAACAATAGATTATTTTTAGTTGCTAAATGATTTTATTAAAAGGGGGTTTAGTTTAAAACAATTACTAGATTGAATAAAATTTATTTAAATTAACTTTATTAAATGCAAATTAATTATTCGAATTGGTTCAAATATTAATAAATTATCTAAATTGTTATTTAAGGTCAAACACCTGGAAATCCAAGACAATATTGAAGTGGATTGCGAATGAATACCTAAGGTGAGTTAATCTCACTCAGTTAAATTTAAATAATTGTTTGAATGGTTGAATTGATGGATGTGATATAGTATGATATTTTGGGATTGGTGTATTATGTTGTGCTAACATCTGTGGATGCAGGGAAAAACAGGTTGGAGGGATCCAACTGGATCCCTCACATTTATCTAAATTATTCAATATTCTCTGTTGTGATTATTTGATATCTTATGATGAGTTATATTGGGATATTGAATGTTATGGTTTGATTGGATATTTGGGTATAATGAATTACCAAATTATATGAATTGGATTGTTGAAAAGAAATTAAAAAGAAGTAAATTTGTAAGCGAAATAATTATAGAAAGTTTGTATAAATTAAGAATGAATTGTAAAGAAATAGAAGTAATATGAAAATAATACTAAATAACTTCGAGTATGAAGAGAAATGGAATTTTGAATAAAATGAAATTGATGCAATGTAAACATAAGTTATATCAATTAAAGAAATAAAGAATTATTTTAAAATTTAAGGTTTAAATTTATGAAGAAGTAATTGAGACATCTAAAAATTGGAATCAAGAAATGAGATCTGAAATTAATAGATTCTGAATTAAAAAGGGAATAAATTGGAAATCAATTTGGGAAATTGATTTAAGTGATTGAAGCTGGGATTTTTCTCTGGATAACCAAGTACATGTTTAAAGTAAATTTTTAAATAAATTTAAAGGTTTTAAAATTGTTGTAAAAAGCAAGTTTTAGAAAATTTATTATTTCAAATATTTAAATTCAAAAGTAAGTATTTTCTCAAATCTATTATAGTAGTAATTACTTAAAAAAATGACCTAGTATTTTGTTTTCAAAAGTGAAAATCTACTTTTATATTCTATTAAGTAACTTTATTTTCAAATACTCATATAGTATGTATTTTTACAAAATATTGAAGTAATTTAACTTAAATGTTTAAAAGTATATATTTCAAAGTAAAGTGTTTTAAATTATTTAAAACCTGGTTTTGTGCTTGGTGATTTCAGAGGAGATAGAAAATATTTGGAAAAGTTTATTCTGGAAAGAAAGATGGTTTGAAACTGTTTCCAAAAGGTTAAAAATAGAAATGTATCTTGTGAAGATATTTTGAGGTTAATAAATAATTTGGGAAATTATTTATTGTTTGATGGATGTTTGTGAATATAAATTGATAGTTAAATCACCGACTATCAATATTGGCCAACTGCGTTGATCGTTTCGAAGAGACCGGGATCGAGATTTATTTCTCGAAAACCACTTCAATCCGGTTTGTACGTTTCGTTCGAAAAACGTGTTCGGAGTCGAAGATGGAGCAGTGAAGTGCAAGGGCTAGTCGCTACTAATCCTGAGGATATTTCCAAAATGGATGTAGTAGGAATAGTGCCTTCGGTTCCGTTCGAACCCGGGACGCACTTGTATGGACGAATGCTTGCGAAACATCGTCAGGTGGGCGATGGGCATTCTAAGTGAAAACGTTCTAAAGGTAACGCTTAGCCTCAAGCCTCATCAAATGGGAATGACTGAAAATCAGGGGATATGCAGCAAGGTTAGGTGGGTCATGCCCAAGCAGGACAAGATAATTCCCCTGTCTAGATGTCCCTTTTTATATTTCGGCTTAGTGGGTGGTTGGTCGCGCCAACCACGGGGTTTATCTTGTTCGGGACTGTTCAGTAAGGAATGGTTCCGGCCTTGTGTTGCAGGGGATGAAGGGAGTAATCCTCGGTACGGTGATCTAGGCCCCGTACTGTGACAGGTGGTACCCCAGTGCCTAGTCATTGTTGGAAATCCATTTTCCCTACGAGCCTTGTACGAGTTTTGTTTGTATTACCCACTTCGGTGGCTAGTAGCTGGAATTTAATCATGTAACAATTTCGGCTATTTTATAAGTATTTGTATATAGACCCTATTATAATATCAGAGGATTTCTATAAAAATTGTTTTAGCTATCGTAAGGTAAAAACCCGACATGTTTATTTGTGGCGTGGTCTTACGAGATGCTTTTGTTTTCAAATGATTTTTGAAACTTTAAAATCAATTGGGTGTGATTTTCTCACGCTGGTATTCCAGACTGACTCGGGTGTTATTTAACTATAATGCTCGGGTCAGACCGAGTATTATAGGATACAGGGTATGATGCTGTGGAGCTCAGGAGACGAGCTGGATGACGATACGTATTCTCGTACTTGTATATATATATTTCTGCTGTGTTGAGTTGTTGTGTACTCATTGTATGTTATTGATGCGAGCCGTGACTGATGTACTCTGATGATGTAATATATGTAAACTAATATATTTGATTTTGAGTAAAGATTATTAATTCTCTATTATATTTTATTCCGCTGAGATGGCCAGATTCTGATGTTGATTTTGTTTTCTCTTCTTCTACCTCTTCTTCTTAAAATCCAAATGGTTCGTATTTCTGTGCAACTTGAGTTGTTTGTTGTAGAATAGTGTTGACTCAAGGGGTACGGATTTGCGGGCTGTTACAATTGCATTCTATGACATATACTAATTACCTGAAATATTCAAAAAGTTAAAATGTTAATGTGAATATGTAATTGAAGTTATACAAGAAGGAAGTTAGATAATAAAAATGTTGAAAACTAAATTTTGCTTAATAGAAATGTTGTAAATAAAAGGTAAATTTTTATAGTGCTCAAGTACACTAAAAAACTTTAATAAAACCTACGTGGAAAATGGTTTAAAAATGAAATATTGTTAAGGAAATATATAAAAAGAAGATTGAGTGGTTATAACAAATGTTTATACACTTAATCTATGTTGCAAGATAAGTAAAGTGAAATAAATTGAATTATGAAGTGAAATTAACTTAAATGAAATAAAATGGATTAAATAAATGAGTTTAACAAAATTGTTTTGAAAAAAGAAAAAGAAAAATGAACTTAGTATTATAAATAGGGTGAATGCAAATAAATTGGATATGCATGCAAATGAATTGAGGTGAGTTAATCAAAATGATAATAATAAATGGATGATAATAATTACAATGAAGTTTGTATGGTTTTAAATAAATTATTGCATCAGGTGCTATGTATTTAGAATCTATCTTTCCTTTCTGTTGCTTCTACTCTCCTATTTCGTTCGTTTTCGGGGACAAAAAGTTTTGAGTGAGGGAGAGTGTAACGATCTGTAATTTTTAAAGATTTTAAATAACATAATTAACTAAATTTTTCATGAAAATATATAATATAATTTAGAAATAAAAATTTGATATTTGGTATGCGTCTACTGAAGCATGGCGAATGGCAGATTTTCATCTTAAAATATGGAAGTTAGTTCTGTTGTATAATTTTTAGTTTCAATTTAAAATCAGTTAATTTGATGAAAATAAAATATTATCAAAATCTAAATATTTTTACATAATAAAAATGTTTATCATTTTTTGAGCAAGGCATTTTATTTCATGTCACTAAATTTGGACTGCTCTTGCTCCGTTTATCTTATTTTCGGCATTTAGCAGCATTTTCGGTAGCGAATATCGAGTTTTGATAGAATGGCCGTACCACTCATATTTGTGTACCATTTTTTTCATCTCATCATGTTGATCTCTGCAGTATATTCATTTTTTCATTTTCGAGTCCGATAAACGGCGAAATCTGCAAAACGGTTAGCCGTATCGGTACCCGTTTTGGTCCTTTGGGTTTCCTGTGTCCATTGGTTTGTCTAGACTGAAAATAAACAGCCATTAGCATTTATTATTTTCAGAAATCAACGCTTGACTTTTGATATCCCTATTTGATATTTATTTTCCCTCGTTTCTTTTCTCTTCTTTTGTTTTTGTTTTCTGCTTAACTTCTTGAAAAAAACAATATATATGTTTATAAACAGCGCTTGCATTCCTTGTTCTGGAAACTGCTCATATCTCCTCTCATTTCCCTTGATAAAACCCATTCTCTTCTTGCAATTGAATTTTTTTTTTTACAAAGCCTATATATAATATTGCTTGATGCCAATTCATCATCTCTTCAAGCTTGCTCGTCCTCTTCAATTCGAGCTGTTGGTCCTCACCTCAACGCCACCAATATTTCCTCCGACCAGATCCACCTTTTCGGCCTTCACTGCCCTAAACCCGACCATTGCTCTACCTTAAACTCTCCACCAAACAACGTTACCATCCGTCTGCCACTTAAACAGGTGCTTCTTGCCATCCCCATAACAATATTTTTTCCATTCGCTTATACCTTCACCCTACTCGAATGTTCCTCCACCGGCCTATGTCGCCTTATTCCGCACCGACAGCCGCAACCAAGCCTCGCAACCCAATCAACCAAAGCTTGCACCCTTCCACTCAACCCCATACAAGTCTGCCTCTCTTCCTCTAAACACATAGATTGGCCTCGGCTTCACCCATCACAGCCACGTTAGCAAATTCTTCCGCCACTCACAGCCTGACCCACCATGAACTACACCTACCACTAGATCCTCCCTTGCATCCAAGTGCAGCCAACGACCAAAGTACGAAACCACCGTCCCTCCGCCTTAAACCATATGCCATCGTCCTTCCAAGCAACCCACTCTGACCCAACGGCAGCTAAGCAGAGCAAGCCCATTTCCTCCTATGACCAACCCTGCAGTGAGCAGCCTCCTTGTTCTTATATGTAATTATATACATATATATAAGTTGCTATATTTTTTTCCTGAGGACATTTACTACTCATTTCCTTCTTCAGCCAAAACTCCTAGCTTTCTCTCCTCTATTATATTTAAATAAATTAAAAAAGGAAAGAATATTGATTTTTAAATATAAATATAGATATTTTGATTTTAGAATATGTGTTATAGTAAATATTGTAATCAAATATAATATGAGGATTTTTTATATTTTAATATGTGTTTTAAACTGAACAATTGTTTTAAGGATATAATATAAAGATTTTATTTTAAATATGTGAGTAAATTTTTTATTTATAAAAATATATGTACATTATTTTCATTGAATTCAAGTATATAGTTTGTCGCAGCCATCTTTTACCTGTCCTGTCCAATCGCCGCTGTCCGGAGATTACAGAAGCAAATTTTCTAGTTTTGTCGCTTGTCTGTGTGCATGTCTGTATCATCTTCTTCGCCATCTTTGTTTCCATAGCCTCGAAAGGTGAGCGATCACTCATGATTAACATTCTTGTATTTAGTAAATTTAATTCACATGAAATGACGATTGAAATATGTTGTTAAATTTAAATTATTAGTTATTCAATTGTTAAATATGATCTGCTATTATTTGCATCAATTCACCGATGTTAATTTACAATATTGACACCAATAACCGGTTAGTATATATATATTTTATTGAAATTGCATTATGATCATATAGGCTTGTCATTGATATGATGTCATTTTATGTTATTTATATTCTCACACTGCAAGTTCACTGTTAGTTAGGAATTCCATATGGGTTGAAATGATACATACCCGAATGATTTTATAGTAGGGGAAAATCGTTGTGGGTTGAAATGATAAACCCAAGAGATTTTATTGATTTTGAAATTTTGGGGTTGCGGGTTGAAATGATATACATACATAAAATTAAATAATTACGGATTAAAATGATAAATATCTGTATCACTTGACCATATGATAGAAAACTATATACGGACACCGTTGGTCTATTTTTAAATGATTTCCAAAATCTGGAGAAAAGAGAAATATATAGGTTTTTAAAAAATATTGATTTTTAAAATATAATACAAAGATTTTATTTTAGTATATGAGTAAAATTTAGATTTTAAATTATATGTTTGAAATTTTAAATTTATAGGTTCAGTTTTGAAAAGAAATAAATTTTAAGATTTTACTTATAATTTTATAATTTTTAAATATATAAATCAGATTTAAAATAGATTCAATATAAGATTTAATTTAATAAAATTTAATATAATAAATTTAATAAAATTTAATTTAACTAATATATATAATATGTTTTACCCTATTTATTTAAAAAAATTATTAATATTTTAAAATATATTTTCTAATAACTTTAATAAATAGAGGTTGGAAAGAAAAATTAAAGTTGACTTGAAATCTAAATTAGTTAATAATTGAATTTAAATAAGAATTTATTTGTAATTTAATTTAAATAAGAGTTGATTTGAAATTTGTTGATTTTGAGATTTTAAAGATATGGAATTTGTAAGTTGATAACTTGATTTGATTAAAGGTAATTAAATGAATATTTTCAAATATAAATAATTTGAAATTGAATATTTAGTTTTGCTAAAAATATATAGTTTGAGATTTTATTTAAATGCTATTAAAAGTGATTAGGTGAATATTTTTTAACTAAATATAATTGAGGTTGGATATTTAATTATTGGTTTTATTTAAATTTGTAATTGGAGACTTTAATTGAATGTTATTAAAATGATTAAGTGAATATTTTCAAATTTAGATAAAAATTATAGTTGAAATATATACTTGATGTATCAAACAGAGTTATTATGAATTGTTTGGATATTTAAACTTTGAAATCTATTAAATTAAGAGTGGTTTAAATTTTAAATTCAAACCTGGATTTGAATTCGATATAAATTAACATGGTTGAACGAGAATTTGAATTTATTTGTAAAATTGGAAGAAATAATTCTAATTATAAACTATTTTTAATATATAAACTGTTTAATGTATAAACTATTTTTAATATATAAACTATTTTAAATCTATATCCTATTTAAATATATAAACTATTTTGATATATAACTATTTCAATATATATAAACTATTTTCAATATTTAAAACCGTTAAGTTATAATTGTTATAATTAGGTCTAATGGATTGAAATGCGAATATTTTGATATAACGGTTTAAACTATTTTGTGGTTATGATTACGAACGTAAATATAATTTCGAAAGTGATACGATTTTGAAATAAATATGATATTTTTGATATGAAATATGAACTGTTTGAAAAGAAAATGACCATGGTGTGAAATATGCATTTGGTTGTTAAAGAGACCGGGTTCGAATATGGTCATACTCTCTGCCAATACCGAAAACCAATTTAACAATTGTGTGCGTGGTGGAGAATTCGAAACGAAGTTGGATGGTTTGGCGACATCTGTATGAGGTATGAACGCAGCCTTGACCCCTACGGGTCAGCTTGATGTGACTAAAACAGGAGCCATGTCGGGCCAAGTGAGGTTGCACCTTCGATCGAGCATGCTTCTTCGATACTATTTTATTACTTTGTGATTTGATTGGGTGCACCTTTGATTATGGGAATGTGTCTCGAGGTAGGCGGTAGTAGCTACTATACGTTACCACAAGTATGGATCCGCAAAACAGTAGCATCATACCCTGGGCATTGCCTTACGTCCCTTATCACATGCCTTATCATGCCCACTGCGACTTTGGTTTGTACCATACCTATGGAGTGCACCCTGGGTAAACCACCGGTTTGGTGGAGCTTACAGTATCTATATAGACCACGAGAATATATAAAAATGTGTTAAGGGGGATATGGGTAATGCCAAAACGTTATTTTAATAGTTTACTTTACTTTAGACATTATTTATGTAGCGTATTGTACTACGTATATAGATAGTTTAACAGATCCTTAAAGGATGGAATCCCAACATCCTTTAAGTTATATTGCATTTACTTGACATTTCACTTGAGTTGAATTTACTTGCATAAGAATGTTATCGAGTATTTTGTGTTTTGCTTTATGCTTGGGTCAGACCAAGTGTCACAGCATTTGAGACTCGGCTTTGGAGCATGGAGCTTTGCCTGAAGATCTGTCTTATATCTATTCAGCTTTCAGTTATTTCTAGTTTTATGTTTCAGACTTTTCATTTTCTTGTTGTATTTGAGACTTCTATGTATTTGATTTGTATTGTATTTGTTTCAGACTTTGATGTTCTGTAGTAGCTTCATGAACTACTATTTATCTATTTTGCTGCTTATGGTTGTTAAACTCTGTGACTGTGATTCAATGATTGATTTATTTACTTTATATGCTAAGTTTTTCCAAATATAAATTGATAATATATTGTTTTGAGCAATTCAAGTCGGACATGTGTGGATGATTGTCGATTTGAATGGTTCGAAATAGCAGGTTGTAACATATAAGGTGTTTATTAATGATATTGAGAAGATTAAGAATATTAAGGGATATAAATAAAAGTTGATAAATAAGAAAATGTTTATGAAATAAGGATTTTAATCTAAAATGTTTTTGAGAAAGAGAATTTTGAAAATTGATAATAATAAATATCCAGTTATTATTATTGAATAATCGATTGTTTGGTTAAAGGTTTAAATACAAACACCTCCTGAATTTAATTTCGCAATTTGACTATGTGGTGTTTGATAAATAAAATTGGTTTAAGGAATTTATTTAAGATAAATATATGTATGGAAAGATGATCTTGAGAAATGAATTTATAAATTGGATTTTATAAATAAAGGATTTGGAAAAGAAAGTATCTTATGATGATTAGTTCGAGTGGCTCGAAAGTAACTAAAAATGGGTAGGGGATGTGTTCGGTTGGTAAACACTTCTCTTAAGCTTTACCCTTCTTATTAAGGGGATATATAATACTGTTGGTAGTACCCGTTTCCTTGGTATCATTTTGGAGTTACTCGATCTATAAAATTTTCTTAAGTTAAAAGATAAGACGAATCATTAACCGATAAATTGGTTAGTAATTAAATATAAACAAGTATCCTTATAAAAGAATTATCTAAAACTTTTCTTTTTACCACTATTTCAAAATCTAAGAATAAATAGTCCAAAAACAAGTTATAAAATGACCTATTTTTTAGCCCTGTTTTGACAACTTGTTGCTAATCCAAAGTCACTCCACTTTACTAAGACAAGTCTCGCTTCCTTCTTCTTTCAAAACCTCACTTATAATAGTTAATTACTATTAAATAAATATTTAAATAATGATTATCATTTGAATAAACAATAAAATAACAGTTAACCTTTAAATAATAATTATTTAAACCATGATTCATCTTTAAATTATTAAACGATAATCCAAACTTTTAAATAATAATTTAATATTAATTAATTTAATAATCCTTAATTAAACTTAAACTTTTATTGAATAATAATTAAATCATAACAAATCCTTCATTAAGAACTAAATATTATTTTTAACCAAAAACAAAATCTAAGTAAAGACACTTTTGTAAATACTTATAATAAATTTTGTATACACTTTGCAAAAAAATACTCAAGTAAGAATGCTTTTGTAATTACTTATAATAAGTTATGAAAACACTTTTCAAAAGAATGCTTAAGCAATACCACTTTTGTAAATGCTTATAATAAGTTTTGAAAACACTTTGGCAAAAGAATAGGAAACACCCCATACCCCTTAGTATACCCAAAAGGACACACTAAAAAATGTGGTGCGTTGTAAGTGTAGCTAAAACTTACAGAGACTAAGATTTACAAGACAAAATAAATAAAAACAGCGGGAACAATTAAAATAATAACTTAATAAAAATCAAACTTCAAAAGATGGAGTTATAAAACCAAATACATAAGATAT
Organism: Allium cepa; assembly: GCA_030765085.1. Classification (NCBI taxonomy): domain Eukaryota; kingdom Viridiplantae; phylum Streptophyta; class Magnoliopsida; order Asparagales; family Amaryllidaceae; genus Allium; species Allium cepa. Next base: position 228,046,693 of record CM060939.1, read on the forward strand.
CTCAAAATGCCAATAGATGTCTTATGAAAATCATAACCTTAGTCTCATAAAAAGCAGAGGACAAAACTTTTCCTCAAAAAGTACCAGTACATCAAATAAGCTAAAAACTGAAAATGAAGAAAAGGAACACTTGAGAAAATCTCCCCCACTGAAGTCTCTAAGTGTCTGTAATCTACCGTCCTTGCCCTTGCTGGCCTATGGGGGAAAAGGGGAAAATAGAGGAGTGGGTCAGACTAAAAGTTTGGTGAATGATAGTAATTATTAGTATTGTTAAGCAAGGTAAAGATAATAGACTTCGGAACAGTTCTAGTATAAAAGGAAATAAAGAAATAGGAGGAAAGGTAAAGTTGGAAAAAATACGATTTAACTATTAGATTAAATTCGATTGGATAACTTCGATTGTTTGCACTTGTCTTTGATAACTTCTTTGATTAGGCTGAATTTCCAATCTTACTTTAATTAGGCTGAAGTCCTAATTCTACCCTTTGATCGGCCTTCTACTAATGTGTCTACTATGAGCTAGACACCGGTGCATACGAAAGTCACCTACTAAGCGCTTGGAACTCAATAGGGAATTATATCCCCTACACCGAGGCTGCATGCTCGACCGCCGTTGGGTTCACATTATTTGTTGCTCCATCTTTTGACCTTTTATTTACCCTAGACAGCATAAGCGTGCCCTCATCTCACTTCAGGCTATGGTGAGACACTTGTGTTCATAGAAAATAGGGAATGTTATTGGTATTGGTCCCTGTCAAACAAAATCTATTTGCATCCCTTGTCTAAATCCCCATGATTTGAACTTCTATTTATTGACCACTTATTTACCACTAATCCAGCATTAGTGTGCCCTCATCTCACTTCAGGCTATTGGGAGACCGTCGTGTCCATAGAAAATAGGGAATGTTGTTGGTACTGGTCCTGCTTTTATCTTTGCTTATTAACTTAGTATAAATTGTTTGAATAAGCCTCTACAGTTATCCTTGTTATCATTGCTTATTAATGTATTCTAAGTCTCACGATAAACCTTTTCCTATTCTGTTCTTATTATAACCTATGTTAGAATTGTGCTTATTAACTTAACCCAATGTCTAAGTATGAAAATGAACTTCTTTCTCTTTTTACTCTTCTTAATCATAATTATAAATCATAATTAGGCATAAATTCAGCCCAAGTCCAATTTATTACAGCCTTCTCATTTTACATCTTATTGTCTATAATTTTAGTGTTCTTATTATTTAGTCCAAATTTGCGTTTTTAATCTATGATATTCCATTTGCATAAAGCAGGAAAAATACAAAGAAACTGATAATTACATAAGAAATCCCAAACGTAGAAAAGATGTAAATAAAACGTAAATAACAATAAATAATTATAAATACTGTAAATAACTGTAAATAAATGGAAAAGCTATAATTAACAATAATTAACTACAAATAACTGAAAAGAATAGCTGAAAGCAAATAGACTAAAATATAAATTTAATCTGGAAATAAACCGATAAAGAGATTATTCCAAAATCGTAGAAAAACTACAACTATTGGAAACCTTATTATTTTAAACTACGTAAAAATCTAAAATAATCACTAATCACTCATCGGTGGTCCTTAGCTCTTCCCTTGGTCTTCTCAGATCCACTTGAGGATATTAAATATTTTAATTTAAAATGATTTTCTCCTTGGAAAATTATTCCTTTTGGGGTCCTGCCTGAGAAGGTGAACCCAAATGGAGAAAATCTAGAATGAGAAAAATAGCTAGGCCTAGGGTCTTATTTATAGTGGCGCTTGTGGATCTCAGACCGTTGGATTTGGAGAATGAATTTGGTGCAACCATATCATAAGCTTGATAGGAGCTGTCAGATGGGAGCACGGACGCACCAGATGAGACGAATTAACCAAAATGACGTGTTGAAATCGCAACGAAATGAAGAATTTAATTCTTCGTTCATCAATAGGGGCGGGTCGACCTACCTGTCGACCTTCCCCCTCCCGGGTCGACATGCATGTCGACCTAGGTAGTAGCTAGGTCGACCTGGGGTCGACCTAGCCTTTGTTTTATTTATTTTTTCGCTCTTTTCTGATTTCTTGTTTAATTCATATCTTCTTCATTCTAGCTCGGTTCTGACGTTTTATAAATGAAAATTGACCAGAAAATTACCATGGACGCAATGGTGCAACTCCCGTGGCTCAATTCTGATAATTTCACAAATTTATTTTATTATTTAATTAATTCTTATAGCTTAAAATTTGGATTGTTACATTCTTCCCTCCTTAAGGGATTTCGTCCCCAAAATCTGTAAGGATAGAAGAATTAAATAAATATTTTCATCCAAGTTTACAACTAACTACTTAACCATCACCCATTCATCCATTGTCCTTAAGTTTTTCTAATGCGTTTTATGATACTTATACAATTAGTGTAGTGTCGATGTCCCTAATTAATGCAAAAGATTAGGCAGCCCACTGATTCGTGACCTCCTTTTATGCAATCATGTTTGTGCCATGTATCCAAATGAATGCAAAATTCTCTAATGATAACCGATGGTTCTACATGCGTGCTACAACCATCATCCAAATGCAACAGTCATGTGATAATCATCCATTTATAACAACCATGGAAGATAAATAAAAATGTGAATGTACGCACATCCATATGCATATGCTTTAGTGTCCCAGTTAGGCCAATCCCTAAGAGATAATAGTGCATAGTGTAAGTATATGCATCCATTAGCAAATACTTGCAGTCACTAGCATCCATCATACATAACATGTTCTAATAACATGTTTACATTGAATCCTGCCATCCATAGGTTAAATCCTGAGTTCTACCCTCCCAAAGGACAATAAAGGAAAGAACCTATAAACTAAAGATGGAATAGGAAATTTGAAAACTTATTATCAAAGAGATGTGGATATGAGATATGAATTTTCTCCTAATCAAATTAGTCTTCTCCGAATTCTCTTTAACCATGCCGGAACAAAGGCAATCTCTCTTTAGACTCTATCCAACACGAAGGCGACTTGTGCAGTCTTCCATAAAGAGCTTCGAAATGTGCCATTCCAGTGCTAACTTGAAGATTGTTACTATACATAAATTCCACTAAAGGAAGATGCTCTTTCCAAATTTCTTAAAATCAAGAATACACATCCTCAACCACGTGTGTCTTACTATCTTACTAATACCACTTTATTTTTCTTCTATAATCTACACACATAAAGCGACAATCCTAGGTTCTCACTAATGTCTTATATGCTCCATGGAAACTTCTAACGTTACTTTTAAAAGTAATTGCTGCTATTTCCTATATAGCCTTACACAATTTCCATCACTCTTTAGGAAATAATTCCTATCTGCTCCACATGAAGAGTTTGGTTTGGTATTTATCATCTTATTTCAAAAAAAAAAAGCTTCTAAATTTTCAAAACATCAAATCCCAAAAAAAATTGTATTTAAAGGTGTTATTTTCAACTTTCTATTAAATTCAAAATACTTTGTTACTCAATATTTTATTTCTCTTGACTTGCATCCTTATAGCCTTTTGAATTTACATTATTTCCCAAATCTAGAGAGAAAAACTTCTAAATTCTAAGTCTAAAGCTAATTCCTTTTTTCTTTTAAAAACCTTCATAGTTTTCTACAAAAATTTGGATTTTCAAATTTTACTTTTATTAAGTTTTTCATTTCCAAAAACTTATTTACTTTTTCACCAAACCCTTTCCTTTTAAAATATCCTTAAAATGGCCTTATGTGTTTTCAAAACATCTTCTTATTACACCTTACGGTCTCATACCTTAATGTATTGGAACTACTTTCTCTAATGAGAAATTATGAACGCTAAAATCTTCTAGGAACCTTTCAAAAGAGGATTTCTTGTTTATGTGAAATTATAAGGAACTTATTATATATTTTTTGAAATAGGCTATACAAAATATGGTGCTTCGCATACCTTGTATATCTCTTTCACATATTCCTTATAACTTACAAAAAACATTTTTATTGGTTTCATAGAAAATTATACCATTATTCCTTTTATTCCAATAGATTAAAGTATGTTTATATTCCCCCATGATAAATATTTTCTAATATTTAACTTACCCATTTTTTTAAATAAACTCATCTTCAGAACTGTTTTAATATATCCATAACTAAAAAACATTTTTTATACTTATTAAAGTAATAAGTGTACTTTACATACCATTTTATTTCTACACTTAGAAATTACCTTCAAAACACATTTTTATTTGGGTCAAAACAGATGTTGCGTAAAACACCGTTACTACAACCCAAAAACACTAGTGTATGGATTAAAATAAATACTGATAAATCTCATATACTATGTAAAAACATTTCTCTTGGGTGTCACTTACTATAACAATAGTGTTATAGTTTATGCTCCCTTTATTTCCATAAAAAACATCTATAACAGCAATAAATGTTGTAACCTATGTTTTTTATACTTAATACACCCTATGTTATTATATTTAAAATCTTTGCTTACTTGCAAAGAAACTAGCGAGCTATATACGCTCTATAATTCTAGAAGAATTTCATTTTACCATTTTTCAAAGACCCAATATTTATTTCCTAAAAGGAAATATTAACAATGTAAATTTTCAATTCTAACAATTATATTTTATTGAGCTAATCATAAGGTGGATTTTCTTCTCATTACCCTAGAAGTACCATCCCTAAATCTTGGAAATCTCATTTCCCTACTAAAATCTTTTGTTCCTATTCCTCTTGTATGCTTATATCTATTCTAAGATACTACCATTAAATCCACTTATTTGAAACAATTATAATTTTTGTAATTATCTACATATGGGCTTTGTTTCTTTCTTATCAACTGAATTTATTGTACATCTCTAATCTTTACCTATCGCTCTTTGGACTTCCACAATCCGAGCCTAAATGTACAAAACCATTTCTCAAACTCCTTCAATGTGTAGACCTTCTCTACGCCCCAAGAAATGCACTTCCTTATGCCAAGATTGTTACTTCAAGAATTTTGTCTTCAACTGAAGAACGCAAAGTGTATGAAGAACCTCCTCTAGATGAATAACATGCTTTTTCATACTCTTGGAAAACACCAAAATGTCGTCCACAAATACCACCATGAACTTATTTAGGACATCTCTAATAACACGGATCATCAAATCTACAAAATAGGCTGGGTTATCGGTTAGCCCAAAAGGCATAACCAACCACTCAAAGAATCCATCGGGTGTCCAAAATGCTATTTTATCGATGTTATCGTCGTCAACTCTAAGCTGATGAAATCCAGTGGCTAAATCAAGCTAAGAGAATGCTGAAGAGCCAACTAACTGGTCGAAAAGATCATCTATCCTAGGAAGTGGATAGTAGTTCTTCTTCGTGAGCTTATTTAATTCTCTATAATCTACGCAAAGTCAATGGGAACCATCCGCCTTAGTAGCGAAGACGACTGGCGCTCCCTACTTCGATATGTCCCTTCTTATGAAACATTTATCCAAAAGCTCACGAATCTGCTTGCTCAACTCCTTCCTCTCTCTAGGTGCCATGTGCCTCACAGGTAATGCTACTGCCTTACCATTATCGGTCAAATAAATCCTTAAGTCAATCTCTCTCTTAGGGGTAGTCCCCTAACCTCCTCAAAGACGTCTGGAAAATTTTGATGACAGGAACCGAATCTAACTCCGTTATGATGAATCGAGGGAGTAAAGGAAGCTCAACATAACTGACCCTTGCGGGTCGAAAGAAACCTCGAGAGACCTTCCACTGCATGCTCTAGTCTAACGACTCTCCTCTTGCAGTCTAATATAGCTCCATATGTGGATAGCCAACCCATCACCAAAATCATCCCATACCCCAAGAATCCTGGTAAATAGGCGTCGCAGTAAAACTCTACGCCTAGGATATAAATTTTCAAATCCTTACAAACCTTAGATAATGTGCCGATCCTCCTATGGGGTTTGAAAAAACAATGGGGTCTACTATTAAAGAGGTGTATAAGTGCAAATAATCTACTGTTTGCGCAAAAAATGGGCAAACACCCTAAAGTCGTACGATTCCGTTGATTTTAGGTCGTTCTTAGCGATTTGGGTGATTTATGCAAATATGTAAAAAGTAGGGACTAAACTGTAAAAGACACACAGATTTATAGTGGTTCGGCCAGAACGTGCCTACGTCCACTTTATATGTTATTCTCCTTTTCTCTTCAGATTACAAGTACAAAGCTTTTTATACCAGTATATGAAAGTTGTTTGAAAGTTCCATCCGTGCTTGAGCTCTCAAACTTGTCTGCCATTGTTGTACCCCTGCCCCTCTATTTATAGAGTGAGGCTGGGGGCAGAGGTCTTGGAGATATATAGCTGCTGGTGGTCCTGGGCTGAAGCAATCTGGCCTGGCACATCTGGTTCGGTGGCAGGAGATGAATGGATCAGGGTGGCTTTGGTTCGGTGGTAGGTGATTCGGTGTTGCATATGGAGGCTTGGACCGGTGTTGGATGGTTCGGCATGCAGGGGAGACGTTGGTCCGGTACCGAATGGTCCGGTACCGAATGGACCTTATACTGAGAATGTCGAATGAACACTTGTATTTGGAGTGTCGGATGAGCCTGTGTGCTCTGAGTGCCGAATGAGGCTTTGCTTCATATTGCCGAATGAATTAATACCGAATGGACTTTTACGCATCGGTCGTGAGTGAAATCCCAGACTTATATACGCTTGCTGGCTGCTTCTTCTTGGTTCGGTCGTGGTTGAAATGCGCACAACATTGATATTCCAGTTTTGACCAAAAATGGGATAACACTTTGCCCCCCAAAACATGCCTTGCAATAGGAAGGCGTGTTTTGTAATGCCATGAGCTGGATGTTCATATCCGGTTGTCAACCTGTAAAGAGCTTGATATTTTATATGGCCCCAAATGACGACCGTTCGGGATCGAGCTATTTGGGATGAAGCGCGGCCGTTCAAGGTCAAGCGCCTAACTTCAAATGACCACCGTTCGCGATCGAGTCATTTGAGGTGAAGTGCGACCGTTCGCGGTCAAGCGTCTAAATCCGTGCGACGATCGTTCGAGACCGAGTCATTTGCGGTGGAATGTGATCATTCACGGTCAAGCGCTTTACTTCAAATAACGACCGTTCGGGATCGAGCCATTCGAGGTAAAGTGCGACCGAGCCCGGTCAGAGGGCGGACCTCAAATGGCGACCGTTTGCGATCAAGCCACTTGGGGTGAAATGTGACCGTTCACGGCCGGTGCCGTTCGCAGCAAAAGATGAAATGGGACCGTTCGCGGTCAAGCGCCTTACTTCGGATGACGATAGTTCGAGATCGAGCCATTCGTGGTAAGGTGCGACTGTTGGCGGTCAGGAGGTGGACCTCAAATGGCGACCTTTCGCGATCGAGCCATTTGTGGCGAAATGAGTTGTGCCGTTTGAGGCGAGTTTGTGACTGTTCGAAGTCGGGTGCCGTTCGAGGTGAATTGTGACTGTTCGAAGTCGGGTGCCGTTCGAGGCGAATTGTGACCATTCGCGATCGGGTGCTGTTCGAGGCGAATTGTGACTGTTCGAAGTCGGGTGCCGTTCGAGGCGAATTATGACCGTTCGCGATCGGGTGCCGTTCGATGCGAATTGTGACTGTTCGAAGTCGGGTGCCGTTCGAGGCGAATTGTGACCGTTCGAGGTCGGGTGCCGTTCGAGGCGAGTTGTGACCGTTCGCGATCGGGTGCCGTTCGAGGCGAATTAGTGTGCCCGGGGGGGACTTAATAATATCAGTGCCGGAGTTATTGTTTGGGGGAGTCTCCGAATCAAAGACTTTGGCAGTTCACTGCCATGCAAGAGGTGCTCGTGGACCGTTCGCGATCCACGGGCATACAAGTAATTTTTCCATAGAATTGTAAATGTTAAAGCAATAATCATATGAATCTTACAGCAGAAATGTCCAAACAGGAAGAATTTAAATGTTCAAATCAAAATCAAAGCAAAAAGCAGAATGAAGATGTCAAAGCGTAAACTCTTACTATAACGCGGCTGGTAGTCATTCAGAGCATGCCTATGGATCATGCGCGATCGCTCACATGTGTAAATGATTTAACCGTGTTAGCGAGAGGTTTACAACTTGGTCATCGTTATTTTAATCAAGCAATCAATGGATAATCAAACGGTGCCCCAATCCAGGGTCACCTCTAGCCGATGTAGACGGTGGTCGCTCTGGCTCCACAGCTGGAGTTCGCCTCCTCACATACTGAAGGAGCATATCGTTCCTGATATGCCCTTCCACCTCGTCCTTCAAATGCCTACAATCATTAGTGTTATGACCGTTTAATTCATGGAATACACAAAACTTATCTGATTTTCTTTCGTTAGAGGTTGGATCCCTTCGCATTGGTCTACGATACGGAACCTGCTCCTTGGTTTCCTGATAAATTCGTTCCAGACTCTCATTCAGCTCAGTGTGAGTGGTAAATCGCGGCTCCCTCCGTTGCCGCTTTGACCTGTCATCATAATCCTCGGCCTTTCTCTTTCCTTTGCTAGTCTCCTCACCCTTTCCAGGTGGGTATCCGCTCTTGATTGCGTAAACGTCATCTTCTTCCTCTCTTTCTGCACTAGCATCTTCCAAACGCAGAAACTTTTCAGCCTCATGATAGAACTCTCCCAGATTCATAGGCGGGTCCTTGGTTAATGAATTCTTGAACTCTGTGCTATCAGCTATTCCAGATACAGCCGCCATCATGACCATAGATGGATCTGGTCGATCCACTAATGCTGCCGCCGCATTAAATCGCGTTAGAAAGCTCCTCAAAGTCTCTCCAGTTTTCTGCTTCAAGGTTGCCAAAGTCATCACATTCTTGGGTCTCGTAATATGAACCCTGAATTGCCTCATGAATCTCTCAGTTAAATCTGCCCACGTTCCTATGGAGCCGCTTTCCAGTTGCCTAAACCATAACGCTGCAATGTCCGTCAAATACAGTGGAAAGCACCGGGCCATAATCTCCTGTGATGCCCCCAGCACTTCCATGTGCCTCATATACTTAGTAAGATGGACCGCAGGGTCTGCCCTCCCATCATACATCTCTACTGATGGTAGCTTGAATTCAGATGGGTTCCTAGCCATCCTAATTGCAGAAGAAAAAGGACTCCTATTTACATCTTCCAAGTCTTTGTTTAGTAAACCGCCTCTCATAGCTCTTCTAACCATCTCCGCCAATCTATCATCGTCTCCGAGATGCAATCTTCGTTCATCACTTTCAACCTGCCCCCCGAGTTCACGAGGAAACTCTGGGATCTGCCCCCTTGACTGAGCGTTCACTCCTCTATTGCCACCAGGTGGCTCGGATGCCGCCATCTCTCTTCCAGGGATCGGATCAACATGCTCTGCGTGAGTGCCCCCTAGCTCTGGTGCTACGCCAGATGGTCCTGCTCCGTCCTGAACTCCAGTTGCTCCTTGGTTTTGTGCTCCAAGTTGCCCAATTTGCTAAAGCGAGTTCTGGATCATCTCTTCTTGTCTTCTCATCATAGCCTCCATCTCATCCCTGGTGATGAAGGCTGAAGCTTGGTTTGCTCTTGAGGAAGCCTCTTGACTCCCTTCCTGTTGACTCTGCTCTGGCCTTGGCCTTCTGGTTGATTGTCTCGCCATGACTCTTCCAATCTGAATCTCTAAACTCTCAAATTCAACTTCCAAGCGGTAGGTCCTTGTGTTCAATTTCTCAGTGAAAGCACCAAAATGTTTGCGCAAAAAATGGGCAAACACCCTAAAGTCGTACGATTCCGTTGATTTTAGGTCGTTCTTAGCGATTTGGGTGATTTATGCAAATATGTAAAAAGCAGGGACTAAACTGTAAAAGACACACAGATTTATAGTGGTTCGGCCAGAACGTGCCTACGTCCACTTTATATGTTATTCTCCTTTTCTCTTCAGATTACAAGTACAAAGCTTTTTATACCAGTATATGAAAGCTGTTTGAAAGTTCCATCCGTGCTTGAGCTCTCAAACTTGTCTGCCATTGTTGTACCCTTGCCACTCTATTTATAGAGTGAGGCTGGGGGCAGGGGTCTTGGAGGTATATAGCTGCTGGTGGTCCTGGGCTGAAGCAATCTGGCCTGGCACATGTAGTTCGGTGGCAGGAGATGAATGGATCAGCGTGGCTTTGGTTCGGTGGTAGGTGATTCGGTGTTGCATATGGAGGCTTGGACCGGTGTTGGATGGTTCGGCATGCAGGGGAGACGTTGGTCCGGTACCGAATGGACCTTATACTGAGAATGCCGAATGAGCACTTGTATTTGGAGTGCCGGATGAGCCTGTGTGCTCTGAGTGCCGAATGAGGCTTTGCTTCATATTGCCGAATGAATTAATACCGAATGGACTTTTACGCATCGGTCATGAGTGAAATCCCAGACTTATATACGCTTGTTGGCTGCTTCTTCTTGGTTCGGTCGTGATTAAAATGCGCACAACATTGATATTCCAGTTTTAACCAAAAATGGGATAACACTTTGCCCCCCAAAACATGCCTTGCAATAGGAAGGCGTGTTTTGTAATGCCATGAGCTGGATGTTCATATCCGGTTGTCAACCTGTAAAGAGCTTGATATTTTATATGGCCCCAAATGACGACCGTTCGGGATCGAGCTATTTGGGATGAAGCGCGGCCGTTCATGGTCAAGCGCCTAACTTCAAATGACGACCGTTCGCGATCGAGTCATTTGAGGTGAAGTGCGACCGTTCGCGGTCAAGCGTCTAAATCCATGCGACGATCGTTCGAGACCGAGTCATTTGCGGTGGAATGTGATCATTCACGGTCAAGCGCTTTACTTCAAATGACGACCGTTCGGGATCGAGCCATTCGAGGTAAAGTGCGACCGAGCCCGGTCAGAGGGCGGACCTCAAATGGCGACCGTTCGCGATCAAGCCACTTGGGGTGAAATGCGACCGTTCACGGCCGGTGCCGTTCGCGGCAAAAGATGAAATGGGACCGTTCGCGGTCAAGCGCCTTACTTCGGATGATGATCGTTCGAGGTCGAGCCATTCGTGGTAAGGTGCGACTGTTGGCGGTCAGGAGGTAGACCTCAAATGGCGACCTTTCGCGATCGAGCCATTTGTGGCGAAATGAGTTGTGCCGTTCGAGGCGAGTTTGTGACTGTTCGAAGTCGGGTGCCGTTCGAGGTGAATTGTGACTGTTCGAAGTCGGGTGCTGCTCAAGGCGAATTGTGACCGTTCGCGATCGGGTGCCGTTCGAGGCGAATTGTGACTGTTCGAAGTCGGGTGCCGTTCGAGGCGAATTGTGACCGTTCGCGATCGGGTGCCGTTCGAGGCGAATTGTGACTGTTCGAAGTCGGGTGCCGTTCGAGGCTAATTGTGATCGTTCGAGGTCGGGTGCCGTTCGAGGCGAGTTGTGACCGTTCGCGGTCGGGTGCCGTTCGAGGCGAATTAGTGTACCCGGGGGGGGACTTAATAATATCAGTGCCGGAGTTATTGTTTGGGGGAGTCTCTGAATCAAAGACTTTGGCAGTTCGCTGCGATGCAAGAGGTGCTCGTGGAACGTTCGCGATCCACGGGCATACAAGTAATTTTTCCATAGAATTGTAAATGTTAAAGCAATAATCATATGAATCTTACAGCAGAAATGTCCAAACAGGAAGAATTTAAATGTTCAAATCAAAATCAAAGCAAAAAAGCAGAATGAAGATGTCAAAGCGTAAACTCTTACTATAACGCGGCTGGTAGTCATTCAGAGCATGCCTATGGATCATGCGCGATCGCTCTCATGTGTAAATGATTTAACCGTGTTAGCGAGAGGTTTACAACTTGTTCATCGTTATTTTAATCAAGCAATCAATGGATAATCAAACGGTGCCCCAATCCAGGGTCACCTCTAGCCGATGTAGACGGTGGTCGCTCTGGCTCCACAGCTGGAGTTCGCCTCCTCACATACTGAAGGAGCATACCGTTCCTGATATGCCCTTCCACCTCGTCCTTCAAATGCCTACAATCATTAGTGTTATGACCATTTAATTCATGGAATACACAAAACTTATCTGATTTTCTTTCGTTAGAGGTTGGATCCCTTCGCATTGGTCTACGATACGGAACCTGCTCCTTGGTATCCTGATAAATTCGTTCCAGACTCTCATTCACCTCAGTGTGAGTGGTGAATCGCGGCTCCCTCCGTTGCCGCTTTGACCTGTCATCATTATCCTCAGCCTTTCTCTTTCCTTTGCTAGTCTCCTCACCCTTTCCAGGTGGGTTTCCGCTCTTGATTGCGTAAACGTCATCTTCTTCCTCTCTTTCTGCACTAGCATCTTCCAAACGCAGAAACTTTTCAGCCTCATGATAAAACTCTCCCAGATTCATAGGCGGGTCCTTGGTTAATGAATTCTTGAACTCTGTGCTATCAGCTATTCCAGATACAGCCGCCATAATGACTATAGATGGATCTGGTCGATCCACTGATGCTGCCGCCGCATTAAATCGCGTTAGAAAGCTCCTCAAAGTCTCTCCAGTTTTCTGCTTCAAGGTTGCCAAAGTCATCACATTCTTGGGTCTCGTAATATGAACCCTGAATTGCCTCATGAATCTCTCAGTTAAATCTGCCCACGTTCCTATGGAGCCGCTTTCCAGTTGCCTAAACCATAACGCTGCAATGTCCGTCAAATACAGTGGAAAGCATCGGGCCATAATCTCCTGTGATGCCCCCAGCACATCCATGTGCCTCATATACTTAGTAAGATGGACCGCTGGGTCTGTCCTCCCATCGTACATCTCTACTGATGGTAGCTTGAATTCTGGTGGGTTCCTAGCCATCCTAATTGCAGAAGAAAAAGGACTCCTATTTACATCTTCCAAGTCTTTGTTTACTAAACCGCCTCTCATAGCTATTCTAACCATCTCCGCCAATCTATCATCGTCTCTGAGATGCAATCTTCGTTCATCACTTTCAACCTGCCCCCCGAGTTCACGAGGGAACTCTGGGATCTGCCCCCTTGACTGAGCGTTCACTCCTCTATTGCCACCAGGTGGCTCGGATGCCCCCATCTCTCTTCCCGGGGTCGGATCAACATGCTCTGCGTGAGTGCCCCGTAGCTCTGGTGCTACGCCAGATGGTCCTGCTCCGTCCTGAACTCCAGTTGCTCCTTGGTTTTGTGCTCCAAGTTGCCTAATTTGCTGAAGCAAGTTCTGGATCATCTCTTCTTGTCTTCTCATCATAGCCTCCATCTCATCCCTGATGATGAAGGCTGAAGCTTGGTTTGCTCCTGAGGAAGCCTCTTGACTCCCTTCCTGTTGACTCTGCTCTGGCATTGGCCTTCTGGTTGATTGTCTCGCCATGACTCTTCCAATCTGAATCTCTAAACTCTCAAATTCAACTTCCAAGCGGTAGGTCCTTGTGTTCAATTTCTCAGTGAAAGCACCAAAATGTTTGCGCAAAAAATGGGCAAACACCCTAAAGTCGTACGATTCCGTTGATTTTAGGTCGTTCTTAGCGATTTGGGTGATTTATGCAAATATGTAAAAAGCAGGGACTAAACTGTAAAAGACACACAGATTTATAGTGGTTCGGCCAGAACGTGCCTACGTCCACTTTATATGTTATTCTCCTTTTCTCTTCAGATTACAAGTACAAAGCTTTTTATACCAGTATATGAAAGTTGTTTGAAAGTTCCATCCGTGCTTGAGCTCTCAAACTTGTCTGCCATTGTTGTACCCCTGCCCCTCTATTTATAGAGTGAGGCTGGGGGCAGGGGTCTTGGAGGTATATAGCTGCTGGTGGTCCTGGGCTGAAGCAATCTGGCCTGGCACATCTGGTTCGGTGGCAGGAGATGAATGCATCAGGGTGGCTTTGGTTCGGTGGTAGGTGATTCGGTGTTGCATATGGAGGCTTGGACCGGTGTTGGATGGTTCGGCATGCAGGGGAGACGTTGGTCCGGTACCGAATGGACCTTATACTGAGAATGCCGAATGAACACTTGTATTTGGAGTGCCGGATGAGCCTGTGTGCTTTGAGTGCCGAATGAGGCTTTGCTTCATATTGCCGAATGAATTAATACCGAATGGACTTTTACGCATCGGTCATGAGTGAAATCCCAGACTTATATACGCTGGCTGCTTCTTCTTGGTTCAGTCGTGGTTGAAATGCGCACAACATTGATATTCTAGTTTTGACCAAAAATGGGATAACATCTACCAAAGAAATAGAGATGAAAGAGTGTGATGCTCCAGAATCGAAAAGTGTCCGAATGGGAAAATCAAAAATAGAAATCAAACCTTCCGCGGTGACTTTCCTACCTCTCTCTAGAATGCTGCTAGACGGTGCTGCATCTAATGCCTGAATCTGCACTGCCGGTGCACTCACTCCATACCCCATCTTCTGGGGACAATTCCTACTCATGTGACCGGGTTGCCCACAATTATAGCACTTTCCCTTTGTCTTCTCCTTCCTACAGTCCTTGGAGATAAGTCCAACAATCCCACAACTATGGCACTTCACTCCTTTCTTGATTTGCTTCTAAGGGCCTTCTCCTTTCTTCTTCTCTTTATTGTTCTTCCACCATTTCTTCTTAGGACCTTCTGACTCTACAACTTCTTTAGACTTCCCCTCCTTATCTGCATCAGACATAAGCGTCATCTCCACCAGTGACTGGTAGGTAGCTCCCATCGGTACGTGAGTCAACAACAACCCTTGAAGGGGCATATTTAATCCCTATGCGAACTTCATAGCCTTCTTGCGTGGTATATTCACCAACACCATTCCAAACTGCGACAACTCATTAAATTGGTTGATATACTCCTTCACAGACAAACTTCCTTGCTACAAGCTAATAAACTGATCCGATTGGACACTTTCTTCTGCTTGAGATAAAAAATTCCTATCAAATCGCTCCCGAAACTGATTCCAATTAACGTCTCTTCCTTCCAACTCAATAACCTCCCACCAATAAGAAGCCTCCTCTTTCAGCTGCCAAGATTCTAGTTGAACCCAATGCTGATCCGCCTATCCCAATAGCCTGAATATCCTTTCTGTGTTCCTTAACCAATACCACGCCTCCACAAAATTCTCCGTACCAGAAAAATTCTTTCCTCCCAAATTCGCAAAATCCTTACAAAGCTTAGAGATATTGACTGCTGCAGGTGGATTGATGGGATTCCCACCCGCTGATGCTGGATTAGGCACTTGCCAGTGCACCTCTGGAGTCGTGGCTTATATATACCTATGAAACCAGCCTAGGACTGGAATATCCTTGGGAAGATTAGGGGCATCTGCCATTCGACGTAAAGAAAAGAGAATTTATGAAAGAGTCGAAGAGAGATTGAATTGGACTTTTGAATGGGTTTTTATAAAAATTATTTTATACTTGAAAACTATTTCTATGAGTTCCTTTCTGAAAAATACTTTCAAAAAAAGTTATTTTGAAAAATACTTTACTTTGAAAATAAAATTTTAGGAATCCTGTAATCTTAGGCTCTGATACCAAATAAAACACCCCATACCCCTTAGTGCACCCAAAACGACACACTAAAAGATGTGGTACATTGTAGGTAGAGCTAAAACTTACAGAGAGTAAGATTCACAAGACAAGATAAATAAAAACAATGGAAACAATTAAAATTATAACTTAATAAAAATAAAACTTCATAAGATAGAGTTATAAAACCAAATACATAAGATATCTCAAAATGTCAATACATGTCTTATGAAAATCATAACCTCGGTCTCATAAAAATCAAAGTACAGAACTATCCCTCAAAAAGTACCAGTACATCAAACAAGCTAAAAACTGAAAATGAAGAAAATGAATACATAAGAAAATCTCCACCACTGAAGTCTCCAAGTGTCAGTAATCTATCGTCCTTGCCCTTACTGGCCTATGGAGGAAAAGGGGAAAATAAAGGAGTGGGTCAGACTAAAAGTCTGGTGAATGATAGTAATTACCAGTATTCTTAAGTACGGTAAAGATAATAGACTTTATAACAGTTCTAGTATAAAAGGAAGTAACGAAATAACAGGAAAGGTAAAGCTGGAAATAAATACAATTTAACTATTAGATTAATTCGATTAGATAACTTCGATTGTTTGCATTTGTCTTAAATAACTGCTTTAGTTAGGCAGAATTCTCAATCCTACTTTAATTAGGCTGAAGTCCTAATTCTACTCTTTGGTCGGCCTTCTACTAATGTTCCTATTGTGAGCTAGACACCAGTTCCTACGAAAGGCACCTACTGAGCGCTTAGAACTCAATAGTGAATTATATCCCCTGCACCGAGGCCGCACACTCGACCTCCATTGGGTTCACACTATATGTTGCTCCCTCTTTTGGCCTTCTCACTTCAGGCTATAGTGAGACACCTATGTCCATAGAAAATAGGGAATGATGTTGATACTGGTCCCTTTCAAACAAAATCTAGTTGCGCCTCATGTCCAAATCTCCATGATTTAAACTTCTATTTATTGACCACTTATTTACCACTACTCCAGCATAAGCGTGCCTTTATCTCACTTCAGGCAATTATGAGACCACCGTATCCATAGAAAATAGGGAATGTTGTTGGTACTGGTCCTTCTTTTATCTTTGCTTATTAACGTAGTATAAATTATTTAAATAAGCCTCTATTGTTATCGTTACTATCTTTGCTTATTAATTTATTCTAAGTCTCAAGATAAACCTTTTCCTATTCTGTTCTTATTATAACCTATGTTATAATCGTGCTTATTAACTTAACCCAAGGTCTAAGTATAAAAATAAGCTTTCTTTTCCTTTTACTCTTCTTAATCATAATTATACATCATAATTAGGCTTAAATTTAGTCCAAGTCCAATTTATTACAGCCTTCTCATTTTACATCTTATTGTCTGTAACTTCAATGTTCTAATTATTTAGTCCATATTCTCGTTTTTAATCTATTCTACTCCATTTTCATAAAGAAGGAAAAAATAGAAAGAAACTAATAGTTACAGATGAAATCCCAAACGTAGAAAAGATGTAAATAAAATGTAAACAATTATAAATACTGTAAATAAATGGAAATGCTATAATTAACAATAAGCAACTACAAATAACTGAAAAGAATAGCTAAAAGGAAATAGACTGAAAAATAAATCTAAAGTGAAAATAAACTGCTAAAGAGGTTATTCCAAAATCATAGAAAAACTACAACTATTGGAAACCCTATTATTTTGAATTACTTAAAAATCTAAAATAATCACTAATCACTCACCTATGGTCCTTAGCACTTCCCTTGGTCTTCCCGAATCCACTTGAGGGTATCAAATATTTTAATTTAAAATGATTTTCTTCTCGGAAAATTATTCCTTTTAGGGTCCTGCCCGAGAAGGTGAACCCATATGGAGAAAATCTAGAATGAGAAAAATAGCTAGACCTAGAGTCCTATTTATAGCGAGGCTTGTGGATCTCAGACAGTTGGATTTAGAGATTGAATTTGGTGCAACCACATCATAGGCTTGATAGGAGCCATCGGATGGGAGCATGGATGCACCAGATGAGAGGAATTAACCAAAATGACGTTTAGAAATCACAACGAAACAAAGAATTTAATTCTTCGTTCATCAATAGGGGTGGGTCGACCTACCTGTCGACCTTCCCCCTCCTAGGTCGACATGCATGTTGACCTAGGAAGTGGAGGGGTCGACCTAGCCCTTATTTTATTTTTAATTTTTTATTCTTTTATTTTTCTCTCTTTTCTGATTTCTTGTTTAATTCGTATCTTCTTCATTCTAGCTCGTATTCTGACGTTCTATATAAGGAAATTGACTAGAAACTTACCATGGACACAATGGTGCAACTCCCATGGCTCAATTCTGATAATTTCACAAAGTTATTTTATCATTTAATTAATTTGTTGGTTAATTACTATAGGTTAAATTTTGGGTTGTTATGGAACACCTAAGTACACTTTTAAGATTTTCAAAACTAGATCGTAAAAACACTTTGCAAATAAACTATATTATAAGTTTTGAAAACATTTCGCAATTAGTTGAACACTATACTATAAGTTTTGAAATACTTTACAATAAGATTTAAAAACTGGCTCGTAAAAACACTTTAATATAAGTTTTGGAAACTCTTTACAAAAAGTACACTTAAGTAAAAACATTTATGTAAATACTTAAAATAAGTTTTGAAAACACTTTGAAAAAGAATAATTAAGTAAGAACACTTTTGTAAATACTTATGATATAAGTTTTAAAAACACTTTGCAAAAAGAATACATAAGTAAAATACATTTTAGGTTTTCAAAAGTTGCCCGTTTTACGAATTGTAATTATAATAGTTGATTGCTATTAAATTAATAATTAAATAATAATTGTCATTTAGATAAATAACAAAGTAATAGTTAATCTTTAAATAATAATTATTTAGTCCATAATTTATCTTCAGTAAATTATTATATAATAATTTAAACCTTTATATAATAATTTAATATTAACTAATCTCAATTAATTATTTTAATAATCCTTAGTTAAACTTAAACTTTTATTAAACGATAAGTAAACCATAATTAATCCTTAATTAAGAATTAAATTACATTTTTAACCTTCATTAACAATTAAATAGATCTAAATCAAAACTTAATTAGAGTTAATTAAATATTTAGACCTTTTCTTAGTTGTTGAAATAATTATTAAGCTTTAAAATAGTAATTAAATACTAATTAATCCTTCTAATAATAACTAATTGATAAGTAATCTTAAATTTGTAAACTAATTGTGATTAACTTACTTAATTACACTTTAGTGCTATTTACCTTTATTAACAAATGATTAGGTATTAATTACTTTACTTAGTTACTTAATAAAATAATCATTAATAAATAATTATTTTTAAATAATTTATAAAAATTTGGCAAGCACTTTCCAATAGAATTCTCATGTTAAAACACTTTAAAATAATTATTTAAGTCATGATTCATTTTAATAGATTACAAAATAATAATTTAGACCTTTAAATAAGAATTTAATATTAATTAATCTCAATTAACTAATTTAATAATCCTTAATTAAACTTAAAATTTTATTAAATAATAATTATACCATAATTAATGCTCAATTAAGAATTAAATAAATTTTAACCAAAAAGAAAATTTAAGTAAAAAATCTTTTGCAAATAGTTATAATAAGTTTTGAAAACACTTTGCAATAGAATACTTAAGTAAAAACACTTGTAAGTGCTTATAATAAATTTTGAAAACCCTTTAAAAAAAAGGATACTTCAGTAAAACACTTTTAGATTTTCCAAATTAGCTCATTAAATAAATTTGCAAAAAACATTTTAATATAAGTTTTAAAAATACTTTACAATTAGTTAAACATTTTAATATGAGGTTTGAGAACACTTTGCAATAAGTTTTCAAAACTAGCTCATAGAAACACTTTAATATAAGTTTAGAAACCATTTGCAAATATAATAGTTGAGTAAAAATAATAATTTAATATTAATTAATGTCAGTTAATTAATTTAATAATCCTTAATTAATCTTTAAGTTTTTATTAATAATAATGAAAGCATAAGTAATCCTTAATCAAGAATTAAATATCATTTTAACCTTCATTAATAATTAAATAAACCAAAATCAAAACTTAATTAAATCTTAACTTGATTAAAATTTAATTAAATATTTAAACCCTTTCTTAATTAAAATAATAATAATTAACCTTTAAAATAGTAATTAAATACTAGTTAATGCTTTTAATAATAATTAATTAAAAAATAATCTTAAATTTATTAACCAATTGTAATTAACTTATTTAATTGCTCTTCAGTACTAATTACCTTTATTAATAAATGGTTAGGTACTAATTACTTTACTTAATCAATCAATCAAATAATTAATTATAGTTTTAAAATTCTTAATATAAGTTTGGCAAGCACTTTTAAAAGAATTCTTAAGTTAAAACACTTTAATGTAAGTTTTGAAAACCTTTTGCAAAAAGGATACTTAAGTAAAAACACTTTTTTATATACTTATAATAAGTTTTGAAAACTCTTTGCTAAAGAATACTTAAGTAAAAACGCTTCTCTAGATTTTCAAAACTACCTCGTAAAATTAATTTGCAAAAACATTTCCAATATCAAACACCAAGTTGTATGTGAAAGCACCAATTTCCAATAACAATATCCAAATAGAAAGATAGATACACAGATACAGTATAAATAGCATAAAAAGTAAATGAACAGACAAATTTTATAGTGGTTCGGGGCGTAGATCTTGAGTTGTTGATCGATCGTGTTGATTTATGTTGTTTTATGGATTGTTCTCGATCGATCCATATAGATTTTTTTTCCTTGTCCATAGCTTGAGCATACGAACTTTGATTGACTTGAAATTTGAAACGTAGCCTCAAGGGGCCTTACTTGTTACTTTGTACTGATTGCACCTTGATTGGGGACCGATTCAAATCTGCTCGATCATCGTCCATTGTCTTGTATATAACTGATCCTCGAGGCTGGTAACCACCTGCTTTTAGCCAAATCTATGATATCACGGTCTTGCCAAAAGGTGGGATAAAATTTGCCCTCCAAAATATGTCTTGTGATAGGAAGGCGTGCTTTGAATTGCTATTAGTCCAAAGTCCCCAATCCATCGATAGCCATATTTTCCAATCCAATACCCAATTGTTGCCAATCCAATTCTGTATCCATCTAAATTCATTAACCAAATCCCTGACCTCGTCGGGTCGCTTGCCAAATCCGTGACCACTCAGGGTCGTTATCCAATTCCCAATCCATTTCAAATCCTTAACAAAATCCATATCCATTGAAACCCAATAACCAAGTATGCGATCTCAACGGACCATTTGTCATAACCATGATCTCACCAGATCATTTTCCATATCCACGATCTCACCGAATCGTTATCCAAATCCACCATCTCTCTAGATCTTTTATTCAAACCTGTGACCTCTCTGAATCATTATCTAATTCCAAGGTCTCACCAGACCAATAGCCTGGTCCGTGATCTCTCCGGACTGATCATAGCTTCTCCGAGCTCTTATTGTATCCTATTCTGTCATTCTCCGATGAAGGGGAAACAACAACATATAAGCCGATCATGTCGCTCTCTAGCGAAGCGACATTACTTCTTGCCCTTCAGTTCAGCGTTCCTGAACATTAAGCGATATCCTGGCCTATGCCCTTGGCCAACCTTAGCCTCTTCAGGCTCCTGCTGGACCCCATCCAGTCGCACTCTAGTGAAAGGAGGAACAACGACTGATAAGCATGAACCATGACCTCTTTGGGACAACCCTAGCCTCTCCGGCTCTTGCCGTACCCCACCCAATCTCTGTTGAGAAGGGCATAACGATAAGAATGTATATATCTTAATTTCAAACTATTACTCGGACTGAGACATGATTTCAACCTTGGTCCATATCTTGATCTCGAAAATACTTCTAAATTAGTTTAAGTCTATTCCAAGACAATGCAGTGGGGACAGTAATGGGGCAGTTGGCTCATTGCACTAAACACACAAATTTTCTACGTTTACCATTTTTAATAATGTTAATCATTAAATTTATAATTTTATAAATTTCTAAAATTAATCGCTTGTGCAAATGTGGTCCGTTTGTGATGTAGTTTTTTATGTTCTGAATGTATCATAGTGCTGTATTTGAATATATACCAGTTTCATTGGTAGCCGAAAAGTCTTACACCAATAACTAGTCATGGCAAATATTATAGATTTAATCAAAGTTATCCGACCTTCTTGTGATAAAACCTTGTTGGATCAGCTAGACATTGCTTTAAAGATTTTTTGAATAGACTAAGGTACTGAGCAGTAGTAATCTTTGAGGTTTATACTAAGAAAGATATAACATTTTTATATTAACTAGTTTAACTTAAATGGTTAAACAAAATAAACTATTTATTCTCACCATCATCCACAGTCCAAGCCCACCAACAACAACCCAAATCCGCCAGCAAACCTTGCATCCTTCTTTTCCCCCAATTATTTGCAAATGAACACAATTTTAGGGACTATAGTTCAAATTCCTTTGTATAAAACAATAACATCCAATTCTTCCTTTTCTCTAACTCTCAAATGCATCCGACCTGCTTCTTTTCCAACTCCGCCTACTTCCCACTTCATGCTTGCTCGAACACCAAGACTCTTCGTCTAACATGAATAAAAAGACCTCCTCAACACCACTTCATCGGCAATAACAGGACCACGCTCCCACCTTCACCTAAAATCATGTCATTTCTCCCTCTACTACAGCCTGACAACCCAACAAAGCACAACCCAAAATTTCTTCTTATATGATGCGTTTATCATTATCTCGACGATCTTGGTTTTATTTTTGCCAATGAGGTATTACTAGTGCGAACCCGTTCTTCGCACACAGGGTTGTAGCTATACTTTGATTCTATATTATCAATGAATCTTTATTTGTCTTCTTGTACATAAAATTTAATATACAACCATGCGATGGTTTAAGTGGAAAAATTACACATTTTTTAATTTTAATTTTGAACATAAATTTCAATGCAATATTCACTAAGCAGGGCTCTATAAGTATATCGTCTAGCGTTATGATCCTCTACGAATATTGCACCCAAATGAAACAACGGCGAAAAAACAAAGGAAGGTAGACTAATTTGTATAATTTAGTAGCATGTTATTTGTTTCATATTGGATCAAACGGAAAATAAGGTGACAGTGGCTGGAGATCCTTTTGTTAAGAGCATGTTACACATTAATATTGGTACCGGTCACTTTGACATTGAGGAGACAACGCATACATATGTAAAAAGAAATACTGTATATGCATTTATTGACATCAATAACGATATGTCGGGTAGAATGTGTAGACAGCAGGTTGAACCCACCCAATACTGAAGAGACAAATGAACTAATGGTGGTAGTGGCTAAAAATTTCAATCAAAGAATGGACAGAATGGTAAGAAATAAAGCCCAGAAAAACTCAGCAGTGCAAATTTCATTTATTACCCTGAGTTAGCGGTTGTAACAGTGATAGTAAACTCACACAGCAACGAATTTATAAAACAAAGTTTGGTTGAAGTAAAAAAGCAAAATATAGTTGTTTAACAGTAGTACAATTCAATTCCAAATGTATGAGAAAATACAACAGGTGGATGAAGTAATATCCATAGTTGAAAGCAAGGTAGTTGTCGGATGGTAAACCGGTGAGAAAGGTCGCCCAACAACAGCAAATCCAAATTCTTGTTTCAGTTAGGTTCCGTCGTTTTGTTCCTGCAAGTGAGTTCAAAATTAAATGTTAGAAGAGGCTTGAAGCATAGGTTGTTGTAGGGCAAAATATGTAAAGTCTTGATTTATAATATATAGTTCAGGATACAGTGCTTTATAAAAGGTTTTAGTTGGTCGTTGATATATTATTTTTATATGGGTAACAGCCATGTATATATACCTTATAATATATATACCTCACCTAATAACAGAACAAAAAAAGGTCAACAATTTTTCACATAGAATATTTTCGATAAATATTGCTAACTACGCATAAAGTAAAATTTTCAGAACAAACGTCTGAATGATATTCTCTTATTACCCATAAAATTAAATTTTCTATAATGTTGATTTAAGGAAACTTGTAGCCATATTTCCTTCGATATTCAATCTAGTTCTCACTAGAAAGATAGTATAAAATGGTGTATAAAGCATAAAACATGATTTCAAATTAAAAAAATGCTACTTTTTTATATTCAAATTAGAATATATAAACATTATAATAAATATCGATGTTGAAACAAATTCATCTCCATCATTTAGAATCATAGGGATAGTTACATATAATGCAATAATAACTATAATCTCAGGAAATGGAACCGGACTGTTTGTACAGAGCTAAGTAAAAGATTATACAGGCATCTCCATCATTTAGACTCTTAGGAATTGTTGCAGCTAATGCAATAATAACTGCAATCTCAGGAACTGGAACTGGATTGTTTGTACAGAGCGAGGTAAAAGGTTATACATGCATTTGCTTTCAAAACAAAACCGAGGCTTCTAAGGACTTTTTTTTGCATTCTTAGTTTATTCCACAATATTTGAGTACACCGATATTTATTGTGTTTTAGATACATTACTTGTTGGAATCGAGTATAGCGGGTAAGGGTAAGTTATAAGCATCTTAGGAAGTGTTTCTCTATTCCTGAAACTGTTTTTACTCGGGGGTTATCAATAAGCACCCGAAAAATCTGAAATTCGACCGCATACGTAACCAAAAATTGGAAAAGTGGTCAAAGAGGCATGATTAATGCACTCTTCTTACACAGCTAATCAAAAACAATGTATGTAAAGTCTTTAAGTAAAACCAATATAACGTCACATACAAAATTCAAAACACGGTCTTTTTTAACAAATTAATCATCAACATGGCTAAGGCAATATATGTCACAACTTACAAAGTGGCTTTAGTGTAAGATAGTGTAAATTTGTTATGAACAGACAAAAACATTATCCACTCGCCTTTTATCTAGTTAAATCATGCATATTTCACTATCTAAAATGATTGATATACATAATAATATGAATCATTACCACTGGTAAAATAACACATATATATATATATATATATATATATATGTTATTTTACCAGTGGTAATGATTCATATTATTATGTACAAATGAATACTTGCTACCAAAAATTTAATATTATCATTGTGTTTTTTTACTTCTTGTACCTATGTTATCATTATTACTGTTGGATCCTTTTTTTGACACTATTAATTATAAGCGGAGTGGAAAAATATCTTATATTCGTCAATATTCATGGATACATATATTCGACGGTCGAAAATGACTTTAGAAGCAGATGCTTACATGTTACTATTTGTATCCGAAAGTATTCGATGTCAGGTCTAAAAAGAATACAAAAACGTGATGATGAAATTGAAAAAAATGGAGAAATTTTGGTAAACGGAGAAAAAAATGGAGAAATTTTCGTAAACTACTCATTACTTGTTATTGATTGGTGCACCCTCGTACTTTTGGGAGTGTTGTTTCGCGGTGTTGCGATCGTTGCGGCGATGCGTTCTCAACAGTCCAGATCAGGCAAATGGTAGTTTCACTACCTTGGGTATTGCCTCATGTGCCTTGTCATACTTGTATCCCTATATACGCGACCTTTACAAATTTGTTTTGTGTTATACCTATGGAGTACTCCCTGATATCCCACTAGTTTACGGTGGAGTTTACAGTGCTGTATAGACTATAACGCTTATATAAAATATGTTAAGGGAGATAATGGTAACGCCTTAATACTATTTTGATACTTTATATTACTGATAGACATTATCTATTTAGCGTATATTACTACATAGCAGATAGTTTAACGGGTCCTTAAAGGATGGTTATTCCAACGTCCTTTGAGTTACTTGTATTTCAGTTGTTATTTCACTTGAGTTGGATTTATTAATATAAGAATGTTAATCCTGACTCGAGTGTTTTATATTTTGCTTTACGCTCGGGTCAGATTGAGTGTACTAGTGTTCGAGACTCACCTTTGGAGCTGGAGCTTCGCTTGGAGATCCGGCTATCTATCCAGCTTTCAGATATTCAGTTGATTCTAAAGAAATATTCTGATTCTTGTATTTGACTATTGTGTTCGAGACTTCTGTTATAACTTATTTAACTCTGTTATATATATAGTAGCTTCATGAACTACTATCTTTTGCTTCCGCTGCATATTATTACTATGTGTATGTGATTCTATGATTATTTATTTACTGTATATGTTCAGTTTTGTCAAATTTAAATTAACAATTCGGTATTTTGAATTATTCAAGTCTGACATGTGTGGATGCGAATAGTCCAAAATAGCGGGTCGTTACATTTTCTAGGAAATTTTGAAAGATAGTTGAGCACTTTTTAGGAAGTTCAAGGAAAATAAAAAAGTCACCAAAATCACAAATATTCACAAATAATTTACTTGATGCTTGTGTTTATTGATACCAAACATTTTCATAGTCTAATAAAAAAACCTCAAAATTCCATCCATTATCTGCGTTTAGTTCAATACACTTTACTTGAAGCCAAAAATACCAATTACCGTATCAGAAAAGCAATCAAGTAATATGGGTATATAATGTTCTGAGTTATAAACCACCATGTAAATAATAATAAAACAAATTGAAGATACTTAGACCACAACTTTTTAGTTCATGTTCATATAAATGCTACATATAAGATTTATTAATCTATGACTTTGTTAATTACATAAATGTAACATAAATTCGACTTTTTGACATTCTGGTAGTTTTACCATTTTCACTACTTAATCATTTTGAATTCTTCAATAATTTTCAATCAACGATTAGTAGACCATATAATCTATGATCTGTCAATTTTAAAGGGTAAAGAAAAGGAGAGCTAAATATGATACATTAAACGTCCAATTATTAAACATCCGTTGACATCCTTGACCTTAAGGTTATGGAAAAAAGTTAACTAATACTTGTAAAATTTATCATATTTATTAAATTATGA
This sequence comes from Allium cepa, assembly GCA_030765085.1. Lineage (NCBI taxonomy): Eukaryota > Viridiplantae > Streptophyta > Magnoliopsida > Asparagales > Amaryllidaceae > Allium > Allium cepa. The sequence continues at coordinate 228,073,151 of CM060939.1, forward strand.
ATATGAATGTATGTATCCACAAGGACTATATTTTTGGTAAGTTCGTTTTCTTTAAAATTACCATATTATCCAATTTAACATTTAGCAACATTCAGATCCATAACTCAAATGGATTATTAGTCACACTAAATAAAGGAAAAAAAATGTATAACTTACCAAATTGAGTCAGTCTATCTAGTAGTTTTATTGTATCAGCAGAAATATGGAACCGCTGTAATTTCTCTTCTCTGCTACGAGTTGTTGATTTAAAAGTATGATAGTTGATGTTGATTGCTTACTTGATCAATTCGATGTGGGAAAGTGGAGATCAATGGGGTAGCTATGAAATTGTTGGATGTGGCGACATGAATTTTTTTAGTCGTCGTGAATTTTTATCGGCTAGGGTTTCGGAGAAGGGGAGAAAAATGAATGGAGCGATTATGAAATGAGGGCTCGAATAATTGGAATGTCTTGATATCGGGTTCGGCATTATTCGCTGGCGTAAGTTTCTTTTTACGCGGCCTGCATGTAAACTTTACTGAATACGTTACTTCTAATCGTTTATTGCAAAAAATAAAAAATAGTTGTAATTTGAAGAAGCAGCAAATTTTATGATCCTGATTATCATTACTACAAACTGTTTATATTCAAAATAATATAAAACTATGATACCAGTTCAAAACGAAGTAAAAGAAAAACTTATCCATATAACAACACACCAATAATTATTCTCAACTATTCCTCAAATATCTAAAATCAAGCTCAGTTAAAATGAACTAGAAAAACCAAATTCTAAATCAACAAAAGATGATCAAAACCATACATGAAAATATGCTTTATATTACCTCGTCAAACTACATAATTTCATCTATTGTAGGTTGCCAATTATTAAAACCATGTTATCGGAAGTGATAACATCAATATAATTACAACAAATTAGTAACTGAAGCTTGTAGAAGAAGATATAAAAAGTATGCTACAATTATGGGTGTGTTTGTGGAAAGTGAAAGCGGGGCATTTAAGCGGAGAATTTATACGGGGTATTTAAGCAGAGTAGGAAGTTAAGCAGGGAATGCGTTTGCGGGATTAAGCGGGGCATTCAAGCGGAGTATGTTAATTTATGAATCTTAATTTAATTGATTTGTAGTTAATTAACTAATTGTTTTTTGTGTAATATACGTTTGATAATTGCAAATGAAACACATCCAGAAAAATTCGATATTTCATAAATCAGAACAATACATTTAGAATTCGAATACTAGCAAACAAACAAGTAGAACAAACCAAACAAACTAGAAAAATAAGCAAAATACACTAGACTCAACTGGTATGCTTTCTCTAGTCAAAAAATCACGACGCAAAGCGTCACCACGATGCCGCGTCGCCGAAACGGTCCGTTTGCATAAACGGCCGTGAACCAATCCACCACTCGCACCTGTCAAACATCTCATCAAACTCTCTGAATTTTAGTGGAGCGTTTCTCCTATATTTCTGGTATCTACGCGCTGGACCAGTCCACCACTCGTCTGATTCGTCAAGGCGGTTATGCTCCACATCGCATTCACCGCCAGGTATCTCCAGCAATGTGTTCCACTCTCTCAACGTCCATTTCAGATTGTCCCACTTGTTTTTCATCTGCGTGTTGGTCGAATACGTCGTTGAAATCCGACTGAATAGCAGATAAAAAGCCGTTACTGCCATGCAAATCTTGGTGGTTGATGCATAATTTGATGAAAGCGTCCGTTCTCTGCTGTCCAATGAGCAATAGGCATAGATGAGGATCCAGCAGAGTGAGTCATATGTTGTAGATCTGAAAATACAAAAAATACAAAAAATTACAAAAAAAATATGTTGTAGATCTAAAAAACATAAACATAATAGCAGAGAAAAATACCTGAAATAATGCGTCAAATTGCGGGGAAAAAAATGAAGAAGAGACGGAATGCGGTTGGTTTGCTAGTTGAGAATGGAGAAAAAGAGGGAACATGGAGAGATATTAATAATCGCGGTTGGGAAATCAAGCCATTGGGTCCAAGCGTCACGACGCACCGGACGCGTCAGACGCGTCGGAAGCCAACGGCTTGATTTCCAACAGCATCGAAACGGTGGCATTTGCCCTGTTTCCGCTGCTAACACGTCGGACGCGTCAAAAGCGGAAACGGGGGTAAATGTGAGGTGCGAACGGTACCTATATGTGTTTGAAGATATGTGTCAGATGAGAAACCTTAATCGTTCATTCGATGAAAGAAACGAAGTATAATTGCTTAATAGGATCGCTACTTTATAAAGCAAATGCATTTGAAAAGGAATCAAAAATGCACTTGAATTTTATAAAATAGCAAGAATGCTTACAAAATCTCACGAAAAGAAGACAGAGTATATGCATGAGAAAAGAAAATGCATGAGGAAAAATATGTCACATAGCAAAGCACCTGAAATTTTCTAGGTGTTAACCCGCCTTTTGTCAAAGCCATAAGTAGGCGGATTCAACCTAACTAACTTGACGACTATCGAGTTTGGAGTATGATGGATTTGGTTTCGAAGGATGAAGTTTACTTGGATATGTCATTTGGTCAAGAAATGAAGGGGATACATGGAACAAGTACTTCGTTCGGCCTACGAGTACGTTCGGCATAGTTGCCTCGTTCGGCCTACAAGTATGTTCGGCTTAGTTGCCTCGTTCGGCATACGAGTATGCTCGGCATAAGGGATGGCTCGGCATTGGTTGTCGCTCGGCATAAGGGATGACTCGGCATTAAATGGATCGTTTGGCATTGGATGGAACGTTCGGCATCATGGATCGTTCGACGTATTGTATCGTTCGGCGTAGACATCGTTCGGCCGAGACATCGTTCGGCCGAGACATTGGATCGGCTTTCGGTATCGTTCGGCACGAATACATCCCATAACATTCAGAGTGTTCGGCCTCACTGTGATCGGCATAAGAAGTATGTTCGGCATCAGGAAGCGGTCGGCTTGATAGGCTATTTGGCATAATATGAGGCTCGGCATTGGGAGAGGCAAGTACGTTCGGCATGATATTTTGGTTCGGCATGGGCCGTTCGGCCCTGATGGGCTCAGGATATTCAGAGAGCTCAACAACTACCTGGACGTGTCTATAAATAGGGCATGTAGGGCTTCAGAAAATGGATCTTTTCTTTCTTCTTCTCCTCCTTTGCTCTCTGACCTTCTATTTCCTAAGGCTAAGGCTAGCCTACTACTTTGTAATTGTAACTGATTCTCATATCAATAGAAAGAAATTACTGGAGTGGACGTAGGCCAGAGTTAGCCGAACCACTATAAAATCTGCTGTTCTTTACTGCTTTCATTTTAATTTTAACTGTTCTTCATATTATTACTCTCTACACACACTCTATCTGTTATCAGTGACTGTTAATTGGTGCTTTCGTCTACATTTGGGTGTTAGTGACCAATTTTGGCGCTAACGTTTTGGTGCTTTCACTGAGAGTTGAACTCAGGAATTTTGGAGTTAGAAACTTGGATTTAAAAGAGCAATGGATAGACCATCAGTGAGGAAACAAGTAATGGAAAGGAGCAATCAGGAGGGAAGTCAAGAGGCTTCCTCTGGAGATGGAGCAGGTGGAGCATCCATTTACGTCACTAGAGAGGAAATGGAGGCGATGATGAAAAGACATGAGGAGATGATGCAGACTCTTCTCAGACAATTTGCACAAACAGAAAATGCAGGAGCTCAGATCCGTGGAGCTGGATCAGAAGCACTCAACCAGCAAGCAGAGGGAATAGCTCGGTAGGGGGCAACCCCCAATCAGCAAACAGCTATCAATCCAGATGGATCTAGACTTGGGGGCATACCACCAGGAAATGTTGGACCAACCCATGGAGGGATACCAGACGATGTTGTACAACCCGACACCAACAGGAGTGCAGGAGTGCGAGATGAGGAGTATGTGCCAGAATTCCCTCATAAACTTGGGGGGCAGACCAGAGGCGATGGACAAGGATTACATCTTGGGGGCAACAACAGATTAGCGGAGATGGTTAGACGGGCTATGAGGGGTGGATTGGTAAATAGAGACTTGGAGGATGTAAATAGGAGTCCCTTTACTCCTACTATCAGGCAAGCTAGGAACCCGCCCGAATTTAAGCTACCAAATTTGGAAATGTATAATGGGAAGGCGGATCCAACGGTTCATCTGACGAAATACATAAGGCATATGGAGGTACTGGGGTCATCGGATGAGGTCATGGCTCGATGCTTCCCATTGTATTTGACAGATATCGCAGCTATGTGGTTTAGACAACTGGAGAATGATTCTATCGGCACATGGACGGAGCTAATTGAGAGGTTTATGAGACAGTTTCGGGTCCACATAGTTAGACCCAAGAACGTGATGACTCTGACATCTATGAAACAATGGAAAGGGGAATCGCTCAGGGACTTCTTAACCAGATTCAATGCAGCGGTAGCCTCAGTGGATCGACCCGATCCGTCAATGGTTTTGATGGAAGCCATCTCGGGAATCGCGGATAACTCGGATTTCAAAATATCATTGGAACGGGACCCACCGAGGGATCTCGGGGAGTTCTATCATGAGGCGGAAAGGTTCTTGAGATAGGAGGATGCGCAGGCTGAGAGAGTAGGGAGAGAGGCTGAAGCTTATGCAGTGAGGGGTGGAGGTCCATCCAGGGAGGATCTAAGTAAAGATGATAAAGGAAAAAGGAAAACGAATGGAAATGGTGGCACTTCGAAGAAACCTCGGAGGGAGTCAAAGTTTTCTTCTTACACAGATTTAACTGAGACTCTAGAAAGGATTTACTTGGACACTCGAGGGCGGCTCCAATACCGGAGGCCAGCAAAGAGAGAGCCTTCAGAATACGAACGGACATCGGGAAAGCATTGCCTATTCCATGAGCTGGATGGGCACAACACAAAAGACTGTAGGCATTTGAGGGATATCATTGAGGAGCATGTAAGGAATGGTCACCTACAGCAATATGTCAGGAATCGAACTACGGCAGGGGAGCAAGAGCAGCCACCACCTACCTCTAGCAATGGCGGCATTGGGTCTGGTCAACGCCGGTTTACTATCAACTAAACAGGTCCATGGTTTTGAATAAGTAATAGAACTCAAAGTAATACGGCTAGGTCACTTACACACGTACGGGATTGAGGACGGTCCCTAGGCGTGCTCTGAGATAACTGAAAACCGTACTACTTGAGTCTATGAAATCCTGCTTTCTTTCTATTTTTCTACAAACTTTGGTTTCCTCTTTCGTGTTTTGGACATTTACTTTTCTTTGGTATGATTTTTGGAGTTTGGATTGAACTCCCAGTTTGGTTGGTTTTTTGGTTTGCCATTCTGGTTTTGATGTTTGATTGGGACTTTTGATATGGATTTCTGGTTTTTTGATTGGATTCGGATCAATGTATAAACAGTCCAGGTTCTATGATTACTGTCCCAACCGGAGAGACGGGGCAATGATCATGAATTACGAGTCCCTTCGTCGGAGAGCGATGGGATGGACTCGGACAGAATATCAAAGTCCTTGACCCGAGAGTCGAGGCCGGAGAACATGAAAAGCCCTTGACCGGAGAGTCGAGGCCGGTGAATATAAAAAGTCCTTGACCGGAGAGTCGAGGCCGGTGAATATACAAAGTCCTTGACTGGAGAGTCGAGGCCGGCGAATATAAAAAGTCCTTGACCGGAGAGTCGAGGCCAGAGAATATAAAAAGTCCTTGACCGGAGAGTCGAGGCCGGTGAATATAAAAGGTCCTTGACCGGAGAGTCGAGGCCGAAGAATATAAAAAGTCCTTGACCGGAGATTCGAGGCCGGAGAATATAAAAAGTCCTTGACCGGGGAGTCAAGGCCGGTGAATATCAAAGTCTTTGACTAGAGAGTCGAGGCTGGAGAACATACAAGCCCGTGATGGAAAAGTCAAGGCTGGAACAGGATAACGCGGCCCAGCGAGGTCTATAGATTCAAGGTTAAGCCCAGAGAGGTCATGGATTTGATAGTACGGTTACAAAAAGGATATGGACTTTGGATGTTGGATTCGAGGCTATTCAAAATACACCTTCTAATAGCAAGGCATGTTCTGGGGGGAAAGTGTTAACCCGCCTTTTGTCAAAGCCATAAGTAGGCGGATTCAACCTAACTAACTTGACTTCTATCGAGTTCGGAGTATGATGGATTTGGTTTCAAAGGATGAAGTTTACTTGGATATGTCATTTGGTCAAGAAATGAAGGGGATACATGGCACAAGTACTTCGTTCGGCCTACGAGTACGTTCGGCATAGTTGCTTCATTCGGCCTACAAGTATGTTCGGCTTAGTTGCCTCGTTCGGCATACGAGTATGTTCGGCATAAGGGATGGCTCGCACTACAAGAAAAATGAGTTTTAACAGCAGTCATTGTCAGCGTTTAAAACTTTAATGCTGTAGAATGCGTTTGTGAGAATATTGTTTTTAAGGGTTGAACGCTGACAAAACTATTCGTGCTTATTTTGTTTGCCGCACCGCATACATCAGTGATTATTTCGTTTGCCGCCACTTCCCTCCCCAATTTCCATTCTCAGTTTCCATTCCCTCCCCAATTTCTAGTTTCCATTCCCTCCCCAATTTCTAGTTTCCATTCCCTCCCTTCATAATTTTCATACTTTCGGCCATGCATCGATTTTGATTTCAACAGTAGAAATCATCTTCCTTCATCCACCGCTTCGATTTTGGTTTAGCATCTCTGTCCTAGACTTCGATTTTGGTAACCCTAAACTCAACAGAATGGGAAACTGGTGAGCGTTTTTTCTCAACCCTAGTTTTCAGTTTGGAAATTTAACTGCTTCACTTTATGATTTCGGTTTGGAAACAATAACAGTAAAGTTTGGAATAAAAGCTCAACGTAAATGATTTCGGTTTATGAAAATTGAAGATGAAAGCAAACTTAAGATAACAATTGCCCGAAAAATTTACATCTTTTGCTGCATCCAGCAATTCAAGTGTGTTTCGTATTTTTGAGTTGAGATAATAGTTTCATACCTCATCAATTGGGTTCATTATCAAGTGACGTTAGGTTACTGCGACTTTGTGTTGTCCACTGCATAGAAAACAAACCATGTAAAACACAGTTATTATATTTATATCCTTCATGTTATGTGATAGACATGTTAGCTAGGTTGTTTGCACTATTATATCATATAAGTTCAACTACTACTGGTTATTATTTTGATTGTAGTTTACTTTTAGAGTGAATTACGAGGGTGCAATATCAAAATGATTCTATGCTCGCATATACATATATTTACTTAACATGTTAACTAGTTGACAATAAGTTAATTAAAGTGGCTTTTGAACTGAGTTTGGAATCAGATGTACGTAATTCTACCGAGTAGGGCTTGTTGATTTGTTGAATCCTGTATATAGCATACCACTATTAGAAATGAGCACCAAAGAGTTATGAACATTCTCCATTATGAACATTCCTACACGGCTTCATCTTAAATTGTATGAAACATTATATTTCAAGGATATATTTTCATGCTTTTGAAGTAAATTTGCAATGTGAGAAGAAATATTGGTGATCAATTAACATACTGCAGATTAATCCTTGAATTGCAGTTTCAACTTGAAGTTTCCATAGAAGATGATTATCTTCTTCAAAATGGATGGTGATAAGTTGACTTTGTGGGCTAAGGACAGGCTTGATCAACTTTCCAGCTGCTTCTGCAGTTTGTTGTTGAGGATTGGTGATATTATCAGAGGTTTCTGAGTTGGTGTCTCCTTCAGCCGTGTTGAAATCAATAAAAGAGATAACTAGCTTGATGATTCAGAAACTTGCAGTTGCAAGATTGCTTCAGATGCAGTATGCTCAGGTTAGTTGCAGCCAGAATCAAATGTTGAATGTGTTCTGATGATTTCTTGGCAGGGCAATTACTTTCTTTCTGCCTTTGATTGCTTTCTTGATATCTGTTTTTCTTTTCTGAATCTTCTTGCTTTGGAATTTGCTTAAAAACTTGTTGCAGTCAGAAACTTGTTGATTTCTTTGGCACGACACCTGTTTTAATAAGAAAAATCAATTATGTAACCCAAATGATGAGATATACCTGATGGGTTATCAAGATATCAGATGATGATAATTCTCTGATGATATCTTGACTTCTTTCTTTCTTCAAAATCTGATTTCAATGCCGTTAAGCTTGAAACAGCTCTGATACCATGATAGAGAATTTGAAAAACTATGTTTAGCAAGAGAATTGATATACAATAGCAATTGCTTTTTATTCAATCAGTTTGTAATTGCTTCAGTTTGTACATGATATAGTTGCATTTATAGTGTGCAACTCTATGTGGGCCGATTCAGATACACAGCCCAATTGGCTATATTATACCCGAACCGCTATTTGTAAAATTGGGAAGATTGGGAAGATTCCTAAATTTGATGAGGCATAGTTGAATAGCATAAAAATTGGGAAGATTCCTAAATTTTATGCTATTTAGCTCTTGCCTTATCAATATCATAGGTAATCTGAAGATTCTGGACTTTGGTTAAGCTCCTTTACTGGGCTGGATGTGTTGCTTCACCCTACGTGTGGGACTCCGGTTCATGCTGTGATGGCACAAAGGTAACCTAAATTCTCATCACGCAAAGGTAACTAATAATATTATTTAGTTATTTTCAGCAAGTAATTTCCTTTATGTTATATACCTGATTATTTCTGAAGCATACTGTTCCTAATCCAATGGTGAGATCATTTGGTTAACAGTGAATGGATATTGCTGAACTTTGCATGTCTTAAAAGCCAAGTTAGCGTTTCTCAACTTATAGTTCGAATGAGCTGCAAGTAAACTCCTGCACTTTGAGAATCTGAACATCAGTAGGGGGATTATCACAAACATTCAAATAACTTTGAGAATCTGAACATCGGTTTATAATGACAAATTGAGTTCAATAACATTATAGATTCAATTCTTTTATATTAAAGGTTAAGAAATTTCTAACATCATTGGTGAAACTTTGTAAAATTTTTGTCCAAAAGTATTGGATAAATTTGTACAATTTTTGTCCAAAAGTATTGTAAAATTAAAGGTTAAGAAATTCTTCCATTCATGTATTGGAAAAATTTGTACAATTTTTTGTCCAAAAGTGAAGTACATAATAACAAAGATTGAGTTTATTTTGATCTTGAAAACCATTTTTGGCAGGAACTTTGTAAAATGTTAATGCATTTTTCTTCAAATGTTAATAAATTCTTTTAATTGTTGTAAACCGGTCTAATGATGTTTGTAGATTGTTTAAACTTAACTTAATATTTATATGGCCATATTATATTTACATTAACAGTAATAATCATTTGTTATTCAGACCAAGCTTACCATGAAAGAATATACTAGCAGTACATGTTCATAACTAGTGGATCACATTCATTTTGTCCCCATTTTCTTTTTCTTTATGGTAATTTTCAGTATGTTGTTAATGATGACACCATATTCACCTGTTTCCAAGTTTTGTTGAATAATCGATTTGAGTCTTTTTTAAACCCATTACAGATTTCAGGATTGGACGTCTGAACAGTCACTGAGTTCTGAAAAATTATTCAATGAAAGGCGAAGAAACATATTTGCTTCTATCTTAAGCAATATATGGGGATCAGTCCACTGGTGGATTGATGCATTAAAAACCAGTTTCAATTTTCAGTCTAAATAAGATTCAACTCCTAAGAAACAAAAATATAAGAAGAACGTACTAGATCCTCAAGGTCCATTTCTTCAAAGATGGAATGAATAACAAGATATTAAAATGAAAGAGAGAACCAAGAACTTGATTCGCAGACAAATGCTGAATGAAAGCAAAATTTTCAGGTGAACTTGCCTAATTTCTTGTATTGGATCGGAGAGCAGCCAGTGATCTTGATCATTGGCAAGGCTTGATGATGATCTCAGTTTCAGTTTTCTTGATTTTCTTAATAAAAAAACTGAAAGCAGCCAAATAGTTGAATGATGATGATTTTCTGATAACTCTTCTTGGCATGGCTTGATGATGAACTAAATGATTTAATATTTAGTTCAATCTTTTTCAGTTTGGTATTATTTGCTTATTGTCTTCTGCATTTGTGACTGAAACAAAAATGGTTAAATGTTTGTTTTGTTGCTGTGGGATGGTTTTGAATGACTGTTGTAACTGTTTGTAGTGGATAAGTGCTTGATATGTGGTTGAAGTGGGAAGTTTTCAAATTCAAAACCATTGAAAACCATTTATATGTGGTTGCCTGATCAAAAACATTCCCAGTCTGAAAGTTTTCAAATTCAAAACCTGTAAACCAAGATTCAGAACAAAAGCTGAGTCAAAATCTTCAATCTGGAACAAGGGTCAAGATCAAGCAATTCCAAAAACAAATCAAGTTTCAAGTGATTCAAAGATCAGGTAGAAGTAAAATGCAGATTCAAATTAAATCCAGATCAAATAAAAAGAAAAAAATATATACTGCTCTGTTCTCCACTGACAGGTGAGCAAACTCACTTGAACCCATCTATATGTTTTGATATCTGAATTGATACTTGATGCCTGTGATGATGGATATGGGTGATAACTTGAAATGTTCTGTTATGGATATAAATGCATGTATATAAATTTAGAAATACCTGTGCCTATCTGTATATGTGTGTATATATATCACCCTGTTAGTATTACAGGTTCCCATCCATTAAAATAAATTCGATTGCTCTTCCTATAATCTATTTTAGGCCTTGATCTTTGAGTGAAAAATGGTTATAAGAGTGTGATATCACTTTTAAAAATAGTTTCAAGAATGTATATCTAGTAATTATTCCTAAAATAGAAATTTGCAGTGAAAATCATTTAAAGTCAGAAAATTAAGTATTTAAATTCCAAGCTTTGATTATGCAAAATGATTCGTACTTAAATATGATGATTTTTAATGGTAATATTATAATTTTTAAGTAAGTATTCGAGGAGAATTGGCAAGTCTTAGGTATTTCTTGTCTTGATTGTCATTTATTGTGATATTGCATTTATGAAGTATATTATTCCAAATTGAATTTGAAAAAGGAAACTTTTTTTGGGCTTTGGATACAGAGATAACTTTATGAAGCTTTTTTGAAAAGTGATTGGGTCCATTCTTCTCTGGATGGTGGCTCGCCATTAGCTGCATTAACGGTATGTTTCATTCAAAGTTCAAACGTTAAAATATATAGGCTGATAGCCTGATCGGTATTTTTATTCATAACTTATTGAATTTACTGTTAGTAATGTGGCATGAAAACTTGACTTCTTTCCTTTGAGGTTTATATTACTAAGTTGTTTTTTAGCAACATCATTATTTTTCTTTGGAATTAGTGCAATTTAATCATTAAATATTCAGTTTGTCATTTGTTTTGTTTATGATATCAAATTTGATCCATCTCCCTATTATTCAATGGATTATCTCAAACTTTAGGAAACAAACATCTACTGAACAGTAGTATTATGCTAGCTTTAGGTGCTGAATTATTATGCATTTTACTAGACTTTAAGATTTAGTTGTTAATAAACTTAATTCAATGCATTAGCTTCTATAAGCAAGCATTGATTTCTTTCCCTTCTAACTTCAGATTTTTTTAATAAATCAAAGTTCAAGTTGTGGCAGTATTTACTGTGTCATTGTTTGTTTGGATAATATGCAGGTTGTTGAGATGGTTCGGGATTGGCACGACTGGGCTGAATGGTTCAGGATTGGCATGACTAGGTGGTGATTTCTGGTTTGCTGAGGAAGTGTGGGTATTGTTGTTGTGTATGTTGTTTGTATGGAGATGTAACAGAAAATGCGGTGAAAGAGGAACTGTTTGTATGGTGGAACAGTGAATGTTGAAGAGGCAGGCGATGTAGATTGAAGTGAAGGAGTTTGCATTGAAGTTGCAGTGGCTCGGCTGAAGTGGTTGAATGACTGGGTGGTGTGCAGAGGTTTAGGGAAGTTTGTTCTGGGTAAAGGAAGTGGTGTGCAAGGGAGATTGAAGTAGCATGGTTTTGTAAAGTAGTGTGTTCAGATTGGTGTATGTTGTGGAGGAGTAGAAGGCAGTGGGAGGTGGTTGTGATGGTTTGCAATGAAGGTGATCAAATTTTGATTTGAGGGGAGGAGTTCGTGATAGAAACTTATGGGTTGTTCTTTGCGACGGTGAAAGAGATGTATTTGATTTAGGTGATAGAGATGTATTTGATTTAGGTGTTTTTTGGAGAAACCATTTTTGTTTATGGATATTATTGAAACTTGGTTTATGGATGTCTTTTGTTTATTAATACTGTCTTAACTAGTTTATGTAACTAATTAATAGTTATTAGAACTTGTTATATATACTAGTTGCTTGAATATGCTTAAAATATAGTTTTGGAATATTCAAAAATAGAGTGGAATATTGAAGCTGTTATATAAATAGAAGACAGCGTTTGATTAATGCTGTCAATGAAGAAACAACAACGTTTAATTCGTGCTGTAATTATCTTGAAATTGTCAATAACAGCGTTTTTTACATGCTGTCGAAATAGTTGATGATTCAATAACAGTGTTTTTAACATGCTGTCGAAATTGTTGATGATTCAATAACAGCGTCTAGAAAACATAATACAGCACGTTATAGACGCTGTTGAAAACATTATTGACAGCTCGTAATAAACGCTGTCACAGAGATGTTTCAACAGCGTTTATAGAAACGCTGTTGTAAGTTATGTATATACGACAGCATGTCGTTATACAGCGTTTCTAATAACGCTGTTGTATCATATTACAGCGTTTATCAAACGTTGTTAAAAGCCTTTTGTGGTGTAGTGTCGGCATTGGTTGTCGCTCGGCATAAGGGATGACTCGGCATTGAATGGATCGTTCGGCATTGGATGGAACGTTCGGCATCATGGATCGTTCGACGTATTGTATCGTTCGGCGTAGACATCGTTCGGCCGAGACATCGTTCAGCCAAGATATTGGATCGGCTTTCGGTATCGTTCGGCACGAATACATCCCATAACATTCAGAGTGTTCGGCCTCACTGTGATCGCATAAGAAGTATGTTCAGCATCAGGAAGCGGTCGGCTTGATAGGCTATTTGGCATAATATAAGGCTCGGCATTGGGAGAGGCAAGTACGTTCGGCACGGCATTTTGGTTCGGCATGGGCCGTTCGGCCCTGATGGGCTCAGGATATTCAGAGAGCCCAACAACTACTTGGACGTGTCTATAAATAGGGCATGTAGGGCTTCAGAAAATGGATCTTTTCTTTCTTCTTCTCCTCCTTTGCTCTCTGACCTTCTATTTCCTAAGGCTAAGGCTGGCCTACTACTTTGTAATTGTAACTGATTCTCATATCAATAGAAAGAAATTACTGGAGTGGACGTAGGCCAGAGTTAGCCGAACCACTATAAAATCTGCTGTTCTTTGCTGCTTTCATTTTAATTTTAACTGTTCTTCATATTATTACTCTCTACACACACTCTATCTGTTATCAGTGACTGTTAATTGGTGCTTTCGTCTACATTTGGGTGTTAGTGACCAATTTTGGCGCTAACACTATGAAATTTTGAAAGATTGTTGCGCCCTTTTTAGGAAGTTCAAGAAACATAAAAAAATCACCAAAATCATAAATATCCAAAAATAATTTACTTGATGCTTGTGTTTATTGATACTAAACATTTTCATAGTCTAATAAAAAAACCTCAAAATCGCATCCATTATCTGCATTTAGTTCAATACACTTTGCTTGAAGCCAAAAATACCAATTACCATATCGGAAAGCAATCAAGCAATATGGGTATATAATGTTCTGAGTTATAAACCACCATGTAAATAATAATAAAACAAAATGAAGATACTTAGACCATAACTTTTTGGTTCATGTTCATATAAATGCTACATATAAGATATAAGATTTATTAATTTATAACTTTGTTAATTACATAAATGTAACATAAATTCGACTTTTTGACATTCTTGTAGTTTTACCATTTTCACTACTTAATCAATTTGAATTCTTCAATAATTTTCAATCAACGATTAGTACACCATATAACCTATGATTTGTCAATTTCAGAGGGTAAAGAAAAGGAGAGCTAAATAGCATACGGTAAAAGTCCAGTTATTAAACATTCGTTGACATACTTGTCCTTAAGGTTATGGAAAAAAGTTAACTAATACTTGTGAAATTTATCATATTTATTAAATTATGAATATGAATGTACAAATCCACAAGAACTGTATTTTCGATAAGTTCATTTTCTTTAAAATTACCATATTATCCAATTTAGCATTTAGCAACATTCAAATCCATAGCTTAAATGGATTATTACTCGCACTAAATAAAGGAAAAGGATTGTATAACTTACCACAATTTATCAAGTAGTTTTATTGTATGAGCGAAAATATGGAATCGCTGTAATTTCTTCTCTGCTATGAATTGTTGACTTAAAAGTACGTTGGTTGATGCTGATTGCTTACTCGATCAATTCTGTGTAGCAAAATGGAGATCGATGGGGCTGCTATGAAATTGTTGGATGGGGCGCCATGAAATTTTTTTTGTCGCCGTGAATTTTGAACGGCTAGGGTTTCGAAAAAGGGGAGAAAAATGAATGGGGCAATTTTGAAATGAGGGCTCAAATAATTGGAATGTCTTGATATCGGGTTAGGCATTATTCGTTAGCGTAAGTTTCTTTTTACGCAGCCTGCAGGTAAACTTTGCTGAATATGTTACTTCTAACCGTTTCTTATAAAAAATAAAAAATCGTTGTAGTTTGAAGAAGCAGCAAAGTTGATGACCCTAATTTTTATTGCCGTATGATAATGGTAGGCGCTGTATATTGTGTGGATAGGCATCAACCACGGTGACATATGGAAACAGAGTGCATCGAACCACTAAAACGAACCGGTAAGTGAGAAGCATATGGACAAATGTAAAATATAGTTGGCAGTTAAAAACATGTTGAAAAATGAATCACCTTAAATGAGAATAGTTTCTTTGTTGTGGAGCACAACAGAGTTATGGGCTTTGTTGTGGACATGGAAATCAAATATTTGTAAAGAAAAAGGAACGAGGCGAAAAGGGCACTCGCAACGAGCTCATCGCAGAATAGTTTCTTTGTTGTGGACACAGTTAAAACGCATAAATTAAATATGTTTCACAAACACACTAGAGTTCCGTTGTGGAACACCCAGCAAAACTGGCACAAGTTTTAAAAATCTAAATCAAAACTTTCCCTCAACTATAAATCTTTAGAATTGATACTATATTCAGGAAGCTCGGATTTTTGTTTTGGTTAAAGCTGGGAGGGTGTGGCAACCATATGAGCAGTTTGATAATTGCGTTAATGACTAGGGTTCATGTTCACGATCGATTCAAGGCAAGATTGGGAAAACGGAGACTGAGGTGGTGGTTAGCATATGGAGGTGCACCCGCCATAAAATTTTGGGATGTATTTGGAAAAAAATTGTCGCACGAGACTCCACCGTCACATTTCATTGCGAGAATTCATGCGTGATGTTGAGGTGGCAGGGTGATGGGGGAGGCGAAACTGAACACGTAGGGGGTGTCAAAGTGGCATAAAGTTGACCGAGAGGGGAAGAGATAGTGTGTATCATTCGTGCACAGGGGATACACCGCGTACAGATTGAGGAAGAAGAAGCTCTCCAGTAGGTGGACCAGATTCAAGTTTATGGGTTGGTTTGATTCTATGCGTTGGGCCATAAAAAAATAGAGAGGGAAAGGAGTAAAGAAAATTGAAATTGAAATTTTTTTGGTGAGATTTGATGCATGCGAATACCCTTGGATTGGGAAGATGAGGTTTGGGTTAGATTTCGTGGGCTTAGGTTGAATGTTTGATGGGGTAATTCAAAATTTTATAATGAATTAGTTGTCAATAATTTATATTTTAAAATCAATTTCTTATAATTTGAATAACACTCTCATACGAGGTCCGATCGAGATGAAACTTCTCGCGTTGGATTCGTAATAAAAAGCACTTCGCAATGGAATTGGTTTGGATGCATTTGGAGCTAGATGAATTTTGAATTATAGCTGAACGATGTTTAACTACAGACCGAACCAGGGCGCGAAAGCGACAACTAGAACTTTGGTGAGTTAAACTCACCTTTCTGATTTATCAGTATACTATTATGTATATTGAATTTATTTATATCTCCTTAAATTGATTAAATTGGTTGATTGGTTGAAATTGGATCTAGGATAACAATATAGAGCATCTCGAAATGCAATTAGGTTTGTTTGAGTTTATTTTAAATTAACGTTATCAAGTATCAAATCATATATGAAGCGACTAAATAATGTTGTTAGTTTACGATGTTTAATTACAACGTTGCTGAATTAGAATATGTTAGTGTAATCTATTTGGCCAAATAAACATTGTCGGGTAAATGGAAGAATTGTATGGAATGAAAATCGATTACAGAATAAATTCATGTTCTGCTATTATATTTTATTTTGGATACACTTTAAAGTGCTAATGGGTTTATACTAGATTAGTGACATATTAACGATTGATTGTTAATTATGAATTTGATTTACATATATGCTTATTATCATGTAAATGCATGTGATTAAACTTGGGAAGTTAAATTGGAATTAAATAGTAGCTTGTTAAGTACCATTGTGATCATTAAGCTTTTTTTAGAACTCGTAATGTTACGAATGCTGTTTAACTTCAAATTTTATAATTTGAAGTAAAATATCTTATTTAATTATTATTACATATATGCAAATTGTTTTGTTTAAATAATTATTTTACAAATATTCTGTAAAAATATTTAACAAAGTTAATTATGTTTAAAATAATTGTTTATCTTGTTTTATTTAAGATAGTAAATTATTAAACTAGATAAGCATCTCTCTGAACCTAAATGCATTTCAAGGAATGCATCTCACTTATACGATTATTTAATAATTAAGAATTAATGTTTATAATTATTAATTAAATACTTAATTATTAACAATTATATAATAATTATATAATAATTAAGGCTAATATTTAATAATTAATAATTAATTATAAAATTTAGTACCTATGATGTGATATTTAGTACAATAGTTAATTTTAAATAATTATTAATTAATAACGACTATTAAAAAATTTAATAATTAATAAGTAATCAATAATTAAGAAAAATATTTAATAATTCAGAATTAATAAGAAATACTAATAATTGAGAAGTAATATTTAGCATTTGATATTTTATCATATACACTAACACAACACCAAGGAAATGATATTTTTACGCAGCCTATTATACACTTTTAGCATATCATACATTTTTTCCATGAAATATAAGAACCCTTTATCATCCAAAACATCTTCCTTAAGATAATATAGATCCCGACCCACTCTTTTCCTTGCTTTTTCCACAACCACAAGAGCACTGGGCAGTAGGTGGTAGGCTTAAGATCGGTACGTGGAGGACGAGCTAGCTTTGAAGTTGCTGTATATTTTTCATTTCTCTCCATGTATCTACTTATCGTATTCAATACTTGGTATGCTCCAACAACCTCTACTTAAAATGTTATATAGCAAGGTTGAGGTTCGTCCCAAAGAAATAAAATCAAGAGAAGTTTGTCGTGGAACAAAGAAGATAACGACTTGATAGTGGCTAGTGGTATGCTCATTGCACCCTTCAATGTTATTTCGATTGTCTCATCCTTAGAAAAAGAGGAACGTTTGGGGCTTAAAGAGCAAAAAATTAAAGATCTTGAAAGTACAAGTTCCACAAAAATGCAGACTGAACAAGAGCTACGAAAGAAAAGATTGAACTTAAGAAGGCTCATGAAAGACATTGCATAAAAAAGAAGGACATTTAACTAAAAATATTTCTCTTCTATTTGGGTAACATTTAGAGTATGTTTTAGAAACAAAAAAGAAACATTTTAGGGGTTCGACATCAAAGACACTAAGAAGAAGAGGGTAAGTTGTAATGTGTAGATGTCTTGTAACGTTATGTTTTTTATTTTATTTTTAATTATTTTCGTATTTTCTTAGCGCAATTTGCATGAGTAGGTTTTAATTATTGGAAGCACTTTGTGTCGATCGAACGACACTATTTATTTTCGTATTTAAGCGTTAAAATTTAGTTATTTCACTTTATAGAAAAATAAAAAAAATCTTAAATTATAGCATATTTTACGCTACTATAACACAAATGGTGAAACGAATACCATTTATATACCTAGATGGTTTGGATTTTTGAATATTGCTTTAAACCGGAAGCGATTTTTAGAAATAGTTTCGAGTATCGATGAAAATAACAAAATAAAATTTTAATTTTCCTCACTTTTTCCACTGCTCGAGGAGAGAAAAAGTTGAAGTTACTTTCCGCTTTCCATCACCAGAGGTGCTGTATCTATCAAACATTGTAATTATTTAAGCTTGTTCCATTGGTCATCTGCACCTAGATCTTAGATTTTAAAACACCCCCAGTACCCTCGATTACTACATTTTGGTTTGGGCCTTATTTTGTTCACCGTTCAATTTGGGCTCAAGTATATTTCAGTTTTTTTTAAAAAAAGGCCAAACCCTAATCTGCTCCCTATAAATCATCTCAATCTGCTACCTACTCCTATGTCTTCAGTTCAGACAAACCCATCTTCTCCTCCTTTTTTCTTTTGCAATTCTCAATTTTTTTAATCACTCTTCCTCATATGCTAGTTTTATACTCATACGATCTACAGTTGCGATTTTTCACATGTTAAACTATTTTGTAAATAATTTTAGTATAAGATTATTATTAGAGTCGGAATATGATGATTGTTATTTGCCGCCCCAGTCTTAGTTCTGACCAGAATCAGACACTGATGACTGGCTTTTACATAATTCAGTCTGATTTCATTTTCTGTAGATGGTTTTTATTTTACGTTTTTGGTCGAAGTTATTATTGGAGATATGATGATGCAAATTCCATACTAGTTTCTGTATTACAAATGATGAAAAACTATCATGCACTACCATCTGATCTCCTGTTTGAATTTGTTACTATAATCATTTTTTATTAATTATATATGCTGTGTCTGCAGTCTGTGATGTAAACCTTAATTTTGTGCTGATAAATTATGATTATATACAAAGTTATCACCATCTTTCGGCTGAGATTGCATAAGTTTGTATTTTAATATTTGATTTTGAACGCGGAATTGCTTGTTGCACAGAAATTGCCACATGGTATCTGATTCTTAGCAAACATAAGTTGCTAAGAATCTCGTTTAGTTGGCAGAAACTAACTATCTCAGGCCTGCGACACTGGTTGCTTTGTTCTTCGTAAGCTTCCTGTTACCACATTCCTGATTACATTTTGTAAATTTTGATTGTTTGAACGTCAGTCTGAATTGATATGTGCGTAATAATCTTCATCGATACGTTTTAACGTTGTAATTTATTTTGTGTAGCTATTGTTTTTTTGCTGATATATGAATAGATGCGCCTTTGATATTGCTTTTAATTCTATTAATGATTTAAAATGATTAAGTCTTCAATCTCGTCCTTCCGTCTTTTGTGTTTTTCTTTCTCCATTTCACCTTTATATATGTTCATTAAGCAAATAATACGGCTGCGATTACGATAAATAATTGAGTGCGTGAGTTTAGTTTGTTTATTCCTAAGCTGGTTACGTAATCTCTTGTTAAAGGTTATCTTACCACAAGTCGGTGAATTGTATTTCAGGTGGGTCTCAGTCGTTTCTTTGGTTGAAATGAAAATTTTGGAACATTGGTCGGTATTCCAGATATTAGATCTAATTAGTCAATGATGGTATGCGTTCAGGGATTTCTTCTCCATGTGTTTTGACGTAAATGCAAGTAAATTATGCAGTTTCCCTAATAAATGTTAGTTTCTTTTTTCACAGCTGTGTAAGTTTTCTATATTTATTAAGTAACAGCGAAGTTTTATTAAAGTCGATAGGGTGGTTTTTGGCCGTTGGAACTGTTACGAATTGTTTTTGTTCTTTACAAAATCTAGGTTTTCAATTTAGGCTAATAGTCCAGTCTCCTAATATGAATCATCTTCAATCCCTGCTACCGGCATAATGTGAAATGACAGAAAATAATCGGCCAATCAACTTTAAAGTGTTGGCGATTTGAAGGTAATTGTTTATATTCTAAGATTTTTAATTAGTTCCTTTAGCTTTGGTTTTTCGAGGTACATCTCGAATTAGAGAGAAATGTAGTAGAAAGCGTGATAAAATGAAGCTAGGAGATCTATAAACGTAAAATTGTGCAATGAGTACCTAGTTGTATAACGTTTATCTTAGTAAGAGTGAAATTTTGGGTTATAATTATTTTTTTATTTAATTCTAAAAACTTTGTTTCACGAAATGTTCTTTTGATTTTGCAAGACCGTTAGTAGAGAAGAGCGAAAGATCTGTTAATTTGGGTTTACCCTTCATATAAAGAGCCGTTGAAATCATCGTTTTAGAAGTTATATTGATAAGGATAACGTCAGAGTAGTTATTTACAGCTGTATCCGTACAAGTTATTTACAGCTGCATCTGCATCCGTAGTTATTTACATCTGCATCCGTAGTTATTTGCAGCCATTGAAATTGATTAAATCCGTTTTCGTTTGCGTCTGCATCCATGAAAGTAAATAGTTTGTATTTTAGCCTAATGAAAAATGTTTGTTTAATATTTTATAAATTAGTAGATTTTATCATGTGCGCTTATTGTTAGTTACATTAATTAACTGTTTGAAACAATTAATTATCATATTTATTTTAGTTTTAGCATCTTTATAATTAATGAGATGGAAAAATACATATAAGTTAAATCTCAGTTTTCTTGGATTAATTTTTGTTTTATCCGTTATCTGAGGATAATTATTTTGATATTTGTCTGCATCTGCGGATAATTGATATTGGGAAATTGTTTTAGCTGTTTGTGGATTTAAAGATGTTTACATCTGTAAACATTTGTTGGGGCAAGGCATTTGTACACGTTTTCAAATTATTTTGAATGTATGTAGATGTAAAGTTTTGTACATCTGAGAACATTGGTTGGGACAGATTATGTGCATGCATTTATGTTAAAAAGATGCAATCATTGCAATGCATTTTGTCTGGGGGAGATGCATTCCATAGAATGCTTATAGTTTCAGGGTGGTGCATTGTTTCAATGCTTTCATAAGTGAATATAAGTTATTAACTGTATTCCGTCGAATGCATACGTCTCTGCATTCATTGGAATACATTAGGTTCAGCTCCTAACAACTACAGCTGTTTCACAAGGGAAATATTTGTTCTTCCAAGGTGCAAGAATTGAAGAAAGATGTTACAAATGTATCTATTCGAGTTGCCTAAAAGCAGGACAGAAACAAAATCATAAACGAATTTAAAGACGATTCACTATCGTCTTATCACTACTCTTCTCGTTGAGAACTGGAAAATTGAAATAAGTAGTAAATGGAACTAATTAAGTAATGACATGTGTTAGATATAAAAAATAAAGAACTAATTAAAGTAATGACATGTGTTAGTTATAAATAAAAAAAACATATAAAAATTTAAATATCCAGAGTGAGATAAATTAAATTCATATGAGAATGAAAGAATCCATTTCAATAGAAATGGATATAAACTAAAGGGTGAAGTAAAATGAATATAAGAAGCATATGAAATGCTTGTACTAAACTTAAGAGGGAATGGTGAATTTTTAAATGAATAGACATTGGCATTTTGTGAGAAAGTCGATATGTTTTGGAATATTGTGATTGGATATTAATGCTAAGCAGAATGTGCAGGTAATAGAAAAGGGAAAAGGGAATTGATTTTGATTTCACATGATTAAAAAATAGAATTGCCCGTCCAAAGAGGTATGTATATAAGTTTGGTAAGAAATTTGATTGGGATTTGTATTGAGCCACTTGTTTTTTTGTCTTCTTTTTGAATTTGGGAGGCCGTAGAGCCATATTGTAGAGCTGTGCAAAGGGATGCTGGCGAAATTTTTTGGTAATTTAGGGAGTTAGAAAAATTTTGATAATTCAAAATTGGTTTTAAGATTAAAAACTCGAATGGTTGGGCAAATAGGATTGTTTGCAAACTAGGGAAATGTTTGAAGAGTTAATAAGATTGATGATGGTCTTTTGTAAAAGATAGATGGTTGGATGTCGAATTGTTTGGTTTTAGGGAAAATGTAAACGGATATTGGATCATTCTTTCTAACTAGTAATTTCGGGAACGAAATTCTTTTAAAAGGAGAGGAATGCGATGACCCGGAATTTTCAAGCATTTAAAATCAAAATATTTAATTGGTTTTAAATTATTTAAAGGTTAATTATCAACTTAAATTACGAATATCAAATTTTTATTACTTATTAATACTTTTAGTGGCCGTAGTATTCGATAGATCTATGCCGATTAATTAGTTTGTATGTTTTGAATTCGATAGATCTATGCCGATTAATTTCTGATGTTGATGATTTTACTGACTCAATCAAATTCGTAGTATAATTGATGTTTGCTTGGTTGACATGGTTTTGAATCGCTATCGTGGTCATCACGATGCTGATTTTTGCTTTGGCTTCGTCTTATTTTTGATTTCGTGAATTTCTGGCTTTAACTTGAATTTGTCATGTGAGTTTTTGGTCGTCTTCGACACTCGCCATCTTTGTGTTTATTACTTTGCTGTTTGCATTTGCGTTATTCATGTATCTGCTGGCTTTGGTTTTTTCTGTCCTCACATGTACATTCTTCATGTCATACTTTCATGGTCTGGTTCTAGGCCTATAATGCTCATGTACATTAATGCATTTGGTTCTTCACTTGTGCATATTGTTGCTTGATTCTGCTCTGACTTGATGATGTCATGGACGTTGTTTACAGACATGTATTTCACAATTTAACTCTTGATATCACTGCTGTTCATTTGAGTTGTAGCAGTTCCACTACTTTGATTGACATTGTTTATATACATGATGTCAAGATTCATTTGGCTTGTTTTTGAAGTCTGTAGTTTGGTCCCTCTGTTCTCTGTAGCACATACATGTTTACTTTGTAGACTTGAGCCTTGTGATTTTTATACCATGTGTAGACTTTATTTGATCTGTTGGCACAGACTTTGTGGTCTTTGCTTGTTAAGGCTGTTGCTTGTATGTTTTTTCTTTGTTGGTTTGTGATGATCTTGTCTTGTATTTCACTGTAATGCATATTGATCACCATCTTGCTTGCATGCTTAAAGTCGTAGCCTGTACACTTGCCCTGTGTTGAATCCAGCTAATAGCTCGGGTTTGACCTTATGCGCGTGTTGTGATTTTATTTATATTGCACCTGAGTTGAACCTGCCTATTCATTTGGGTTTGACATGTGCTCACCTGTCCATGTAAATCAATCAAGTGTATATCGATGTGCACGGCCTTGCGGCATGTACAGTGATACACTGTGCTTGTCACATTGTTAGTGTGTGATGAATTCAAATTTAAATGATGACGAACGACCTAAATAACTGATGTAAATAATATTTTATATTGCAAAAATATTTCTTTTTTAATTTTACTGCGTTAGTGAATATTTTTGCAGATTGTTTAAATTCTGCTTTCTAATTGTAATGAAGTTGAAGATAAAATACGAATTGAGTGAATAAGTGATGTGTACTGAGGTTAAATGTAAATATGAAATTGTGATTAATTTGTAATTAAAATTGTATATGTGTAGTGAGAGCTTGAATTTGTAATATTCAAAAATGTAATAAATATTTGTTTAAATAAAATTTCTGTTTGAATTCAAATTCTGTGTTATTTAATTTATTCAGCAAATATTTATTTAATCTGTTAAAAATAAAATAGTACAATAACAAATACATTTAAACGAATGTATATATGTTTATTATTATCAAACAAAAATCATATAAGCGCATATTCAACAATTTGCACAGTTTAGACAAGATAATAGTATATATAACTTTAAATACTTTTATAATATAATATGTATATATATTTATATGCTTATATATGTATAAATTATTTGGAAATAAAACGATTAAATATATAAGCTAATATATACGTAAACGAGAAGAGATTATAATAAAATATGACATAAGATACAAAAATAAGAATAATATAACTGATGTATTGATTTTCATATATTGTCTTCATATAATATATATTCTTTTTTTTATCGTAGGAATTGTTAAACCTGTATGTTGTACCGATAGCTTTGTGTTATTAATAGAACCAAGCGTCAATATTCTCATTATTTTTAATTGATGACAACATGTGAATAGATATAAATTTCGACTCTATATATAATATAAATAGTTGCTCCCTTTGAATCTTTGACGCTCTATATCCTGCATTCTTAACGTTTCTCTTTTTTATCGACAAAAAGGAGTAAAAGTATGAAGTCATAATGTCATATATATTTAGAAGGAAACGATCATTCATATATTAAAATATCATAAATAAGAGTTTTGAAATAATTCGAAAAGATTGGCTATTTAATATAAGCCATAACGTTGTGGAATAAAGAGTAATGTTTTCATAAAAAAATATTACCTTATGCCATCATTTGCTTACCCGTATCATCATGTGATGTTTGACCACCATTATCGTCTTCATTTCCACCATCATCGCTACTACTTGCGTGATCATCGGAAGACCAAGTGAAGACAGGTTGCTTACCCGGATCACCTAATATAGCCGTGGAAGTGTCGGATGAACATGAGATAGCTTGGCATAACTTCGTAAAATATCCCTTAACCTTATCAAGCTTTTTGTCAACTTTAGTGATATGAGATTGAGGAATTTGTTGGTTACGACATATCATAGAAATCGACTCATGTGGAGGAAGACTCGGGTTAGTTATCAAAATTTTGTCTTGTTGACAAATAATTGATCTTTGGCGAGTTGGACCATGAGATGCTTCGCCATGTTGTTGTGATTGATCTTGAGATAATTGTCGTTGAGTTGATTCATCGAAAGTAATGATAAGAGGTGGTCGAGCAACTGGTAGCTTTATTAATGCTAAAGTTCGAGAGTTTAAATACTTAACGGTAGAAACCGACGAGTCAGGTTTTGAAATCTCACATGCCTTTAGCAGTCGCGTAATATACTCACCATAGTAGATGACATTCATTCAATCATTGTTGAAGCTTAAGAATTCATTAAGAATTAAACATAGTCAATTGACTTTAATATTTCCGAAAATAATATACAAGGCTTTTAAAGTTATGTTCATAAACAAGTTCATAACTTCCGATTTGCGGAGTTACGGTTTTCATTAACGCACAGTGTATAATTTTTGATTTTGGTCTTAAGGACATGTACTTGAGTTGGTGCATATCGTCTTCAAAAATAAATGACTTATATGATCACGAACGACCATATCACAATCAACGTTGCTCAATTTCATACCATCATTTTCAGATCTTAAAATGTGAGTCATTCGATCTAAAGACAAAATGACGGGTTTTCCACAAACTAGACTTTATACACAATCTTCTTGGTTTGGAACGGTTTGGTGACCCAATTTAGAATTCACATAAAATAGTTTGATCATACTTTGATTAATTTTGTGTTTATTGTTGTCAATATTGAATAAAGATTATAAATTGCTCCTACGAGCCAATTTTTGTATATGCTATGTAGAAAAATCGG
Organism: Allium cepa; assembly: GCA_030765085.1. NCBI lineage: Eukaryota > Viridiplantae > Streptophyta > Magnoliopsida > Asparagales > Amaryllidaceae > Allium > Allium cepa. The sequence goes on from CM060939.1 coordinate 228,098,715, forward strand.
CAAAATTTGCAAACGAACCTTCAAAATTATGAGAATCTTTAATTCTCCTCCATCTTCTAATTACAGTATCATCGAATATGCATTGTTGGATTTGCTCATTTGAAGAAGGTTGGAAGGATGAAAATGTTTGTCATTTTCTCTTTGGAGCTATTAATATGATTGTTTGGAGGTTAAAAATTTGAGTTTTTGAAGAGCTGGGATTTTGGAAAATCTGAAATAAGTGAGGAGTGAGAAGGGGAAGGTGATGGTTAAAAAGATGAAAAATGAGTGGGTAGGGGTAGTAATCTTGCTCAGATTCACGAATTAGTCGACTGAATTAGTGGTTTTGTCATTTGAATCTGAAATTCGAAATTTTCGACCATATGGTTCAGTCAACTGAATGCCTGATTTAGTTGATTGAATCTGGGATATATATATATATTTCATCTTCTGGTCTAGTCGACTGAGCCACTATGGCAGTCGACCGACCCTACGTTTTTAATTTTTTTACTTCAGTGTCAGTCGACTGACCTGGTTGAATTTTTACAATCAATTTTTCTTGAGTAAATATTTACATATTTTCATACTTATGAACATTGTAAGTTTATTTTTAAATATTAGAACTAGTATATGTGTTGATAATATAAGGAAGAAGAAATGAATTATTTAAAAAACAAATTGTACATACTGTAGTAGAATTATTCGGAAAGAAATAAACAAAAAATAACTGCTACTTTTATTTTGAAGGGCTAGGAGATTTATAGCTCTGTAGTTGTTTGCGACGAACCTTCGATGGTTCATTTCGATCTCATGAATTTGATGAGATCGGTGGTCGCGGCGAGGATGCAGTAGAAGGTCGTCGAATAGGCGAAACTACGTGTTCGTCCATTGGATGTGATGAAGCACCGCAAAACTGGATAGCAATGTGCTCGATAATTTCTAGACGTATCGAGGTGATATTTTGCTCGTACTATATTTCACGTTAAAGCATCAACGATTCTTGTTAATAGTGATGCAAATCATCTATTTTTTATTTAGTGTTTGGTTATACGTCTATATTTTTCCCTTTCTTTTTCTCGGTGTATATCCGCCATGATCATGATAGGTGGAAGATGGTGTAGTACGATGGACGAGAGTTTTTGGTGATTCGGTAGAGGCTAGAATTTCAATGGAGTCATTTGATAAAGAAGTTGACATCTTGATAGTCAGTTTGTATTTCAGTTTGATTGTATGAATAACATGAAATAGACATATCTATTTATAGTCTAATGTTGAGAAAAAGAAGGTTGAAGTAAATTCTTGTCTTGAATTTTGCTATATAAAAGGTTTGTTAGTTATGAAAAGTGTGTTATTTCGTTGGTTTTCTGTTATTTGATATATCTTATGTAAATGTAATATGCATAAAAGCAGTAAAATATATTTATAAAGATAAGTGTTATACATAATTTAGTATATAGCTGTCACCATATAATAGAGTTCCCGACCTAGACTGTAATAGGAATAATCAATAGTTCAGGCGGTTTAGTAAAAATATCAGCTAGTTGATTTTTTGATGAAACGTAGTCTAAATTTATCACTTTCTTTTCTTTATTAACGCGTAGGAAGTGATGTCCAATATATATGTGTTTAGTTTTTGAGTGGTTTACTGGATTTCTCAATATATTTATTGCACTAGAATTATCGCGGTAAATTGTTGATTTTGAAAGATTGATGTTGAAATCTTTAAGTGTCTGTTGCATATACATTACTTGTGCGCAAGCTAGTGCCGTAGAAATATATTCTGCTTCATAAGCTGATAGCGAGACACAGTTGTTATCCCACTTTTTGGATAAAAACTGGAATATCGACAAATTGGCAAGGAACGTTGGATATCGCGGTTGAGCTCCGACCGGAATGAAATTGATTGGAAATGATGATGAGGATTAGGAGAGGCTATGTTTCCAAATTTCAGGTTAATCGGGGTTCGTATGAAGGAGATATGATCGATGCAAGGTAGGAAGAAGGTACTACCGATCCAGGTGCCACTCCACGGCATGCCGAACCAGATTCCCTGCTCCACTTCCTACCGAACCAAACCCAAAGCAATCCTAGCCAAACCAACCTTCTCCGTGTGCCTACCGAACCATCCAATTCCCCTCACTACCGAACAAACTCCTAGCCGAACCAGCCTCCACCGGACCACACTATTACCGATCCAAACCCTCTCCAAACAAGGCCGGTCCAAAGCATAGCCGAACCAGGCTCCATCAACTCGCCACCGAATCACCTTCACCGAATCAACCTACTCACCACTTCCTATGCACCACCGAACCAACCCTTCTCCTAGGTATCACCGGACCAACGTGCTACCGGACCAAGGCATATTAAGACTCTACTCACCGCCAAACCAAGGCGCGATCGGACCAACTCTGCCAGGCCAAATTGATTCTGTCCAAGCCCACCAGCAGCTATATACATCCAAGACCCCTGCCCCCAGCCTCACTCTATAAATAGAGGGGCAGGGGTACAACAATGGCATACAAGTTTGAGAGCTCAAGCCTGAAAGGAACTTTCAAACAACTTTGATATACTTGTAATCAAAGCTTTGTACTTGTAATCAGATCGGAAAAGGAGAATAACATATAAAGTGGACGTAGGCACATTCTGGCCGAACCACTATAAATCTACGTGTCTTTTACAGTTTAGTCCCTGCTTTTTACGTATTTACATAAACCATCCAAATCACTACGAACAACATAAAATCAACTAAATCATACGACTTGGAGGTGTTTTCCCATTTTTTGTGTAAACATTTTTGGAATATTTGCTGAGATCGGTGATTTGTGTTTGAATATTGCTGAGTTGTATTCATACACTGTTGCTTTCACGGTATTTGGGGTTTGTGGCCAATTTTGACGCAAACATTTTGGTGCTTTCACTGAGAAGAATCAGCACCCGCTACATCGGATAGAAGTTTGGATTTGAAAGACAATGACTAGGCAAAATAGTAGAAGGCAAAGGGCTGAGAGATGCCAACCGGTAGGAAGTCAACAAGCATCCTCCGGAGCTGAGGAAGGACCGGCTTCGATCTACATAACCCGGGAAGAAATGAAAGCCATAACAAATTCACTGCAAGAGAGGTTGTTGAAGAGTCAACAGGAGATGATGCAGACTTTCTTGGAGCAAATGAGAGCTGCAGGGGCCCAGAACTTAGGAACAGCTACAGCAGCCGTGGATGCAGGACAAGGAGCTAGGGTTATGGAACCCAATGGAGGACAGGATGCAGAGCCAGAGGGCAATCGATAAGGGCTTGGGGGCAGGCCCGCAGGATCCAACACAGGAGGACCTTTGGAAGGAGTTCAACAGGCTAGAACCAATGTTGCTGCTAGCGAGCCACATGAAGAGTATGTACCGGAATACCCTCGGGGGCAACCCCCGACAGACAACGCTGGATTGGTAGATATAATCAGGAAGACTGTGCGAGGTGGTTTGACCAACGAAGACTTGGAAGGAGTGAACAGGAGTCCGTTCGCTCGAGAAATAAGGATGGCTCAGAATCCACCCAAGTTCAAGCTACCTAGCGTGGAGGTATACGATGGCAAGACAGACCCTACGGATCACTTGATGAGGTACACCAGACACATGGAGGTGCTGGGGGTATCGGAGGAAGTGATGGCCCGATGCTTCCCTTTGTACTTGACGGACTTAGCTGCAATGTGGTTTAGGCAGCTGGAAGAAGGATCTATCAGGACTTGGAGGGAATTGGTGGAAAGGTTTTTGGGACAGTTTCGGGTTCATGTCAAGAGACCGAAGAACGTGATGACATTGACATCGGTAAAGCAAAGAATGGATGAATCGCTTAGAGCTTTTCTAACTCGATTCAGTGCCGTAGTTGCTTCGGTGGATCGGCCTGATCCATCGATGGTTTTAATGGCAGCAATATCAGGAGTCAGGGAGAACTCGGATTTCAAAGTATCTTTGATACGAGATCCCCCACGGGATCTCGACGAATTCTTTCACGAGGCAGAAAGGTTCCTTCGGCAAGAAGATGCGAGTACGGATTTAAAGTTGAAAAAGGTTAATGCAATTGAGGTTGGAGGACCATCCAGCAAAGGTTCGGATAAAGACAAAGGAAAAAGGAAGTTGGACGATGATTCTGGAAATGTTAGGAAGCAATGGAAGGATCCAAAGTTTTCCACATACACAGAATTGAACGAGACACTGGTGCGGATATACCTGGATACTCGAAATCGCCTTCACTACCGAAGGCCGGGTAGGAGAGAACCAACAGAACGGAAAAGGACAACAGGAAGGCACTGTCTCTTCCATGATTTGGATGGACACGACACCAACAGCTGCAGGCACTTAAAGGACATAATTGAGGAGCATGTGAGGAATGGACAGCTGCCACAATATGTTGGACCTCGGAATGCAACGGCGAGGCAGGAGCAACCGCCGCCTACCTCAAGCTACGATGGTGAGAGGCTCAGGAATGATGGTCGGTTGATCATCCATTGACCAGGTTAATATGAAATAAGTAGCGAACTATTGGCAAGCAATCAAGTCATTTACACATGTACGGGGACGGAGATAGCCCCTAGGCATGCTCTGAATGATGATAAACTGCAATGCTATGATTTGTGAAATTTATCTTTTGCTCTTGGATTGGGAACTGCTTTTCTTTTTGGTTTTCGGTTTTGGAGCTTGGATTGAGCTCCCGGTTTTTCTTGCTTTTTGATTTGGATTTACCTTTGGATGATTGTTTTCGGTTTTGGATGCTGGTTTGGATTTCTGTTTTTTTGGTTTTGGATTTGGATTTTGGATTTGGATTCTGAATTTGGATTTTGGATGTGGGTTTTGGATTGGATTTTGATTGGATTTTTATCTGATTTTTGATAACGGTCGTCGGGTATGGATTATGCCTGGCAAGGGGTGAGTCGCTTTGCCCGAACGTGGTAAATTGACTCATTCAGGTCGTCGAGTATGGACTATGCTCGGCAAGGGTCCGGAGTGACCAGGATTCGGCCTAGGACTTAGGCCCTATATTATCAATTGTTATTTTCAGGTCGTCGAGTATGGACTATGCTCGGCAAGGGTCCGGAGAGATCAGGATTCGGCTTAGGACTTAAGTCATGGCATCGTACAGCGTTCAGGGACACTGGACCAAGGTCGTCAAGTGTGGATTACGCTTGGCAAGAACCCGGAGAGGTTAGCTCAACGTCTAGGGACACTGGACCAAGGTCGTCAAGTGTGGATTACGCTTGGCAAGAACCCGGAGAGGTTAGCTTAACATCCAGGGACACTGGATCACGGCCGTCAGGTGTAGATTGTGCTTGGCAAGAGCCCGAAGAGGTTATGGATTTGGATATCGACCCGGAGAGGTCCTGAATTCGGTTATTGGCTATTGGACAAGGATGGATTGGAACTCGGTTGTCGAGTTCGGAAGGATATGGAATTGGCTAAGGCTTTGATTATTGGATTTGGAATTGGACATCAACTCGGAGCAGTCAAGGATAACATACTCTGGCAATATGGTTATGGACTTTGGATATTGGATTCGGAATTATTCAAAACACGCCTTGTTATGACAAGGCATGTTTTGGGGGGCAAAGTGTTATCCCACTTTTTGGATAAAAACTGGAATATCGACAAATTGACAAGAAATGTTGGATATCGCGGTTGAGCTCCGATCGGGATGAAATTGATTGGAAATGATGATGAGGATTAGGAGAGGCTATGTTTCAAATTTTAGGTTAATCTCGTATGAAGGAGATATGATCAATGCAAGGTAGGAAGAAGGTACTACCGATCCAGGTGCCACTCCACGGCATGCCGAACCAGATTCCCTGCTCCACTTCCTACCGAACCAAACCCAAAGCAACTCCTAGCCGAACCAACCTTCTCCCTGTGCCTACCGAACCATCCAATTCCCCTCACTACCGTACAAACTCCTAGCCGAACCAGCCTCCACCGGACCACACTACTACCGATCCAAACCCTCTCCAAACAAGGCCGGTCCAAAGCATAGCCGAACCAGGCTCCATCAACTCGCCACCGAATCACCTTCACCGAATCAACCTACTCACCACTTCCTATGCACCACCGAACCAACCATTCTCCTAGGTATCACCGGACCAACGTGCTACCGGACTAAGGCATATCAAGACTCTACTCACCGCCGAACCAAGGCGCGACCGGACCAACTCTGCCAGGCCAAATTGATTCTGTCCAAGCCCACCAGCAGCTATATACATCCAAGACCCCTGCCCCCAGCCTCACTCTATAAATAGAGGGGCAGGGGTACAACAATGGCATACAAGTTTGAGAGCTCAAGCCTGAAAGGAACTTTCAAACAACTTTGATATACTTGTAATCAAAGCTTTGTACTTGTAATCAGATCGGAAAAGGAGAATAACATATAAAGTGGACGTAGGCACATTCTGGCCGAACCACTATAAATCTACGTGTCTTTTACAGTTTAGTCCCTGCTTTTTACGTATTTACATAAACCATCCAAATCACTACGAACAACATAAAATCAACTAAATCATACGACTTGGAGGTGTTTGCCCATTTTTTGTGCAAACATTTTTGGGATATTTGCTGAGATCTGTGATTTGTGTTTGAATATTGCTGAGTTGTATTCATACACTGGTGCTTTCACGGTATTTGGGGTTTGTGGCCAATTTTGGCGCAAACAACAGTTTTGTTTCTTTCTAAACCATTATATTAATGATTTACCAATGAAGTGACACGTACCGCTTGTACATTTTCTATACGTTCGCGATCCTTCGAAATCAGCAATAAAGGCTAGGTCGTTCTTGTCTGAATCTAATTATTTTGGTTCTGCATGGAATGCTATATTCTTTTTATCTTGAGCCTGTACTTTTTTAGCCTACAAATTCACTTCATAGGACATTAGATTTCCTATTAACTCTTCCAGAGTTATTTTGGAAATATCGTTCGCTTCTTCAATAGCGAGAACTTTTCTTTCCCATTCTTCCGTTAAAGAGTTAAGGATTTTGGATACAATATCAAAGTTTGAATATTTTTCTCCTAGTCCTACTAATGAATGATATCGTGAAATCTTGAGTACATATCATTTATAGATTCATTTCCTTTCATTCTAGAGTTTTGAAACTGATTTTTGAGCATGAATATTTTGCTTTGTTTGAACTTGTTGGTTCCTTCATGTGTAACTTTAAGTATATGCTATATTTCATATGCAGTATTGCACATGCTAACACGGTTAAACTCATTTTTATTTAAGGCACAAAACAACATATTCATGGCTTTTGCATTAGTTGTGGCGTCTAGTTTCTATACATTTGACCAAGTAGAATACTCATCAGTAGGAATAATATATTCTGTCTGAGTTATATTCCATGAATCAAAACTATTTGCTTGCATATATATTCTCATTCGTGTGGCCAAATAGATATAATTTATGCCATTAAATAGTGGTGGACGTGCAATGGATTGTCCTTTAATAAAGCTAGTGTTAATGCTAGTGTTAGTTTTCATATTATTACATTATCAGATAACTGTGTTACGGTTATATGATGACCTTGTTCTGATACCAAACGAAAGTCGCTATGCATCTATACCAAATGAAAGTGTGCTATGGATCGTGGAATATAGATATATGATAATACAGAGTATAGTGATGATAGCAATACAGTAAATAGTACGAAATATAAAAGCAGTATAATAAAATGATACCAGAGATTTTTATACTGGTTCGGAGCACCGTCCTACGTCTAGTCTCAGAATCCTTCTGAAATTTCACTAAAATAATAACCCCCACTTAACCCGAAGGAATAGGTCTATACAACCCTTGAGCAGCCGAACAAGGACCTGAGCAGCAGAACAGGATTTCACCTCAGCAGCCGAAGAAGACTTCGCATGCCTGAGTAGCAGAATAGGACTTCAATAAATACAAAAGTTTGTTTTGACTTTGTGTGTTCTAATAATATGAATTTGTCACTTGTAGTACACCCTTCCTATAATCTTCTCATCGAGAATATATATATATATATATATATATATATATATATATATATTTAAAGTTTATGAAGAATAGAAAGGTATAATATTGCTTTAATGCAGAATAATTAAAGTATAATTGCAAATAGATTCAAGAGATTTAGATAAGAAAATTCGATGATTTGGGATCAAGTTGGAGTATGTATTTATAGAGGTTAGAAAGCAACGACTGTTGATGAAGAGTTTTGACTGAAGTATTGTGTCCAAATCTTTTCATAGAGATTCGTAACTCTTCACAAATAGTCGTGTCTTTTCAAAAAGTAGCCGTTGTAGAAATTCAGTCGATAGAACCTCCGGGTCAGTCGATTGAATATTCAAATGAATTTTTAAATATATATTTGTATATCTGTGCACTTGTGCATGTTGTACAGAAATTTCTGGGTCAGTCGACTGAACCTCCAAGTCAGTTGACTAACCTGGTAATGTCTGTGCAATTTGCACAGTTTACACGGGTATAATAATATATATAATTTTAAACACTTTTATAATATAATACTGATATGGGTCCATGCTTTGCACATGGATTGTTTGTATTATTATATACGTTGGTATTTTGTTTTAGTGCAAACACGTAAATGGAAAGCAAGGGCATTTTTGGAATTTCAAAAAGACATCGAGTAAATTAGTTCAACCAATTTGTTTTATTAGTAGTAGAGATATATATTTTATATGCTTATATATGTATAAATTATTTGGAAATAAGATGATTAAATATATAAGCTAATATATACGTAAAGGAGGAGAGATTTTAACAAAATTGACCTAAGACTCAAAAATAAGAATAATATAATTGATGCGCCTTTTTGATGTCTTGTCTCCATGTAGTATATATTCTCTTTTTGTCGTAGCAGTAGTCAAATCTATATATCGTAGTGATAGTTTTGTGTCATGAATCAAAACCAAGTCTCAAATATATATATATATATATATATATATATATATATATATATATATATATATAAGCAAAGCATAGAACAAACCAGAGGGAAGAGAATGAGAATGAACCAGCTAATATATTGAAATGATGGGAATAGAGAAACCAGGAATTGAATTCAGGGAATAATAAAAGCTAATGAACACTTATTTTGTCACGGAGGATAAATGAAAGGACATAAGGAAACCCAAAAGACTTAAAATGGGTACCAACACACTAACCGTTTCGCAGATTTCGCCGTGTATCGGATGTCGAAACACACAAATGAAAATGCTGTAGAGATCAGTGCGATGTGATTAACAAGATGGTACACCGATATCAGAGACACGACCTACCTATCAAAACTCGATTTGCGTTGCCAAAATGCTGTTAAATCACCGAAAATAAGATAAACGAAGCTAGAGCACTCCAAATTTGACGAAACGAAATATGACATCTCACTTAGAAAATGTTCTACATTTTTCTTGTATAAAAATATTTAGATTTTAAAAATAATTTGTTTCCATCAATTTTTTGACTGATTTTGAATTAAAATTTCACAACTGAACAAACATACATATTTTTCGATAAAAATATGCCACTTGCTTTTTAAAATTTTTGGGTCGTTGCACTCTTCCCCACTCAAAAATTTTCGTCCCCAAAAAGGAATGAGATAGGAGAATAGAAGTAAACAAGAAGATAAGATAAATTCAAACGAATAGTACCTGAGACAAACAATTCAGGATTCGAAGCACGCATGGACTCTTCAGTTTCCCAGGAACAATCCCGATCATATGTACCCCACTGTACTTTGACCAGATCGATAGACTTCCTCCTAAGCTACTTCATACCTCTTCGACAATACGAAGTGGCTTCCTTTCGATAGTGAGATTTGGCTCGATGTCCAAATTCTCTAAGAAAACAGGCTGAACAATCGAAGATGAGTCATGAAGATATTTACGAAGGTGAGATATGTGAAACACATTATGCACAACGGATAGCTTCTCCAGCAAATTTATCCTATAATCCAAAGGACCAACTCTTTCCAAGATGCGGAAATGACCAATGAATCTAGGAGCGAGCTTCCCACTCCGACCAAAGAAAACCACATTCTTCAATGGCGAGATCTTAAGAAAAATATGATTACCCATTGAAAATTCCAAATCCATTCTCCGCCTATCAGCATACTTCTTTTACCTATCCTGAGCAATCCTCATCTTCCTCCTAATCTCCTCAACCTTCTCAGATGCTTCCATAATCATATCAGGTCCAAGAACTAAACGATCACTGGATTCAATCCAGCAAGATGGAGATTTGCACGATCGTCCGTAAAGAGCGGCAAACAGAGACATTTTGATACTTGCCTAAATTCAAAAGAATGGGATTTATTTGATTTAAACTTAAGATGAATTAAATTTCAAAATAAAGTTATACCTAATAGCTATTATTATAGGTGAATTCAACGAGATGGAGATGATCTTCCAAGATCCTCCATAACCAAGAACACAGGCACGGAGGAGATCTTCCAGAATCTGATTCACCCTTTCCGTCTGACCATCGGTTTAGGGATGGTAAGCAGTACTAAGGTTCAAACGAGAACCCAAAGCTTCCTAAAAAGCTTTTCAAAACTTGCTGGTAAAGATAGGATCACGATCACAAATAATACTAGACGGAATTCTATGGAGTTGGACAATATCTCTCATATAAACCTCAGCTAAGCTCGAAGTGGTTCGATTCGACTTGACCGAAATAAAATGAGCAGATTTGGTCAACCGATCAACAACTACCCATATACTCTTGTTACCCCTTCTAGTCCTCGGTGATCCACTAATAAAATCCATAGAAACCTGATCCCACTTCCAAATGGGAATCTCAAGGGGTTGCGACAATCCAACGGTCTTCTGTTAATCAGCCTTAACCTGTTGACAAGTGGCACATCTACTAACATAAATGGAGATTCCCGCTTCATACCATTCCACCAATACAACCTTTTCATATTCTGAAACATCTTTATGACACGTGGATGGATAGAGAGTCGGGACTGATGATTCTCCCTACGTACCTCTTGCCTCAACCGTCGACATTCGGAACACTAGTTCGGTTATTAATCCTCAAAACTCCATTTTGATCAATTTGTGCTCCTAACTCACTCTGGTTATCACCTTCCTTACTCCGAATATTCTCCTTCATGAGCTTAAGCATCTCATCTTCATCCTGCTTGGATGTTTAAATTACTAGACTAGGGCATCGGCCACAATATTGGCTTTCCCTGGAGTGTAGTTGATGTCGAGGTCATAAGATGCTAAGAACTTAAGCCATCTAACCTGCCTTTGGTTCAAATCCTTTTGGGTGAAAATTTACTTAAAAGACTGATGATCCGTAAAAAGATCAAATTTGGTTCCTAAAAGATGATGCCTCTATAACTTCAAAGCAAACACAACAGCAAACAATTCTAAATTATGAGTGGCATAGTTAGCTTCGTGGGGCTTCAATTGACGACTAGCATAAGAAATGACCTTCCCATCCTGCATCAAGACAACACCCAAACCTTATCTACTAGCATCGGTATAAACAGATAATCCTTCACTCCCATTTGGAATGGTGAGAAAAGGAGCAGAAGTAAGCTTTTGCTTCGACTCATTAAATGCAGCTTCACACTTATCACTCCAGACAAACTTAGCATTCTTACGAGTCAAAGTAGTAAGAGGTGTAGCTATGCGGTTAAAATTCTCGATGAATCTCGGATAATAACCGGCTAGGCCCAAAAAGCTATGAATATCGAAAGGAGTCTTAGGTGTCTCCCAATCTTGGAAATAGAATAAGGTGGATAAGTTTAAAGAAAGATAAGCTAATTATATTACAAAGAGGAAAGGTGGATAGACTTACATTAATCGCGGCGACCTTAACCGCATCAACTGACACTCCACTTTAAAAAACAATGTACCCAAGGAAACATACTTCATCCCTCTAGAAATGGCATATAGAAAATTTAGCTTTCAACTAATGACTCCTAAGAGTTTGGAGAACATAGGTCAAATGAGATTCATGCTCCTTCTATGATTTAGAAAAGACGAGAATATCATCAACGAAAACTAGGACGAACTTGTTGAGAACATCACGGAAAATGTGATTCATGAGATCGACAAAGATGGTAGGAGCATTGGTTAATCTAAGGGGCATGGCTAACCATTTATAAAAACCATTCTCTGTTCCGAAATCTATCTTGGGAATGCTCTCCTCAGCTACACGAAGCTGGTGGAAACCTGTAGCAAGATCAAGCTTAGAGAATACTTTGGCTCTGTAGAGCTGATCGAACATATCATTGATACGAGGCATATGATATATGTTCTTAAGAGTGAGCTTGTTTAGCTTTCTATAATCAACACACATCCTCAAGGAACCATCAGATTTGGTGGCAAAGATCACAGCTGCTCCCCATTCTGAAAAACTCTACCTAATTAAACTTTTGGAGAAAAAGTCTTCAATCTGCTTCTTTAACTCGACCATCTCTCTGGGTGTCGTCCATCTGGGTGGACGAACAACAGGTCGAGCTCTAGGAATAAGATCAATGCGGAATTCTATTTCTCGCTTAGGAGGTAGAGAAGTGACTTCACCAAAGACATCCGGAAAGAGTTGGACAACAGAGGTGGAGTCAATATCACTAGGCTGAGAATCAAGCGAAAATGTAAAATTGCCTACATAATCCTGAGGTATTCGACATCCAATTACTAAAGGCTCGCCCAGCTCGCTAACCAAGGAAACAATTTGAGCCTTACAAAAAATGACTGCATTATAACGCATTAACCAATCACCTCCAAGTAAGATATCAAATGCATGGAAACCCAAAACATAGAAATCTCTGATAAAACGATGCTTCTTGTAATGGAGTTTCGTCCCTTTACAAATCATACTAAGATTGGCGGGACCACCGATGAGATTAGTCATGTATAAGGATGAAGTTGCCAATTGAGGTTGCAAGATGTGCTCAAATTTATTACAAAGATCAACAGAAATAAAACTATGAGATGCTCCAGTATCAAAAAGAACTCGAATAGGAAAATCTAGCAAAGTAAAGGTGCCCTAAAGAGTACCATGGGTATCACTGGAAAAAAGAGGAGTGAAAGAGGCCATGGCAAAGGCTCCAGATGTCTGGCCTCTGTACTGAGTGGGATAATCCTTCTTGAAGTGGCCAGGCTGTAAGAAAAGGTGGCGGATGTTGTTCCTGGTTGTCTGAGTTGGAGGAACAATGGCTCCGACAGGAGAAGGACAACTGTTTGCATAATGACCCTTCTAGTCGCACTTGAAACAAGTGATGGAAGATAAGTCAAGAGATCGCTTCTGAGAAGAATAACAAATACCCTGATAATTCTTCCATTTCTTCTTCTGCTGATGAAAGTTGGGCATCCTCTTCTTTGAACTGCTAGAATTTCCCTAAGATGCTGACACAGCCTACTTTCCCTTGGAATTAGGGTTCTCGAATCTAGTGGCCATATCCTAAGAGAAGTACATGACTAATCAAACGGTCATAATACTCTGGGTGAGCACCATGGATAAACTTCTCATTCTTTTTGAGCGGGGAGTCGATCGAACAGAGCCCAAACTTAGATAACTCATTAAACTTCCTCTCGTACTCTACAAAAGTCATATCCCCTTGCTCAAGCTCCATAAATGCCCTATACAACTGAAACTTCCTGGCTTCGGGCATCCAATTAGTCACAAAACCATCCCTGAAAATACGGATCCAAGATAATGATAAAGTTCAAAGAGATAGATTCCAAAGAGATAACCTAGCAGAAGGACAACTAAAGATCTCACCTAAACTGCTGCCAAGTGATATTTGCCTTAACATTCTGAGCGGTAACTGACTCCCACCAATCCTGAGTGAACTTCTGCAATTGCTAAGTAGCTAACTGATGCATCCGAGTATTAGTGATCTCAAGTCCGATGACAATCCTCTCCAAACTCTTCAGCCATTGCTGAGCCTAAATGATACTCTCTACTGTAGTGAACTTGGTACCTCCAAGCTGGGAGTACTCCTTACGAAGAGTAGTGAATTTAACCAGCTGAGCTGGTGGAATGGGAGCAACAACTGGTGGTGCGGGGGCATTTCCACGACCCCTACCTCGAATGTTCCGACGTTACTCATCTGGAAAAGACAAGAATGGATTTTAGAACAAAGGTAAAGTTCCAATATTCAAAAGAAATCCTAATCAAAGAGAATCCTAACTAAGAATTTCAAGCTCGAACGAAGATGATTCTATAATTAATTTTACTCATTCTAGGGTATTACTACCCTATCTCTAATGAGTTTTTACTCCATAAGCTAAGTTTTGCCTAAACTTGGCTCTGATACCGACTGTAACGACCCGCCATTTCGAACCATTCAAATTGACAATAATCCACGCTTGTCAGATTTGATTTGCTCAAAACAACAGATTGTTATTTATATTTGGAAAAATTTAGCATATAAAGTAAATAAATCAATCATAGAATCACAGACACAGAATAATACAACAACACATAGCAGAATAGATAAATAGTACTTCATGAAGCTACTACAGAAATATCATAGTTTAAAGCCAATACAACAGAAATCCCAGATACATAGAAGTCTCTAATACAAAAGCAAAAGACAAGTCTGAACATAAATAACTGGAAATAATTAAAATAACTGAAAGTTGATTAGATAAAGATAGATCTCCAAGCAAAGCTCCAAGCTCCAAAGGTGAGTCTCAAATGCTGTGACACTAAAGCTGACCCAAGCATTAAGAAAAACACAGAACACTCGAGTCATGATTAACATTCTTATGCAAATAAATCAACTCAAGAGAAATGTTCAAGTGAAATGCAAATATACCTGAAAGGATGTTTGGGATTCCATCCCTTAAGGATCCGTGGAACTATCTACATACAAAATACAATACGCTACATAGATAATGTCTATAGTAAAATATTAAAATAGCGTTAAGGCATTACCCATATCCCACTTAACATATTTTATACAAATTCCATAGTCTATACAGTACTGTAAACCCCACCAAACCGGTGGGCTATTAGGGAGCACTCCATATGTACGACACAAAACAAACTTGTAATGGGCTCGATAAGGCATATGACAAGGCACACGAGGGAATGCCCAGGGTAGGATACTACCGTTTTGCGGATTCGGACTAGTGGTAATGCATAGCAGCTACTACCGCCCACCTCAAGACACACTCCCATAATCAAAGGTGTGCACCAATCAAATCACAAAGTAATAGACATGGTTTCGAAAAAGCATGCTCGATCGGAGGTGCGACCTTACTTGGCCCGATGTGGCTCCTGTTTTAGTCATATCAAGCTGACTTGAGGGGGTCTCGGTTACGTTCATACCTCATACAGTAGCGTTCTCCAACAATCCTACTTCATTCTGGATTCTCCACCACGTGCACAGTTGTTAAAGTGGTTTTCGGTATTAGCAGAGAGTATGACAATATCTGATCCCTGTCTTTTTAATAACCAAATGTTTACTTCACACCATGGTCATTTTATAAAACACCTTTATAAACATTTTGAAATCATAAAATTAACTCAAAATTAAATATTCAACTTCAATTATATTTAAATTTGACGATTTTCACTTAATCACCTTTAATCAAATAAAATTAAAAAAATCATGTTCTTTCAAAATCCCAAAATCAATAAGTTCAAATCAATCCTTATTTAAATTCAATTCTTAACAAATTAAATTACCAGTCAACTTTAATTTATCTTTCTAACCTTTCTTTATTAAAGTTATTAAAAAAATCCATTTTAAAATATTAACATAAATTCAAATAAATACTTAAACATATTATATATATATTGGTTAAATTAAATTTTATTAAAATAAATTTTATTATATTAAATTTTATTAAATTAAATCTTATTTTATATGTTTTAAAAATAATAAAGTTATAAGTAAAATCTCATAATTTACATTTTTATAACTTAACGTATAAATTTAAAATTTCCAAACAATTAATTTTTAAAAATCTAATTTTACACACATATTATAATAAGATCTTTATACTATATTTTATTTAAAATCAATATTCAATTTAAAACTCATATTAAAATAAAATCTGTATATTATATTTTTAAAAATCGATATTCATTAAAACACATATTTTCAAATTTTGGAAATCATTTTAAAAATAGACCAACGGTGTCCGTATATAATTTTCTATCCTAAAATCAAGTGATACGGATATTTATCATTTCAGTCCACAATCCCAAAATTCAAAATCAGTAAATTCGCTTGGGTTTATCAATTCAACCCATAACGATTTTTCCTAATCTGTAAGATCATTCCGGTATCTATCATTTCAACCCACAGTGATTTTCCTAACTAACAAGGAACTTGTAGTGTGAAACAATAGAATAATAACATAAACGACATAACATATCAATGAAAAGCATATACCATAATTAACAATTTAAATATAAGATATATACTAACATGTTATGGTATCATATGTCAATTAACAAATGTGAACAAATGAAAATAATAACATATCATACTTAACGGTTTAATCACTAATCAATTCAAATTTACTAACATATTTAAATCGCCATTTCATGTGAAATAAATTTACTAAACATATGAATGTCAATCGTGAGTGATCGCTCAATTTTCATGGCTATAAAAACAAGCGTAGAAAGTGACACATACACGCACACGGATAAGTGACAAAACTAGAAACTGTTGCTGTAATATCCGGCCAACGACGAAACAAAGAAAAGCTAATAACTTGAGTTCGGCGAAAACTATATATATATATATATTATATAAAGGAGGTGAAGGCTAGGAGTTGCTGCCTTGAAGTTTGGGTCGACAAGGGTTTTGGCTGGTCGAGCAAAGCGTGCTAAGGGCTGCGGCTAGGAGGTGTGGTGATGGAAAGGGGGCGTTGCGTCTTCGACACTCGGATGGAGAGGCGGCTACGGCAGAGGGAGGTTGATGCAGAGGAGGGGATGCCAAAAACTTCTTCACCACCATCTCAACATCTCTACCACATACGACCAAACCAGTTCACACTGCACTACACTCTACAAACTTCTCCTCCCACTGCCAAACACAGCAATACTATCACCACTCCAAACTACACTGTGCAACCACCAGAAACCCCCTTCTCCATTGACCACAATCACAAACCACATATCCCCTGCCACAATTTTCAAGTAACCCCGTCATACCAAACAACCATCGCCTATCTCCACTACCTATCATACCACCGCTAATCCAAAACTGCAACTGCACATAACACCACTACCAAAACTGCCACCCAACCTGCACACTTCTGTGCGGCGACAAGATACCCCCTCCCTCTTACACCACTTACACAACTTCACAAACCAACTCAACCAACTTCTGCCTGCTCCATATAAACCAACCTCCTTCATAATCACCTGAAGATCTTTCCACCCCACTGCACTCAAATTCAATTGCCTCTGTCAGCCGCTGCCAACACTTCTTCCATACCACCTTCATTTCATATAACAACTGTCACATTTCTTTTTCACCACTTCAGCAACCATTCAAACACTCCACTCCCACATACTCAACAACCACCATTACACTCCTATCTTCAACCTGAACCTGATCAACAGTCTTCTCCACCATCAACTTCTTCATTATTCATTTCTTTTCATCAGAAACAAACATCCTCTACCATCAATACAAACTCCTCTACCATCAACAAACTGTTCCATATCTTTTCTCTGCTCTGCACTACACAACGACATACCACATCTTCCCTTTTTCTCTTCAAACCTCTCTGCAATTCTGCCCTTGCCAAAACCATCCATTTCTGCAAATTTCAACTTGCTTATTGCCTTCGACTTCAACCCATTCATCAATTCTCTCTACATACACTTCCACCTGCATACCAGAGCTCCACCCTGACTTCTGTACATCAGACCCACTTCTCCTCTGCCAACAACCCAAAACAATACACACTCTCACAACCTTCACCATCCCCCTTGCATTTCAAAAAGGAAAAAAAATGCCATATGAACCACCACCGAGTTTCATAGTACAGCAACTCACCTGAATCCGCTACTCTATCACCAAGTAAACATCGCTGCACCACAATTTTCCTCCAACACTCGTTGAAATCGAAGACACTCGACACGACCGCCGCCTCGAACTCACCCAAGTCGACGCAAAGCAACCACGACAAGCAACTCTACCCACCAAATCGCAAGCTTGAATATTGCCACTTTTCTAATCACCAGCCTTTGAATTGAATTACTTGATGGCAGAGAAGTGTTGATATGGGATTTTGATTTTCTGAAATCCAATTTCGATTTTCAAAGTTGCATTTCGATTTCGATTGTGATTTTGATTTTGGAAGTCGATTTGGGACTTGGTTGGTCTGCGGCAATTCCTTTTTTTTTTAGCTTGAAGTTCCAATTTTTAATTTTTTTCATCTCTTCCTTAAAAAAAAACAAACAAATAAGAAGCATCCTTTTTCACTTTTTTTTGGTTTTCATTTGTTTTACCTTCGTTTAATTTTGTTTTCACTTGTTTTATTTTCTTCTTTGGCATATATATTCCTAAATTCTTTGGCATATATATTCCTAAAAAAAAAACCTTGTATATATCTTGTTTTTATTTCAGGGTGCCAAAGCAGAATTGCAGAAGGAGGAGACTTGCTTGCTAAAATAAATTGTGGGCTTCGAGCTTGCCAAAAAAAAAAAAAACTGCTTGCTTATTTATAATTTTCTTTTTATTTTCCTTGCATTGTATATATCTATTGTTTCTGTTTGTCTTGCATTGTTAGTTGCTTGCATTAACCAAAAAAAAAAATTCGAAATCAAAAGCAAAAACAAAATTTCATTCTAGTTGGATTATTAATACACGTTTTATTTCAGCTTTGCATTTCATCTTAGAATTTGATTAAATAATGACTCACTTAATTGTATATTGACAGTTGTCTTCTTTGAACAATATAATTTCTTGGTGTCTAGGCTACGGCAGAGTAATAACCATTTATAAATATTACGGTGATTCGTAAATATTATAGTGGTTGTTCCTCTGAAGGTACTTAAACCTTCGGCTGCATTGCTACGGTGATTCGTGGTGCACCGATAACCCGTGCCCGTTACCTGGCTGAGAAATATTTTTGTTGATTTAAGACAGTGTGTGACTATACAATTTTGGGTTAACTTAGGATAAATCATTTGTAATTAACCCTTGCATTCATTTAGTTGCATTTGTTCATGCATGTTTAAAAAAAAACAAAAAATTTCAAAATCCAAAACTAAATTATTTTTTTAAATATTCCTTTTCTTTTTTTTCTTTGAAATTTCAAAAATCCAGAAAAATTAGAAAAACAAAAATCCAAAAAAAAAAATTATAAAATCTTTTCAAAAGCCAAAAAAAATTGAAAATTCGAAAACAAAACAAAAATCAATTTCCATTTTGAAAAATAAATTCTGCTTGTAAATATTTTTCTTTATAAAAAAAAAAACCAAAAAAAAACTTGAAAATGTCCGAGTTTCCCAACTTACGTGAGTTTTACGATAGTTGTGAAAATCAATATAATCCATACGATTTCACTACAAATTCGTATGTATATTTTAACACCAACTATTGTTTAAACGATTCAAATTTCGAACAACAAATTTTTCAAAACAATGATCAATCCTCAAATCTCGAAAATAGCATTTCATCTTTACTTGAACTCTCTACACAACAAAATCTAAGTGTAAACGAATTGTGTAACTCATATTTGTGCAATAGTTCAAGTCAAAAAAATCAAAATTTGAATTCACTTCAAAATTCAAATGATTTCGAGTGTAACCCATGCCAATTCAATTTCGAGCTTCAAAATGAATTTCAAAATCAAGACGAAAATGTGAACAGATTTTCAAATAATTTTGGCAATGGGAATAGTTTCAATAACGATATGATTGAAACCTTTGGTTGTCAACAAATTCAAAATGAAAATTTTCAAATTAATAATCATGAATTTGATTTTGTTGACCAAATGGAAAAAGATAACGGGGATTTATTACTTGAAAAATACAAAACTTTTCGTGAAAATCATAATCAAATCTCAACTTGCGAAGAATCAAATAATAATCTACCGTTTATCAAAATTGACAATTTTTGTTCTCAACAAATCCAAATTGAAAATTCTCAAGTTAATAACTATAAATTGGATTTTTTTGAGCAAATGAATGTAGTTTACGATGATCACACGGATTTGTTGTTTGAAACTACATGAAACAACGTGAAAAACAAAGTCAAATTTCAACGTGTGACGAGTCAAGTGATAATCCATCTTTTACCCAAATCGATGATTTTCAAACAACAACTTTTGAAACTGAAAATGATGATCTGAACGAAGTTGTTGAAAAGACGGTAATTGTGTTGGATTTCAATTCTTTTGGGGGTGAGAAACTCGATTTAAATTTCGATCTTCCTTTTTCTGAAAATTTGAATACAACAACTTTGGATTTTGAGATGGATACATGCGATGAAGTTGTTGATAATCCAACGAAGGAAGATGAATTTAACGAACATGAGTTTTATGGACTTTTCGAAAATGAGTCATTAAATTGTGATGGGGAAGATTTCGATCACCATTTTGACTTTGAAATCGATAATTTGGAAGAAGTTTTCAATGATAAACTTCAATTTCAATTTGGTGAAAATAAATGTGAATTTCAATCAATTGTTTTATCAACCCCAAAAATCATTGAAAACAAAACAACTTGTTCAATTTTTAATAAAACAAAATTCGTTTTTCCAAATCGACAATCAACTTCGAAATCTTTTACGATTTGGTTTTTCGAGCTTAAGCTGTGTCTCGCATACTTGACGAGACAAATGAATCGGTCTTTGGAAGACCGTTTCATTTACTTTTTGACTGTATACTTTCTCATCTCTTGTAAATAATAATCTTTCATGTAAATATAGGATTTTTATTTTATTTTTTTCTCCTTCCACTTGGGTTGACTGTGGGGACACAGTCAAAATCAAGTGTGGGGGGAGACTCGGCTTCATTTTTTTTCATGGTTTATTTTTTCCTTTTCTTTAAAAAAAAGTCCCAAAAACTTCTTTTGATTTATTTTTAAAGAAACACTATAGGATAAATATATGGTTTTGGCTTATTAAATTGAAATTTTTGAAAGTTTATTTATCTTAACAAAAATAAAAATGAAGTTTGATTACGAATAACAATGGTTTAACTAGTATATAGGAAAATTCATACGTGTTAATTATGAAGTACATCCTAATTGAAAATCTTTGTTTTAAAAAGTGGTTGATTTAAAGTAAAGGATATAACATTTTTTTGTCTTCCAAATTAAATGGTGCTAAGATGATTTTGCAAAACTCTCTCTCTCTCTCTTAAAAAAAAAAATAAAAAATAAAAAAATGATAACATCCAAGTATTCACTCTCATTTAAAAGTCCTCACGGTTATGCATGGGTGATTACTTGGAATTTTTGATTATGTGCTTTCATACTCATTTAAAAGTCCTCACGGTTATGTATGTATGGAACACATGTAAAAAAAAGACTTAATAAAAACCACCTACGGTCGATAGGTGTATGCACGAAAGTGTGTGCACTCGCCATGCTCTGTACTCCCCTCACATAAGTCCGAAAGGCAGTGCATGGGTGGTATATCTGGCCTCAGTTTACCTGAGCTAGGTGTGTAATTTTTCTTGCAAATAATGAGACAGCAAGCAATTGAAATCCTAGCACTATTTTTACTTAGTTGATTTGATTTGTTATTGAAAAGAAATGAAAATACCACTTTGATAAACTTTGATAATCAACTAAGGATCCATTTTATAGTTACACTTTGTTATTAACCAAAACAACGAGTTAAACTATAGTCTATTTGATATGATAACTTGATTTTTGTTGGAAATTTTGACGAGTAAATGACATAAATTTTCAAGATAATAACCAAAACCTATATTTAACTTATTCGTGTCAATTTAAAAATAAATCCTTCATTTGTAAATATTTTCAAAATTTGCATTCATCTCTCTTTGTAAATAAATCTTGCATTTTGTAAATATTTTCATCCTGCATTTGGATTTTGTGGGTAGTATCTGCTAAAAACCCTCACGAGACAACACTCGTCCTACTGGGGACGCCCAGAGGTTTAACGGCTTGTTGCATACGCTCAATGCAATCGTACTCCCTACGAAAACGGATTTACCTTAGTTTTTCTTTATTCGAGGACGAATAAAAAAATAAGTGTGGGGGTATTTGATGTGCACGTAAATGTGCATATTTTTACCACCATATTTGTTCTTTTTAAATTAAATAAATGATCATATTGGGTATTTTAACTTGTTTAAACCAAAATTCATATTATTTGAAATTGTCACATATTCATCTTCATCCAGGGGCAAAATGGTCATTTTTGTGCATATATTAATCTGAGAAAATTTAATTGAAAATTTGTATATATTTTTGTAGGAAATTGATCTCAAATAGAAGTGGTTTCATGAAGATATGCATGCACAAAATTAATACAAAGGAATGAAGATGGAAATAATTCAAAGTGAAGAACATGGAGGACCCCACCTACCCACCTACCTTAATGTACAAATTAAAGGCTAATGCACATGCTTTTGGACTTAATGGCTTCATGTACACTTAATGGGGGATTAAGACATGTTAATGGTTACTTGGCCTCCACACTTCCTAAGGGGCATTTTGGGTATTCCCCAAAAATATGAATTAGGGTTTCATACATGTATAAATACCCATATGTTTCATGTAACATGATCTCCTCTCTTAGTCTCTCTTAGGCCTCCTCTCTTAGTTAGTTAGTTTTAGTTGAGAAAATAAGTCAAATCTCTCTTTCTTTCCATGGCTACTTAGCCATTTCTTCTCTTATGTAATTCTTTTTTATGCAATGTTAATTATTGTTTCTTTTTAATTACATGTTCATTTACTTTCATGTTGTAGTGTAGATCTCTTCTCTTTTATGCAAGTAGACTAGTTTTCTTTTCATTTGCTTTCTTTTTTCTTTCTTTTTTGCTTTCATGTTGTTGCTACACTTGTTCATATGATGACAAATATGAGAGGCTAAACCCCTTCAATTTAGGGGTAATGAAGCTCTCTAATCATGTAGCTTCAACTTAATTTGATGTTTATGCTCTCTTTTTATGCTTAATGAGAATGAATGAAGTGGTTTAATGATGTTGTTTAGCTTTGAATTTGATAGTCTATGTTGTTTATAACAAATAGGCTATGCTTAAACAAACAAAACACAAATTGCCTCTTCATCTACATATGATTATGGCAAAGAAGTGATTGTTGAAACTGAAATTTGATGGCTTATATTTCTAATTAATGGTTAATAGGCCATGCTTAAAATAAATTTTGCATTCAACTTTGTTGTCATATTTTATGAGATTTAAAAGTTTATTAGTGGTTGTGTTATAGTTTGATGGTTTATATTGAGCTAATTAATAGCACAAATATACCATACTTATGATAAACACATCAACTAATTCACTAATGACAAGAAAAGAGAGATCATAACTTCATTTTGTTGATTTATGTGATCTAGAGAGTGGAAATTGCCTCTAAATTGTCTTAACACTCTCAAATTTTTTATCTATTTTCTTTTGTCATTTTTCTTTTTTTTTAGTTAATCGCTCTCTCGACTTTGGTATGATTTGATTGAATAGAATTTTAAAATCATCAATTCCCTGCGGATCGACCCGTATTCGCCGCGTGCTACATTCGTACACCGTGCGCTTGCGGTTATTTTTATTTCTAAATCCGTTCGACGGTTTTCTAAACCGATAGAAATTCCGTCGACGAACAGAAGGCTGTTGCGAGGAGAGGGCTACTGTGGGGTTAGAGGCAGCTGCTGGATGGCCGTGTCGATCGGTTCAGACGGCTATTGGAGGGAGTGTGGCGGAACAAGGCTTGGTTGAGGGAAATGGGGTTCGGTATGGGAGGTGAAAACTGGAGGTGGGTCTGGTGAGGGCGCTGGCGTGCGGAGGGCTAAGGATGGTTCGGTCGTTGGAGGAAAGCTAAGAAAGGGAGCGAGGAGTGGAGGTGGAAAAGGCTGTGGAAGGTTAAGGGTTTTGGGGATGGGTCGGAGCATAGGTTGCCAAGAGGAGAGGCAAAGAGCTGGGAAGGGGGGTGGTCGGCCGCATGGAGTGGTGGTGGGAAAGGCTGGTGGAGAGATGGGCAGAGGGAAGGTTGATGGTGGGCATATGAAGGTGACGAGGCAGTGGAAGGGAAGAGTCAGGTTTGAAGGAAAACAAGAGGCAGGTTCACGTAACACATATAAATGCAAACTTTAATTAAATACGTACATACATACATACACACACACACACACACAGAGATATATATATGTATATTTTAGAAGAAAAGCATATAACGAACTAGAGGGAAGAAAATGAGAATGAACCAGCTAATGTGGTGGGAATAGGGAAAGTTAGGAATTGAATTCAGGAAATAATAAAAGCTAGTGACCATTTATTTTCTCACAGAGGGATAAATGAATGGACATAGGAAAACCCAAAAGACTCAAAATGGATACCGATACGGCTAACCGTTTCGCAGATTTCGCCGTGATCGGACGTCGAAACACACAAATGAATATACTATGGAGATCAGCGCGATAAGATGAACAAGATGGTACACAGATATCAGAGACACGACCTACCTAGCAAAACTTGATTTTCACTGTCATAATGCTGCTAAATCGTCGAAAATAAGGTAAACGGAGGTAGAGCAGTCCAAATTCGGCGAAACGGAGTATGACGTCTCACTCGAAAAATGTTCTATATTTTTCTTATATAAAAATATCCAAATTCAAAAGTAATTTATTTCCATCAAATTTTTAACTGATTTTAAATTAAAATTTCACAAACGAACAAACATACATATTTTCTGATAAAAATCTGCCACTTGCTATGTTAAAATAAACGTATCTCAAATATCAAATTTTCATTGCAACATTTTTTTTGTTTAATTTCTTGAAAAATTTAGTTAATTACGTTATTTAAATCATTTAAATTTTCCAATCGTTACAAGATTGCACTGTAAATAGGCGAGAATCGTTCTTGATCGTAGATCCTGTCGCTTGAATGGATGGAAGATGGCTGGAAAGTTGGTTGAGATATGTGGCTGAGAAACCTGCTAGCTGTAATTTCATACAGGGTGCGTGTTTTGTGCAAAGAAAGGTGGCAACCTACAGAAGTTGGTACACTTTTGATGGATAGGCTACAGTAGTAGGTGTACTAAGTCGTATTAGGATGCACATTTTAGCATCTAGCACATTTCTCCGGGCGGCTGGATGGAGAGAAGCTTCTTGCAAAGTGATGGTTGGTTTCTTGTTGCCGAAGCTTCTTGAAAACAAAGCTAAAAATGCTAAGGCTGGAGCGTGAAGGACGAGGTTGAGACACAGTGATGGGAAGGGCTGATTGGGTCGGTCGAAGGAGCGATGGCAGAGCCAGACCATATACATGAATCTTTGAGCGAGTTCAAGTCATATATGATGGATGTGTCTACTCATGCCAGGCTGGGTCAAACATGAGAGTCCAGGTCAGCCTCTCCATGATTAGCTTATTGGATTTGCTGAGATGAGGCCAAATTGAATGTGGGCCAGCTGGAACTGGGCCAGGTTGAGAAAAACTGGCTGACATGGATATGGATCGAGCCTAGATGTGCTGGTTGGCAAATCATACTTAAACAAAATTTGAGCAACATTTTGAGCAAGGGCAGGCATGTTAAATCAAGAAGATCCTACCAATCAGCCCTTTTGCTTTACATTTAATGTATGCCACATGTAGCGTTATGCTATTTGCTATGATAGTTCACTTTTCCAAATGTAGCAGGGGCTCATGTTTATAACATATGGGATGACAATAGCATTGATTACACCTAGATGGTCGAGATCTAATGACCTTTTCAATCCAATGGTTGTGATAGAGGCGGTAGGTATATAAATACCCCTTACCTTCCTCTTCATTCTTTAGTGAAGCTAGAAATTGAATTGTTGCCATTAATTTCTTCCAAAGAACTCCTAAAATATCTCAAGTCTTTCATCTTCTTCTTCTTTGTGAACAGTAGGCACCTTCACCTTTTCTTT
Organism: Allium cepa; assembly: GCA_030765085.1. Lineage (NCBI taxonomy): Eukaryota > Viridiplantae > Streptophyta > Magnoliopsida > Asparagales > Amaryllidaceae > Allium > Allium cepa. Next base: position 228,124,745 of record CM060939.1, read on the forward strand.
GATTCTTCTATGCTTTTGAATGGTGGAGCTTTGGCTATGGAAAAGAATTTTTTTTGCGTCATTATTTTATGGTTTCTTTTTGAGTTCTAATTCTATGTCACTGGTTGGCCGGAATTCATGAATTTTTGGTCATCTTTTGAACATAGATCAACCATCGCTGCCATATAAATGGTGGTCAGTCGATGTTGGTGATCTTTTCAATGGCCTGTGATTTTCAAAGTTGTATTAGTGTTAGCCTGCAGTTATAAGCCTAAGTTAATTGTCTTACACTACTGGGAAGCATGCCATATAATACTTATCAGTGGATGCATGAAGGTACGAAATATAGTTTATGTAAATACACCGAATATTATTTATAAAAGAATGGATGTTTTCGGTATTGACTAAAAATAAATATAGTGTTATTTTGTTATGAATATTTTGTATATTCTTATGAAATAAATCTATTAGAATAATCGAATTTGTTGCATGAGCTATATAACATAGAACTATTTAAAAAAATTATAATTAATTTTGAAATTATGGATTAAGTTACAGTTTTGAGGAATATTTCATTATATCATATGGCTATGAATCATATGGTACCGATGAATTATATCTCAAAAGATTAAGGGCGAAGCATCAATCTAGTGGGATAACAAAAGAGTTGGTGAACTCTTTGAATAGATACATATGGTTGTATGCAATTCATGGTCTGACAATACAAATTAGTTCTACATACTTTGTTAAATTCATTGATGAATTATCATAGAAATGAACATGTGCATTTGATGCACAAGTAGTATAGCTATGATAAATCCATAAAATTGAATATAGAAGTAGAAAAAATAACATGCGGATGTAACTCAATTTGATTGAATTGGTAAATGTGTTGAAAAGGGTCGAAAGGTATCTAAAACCCAATAAGATTCAATCTGAAAAGCCATTTCTGCCTACAATTCATAATGATGTATCGATAAGGAGTAACTTGTTCAAAAAAGTACAATTAGCGATGAGTGAAATTGAGTTAACTTCTTTCTGTAACGTCATCTTGTTACGAGTAAGTACATTGGGTTAAAATTAATTCATCTAAAAACAAATCGATTTTCTATATATATGGAAATTCATAAAATGTTTATGAATACCTATTCCATTGCACTAAGAAATAATTGTTGTTTCAAGAAACACCAACTTCATATTGAAGGAATTGCTTTTAGAAATTATTGGTAGTAAAATGGATTTGAATACAATCCAAAGATAAAATGATAATGAAGGATGGAATAAAATTAACTTAACCAAACAAACACAGAACAACAAAATGTCAAATAATAAATCTTACACATTAAAGAGAAATTATGAATTTTATTAACACTGATAAAAGTACTTCCTCGATTGTAAATAAGCCATTAAGAGTATTGACTCTGCTATATGGTATGATGCGTAAATCCGTAATGGATTCCAAGTACATTATTAAAATATAATTTTGATAGTGTTACCCAAAGGATGATCAATTGACTGCAAAAGTGTCTTCAAGAAGAAGATCAATGCAGTTGGAATATAAGCCATGTTGAAAATAATAACATCGTAAATTTCAATTGTTTAAAATAATGTAACAAATTCGGCATTCAATGTGCTTTAGTAAATTCATGTTTTACTTACAAAATTTATCACTTGATGTGACTTTGAGTTTTGGTACATATATCTTGAAACCGAAATTATAAATAATGATTTAGAGTAGACTTTTAGCGCATAACAACCAAAATGTATCAAAGCCAATAGGAGCGATGACTCAGTTTGTGAGTATTGAATATGATCTGAGAGATGATACAAAAGTATTATTCGACAAGCATCATAGTTAAGCAAGTATTAACAGGGAAATCATAGTTTGCATTTCAGTCAAAACGTAGAAGAAGCATATGTCTATAAGAAAGAACATTAAAGGTACCAAAAAATTACTCAAGGTAAACAACATACTTATGGTTATTACTAATGTACTAATGTTAAAATCGTTTTAATTTGCTTGTTTAATTCTTGATATAGGATTTAAAAAGACATCTTTCATAGTCAATACAAAAGGATGTTAGGAATGTCCCAAAACGATATAAACAAAAACTATATCAAATTGTTTGATATGAATCATATAAGATGGGTTTCTTATGCATTAGTAATAGGAATCATCATAAAAGCCATATTGTCTACTATATCATACTTCGCTCATGTATTTGATACATGTAGTAAGCAACAAATTAAGATTAATATATGAAAATTGAGAGCGTTCTCAATTATTTGTGAAATATTATAAAATTATTTATAAAACAATGAATTCGTTATAAAGGAGTTCACAAATTTGAACTTCATAAGTGGTATAGTAGATTAATCCTACGCTCATGTTCAATCTTAAGTTAAGAACTTTAACTTGGAAATGTTCTAAAACAATAAGCAGTGGTTGATTCAACCAAAGGCTAAGTACATCACCTTGAATAAACACTGCAATAAAAGAAGTATAAATGAATACACAAATTTATAATTGAGCCGGGGTAATTCCAAATGTTAAGAATCCCACGATATTGTTATATGATAACAGTGCTGTGATACCATTCGTAAAGGAACCTAGAGCATATTAAAAGTTGAGAGACATACTCTGAATAGTTCCACATGATAAAGGCGCTTTGTTAACGTTGGAGAGAGCTGATTGATAGAGTAGATAATTAAAACAAAATAGCATTCCTATCTACTAAAGGATTGACGTATGAATAATTATGTTTGATGTTGGAACACTGTTACTATTTAATTAAATGCGTGTATGTATATTGATGTATGAAATCAATAGAATACTAGACTGGATTTAAATGGAATAAATACTAAATGGGTTTAGGAAGTTTTTAAGGTTCAGTTATCCACTTGTATATTCTGCCCATAAGGGAGAAGTGGAGAAGTTTTCAAATAGATTTGAAAAGGGAAAGGTAGTTAAAAGGAAGGAAACCGATCGTCCTTTTTTAATAGAAATTGATTACCTACTTTATTTTGATTTATTACCTGTTGCTCTTTCTTCTTAATTAAAAAGGTGGTTATTATCTCTTGATTTTTTCAAGATCTAGAGGTTGATTCATTTGGATCTAGGAGCCTAATACATCATTCAAGGTGCGTTCTTTTGGCTTCATTTTACGGTGAAATTCTAGTGTTATTTATTTAATATTCATCTTGTATATATGGTTTAGATCTTTTGCATACCACTTCTAAATATGAGCTTGTCTATTTAACATGGATTAAATTCCTTCTATCACATCTTCTTTAATAATACATGTTCATAATGTTAATTTGATTTAGATCCATTTTGTGCTATACCCGTTTTTATTACACATATTCATCTTGCTAACATTGCATCTATCATATGTTACATCTTATTTGATTAGTTGTTCATGTTGTTCGTATTTTTTAAATCTGAAATTTACAATGAATTTAAATATGCCTAGGTTATCAGTATTTGTTCTTGTTTTGGAAATTATTGTTTAATAAAAAAACAATTTTGATTGAAACCCAATTTTAAATTAATTACTATGATTTTATTATTTGTTGTATATATACACAAAGTAGGTAAACAAATATGTTATCGATTTGAAATAATTTGGAAATTGAATATAATTTTTTACATGATATTTGTTTTGATATGATGCTTTTGATTATTGTATGCTTTAGTTTGAAAGTTGTTTAAAAAAAACATAAAATATAAGTGGACTTTTACACAACATATCATAAATCTTTTGAATCACACTTAAGTTAAAGTTAAATTTTAATTTTAAAACATATATTAATTTACAACCTTTATACGTGTATATATATGTATGTATGTCATTTTCATTTGTAATTAATTACATATACGTATATATGTGTACGTTATTTTAGTTCAAAATTCACGTAATGGGCTTCTGTGTAAAATCACATATTTAATTTTCAAATCCATCCTAATTTGAAATTAGATTCAAACTTATTAATTTTTGATTTCAAAATATGAAAATGGTTAAAATTAATTTCTATATGGATATATGTTTATGAGTTTAATTGTTGATTTGAAATAGGATTGAATGAATGAGTAAATGAAGGAGGAAAGTCCTCCATCTTTTCTTCTTTATTAATGCCTACTTTAATTCATTAATTGTCTTGTTATAAATATAAGTTATCTTTTAGTTGTTAGTAAAACAATTTTTTAACATATCATGTATAAGTGTAAATATACATATGTTATTATTATTATTTACATGTTTTCAAAATAAAAGTATGGACAACAAAGGTATATATAAATGGAGATTGTCTCTATTGCAGTGTAAATCACAATACCAATATACGTACATATCTATATACACTGCTTACATGCTGCACTAACACTTTACACATATGAATGTATTTGATACATTCATTATTATATATGTTTGAATTTAAATTAAATTTAAACTTCCTTTTAACTATGTTAAATAAAATAAGTTTTTACTTAGAAATTTATTAGATTGGATTTAAAGTTAACTTATACTTCATAGGTCCAATAGATCCAAGATAGGAATTTTTTGAAATCAATCCGTTTCACTTGCTTTCAACCGGTCTAGTTCCATCAATACCAACCAAGATCCTCTACCATGCTATTTGTTGAGGAGCAGAATAAAACTAGGATTAGTTGTTCACATTGGAAGACATGATGATAAGATCTTGAATACTAGACTTCAAAGAAAAAGGACTAAATAAAGTCCATGATTCTAATTCGAACTGCAGCATCTTGTAAAGGAATCATATATTTAGCAATTATTTTCCAATATGTGTTGTAATTTATGTCATGTCCTTGGTAAATATAGTTGGTAGTCATCTTAGTATAGCTCACTTTCTATTTATGCATAAGTACCATATGTCATTTTGCGAGACATATATAGAAGTGGATCCATAGGACTATTTATAAGCCCTATCAACTACCGTATGCACCTCTCTCTTAAATATAACGCATAAAATTTTTTGGGAGACATAATCAAAGGAAGCCATTCCATGGATAAATTATGGGCAACCACCACCTCATTTAGATTACATATTTTAGACGTGTTCCATTGATTCCAGCTAATATAAGTAGCCTGCATATGATCGATGTGATAACGTGTGTTAGAGAAGAAATGAGCTACTGTGTCATTTTTTGCTCTATTTCTCTTTCATATGATTTAAGTCTAGGGTATGATGTTTTCTTAATATTTTCTTTCACAATATAACCACAAACAACAATATAGTCGAAGAACCGATATTGCAAGTAAGAATATATGATATAATTGAATAATTATTTGACTATGATATAGGATTACTTAACATGTCAATATACCTGAAACAACTCGACAAAACCCATAACATGACCAATTTTGGTCACAACTACATTTTAGCTTTAGTATAGCTAAACCCTAATCAAAATGCTGAGCTACATCCAAATAATGTACCGACCTAAAGTACCCTAGTCTAACGGTGTTATTTGTTGTCCTGAAAAAATGTACCCATCGTAGATGACACAAAAATCCTAACAATATGGTCCAAATCCTATGAATTTTGCCTTCTATGGTTCTGATCAAAATATTTAACAGCATGAAACAATGCAGCAATTCTGACCATTATATAGAACTCATCTAGCAATGAGAGGAATCGACGAGCACTATTATAAAAACTCCAACTCTCATCATAGAGAATACTTTGAGTGCTCAAGCCAACAAATATAAATGTCAACATGGTAAGATCTAAAGTTGTATATCCTATCTCAACTTTTGAAAATAAAAAGGTATGTATTGTACACAACCAACGCTTTACTATAGGATGCATATGTCGATTTGTTAATATTTCTAGTCTTATATCCATAGATCCACAAAATATTTTCACAATTGGATCTCTAAATAGGGGATGCATATTTAATTTTTTTTCCATCAATTTAGTGTTGTTGTCAAAGCTCTATGACATCTCATTTTATCGATTAAAATACAATTGTAACATAAATAAGTATTTGACTAATGCAAATTAAAAATAACTGATTTATCATAATGAAAAAAGAGATAAACCATAAGCTCATTCCTAGTTATAAAGGTGTGATGGACACCTTCCTACAGCATGGTGGAAGATCAATGCGGGAATGTCAATGAAAATGTTGGAACTGGGCCAACAAGCAGTGAGGTAAATGGGCAAATTATAAAGAAATACTCATTATTGGATCTTCATTGGGTCTATGCAGTCTAATTCATTTTGAACTTTTCTAAATTTTCTGTTAAATAAAATCAATATTTTATTTGAATTTATAAACAAGGCTTAATATTATATATATATATATATATATATATATTATGTTATGTTATATGTTGTGTGTGTGTATATCTTTATTAATAGTCGGTTGGAAGCGCAAATTTTTGGCCCGACCGCAAACTTCAAAAATTTCCCTTTATCTTCTTTAATAATAGTTTTATAGCTTCGGTGTCACACTTTTTGGTGTCAGCGTGAACTACCAAAAATGTCCCTAATACCAAATCTTAATATCACTTGAGAAGAGGATCTAATAATTAAATTTCTTTTACAAATTCAAAACATCCGTCTACAAATATTATATAATCTTAGTATCACTTAAGAATAGGATTTAACCAATAAAACTCTTTTACAAATGTAAAACATCTATCTGCAAATAATATCAAATTTTAATATCACTTTAAAATAGGATCTGACAAATAAATTATTAATTAATTAAAAAAACAAAAAAACAGATGTTGCTACATGGAAATAAAATATAAACTAACAAAAAAGATTTCAATGGTTAAATATTTCTATGATTCATTTTCTCTTGAATGTGCTAACCATATACAATTTGCATAAAAACAATTCCTGTGCCATCATCAAGCGCGAAATACATGCCGTAACGCTCGTCTTTAATAATAGTTGTAATAGTTTTGGTGTCACACTTTTTTGGTATCAACGCGAACTATGAAAATGCCCCTCTATATATTATCAAATCTTAATCACTTAAAAATAAGATCTAATATTAAACTTCTTTAGAATTCAAACACCCTTGAAAATAAGGTCTAACAATTAAACATGTTTTACAAATTCAAAACGCTTCTAAAAAATAAGATCCAAAATTAAAATTTCTTTACAAATTCAAAATACTTCTTTACAAATACACAAATCTTAATATCACTTGAAAATAAAAAATCATTTTTTGACTAACTTAAACATATACAATTTATAAAAAAACAATTCACGCGCACAACGCGTGCTGTAACTATGTATATGTGTGTGCTCATATACACATATATGTGTGCATGCACATGCAATAGAATAATGTGTACATTGTTTGACCGTACCTATGTATAAATGTTGGGATTTAATGCAATAGACATGTTAGCTAACCCTCTTACATTCAATTTACTATCTAAATATATATATATTTACATCATAATAATATATGTAAGTAAATATATATATTAATAGTTAGTTATAATTTTTTTATATATAAATCATTAATAAATTATATATATATGTAAATATATATATACATATATGTGTGTGTAAATATATATATATATGTATGTATGTATGTAAATAATTAAATTAATTTGTAATTTTTATAACATATACGTATATGTATTACTTAATATGAAAGCTGTGAATAATTTCATAAGATAATATATTATTTTATTTTAAACTAATTTATACAATACAAATACATACATAAATATATAATTAGATAAATATACATACATACATACATACATATATATATATATATATATTAACATAAATAAATAATATTTCTGCGAATACTTCTCTTGACCATACATGTTAAAAAACTTACGTATAATTTTCTTTACTTTTTTTGCATTTTAAATTATTTTAGAACTTAAAATCAGTATAAAATATATAAAAAATATAAAATATTATTTTTGAAAATGTTATGTATAATATATATTATGTAAAAGTTTATACAAAATTTTATTATTTGTAATATATATATACACACACACATAAAAATTTCAATTACACAAACAATTTTAAGTAAAATAAATATTTAATATATTTATACGAAATAAATAAAACTTCTTTAAATTTGTCGTCGAAAGCATTTCATGCATGAATACATTTTTCAAAAATTTTAAACATATGATATATATATAACATTAATCTTTTAAACATGGATCAATTAAATCATTTAATAAAATTATTTATATAAAAAAAACTTAGCAGGTGTTGTGGCTCTGAGATGTAAATTAGGCCATTTCATATAATTTAATAAATTCACAACAATTTACAAATTAATTAAATCAAACGGTAAAAGTGAATATTTAGTGTTTTTATTGTGTGACTCTTAGCTGTAAAGTTGGCTAATAATTAATATTGAACATTTCAAAAATTAACGTTCACATGTCACTTAGCGGATGGTGTGACTTTTTGACTAAATTTATCGCTTACTTGGTTTCGGTAAAATCCAATTTTACTTTGCTAAGCGTTACCCAGAAGTGATAATTACTTACGCCAATTCTCTTCATCAAAACTATATCACTTTGTACTTATCGAATTCGGTAATGGTAAAAATTCCATATTTTTCATATTTAATTCTACACTTCAAACAAAAAGACCTTGGTTCAATAATTAAAATTATTATTAATCAAATTGCTGTGGCTAAAGACTTTGACTTTGAGTTGACCTCAGTTGACGAAGATACTAACCTCATATAGATGAGGAGAAAAATCCTCTCTTGAATAGTGTTTTACTTTGAATACTTCCACTCGACCCAATTGTAGCCGTTCGATGGATGTTGTGCCATGATTTATCTATAATCAAAGCAGACCTTCCACATTGAAGCTCAACAGTATTCTCAAGTCGGGAGAACTATGTCATTTTGTCACATCGATATTTTCGGTTTAACCTTAGTTATATTAACCAACTGAAACGACCAGACTCTCTTACCATAGAAAATCGCATCATTTATTAAAAAAGAAAGGGATAGAAAAGACAAAAGAAAGAAGAGAAGAAAGAAACAACATCAAAATCTAAACAGCGGAACGAATAAATTATATCCATAACATAAACATTACATAGTTTACAACCACTATCAGAGTTACATAGATATACATCACATACTAGACAGTTATAAACACCTGTCTAGTTATACAACTCAATACAACACACAAGAACAACTCAGAGAAATCTACACAGCGGAATACTATATCTACACGCAGAAGCCTCCTACTCCATTGCTCCTCCACAATTCGTCAAAGCTAACCTGAATCCCTTGGCTACTCGTAAAAATTTGAGTACCCAAGAGTTCAAGAAAATAGAAGATAAACTCCGGTTCAGACATGGGTCTGGTGTGAGTAACAGGTTAAGGTTGCTTAATTTTCAAAAACCTTTTGGAAAGAAAGGTATCACGTAAGACTTCCTACACATAAACATGGAAAAAAATTTACTTTACGCTAACCAAAACATTTGATAGGAAATCCAGTGATATTATAATAGGTCTAGCGTTTTCAAATAAATATGAAATAGCCGAAACTGTTACATTATTAAATTCCAGCTACTAGCCATAAAAGTGGGTAATACAATCAAAACCGTTGGCACTTATTGGATTTTGGATTTCATACAATGGCAGGGCTACTGGGGTACCGCCCGTCACAATACGTGGCCTAGATCAATGTACCGAGGAGTACGCCCGCTCCCCTGCAACACAAGGCCGGACACATTCCTTACTGAACAGTTCCGAACAAGACAACCCCACGGTTGTAGCTAGCAACCGCCCACACAGCCGAATATAAAGGAACTTCTAGTAGGGGTAAATCTCACTCTCAAGTGGGGGCTACCCACGAAGCCTTGCTGCACCTCCCCTGTTTTAGCCATTCCCGGTTGATGAGGCTTGAGGCTACGATTACCTTTAGTGAACACATCACTTAGAATGCTCATCGTCCACCTGACGATGTTCTGAAAGCATTCAATCCATACAAGTTCGTTCCAGGTTCAAACGAAACCGAAGGCATTATCTGGTTACACTCATTTTGGAATCACCATCAGAGTTAACGACGATAACCCTTGCACTCTGAACCACCATCTCGAACCTATAAGTACTATTTCCGTCAAACTCATCACGGAATCACCCCCAGAGTTATACTGACGAATAGTCCTTACACCTCGAGTCTTCACAAAGCTCTACTTGGATTCACAACCTAAAATTTAAATGGAATCGATGTGGTTTTCGGATATCCAAGTATGGAAACCCGATCCCGGTCTCATCGAAATCCAAAGCGTGTCTTTTAGGTTCAAGTTGTTTTAAAGTTTAAAACAATTCAATTATTTATATACACACAGATAGATAACTCACAAATCATAATTGATAATCAACATTATCGAATAACAGGTAATCCACATTATCAATATCAAAATAGATAATCCATATATCACCATCACAATAGATAATCTATGTTATCATCACAATGCAACCAAAGCATTCATACCACACAACACTACTTATCTCATTTCTGAGATCTCAAAGCATCCAAGACAATCAATGTCATCATACATACAAAAGCAAAGTTTTACTTATACCACATCTATAATTAATTTAAAATGAACTAATTAACTATCTCCATCTCTAATTAATTTAAAATGAATTAAATTAATTACTTTATCTTTAATTAATTTAAAATAGATTAAATTAATTACTTTACCAATATAAATCTTGGTTATTCAACCATTTAATTGATTACAATCAATTAATCATTCATTATTAATCACCTTAATTAATCACCCTTGATTAATTTCTCTTAATTACATTCATGTAATTATCTTTAATTAATTTCACAAATTAATTATTCTCAACTAAACAGTAATTAACCTTTAATTACTTCAATTAATTAATTAACTATAATTAACTACATTAATTCTTAATTAATTACATTAATTAATTACCTTCAATTACTTATCATTGATCATAATTAACCAACTTTAATTATATCATTAATTATAGTAATTAATGATCTTTAATTTTACATAATTAATTATCTTCCTAAATTAATTACCTTGAGTAATTAACTCATAATTATTAATCATCCCAGATTAATTATATTCAGTAATTAACTAACTTAATTACTTAATTAAACCAAATTAATTATCCTTTAATTAATTTCTTAATTAATTACTAAGTAATTTCATCCAAACTACTTCATTCTAAAACATCTTCATTTAATTACATTATGTAATTATCAATCAATTACTTAACTAAGTAATTTCTAAATGATTAATTACATACAGTAATTATCTTTAAAACCCATGTGTTTAAAATTGATTAAACTTAATTAAAATAAACAATTACATTAAACTAAATTAATTACATTAAGTAATTAATTTCTTAATTACTTCATCAAGTAATTACACTCAAACCATTCACAAATGATTATTATTAAATTAATTAATCTAATTAATTATAAAAAATTAACCATATTAATTAATTGTTAAATAATCCCGGTTAATGACCTTCATTAACCATTCATTAATTATTTTTATTAAGTATTTAACTTAGATAATTATAAATTAAATTATCTTTAATTATCCATTAATTAAAGTCTAATTATTTAATTAATTAAGTGTTAATTATCACTTAATCAATCCTTAATTATTTACTTAATTAACCTTGATTAAAGCTTAATTACATAATTAATAATTCATTAATCATTAATTTAAAAATCTAATTAATGATCTTAAATATAAATTGATTAATCATTAATCAATATTAATTATTACCTAATCAATTAATTAATTAAATTAATTAATTAATCTCAATTACCTTATTAATTAAATCAATTCTAAAACATTAATTTTTAACTTAATGTTAAGATAAAATCATTTCTTAATTATGTTTTAAAACAAATTTGTTTGAAACAGAGTGCTTTTGAAATTACTTTTAAATTTCATTTTAAATACAAGCTTTAAAATAAGAATAATTTAAACTTATCAAAGTTTAAACAATTTAAAACTTTTTAAATTGCAAGACAAACAAGTGTTTGTCTTAGAATTTAAATTAATAAGAATTTTGAAAACAACAACTCATTTCAAAATTTCACTAACTTCAATTTATATTTAGTTTAAAACTTCCAAATTTAAACCTTCTTTAATTTCAAAAACTGAAATTCATTTTTAAATTTTCAGATTTTAAATTGAATTTTCAAATCTTGCTCATATTTTTAAAAACTTCATTTTCTAAAAAAAATTCAGCTACTTTACAAAATAAAGTAGTAACTTAAGTTCAATTTTTATTAAAACTTCATTTTATTTAAAACTGAGATTTTGAATTAAACTTGAATTTCTAAAATTCAAACTTAAATTTAAATTTTATTTAAACTTTCCTTAACAATAAAACTTCAGATTTTAAAAATTTTAAACCCAAATTTTAACAGGTTCTGTAACCTGAAAGAAAGACAGAGCAAACCCGAGAACCAACAAAACTACTTCGAGTTAGCAACCTGATTACTCCGAGTCACCCACCCATCTACTTCTAGCAAACCCAACATCTCCCCTATAAACAAACTAGACCCAAACACTTCACCAGGCCTCTCATCGCTGTGCGTATGCACGGCGACCACCGCCTTCTCTGATCATCAGAGATGATCGAACTCCAACCAGAAACACACCAATGCCCAAACGACATCATCAAATTGAACCATTAATCAAGAATTAAATTCGAACTCTACATTTCCAAAACCTGGAAAATTAAACAGGTTTCTGCCCAAAACCTATCAACGGCGATCTCTCACCGCCCTGACCACCAGATGTTCAACCCCTCCGGCCTCAACCTCAACCACACACCATCTACCAAACCCCAAAACGTCATAGCACTCGGTCACTTATTCAGATCGAAATGACCCAATTCATAAAACTCATCAAAACTAGGGTTTAATAATGAAATTCAAAACTGCATCCACTTTAATAAGATTTAAACCCATTCAGGATTTTTCTGAGCATCAAGTAACACCTATCTACTAATCAGAAGAACCCCAAGCTTTCTCAGGTCATAGATCACAAGAAATTGCTAAAAATCCATTTATAGTTCAATAACTAACTGCACACACCTACAAATACAAATTATTAATTTAAAAAATCAAGTTTTTATTATTACTTTTGTTTTATGATACTGAATCACAAGTTTAACATGTTTGAGATTTGACAGAGATCAACATGCACTGATACATTCAATATACCAGAGGCAAAACAACTTCTGTCTTAGTTTGATTTAATTTTTTTAATCCTAATCTATGATAAGCAAACATTTATTTTTAGTTTAAAAACCAGATACTATCACAAATTTAAATAATTGTAGAGGATTCTTTTAGATGGCAAGATGGATCTGGAAACACAGCATAGCACAAACAACATGTATTCACAAACATATTTACATCAGGCTTTTATAAACACAAACAATACTTATTTATCAAACATTTAACATGCAACTAATTTAAAATTTAAGATTCAAAGTTACTCGCCTTTATTTAAATGAAGAGCTTCAGTTTGTCCTTTTTGAAATTTGCAGAAATAAAAATGCAGGCATGATAAACTGGAACTTGCAAAATGCTTGAACTTGAAGCTTTGAAAAAAAACAGAAATGCTTTATGTTTTCCTGACTAAAATTTCTTGCATGCAGATGCTTTTGAACAAGCTTCAAATCTGAAATTGTGCAGAGAGAAGATGTAGGCTTGATCAATTCCAGGTGACATGAAAAATTCATTTCCAAATTTATAAACAGAATGCAGACCTCTTTTTGAAAATGAGGAATTTGAATATGCAGATTTTCTTGATAAAGGATTTGTGAAATGATAATGATCATGCTTTGTTCACAGATTTGATTTTGATGAGGAGTTTTGATATGGAGATGTTTTAAAGTTTATTGATTTTTAGACTTGTACATGATTTGAATATGCAGAAATTTGAAGAGGAGTTACTGTTTTTAAATTTGAAGAGTTTTGAAGTTTTCTTTTTGATTAAGGAAATGAAAAGGCAAGTATGAATGAAGATGCAAGTTTATATAAATGAATTTTCAGATTTTATCAAATAAAAGAAAATTAAAACAATTTGACACTTGCAAACTTATTTCAACATTTGTCACTTTGAATGCTTACCTTATAACACTTGTCCTTTTATTTAAAAATAATTTGTTAGTTTATAATAAATATGTATATAAATTTATAAAAAGAAATAAGAACAAACCATGTTTATAAATAAAACTTATACATATAAAAATTTAAATCAATTAAAATTTATACTTTGGAATTTTAAATTCAAATCAAATCCAAAATCAATTATTTTCAAATCAAGTTATGTATATATAAATTCAATTTGAAATAACAATTGCAAATTTTATTCAAAACGTATTTATAAAGACAATGCACTATTAATATTATTTTTATAAATGTCTTATTATTAAATTAAAATTATTTTAAAATAAATTATATTTTTACTAATAAATTATCCATTTTATTAAGCCATAAAACTTTTTTGTTAATTCATTCTAAATTTAAAGCCCAAGCCAAATTATTTTAAACATTTAATATTTTTCCTATCAAGTTTAAAATCATATATTATTTATTAAATAGTTTTAAAAACTTAATATTTAATAAAAATCAAAATTTCCAAATTAAAATGTATATAGTAGAATTTTAAAACATGATTCACTTATTAAATTTAAACCAAAATCATTTGTTTAACTTTGGAAAGCTTAAATATTTAATAAAAACAAATTTTCACATTACTACAAATATTAGAATTAGAAAAATATTTTTTATTTATTAAAATTAAAACAATGCTAATCTATTTAAAATATAAACCATATATTTATATTGTAAATAAAAATCAATTTTATTATTTTCAAAAGATAAAAGAACCAATTAAATAATTATTGAAGAAGATTATTAAATCAATTTGAATTATTATTAACAAAATATCAATATCAGTTTAATTTTTAATACAGATTATTAAATTGATATTGTTAAGAATTCTGGGATATTACAATCCTCCCCCTTAAAAGAATTTCGTCCCCGAAATTTAAAACAAAGATAATTTAATAATCTCATTAAAGATTTAATTTTAAAACACAAGCATATATCAAACATATGCTAATGACCAAAACAACCAATTCAACAAATCAAACAAATCTAATTATCCAGACAAAATTCTGGATAAAATTTCCACGAGTTTCTCAAAGTATGTATATATATATATATATATATATATATATATATATACCGGGATACTCGCTCTAGAGAATCCAAACAATCAATACTATGAAGTTATAAAGCTCTTATTCATCTATATCTATAACACTAGACAAGATATCAGGCTACAAACGAGTCTGACTCAACAACCAAAACTCCAGAACTGCTGGTTACACAACCAGAGATAGATCATATACGTATTCTCTTACAGATACGTGAAACTCATCGAATCCCAGTTATCCAAACTGGCAATCCAATCATGTAGATCAATCACTTAATCACCAAGATCACAGAAAAGGCCCAAAACTCTTCAGAGCTAGCTTCGCAGCCTTACCCAATCTTATAGCTCCTTTACGATCGGAGAAAACTTATCCAAATCAAATCTCCGACTTCAAAATCCAAATTCCTCCGTCTCAAATCCACAAAACTCTTCAGACGATCCTGGGCTGCCTACAACCTTATTGATCAGCTCAACCTTCGCTGATGTCTCTAGAAACAAACAAAACCAATCAACACAACAAAATGATCTCCTCAAGATCAACCAGAATCAAATCCTACTCCTCAAACATCAGAAGATAACAACTCACTTTTCTTGTCCGGGAAAAGAAAAGCAGATACACTTCCAAACTGCTTTCGCTGCTCAACTCTGATCCGAAGTAGAAGAGAAATGCTGAAGAAGAACACGAGCACAACTCAACGACACATCCCATAAATATGGTTCAACAAATCCAAAAGAAAAATTCAGAAGTTCCTCCAAAACTCTGAGCTGCTACACCAACTCAATCTCTTGGAACCATTCTACTATTAAGCTGAACCACCGGTACCACTCCTGGAATCCTAGATGATAAGGAAACTCAATCTCCAGATGTGAACAAAATTCTGACTTCTCTGAAGACATCTAGAAAAACTTAGATAACCCAAGAGAACACTCAAACAATCGCAAGTCACTTTTGCGATCCACCAAACCAAATCCAAGTAAAACTGTTCTCCCTTTACCAAACCGAACAGCTTACACTTAATAGACAACCCATCGAAGAAACGGGTTCACTTAACTGCTTCAGAACTCCACTTCAGAAAAACTGTTAAGCCAAAAGATCTCTGGCCAACACCGAGAATACTCCAAGCTGCACTGCCGCCACAGATGCCAAAGATTTCCAAAGCTCTTCGAGAAACTCGGTCTTCAAAGCAAACAGAAACACCAGCTGAACACAGCCACAACATGGAATCCAGTTGCCATGGGGACTTTGATGAATTTTGATCATATAGGTAATTTAAGTCTCCACACTTAAATTTTGATTATTGAAATGCCTTGGGAACTTAGACGAATTTTGAAGGTAAATTCAACTTGGATATGGGTAAATTCAACTTAGACGAATTTAACTTGTGAACCTATGCTTCACACACGGAATCTTACAATTAAATTAGCAATTTTCTGTAATTATTTTATCTTGAAGAGTAAATGTGTTTGGTTTTTCGACATCTAATATTTATTGTGATGCTTCAGTCTGGTTTGTTTTGCTGGTCATATGACATTGTTAAGTCCTAGTTTGGGAAACGGACTGTTAGCTGTAACATGCACATCTGTGTGTGAATAAATAGGAGAAAGAGATTAGAATTCATGTCCTCGTGGACGACTGCTTATAATTCATTTTTCGTCGGAGATCCGTATTTGAATAAAAGCAACGCCTGAAGTTAAATATGTTTTACATGCGTGCAGAGTACGAAGCAGGATGCACTCTCAATATTGAGAAGTGGATCAATAATTAGATAGCGGATGCTGTCAGCTTAGAATACAGATCATTTACGGCGATTTATATCTATTCACAAAACTAATGATATAAATATGCAGAGTATAAATTATGATGCAGCACGACCTATGGAAGGCTTAGGTCGAGCACAGGTTAAGCTAGGTCAGTTCCGACCTAAGGAGAAAGAGCTACGAGCCAGTGAAGCCGAGTTACGAGTTAGGGGAGCTTTAAGTCGGCTACGGGTTAGGCGCTTGGATCGGGCCCGACCTAACAAACCACAGGGGAAGAAGTTACGACTGAATCATTCGAGCTTGATGAGTCGTACACGACTCAACGGTTCACTTATAAGTCGTTTCCGACCTAAGGAATCATGTGTAGAAAGGGTGCGAGTTAATGAAGAAGGGTAAGCCGCGTGGATGTTGAGTCGGCAAGGAGTTAAGTCGTGTTTCTTTGAGTCGTAGGTCGGCATGATGTTGGGTCGGTAACAGTTTGAATCGGTCATGTATGTAATATGTGAGTCGGTAATATACATAAGTCGGTCGCATTGAGTCGGATGAGTTGTTGTATGTAGGTCGTACTTGTTAAGTCGGTCAGGGTTTGAGTCGTTACATTGGGCTGTATGTAAATAAGTTGAGTCGTATTGTTGTGTATAAGTCGGCAACGACTTATGATGAGTCGGGGGGGGGGGGGGGGGGGGTTTCATGAGTCGCATACGACTTAAGAGTGGCGTGAGTTGTAAATGCTATAAATAGCCGTGTGTGAGTCATTTGTGAGGAGGTTGATTTTTGAAATAAAATTTCTTGTTGATTGCTTTGTGCTTTCTTCTCCAATTGGTAGTTGAGTGTAATCTCCTATCTCCACTGACGTCATTCGAGTGCGCTCGAATCCACGTTTGTTGAAGCCGATTCACGGAATCTAGTGCGCTAGATCAACGTGCGAAGAATCGTAGATCTTTGAACACGGTATAGTGCGATATCAACGTGTTTGAGATAGCTAGAGTTCGGTATCTTTGGATCAACGAACTTGGGCATTTTGGTATCTTCAACTCACCGATTGCTACATTTCATTGATTGAAGTTTTGTTCCGACTTATCCGCTGCGTCATTATTGGTATCGGAGCCATACTTAGCCAATCATAGCTAAGTTGATTCTTGGAACCAAGTTTTTGAAGTTTTTGAAGTTGTTCATCGTGTTCATATTGAAGTTGCATCAAGTTTGGAGTGTTTGATCCATTTCATTTTGGATCGAGGAGTTGGATATTGTTTGGATTTTGTCTTGGAGTTTTGCGCGCCAAGATTTGAAGTGTGGAGCCGTGTAAAACCATTGCCGAGCTAAAGCCTTGAAGGGTTGTAGTAAGGTCGAGCCGTGAATTGTTGAGCCGATCTAAGTGTTGCCGAGTTAAGTTCAAGGCCGAGCCTTGTGAAAGTGTTGTTTGTGAAAGCTTTGAATTTTTGTGTTTGAATTGTTGAAGTTTGAGAAGTTTTTCAATCATGCCACCAAGGAGAGCTAATCGTCATCAAAACGTTGAAGCTTTGTATCGTAGAGAAGAAGCCGAGCTTATGGAACAACGTATTAATGAAAAGTTTGATGAAGGCATTGGTAAATTGGAGAAATTGATGAATGATTTGAATCAAAGGAGGAGATCACCAAACTCGAACCATGGAGGAAACCGAGTTTCGCCATCGGTTACGGAAGCGAGGAGGGTATCACCACATTCTTGTAGAGATAGAAGAGAAACGTCAATTTCATCACGAAGAGATCATCATGAATATGCACATGAAGAGAGACGAAGTCAACGTGAATTTGAACATGAAGCATATAGAGATGAAGAGAGACGTAGTCAAAGAAGTATGCATGAACGAAGGGATGATAATGGTCGAGATCGATGTAGACGTACTTTTGATTTTGTTGAAGAGGGTGATAGAGCTAGTATTCGTTATCGAGATCGAGACCAAGTTCGAAATTCTTATCGGGATGTTGAAGATGATCGTCGATGGGAATCGGGTATGAAGATGGAAATTCCGGAATTTAAAGGCGGGATGGTTGCTGAAGAGTTCTTAGATTGGTTGTCTAATGTGGAGGAAATCTTTGATTTCAAGGAGGTCCCGGAGAATCGAAGGGTGAAGTTGGTTGCTACTAGGTTGAGGGGAAGAGCTTTGGCGTGGTGGCAACAAACTAAACTTACAAGGGAGAGAATGGGGAAGTCAAAGATAGAATCGTGGGATAAGATGAAGAAGCTGATGAGATCTACTTTCTTACCTTACAACTACCAATCACTTATGTACCAGAGGTTGCAGAATCTGAGGCAAGGGACGAAGTCTGTTAGTGATTATGCTGATGAATTTTACCAACTCATTGCCAGGAATGATATTATGGAAACGGAAGAACAGCTAACTGCTAGATTCATTGGGGGATTGAGAATGCAGATCCAGGATATGGTTAATATGTTCGATCCTAGATCAGTTGCAGAGGCACATCAGAAAGCGTTAGCTTGGGAGAAGCAAGGAAGGCGTGGAGGTGGTGTGTTTACTAATTCCAATAATCAAGCAAGGGGTGTTGGTGGAAGTTCTAATGTTCCTAAACCTGTTTCAAAGCCAGTGGTGAAGGAGGCTGAGAAGGCGAAGGTTAGCAGTGGATTCAAGTGTTATAATTGTCAGGAGTTGGGTCACAAAAGCAATGAATGTCCGAAGCCGAAGAAGAGAACCATGGTTGCAGAAGTTGAGGAGGATGATGGTGAGGAAACAGAATGTTCAAATACACCTTATGTTGAGGGGGAAGAAGAATTGTTTGGAGACGAAGGTTGTAATCTTATGATGAGGAGGTCATGTCTTACACCAAAGCAAGAGGAGGATTGTAGTTGGTTGAGAAGCAATATTTTTCAGTCGACATGCACTATTCTGGGAAAAGTTTGCAAGTTCGTTATTGATGCTGGAAGTTGTGATAATATTATTTCGACAGAAGCAGTGAGGAAATTGAACTTGAAGACTGAGAAACATCCTAAACCGTACAAGCTAGCATGGTTAAGGAAGGATGGTGAAGTGAAGGTGTGTCGAAGGGCTTGTGTTAATTTTTCTATTGGGAAGAAATACAAAGATGAAATTTGGTGTGATGTAGTAGACATGGACGTGTGTCATCTGTTGTTGGGCAGACCGTGGCAGTTTGATAGAGCAGTACAGCATGATGGTCGTGCCAATAGTTACAGTTTCATGTTCGAGGGTACTAAAATCACTTTGGTTCCCAAGAAGCAACAACAGAAGGAGAGCAAGTTAGAAGAGATTGAAGAATTGAAAACTCTGTTGACTTTGAAAGAGTTTGTCAAGGAAGTGGAGGAAGAACCTGAAGTGTTTTTGTTGATTGGAAGAGAGAGTAGTGAAGAAGTTGAAATCCCAAAAGCAGCAAAGCCAATTTTGAAAGAATTTGAAGATGTCTTTCCAGAGGAGTTGCCTAAGGAGTTACCGCCACTTAGAGACATTCAACATCAAATTGATCTTGTTCCGGGAGCAGTGTTACCACATCGACCACATTATCGAATGAGTCCGAAGGAACATGAAGAGTTACGGAGGCAGGTGGAAGAGTTGTTAGAACATGGACGTGTTCAGGAAAGCTTGAGTCCTTGTGCCGTGCCAGCATTGTTAGTGCCGAAGAAGGATGGAACATGGAGAATGTGTACAGATAGTAGAGCTTTGAATAAGATCACTGTCCGATATAGATTTCCTATGCCAAGGTTGGATGACTTGCTGGATCAGTTGAGTGGGGCAACTATATTTTCGAAGATTGACTTGAAAAGTGGTTATCATCAAATTCGGATTAGACCTGGAGACGAATGGAAGACAGCTTTCAAGACAAGAGAGGGGTTATACGAATGGTTGGTTATGCCATTTGGTTTATCTAATGCACCTAGTACATTCATGCGAGTGATGAATCAAATTTTTAGACCATTCATTGGGAAGTTCGTCGTGGTTTATTTCGATGATATTCTGGTTTATAGCAGGAGTACACAGGAGCATGTTCTACATTTGAGGGAAGTGTTGATTATTCTTCGTGAGGAACAATTTTATGCTGCTACGAAGAAATGTGTGTTTATGACGCACAGTGTTTTATTTCTGGGTTATGTTGTTTCAAGAGAAGGTATTCAAGTTGACCAGAATAAAGTTGAAGCTATTAGAAATTGGCCACAGCCGAGAACTATCACTGAAGTTAGAAGTTTTCATGGATTGGCATCATTCTACCGAAGGTTCATTCCACACTTCAGTAGTGTGATGGCACCAGTTACTGATTGCATGAAGGGAAAACAGTTTGTATGGTCAGAGGAAGCGGGAGTTGCTTTTGAACGGATCAAAGAACTATTGACGACAGCACCAATTCTTATTTTACCTAATTTTCAGTTGTTGTTTGAGCTACACACTGATGCATCAAAGGTGGGAATTGGAGGAGTGTTGAGTCAGCAGGGGAGACCTATTGCATATTTCAGTGAAAAGTTGTCAGGGGCGAAGATGAGATACAACACATATGACGTTGAATTCTATGCTGTGGTGCAAACGATTAAACATTGGAGACATTATCTATTTCAGAAAGAATTTGTTCTGTACACTGATCATGAGGCATTGAAGCATTTACAGGGGCAGAATAAGATTTCAGCGAGACATGCATCTTGGATTGCATATTTACAGCAGTTTACTTTTGTCGTTAAGCACAAATCAGGGGTGACAAATCGAGTAGCTGATGCTTTGAGTAGGAGGAGTCATTTATTAACGACAATGAAGGTTGAAGTGACGGGGTTTGAAATGTTGCCAGAGATGATTAATGAAGATCCTTACTTTGTGAAATATGTTGAGAAAGTGAAGGATGGGAATACCGATGAATTTACGTTGGTTGATGGATTTCTGTTTAAAGGGAATCGTTTGTGTATTCCAGACTGTAGCTTGAGGTTGAAAATTGTCAAAGAGTTACACGAGGAAGGGCATGTGGGCCGTGATCGTACTTTGCAATTGATTTCACAATCTTACTTTTGGCCGTCGATGAGAAAAGAGGTGGAAAAATTTGTGGAGCGATGTCATATTTGCCAAGTTTCAAAGGGAACAGCGACGAATGCAGGGTTGTATATGCCATTACCTGTACCGTCTAAGCCATGGGTTGATATTAGCATGGATTTCGTTTTGGGTTTGCCTAGAACTCAAAGGGGAAATGATTCTATATTTGTAGTGGTGGACAGGTTTTCGAAGATGGCACATTTTATTGCCTGCAAGAAGACAGCGGATGCAGTTCGAGTAGCACAGTTATTTTTCAAGGAGATCTATCGACTTCATGGATTACCAGAGTCTATTGTGTCGGATAGAGATACTCGTTTTCTGAGTCACTTTTGGTTGAGTTTGTGGAAGATGGTGGGAACGAAACTGAAATTTAGTAGTGCTTATCATCCACAAACTGATGGACAGACAGAAGTTGTTAACAGGTCATTGGGAAATTTGTTGCGGTGTCTTGTACAGGATAATTTAAGAAGTTGGGACATGAAATTATGCCAAGCTGAGTTTGCCCATAATCATACAGTGAATCGTAGCACGGGATTCAGTCCATTTCAGATCGTATATTCAAATTTACCCAGGGGACCGTTGGATTTGGCAGTAGTACCACAGTCGAAGGGGACAGTTAAACGAGCTGTTGATTTTGTTGATGAGCTGACTGAATGTCATAAAATCGTTCAGGAACGATTGGAGAAATCGAATGAGAAGTATAAGAAGTCTGCAGATTTGAAGCGACGAAATGTTGAATTTAACGAAGGCGATTTGGTTTATGCAGTGTTGACAAAAGACCGTTTACCAGTGGGAACATACAATAAATTGAAAGCACGGAAAATTGGTCCAGTTGAAGTTTTGAAGAAAATCAATGAGAATGCTTATCGATTAAAGTTACCAGATGATGTTTATACTTCTGATGTTTTTAACGTCAAACATTTAATTCCATATCATGGGGGTGAGATCGTTGAGGAAGGATTTACAAATTCGAGGTCGAATTTTTCTCAACCAGGGGAGGATGATGCAGCACGACCTATGGAAGGCTTAGGTCGAGCACAGGTTAAGCTAGGTCAGTTCCGACCTAAGGAGAAAGAGCTACGAGCCAGTGAAGCCGAGTTACGAGTTAGGGGAGCTTTAAGTCGGCTACGGGTTAGGCGCTTGGATCGGGCCCGACCTAACAAACCACAGGGGAAGAAGTTACGACTGAATCATTCGAGCTTGATGAGTCGTACACGACTCAACGGTTCACTTATAAGTCGTTTCCGACCTAAGAAATCATGTGTAGAAAGGGTGCGAGTTAATGAAGAAGGGTAAGCCGCGTGGATGTTGAGTCGGCAAGGAGTTAAGTCGTGTTTCTTTGAGTCGTAGGTCGGCATGATGTTGGGTCGGTAACAGTTTGAATCGGTCATGTATGTAATATGTGAGTCGGTAATATACATAAGTCGGTCGCATTGAGTCGGATGAGTTGTTGTATGTAGGTCGTACTTGTTAAGTCGGTCAGGGTTTGAGTCGTTACATTGGGCTGTATGTAAATAAGTTGAGTCGTATTGTTGTGTATAAGTCGGCAACGACTTATGATGAGTCGGGGGGGTTTTCATGAGTCGCATACGACTTAAGAGTGGCGTGAGTTGTAAATGCTATAAATAGCCGTGTGTGAGTCATTTGTGAGGAGGTTGATTTTTGAAATAAAATTTCTTGTTGATTGCTTTGTGCTTTCTTCTCCAATTGGTAGTTGAGTGTAATCTCCTATCTCCACTGACGTCATTCGAGTGCGCTCGAATCCACGTTTGTTGAAGCCGATTCACGGAATCTAGTGCGCTAGATCAACGTGCGAAGAATCGTAGATCTTTGAACACGGTATAGTGCGCTATCAACGTGTTTGAGATAGCTAGAGTTCGGTATCTTTGGATCAACGAACTTGGGCATTTTGGTATCTTCAACTCACCGATTGCTACATTTCATTGATTGAAGTTTTGTTCCGACTTATCCGCTGCGTCAAATTATCATGCATATACGTTGTTATGACAAACTATTGGAACACGGATCATACATAGTCCATTGTTATATTATAATAAACTTACCATGCAAACATTTAATTAGGCAATACGCCGTCAGTTCATAATTTGTATATTATACATTTAATATGTGACACTGACGTCACAAACTAATGCATAGAAAACTTTTTTGTTTCAGCGGTAATATATAGCAGGGCGATTCTTCTAGCTTCCATGGTGGTCCGTTCTTGAATTCCAAAGGATGGCAAACTATCACGGGTGTAAATTGGATTAAGGTGTGTTGTAGTTGGATTACTTGCGGTGCAGCTTGAGAATGACTAATTTTTGTAAAAAAAATTTAATATATATTACTTACTAATACAATAATAATCATATCGTTTAACGTACGATCTATGGGATTAAAATTAGAATCATAGTTTGAGATATAGTTTCTCATGTATATTACGTAAGATAAATTACTACATGAAACAATATCTAGCTTTAACCGTATTCAATCCGCATCAAGCATTTTGAAAACGATAAAGATCGATTTATAACGTAACAAATATAATAAAGCTTACATTAAAAATATTCTAAAGCTAATATATCAAAAAATATCTTACCATCGATTTTTTTTGTAGATTACCAAACAAGAACAATTAAAAATTGTATACAAAAACAAAAGGGGCATTTTACCAGAAGGACAAACTTTGCAGTCCAATTAGTTTCTAGGACACACATTCAAAGAGATTACTTTCAAGACCAAAGTCAACTGAATAATTACTTTTAAGGACAAAGTCAGCAGTCCAATTACTTTCAAGGACATAATTTCATAGGTTTGTATGCCCTATAAACTAATTATTTTGTGTTTTGTTCTTGAAAATAATTATTTTAGTTGTGTGTCCTAGAAATTAATTCCACTTGCTAAAGAGGCTCTTGTAGCAAATTTCCACAAAAATAATACTACCTTATGTAGATAAAGCATAAAGGCAATGTGATAAAATAACCTTTTAGACTACTCTTGTTTTTTAACTGTAATAACTATGTAAGCTTAGGGGTATGAATGCAAGACATCCACTAACCTCTCAAGCTAACAATCCTATCACTCTCTATAAAATGAACAATAACTTTACAACAATCTATTAACCGTTCAAGGCATAGCATTCCCCTTTGTGTATAATCACTTGGACAACAACATAATTTGAAACAAAAGGAAATGAACATCAAAATACTTTGTAAGGAACAAAAAATAAACATCAAAATAATCTGTAAGAAATTATTCAAACGGTTCAAAACCTAATTGCTAAAGTAACAAAGAATTTATGACCTAATTTCTAAAGTAACAAAGGATATATTTCGATTAGCCAATTTCTAGACTTATACTTTCATTGTCTTGATGGTGGTGGTTTGACTGAATACGTTTGACTATAGAACTCCAAACGCATTACTTACTTTAAATTCTAGGTTTAATCAATAATAATTATTCCAAAGCAAAAACGATTCATATTAATGTACATATAAATTGGCCAATTCCTATAATTTAATTTAGACATGTTCTACTACAATATCCTCCAGTATATGCTGAATGATGTCTTCTTAGTACGCATAAGCTATGTACCTACCATGGTTGGCATCTCCGTAATTTTGAATAATCTTCATTTCAATACATATCAATCACTTGTCATTGTCCTTCATAACAAATATTCATTGCAAAAGACCAAAGTATGGCCCATCAAAAGCCATTAACAAATGAATGTTAAATTGTTAACCTACACATCTATTATTAATTTCGGTGGCTCCATCAACAAATACTCTGGTATTAAAACCATTATAAATACCTAGAACTATACTTTGTCCTTCCCGTAGATATTTGATCAACATGGTCTTCTTTTTTCAAAACATGACTTCAAATTGTATCATTTATAATTATTTCTAAATCAAAAATAAATAGTTAGAAAATAATTAGTTACTAACAATTCAATAAACAACCTTAATGCTTTTTCTCGTCATATGGTTTTGATCTTGTCATATGTTTTTTAATGAATACTGACAATGATATTACTTCCAAGAGGAGGTCTTGCTGGAAACAACTATGTACTTCAAGTTTTAGCCCAACTGCCTTTGCCTATATAAAACACGTACCACCTATTATCAACGTTTTGTGACATATTTTATTTCAAATACCGATATCTAGACATAGAACAGGAAAGTAAAATAACATTCCTAGACCTACCCCTATCAGCTCTGATGTAGACCACGTGTACAATATGCATTTTTCCCCATAAATGTAGATTACAGGCCCAAGATATTATGACAGCAAATATTAGAATTAAGAAGTGAATGGAAGAAAATTTATCATATCGATTGTTGCAGAGATAGTAATATCAAGTTAATTAGTTACTCACATAGCATCTGGCAAGTACTGTACAATTTTCTTTCACATAGTGCAGGACTCTATAAGTAAAATCAGTAGAGGTGCATAACTATATTTATAACATAATCAATTTAAAACCAAGTACAGTTTGATATAAGATTCCCTTTTGCATAATCAAGATAAATATCATGACGCAATGCAAAATGTTTAGTAAACCTTTTGTTATATATATACACACACACACACATGGTTAATATATTCAAATTGTATACAGTAGATACATTGTGTACATAATCTTATAGGCAAGGAACATATATACATTTGTTGCTTAATAATACTTTTGGTGACATGATGATTTGCAAAATGATCAACATTTTCCATCTCTCAGTTAACAGACTAAAGTAAACATATCCTAAAGCATAAAATTTCAATTTCATTGAAGGAGGGTGAAAACCTCGTATCAAAATGTAATGAAAAATAGAATGAAAATCTTGGAGTATGCTTATGTAGTTCATTGAACAATACGTAGTTTACAATGCAACATATAGCTTTTCTGGTGTAAAATATCATATTATAGAAGCTCCGATAAAATAAAATAGTTACAATAAGAATAATCGCATTCAAGATCATAAACGGCTAGTATTGCAAATTATATAAGGCTTTGTGGTATTAGCTTACTTGTTTCTATTATTACTTAAAAGTTATACAAAAATCTTGTTGAACATCTTGAAATGCATAAGAAAATATGCAAATAAATATGCTAACTACTTGCAAACAAAATATCTTGATCAATTCACAACATAACATTTAAAGTAGCCACGATGCATAAAATATGAATTATGGCCAAAAACATATATTATTAATATATCTCAGAAAGAAAGTTACCAATTAAATGGACATCTATGCACAAAATCAAAATAATATACGATGATAGCTGTAGGAGATGACTGAATAATAACACAACGCAGCCGTAAACTATGCCATTTTAGTTTTTATGTATGGGTTTTAGTTGTTGAAATATATGATTTAAATAGTTCAGTTTATAAAAGAGTGCATTTACTTCATGATAGCGAAGGCATACCTCACTATATAATACAAATTTATGCTTGCTCGTCGTAAGCTTTTACTTTTTATTTCAGCTTTGGTAGAACATCACCTGTTCTAATAAGAAAATAAAGAAAATTGATATATTTTACAAAAAAAAGGTACACTTCTCCATGCATGTTCATTTCCTAATTTTCAGGTAGATGTTTAATGTAATTTAACCAACAGAAAAAAATCACAAATTGATATGGACAAAATTGCTACATTTGTATTGTTAAAGGAGCAAATCATAAAGTAATGCACTCATGGTGTCCTTCAAATTCTTTTTTCTTAGGCAGATGTAAATCTTTGTGCCGATTCTTTAAATACTTAGATTGCATGTTACATGGGAACTTCCATAATTCTTATTCAAGACACTTGTATCAAGATAGCTATTGTTTTCTTTGTTTATTAGATAGAGCTATCTCTTATGATCACGATAAAAAAAAATACACTAAACTAATCCTTACTTGCTATGTAATGACCAAGATAGGTCTTCCATTTTCATTATTAAGGTTTTCCATTTTGGTTGAAATTTTGATTGAAATTACCGTATTCAATTTAACATCCCCCAAAAAAAGATGACATAGCAATTAAACATAAATATAAATCAGTTTAGTTTGTGTTTCATTGGCTAGGTTTTTCATTTGGTATACATATTCGTAGGTATAATGACGAGAAAATAGGAAAACAGGGAATGTGGATAAACTAAGACACGCAAAGGATTGTTTCAAAACAAACCCAAATATACTGAAGAGAAATTAGGAAATTAGGGAATGTGGATAAATTAAGATCACGCAAATGAGGAAGCTGGATTAATTCAAAACAAACCCAAATACACTAAAGAGATGTCTCTGGCACATTAAATGCGTATAAGTTTCAGATTAAAGCAAATTATCAAATAGCAGTATAACTATATAATTTTGCCTTATAATTTTATTTTGATTAATATTGGCTAAGCTTTAATAAAATCATAAAGGTACCTAATCATTACTACACTTGCCACTTAACATTTTATCATATACGTGACCGTTAGTCCCCTATTTCATGATAATAGTTGTAGATGTGATTATGTGCAAACGGTTAAATATACTTTATTTTATCGATTGTTTTGAAATTATAATTCGTTTAAGTGCTAGGATGGCAAAATTGTGTAGGACGTGTCTACTGCACTATCGTATGTTAACAATGAGCTATCAAACTTATTAATAAAAAGCAATATAGTAGTAATCCACTGTGTAACATGGATAGCTATAAGCTTTGGCTTTTAAAAGACAGTGTCTATAAAAATATCTTAAGACAGAAAATAACAACGAAACGAAATAAGGTTATATATTATTCAACATGAATTATTTAAATGTCATAACTTATATTATTAAGAGACCTTTGTTAAGCACACTTCATAAGTTTAAAAATCCGCTTCCACCCCTTCCAAAAAATAGGTTTCACGAAAGACCTATGTAGTTATTTTCAATGAAAATTTGCATTCTATACTACAAATATTTGCAGTTTTCGCTGCAAATATTTGCAGTATAAACTACATATTTTCGTTTGAAATAAATATATAGGTATTCCATGAAACTTGTTTTTGAAAAAGATTTTTTAGGTATTGTGCAATATATTGAAATTAAATATTATACAAAACTTATCTTAAGTCATAACAATATTATCCAAAATGCTACCCAATCAAGGTGCTGATACTCATGGATTCAAAATTTCTTTATTTCAATATATGCTAACTCGATCCACTCATTTGAGTATGAAGCTGTGCAATATGAATGAAAAAATAAAGAGGATAGGTAACATGATAATTGGTCTTTTTGTGCTAATTTCTAAGTTAAATAAACAAACTTCTAAAAATGAAACAAATTTAAAATAAGGTGCAATTGGCGTAACAGTAAATTATTATCTATTCATTATTGGATAAATAAATAGATAATGAAATTATTCATTTAAATGTTATCCCAATCGAACATGGTTAATAAAAGTATGAGTATAATAAATTTCCAATAAATGTGCATTATGCATGCAAATCCCAAAAGTATAGTTTACTGGAGCGTAGATTATCCTTAGGCAAATGCAAGAACCCCAAATACAATCTTGAAAAGAAGCTATCAAAAACAATCAAAGTTGAAGAAAACAGGATCGCTAGTTGGATCATTTTGGTTAAAAGTGTGGCAGGAGGCAGGCGCTCAAAATCATAATTCATCTTCTCTTTTGGTGACATATTGGATGGTTTGATTGGTTATACCAATTCTCATATGGGAGGTAAAAAATTAGTAAATGCATCGAATACTAGGGATGGCAATGGGGCGAGTCTAGAGTCCAAACCTGGTCGACCCGCCCCTGTTTTGGCCCGTCCAGACCCGCACCATCGGGTCATTGGGGCGGGTAGACCCGTGAACCGTTCTTGAGTGCTCCGGGTCTAGGGTCAAGTGGGCCTCGGTTGACCCGCCCCAACCCGACCCGCACTACTAACATCTCATGAAACTGCTTTATTACTATAATGATTTATTAATCTTCTTAGATATAAGTGATTTTAGCATGGATATTAAAATGTTCCAATAAATAATCTATATAAAAAAATTAGAGTATTAAGTTGCGTCATTGATAATTATACAATAACATATGTATATATTTTCTGAATTGTTATTGTACACATCATTTTTTCTAACTTTCCTTAGACACGTTATTATTTGTATTTCATGTATTATCTGGTGATAACAGGTATAAACGAATAAATATATGTAGTTGGTACACAATTTTGAATAATACATGAGACTCATCGGGTCTTGAAGCGGGTCGGGTCTACCCTGACCCGTACGGGTCCCAGGTACGGGGTAAAATTCCATTCATGCACTGGGTCTACGGGACGGGTATAGGGCGAGGTTTAAAAAATCCGAGACGGGTATGGGGCACTAAAAACCCGCCCCATTGCCATTCCTATCGAATACTTGTTTAACTTTGATTGAGTGCTACTAACCATCAGAGTGTAGCAAAATATATCCAAACAGTTGGTGTAACATATTTTAATCAAGTCCGGACTTTGTTTAGGCAATTTCGGGCCATGATCTTTGCATAATTAATTTTCACTTGTTGCCACATCTATTTATTTTTGTAGAAATATTTTCAAATTCTATTTTAGGACATAGAACATTAACAGAGATCCATCACAACTTGGTGTACCACATGATCCGGTAAGTATAGCAACTCCACTTGAAAATAAATGAATGAAATAATAAAATATATTTCAATGCTCAATGGTAATCAATCTCAAACTCTATTCTTTATAATGATATGCACTAATTATATACATTACAATCATATTAATGTCAATGTCTTCCCTGTATGCTATTTGGGAGCACAAAATTTATGCTTGTAATTTCAATGCCTTTTGCCTTAGCTAGCTCTACAAATTTGTCCGCATATATTTATAAGAAAAACAACTTGAATAATGTATAAGAATGCATATAACTTATACCTTTGCATACGGAATAGATTAGACTGATGTAGATGCTACATGCGATTAATAATTACACCAAAATCTTAGTTTTCCTCATCGTTTAAACCTGTAAAATGGTGATTATTAGTATGCAATTCTAAAAAATTGGATATAGAATTTTTTTCAAAGATCAAAGATATAAATTATTCCATGTGACATTTAAATATTAATACTAAAAACCATTTAATAGTATGTACGACAAATGAACTGACGTTTCACTATAACTTGAATTTATATATCAAGTAAAGGTACTGACAGGAACTGTGATAAGAAATATGGTACAAATTGCTCAATACATTATCAACTAAAAATGGATTTTCGTAGGATTTGTTCAATATAATGTCAGAGTTAACGATCCAATGGTGTAACTAAAAGTGACTACTTTATGCAACTCAGTGTACAAATTGCATTACATGTTCTTATTTACCTTAAGCACATTTGCAATCGCTTCAAAACTTTAATAATTAACATGCACTAATTCTCGCAGATTGATTGTCATTAAACCATGATCATTATTGTGTACGCTTTGTTTGACCACTTCATTTAACCCAATACCTACACAACATGGGCTCAACATTATTATAATGATTTCATTATGTATCAAACAAAGTTACTGTCTATATACAGATTAGAACATTGTTTTGGGAAAAATAAAGTAACGTTGGACTGTTTTGATAAAAAAATAGGGATTTGCGACGAACCAATGGAGGAATTAGACAAATCGAGCATTCGCCATATGAAATATCTTGAATTTAAGCCATTGTAGTTTTATTGGCTTTGTCATACCAAGCCTAAGTTTATCAGGTTTCGTAAGATAAAAAACACCATAATTTTTCTTGTTTCAAGACAAAAATATTATACCAGTATGGAGCAAGTGACTTTTATATTATGAGTAGAGAGAAAAAAATAACCAAATATGCCAACGAACTCTTCCCTAATTCTAACATAACCAACATTAAATGTTAGATATATTCAGGAAAGTGGATATGTACTTTTCCTGAATCGATGCAGGATTGAAATTGTATGAAAAACTATAAAGCGAGATTTCCAAACACAGCCTTTTAGATATAAATTTTGGTTAATCTGCAAGACTAATAAATTCTATGTTTCGCATACAACCTACAAAAATTACTCTCTCACTTCATCCTCTGTAATTATCCCAATTTTGATTTTTTCTACCCTCAAACCAAGCTACTTTTAATCATCAAAACGCAATGAATAAACAAATAGAATAGTCGTCATGAACAGATGACATTCAACTAAACAAAGTTGTGAACAAAAAATTCGATCTAAAATTTATGACATCGAGTGTTAGTTTAACATAAAAATAGCCGATAATTTACCTCGGCATAGGCTTTGGGGCAGAAGAAAATCAAATCCAAGAAAAGCAGAAACAATGACAACATAATGGATTCATTAAAAAGTAGGTTTTTTACCTCCAATTGGATACAGACATAGGCAAACAACACGTACCGCTCCTCTACATGTATAAACGCAAGCCGACCAAGCATGTCCGAGATCCGTTACAGTGAAAGCAGACGTAAAACAGTGGCAAGCAAGGAAAGGCGACAGTGGAAACAGATGGAGAGGCGAAAACGATTTTGACGTCGAGGGTAGGGTTTGTATAACATTGGACGATATGGGGCAGAAAGCGGGGGTAAAGGAAAGGCTGAGTTAGAAATCGAAGAGAATTTATCGATTCCCGATGAAACGACGGAAAAGGGGGGAAGAGGAGAGAAGCGGAAGGGATTCGATCGATTTCTGATGGAAGAAAGTGGGAGGAGGAGAGTAGAGCTGGAGAGAATGGAAGGTTTTGGTGAATGAAAAGATGGAAGATAAAAATACATATAAATTCCGAGACGGTTCAGATGTCATGCATTATAGTTTTTACTATCTAGGCCGTCAGAGATTCTGCATAAGTATAAACTTAATTTGCAGATATTATTCTAATGTACACGGAAACAAATATTGAAATATGCAATTTGTTGACTCATGTTTATTTTAGTATGTTTATTATATTTGAAATGGTCATTTAATTTAGCACTAGCAGCTTCGAAAACCATGATGCATCGAAGGCAAGGATGCCTCAAAGACCCTGCTATCAACTCTATAAATAGGACGCTAGGGGTGCTGTTTCAAAGGCAGATTCTTTATTTCTTTAGTTGTTCTCAGAATAATTGGGGAATTTCACATTGTAACATTGATCATACAATATCAATAAAGATTCAATTAAATCGTATAAAAATAGTGTGATTATTGCCAATCATCGATCATGATCACTTTTTTCTCTACCTCAAGTTTATCCTAAACTCGTAACCTCGACAACCTCAAGTATATTGCAGCGAACCTTCTCGAGCATCCTTTAGGTTGACAACATTAGGAAACTTAAATAGTAAATAATTTTAGAAATATAAAAAACTTTATGGTGGACCTTGTAACTAAAATGCAACATTAGAATATCATTTAAACATTCTAGCATACTTCATAGCTAAAATGCTACATCAAATGATCATTTCAAATATAATAAACATGTTATTAGAATTTGTAAATAAAATGCTATATTAAACTATCGTTTTTTAGGAATGCATTTCAATTCTATATACCATTGTAAGGAGTGCTACCAATTATTTCAAATTCATTATGAGGAATTCATCTCAATTTTGTTATATTCATTCTCTATAATGCATCTACATAATACAAGCAACATTATATGAAATGCATGTCAATTAGTTCATATGCATTGTTATGAATGCATCTCAATCTTGGTGTATGCATTCTATATAAATTCTTCTAAACAAAATCATATTAGTTTGCACCATCAACTACAAAGTTATTCGAGTCAACCTCCAGTTTATTTTAAAAATTGTTTCGTGGGTTTTTTTCAAGTATATTGTTGAGGATTGATCTCAAAAGTTGGGGGATAAAAATGACTTAAAATGATTAATAAAAAGAGGTTCTTCACTAAGGATTATTAAGACGTTGTCAATTGCAAAGCAACAATTAAAATGATTGTAAAAAAATACAATTCCGAATTATTAATATTTCATGACGTATAATGATTACTATTAAATTGAAAGATATATTCATTATAGAGAAACTGATAGGCTGCCTCAGCATTATAGACGGAGTAATCAATTTTTCAATCCAATTAGTAATTTAAAAAATTTATCTTTGCCAGGATTACTGATATTTATTTCATGAAATAAATAGCAGTAAATCAGTTTCAGTTCTATTTTCAAAAGTCATGATATACAAAAACAACAAGCACCAAACTTTCAAAGAAAAGTAATGATAATTAATTGCATTTTCTCAAGTAGCAATAGAAGACAATTTCAGTTAGCATAAGTAGGAAACTTTTAAAACAATAATATCTATGTGTTATTTGATCACTTAGAAGCGAATCCATAGAACTGAACATTATAGTGATTAGAGGAAAAGAAAAAATGATTCCCTTAGTAGTGGTGAGCGAAAGGGGAAAAGCCTAAACCAATTGATTATCGATTGGCATAGCTTGACCCTGTTGTATGAGATGTAGGACAAAGATTTCATTAAGTAGTCCTGTGGAGCACTTCATAGCTACTTATAACATCAGTAATCTATATAACGGAAAATATAAAATACATATATCAGATTTTAACTTGAGCTCAGCGTGGACAGTTTTAAACACTTGTCCTTACAAATACTGAAAAACAATAAGCACGGTGAAAAATTAAACTACATCCATAGGTTGATGAAAATCATCGGTTCTTCGCTTGAAATTCCACGCATCTTTAGCTAAACCTGAAACTACTCGGATCTGACCCGAGTATTAAATACCAAGGTCAGTCTGGAAAACCAGCATAACAAACTTGAACCATAATCATATGATGGAGTCATAGATCAGTGCCAAACAAACCATTTTGAAAGAAAGGGTACATCATAAGATCACGCTGCACAAAATATAGACGAGTTTTTACTTTATGACAACGAAAATACTTTATACCGAAGTAATTTTGTATTATCATTAATAACCAAAATCCTTCTGTTTAGTCACCTTGCATCCCACGGACGAAGGCTTATCAAGAGATATTACTGACTTCGGAAGACCTAGAACATACTAGGCACCGGTCAAGGTGTGTATCACCCCGTCAAACATGCAAATCCGCACGGTATCCTCACCAAACTCTGCAACTAGCATCATTTCGCATAAGAATCTTTTTTTCCCTTTTCCTTTCAAAAGACCTGAAATAATTCTTATTAGGCGTCATATGGAAAGACGCTCTCATATCCAGCATCCACTAGTCTGATACATTCGATACTACAGTCATTAACAAGTCATTGGATTGCCACAATCTGAATGGTACCACCCATTCTACCCTACTGCGTATAGGGGTAGTTCGAGCCAGATGCGGTACTACTCATCCTAACTAGCATACCTATAGGAAGGACTATTGGAAATCTCTGGGTCTATAGGCGGCCCCTTATTGGTAATAAGGTAAGATGTAGCTTGGTAAGGAAATTTTGAGTCAAGGATGCCAGATCTTTTACATGTAAACCTATTACTCGTGCAATTTAGAATCCTCATTTTGGTCAAATGGCCTAGAAGCATTTACTCGAGAAGGTGCTACTGACCTAGTAAATATCGCTTATTTTGGTCTTTCTCGGTGGTGGTATAGTAAGTTCTCATGCTTAAAATATTTTCTGCTAGTTATCTTCATTAATAGGGATCGAACAAGTAAATTGAAAGACGATGATAATTTCCAATTTAAAAGACTAATATTTTTGACAAAACCAGCCAGTTTTTATTTAATCATTAATGCATGGATATCCACAACGTTTCAATATTACAATATGCAATTTCCCCAATTTAGCTAAATTTTGGGTTTATTAGAGAATAATTCTAAGTACAACTAAAGAAATAAAGAATCAGCATTTAAAACAATACTCCTAGGGTTCTATTTATGGAGTTTGATAGCAGAGGCATCCTTGCATCCGAGGCAGCATGGTTTTTGAAGCGGTTATTGCTACGTCAAACGATCATTTCAAATATAAAAAACGTACTATTGGACTTTGCTAGTAAACTGCTATATATATCGTTCTACATAAGGTGAAGATGAAAAAAAAATTAGTTATGTAATCCACAAGTCGATTGTACCGAATGGTGATTTTCTAGAATAGCATTACTTATTCAATATATAGTGGTTTGTAAATGGTTTTAGGTACCTAAGCATTGTTGTCCGTTAATCTTATTATTGTAGCAATGGAACTAGTATCACGTCAAAGAATCGACCGGAGCTACCATACTACTTAAATACTAGTTTGATGTGATACTAGTTTTGAGAGTATAGGACACTTAAGTAGTATTTGACGTTATTAATTTATTGAATAAGTAATAACTGATTTTCGTTAATTAATGTATAGTGGTTTATGAATGGTTTTAGTATTAAATGAAATACTAATGATGTAATTAATTGTGGTTTAAAATGAAATCAAGTAAACAAAATTGTGTAGTTAAGAAATCAATGGATAAATAAGTAAGTTGTATATCAGTCATTTATTTGTGTTGCTGTTCTTAATCCAGATTCGAGTACACGATTTGAAGTTGATTTACACTGGTCCGAGTTAGGATTTTCACTCGATTCTTCATGGCGAATACTTAATACGAATTTTTGATTTAATTTGAACTTTTATATCATAGTATATGGCTATGCAATGAGATTGAGGTTTCTAATCATGAAACCCGATCGAAGTCCGCACTAGAAAGTCGAGTGAGCGATACTAGTCCAGAGGTGAAATTTGTTTAATCGGGTGAGTGATCGAGTACGGTATTGCGTACGGATAACATATGTACATCGTACGGGCTTTAATATATTTATATGCTTTTGAAATTAGAAAATGCAAGTTATATGGTTTGATGGCAATTGTAAGGGAGATATAGGTTCATGGAAGCAAAGGCTAGTTTGCTGCTTTTGGTTTCATAAGTAGAGTTTTATTTGCTCAACTAATAGGTACACGTTTATAATATTGTTGATGAATTTATGTCATCGATATGAGAAACTACTTTGTGCTTTTGTTTTCTTTTGTTGGGTTTGGCCGTTGTGGTGAGTTGTAGTTTTTCATATCGAGCCGCACAAAAGAGGGGCCACCGAAATTTTTCGTAATATTTAAGACTTTAAAATTTTAATAACATTACAACTAATTTATTTTGAAAGCTTAAGGGATTTTCCAATTTTAAAAAATCCATTTGTATAAATTATTTTTTTAATTTTAAAAGTAAGAATTTTTCAAACTAAGGGCATTGAAGGCACTTTTCTTCCTTTGAGAATTTCGAGAACGTAATTCTTTTAAGGGGAAGGGAAGAATGTAATGACCTAAAATTTTTAACGCTTCAAATAGTAATATTTAATTAATTTAGATATTTTGATTCAAATTTAATAAATAATATGACAATTAATTTTAATAAAATAACTTACTTTCTGATGATGTATATTTAATTGATTTTATTTATTTTTCAATAATTTTAAATTTAGAAAATATTTAAATTTATCGTTTGACGATTTTTCGACAAACAAGATTTTTTTGAATTTTACAAAATGAAGTAATCCCCCTTTGCACTCTACTAGAGCTGACAACCATACACAAGATTTGATCGAATATCATAATCGAAATATAATTAACCGACTAAATGGATTGAAAACTCATTTTGAGTCATACATGCAAGAGTAACTAGCTAAAGTTCAAAATGTAATTAAGGATCTGGTAATGTGTTTTATTTTTTTTAACTCGGTTATCATAATTCCAAGTACAAATTTTATATGTAGTTTTGTGTTTTGTGTTTCTTGATTGTTTTTATATTACATGTATGTAAAATTTTGCTTATCCAAATTTCTTGAAGTAGATATATAATTAAAAAGTATGATAAATACTCAAATTTGATAAATATCCAAATTTGAGTATTTTCGTAATTATAAAGTATTAGGTTTCTTGATGTTTATTTTTTAGAAAACTATTCCTAATTGTTAAAAATAGAAACCAATATCCAGATTATGCATTGTATCAATAAAACTAAGCAGTATATAAAATACACATTTTTTCATATAATCATTACGTAATTGGATGAATATAACATAATCAGGAGCATATAACTAAACAGTGCAAAAATGATATTTGTTTTATTTTGTATATTATCCTGTGCCTAAATCAATTCTCAAGTTTTAAAAAAAAAATATTAGTTTTATCTTTATAAATTATGGGTAAACTGGTTAATAGAAAAACATTCACAATTCACAATTGAAACACTGATCATTCAAAATATGCTAGAAACTAACAAATGAACTATAACAAAATGAAAACAAAAAAGACAATTCACAAATGAATAGTGAGCATTAAATGAAATATTAAATGTTTGTGCTGTTTTTTTTATTTTTTATTTTTTATGTTCTTTTCATTTACTAATTTAATTTATTACTTACATTATTGGCTTTTCAAAATGAATAGTTCTATTTGATAATGTTCAGTAATGATATATAACGGCGAATTAAACATTATATACTTAAATAAATAGTGACGGTGAATCCTGTCATTTTAATTGCTTATTTAATCCGACGTCTATAATGTCGAAACACTATAGATGAAATACTTTATAATCTGACATTAAATACTTGTAATCCTGACCTAGGATCATATAATACATTATTAACTATAGACTTATACTAAGTTTTAATTAGTAAATGAAATATTTAGTTAATGATTACTCCGAGATTACTTTATAACCTTAATTAATCCTTTATAATCAAATATTATTTATTTAATAGTAATCAAAAATTAATAACTATTTGGTTTTAAATACTTGTAACCATTATTAACTAATTAATTAGTAACCCTTACTTAATGATTACTCCGATAGGTTGTTCCTAAGTCATTTAGCAAATTAATAGTGTTTAGCAAATTAATATTCCGAATTAGTAATTTAGCAAATTAATAGTGATTTGTAAGCACTAAATTCTGTTTCTTTACTGTGCATCATGATGATAAATTTGGTAATGGTCAAAATTTTAACTAGCATTCAATCTAATTTAATAGTGTAATTCACATCTATAAGATCTTGATGCAAAACTCTGCGTTTGCTTTGGACCTAAAATGAAAAGTTATTGACTGTGTAAATTTTTGATTTAAAATAATATAATAGCTTTACTTAACAACTCCATTATCAAATTAATTACCATAATTAAAATAAATTTCTATTGTTTCCAAAAATCATTTCCCGCTTCCATACATTAAAGCCGAACCCATCATAGTGCCTACTCTCCTCTCTTACTTTCTCGTAGAAATAAGAAACCACCCGAAACCTTTTCCATTCCACTTGGGTTCTCCTCCTCTACTTGCTCAACACCACAGTATGATGTCTGCAACCCCAAATAAAGTCGCAACATCTAAGTATTACACGCACAACAAAGTTGTCGCGTTGCCTACACAGTGATCAGACGTAACCTTATTTTCACCTAAGATGCCACTTCACCCAACAATCATCATTTCATGCTTCAATCAGAAAATCAAATACTATAAATTCAAAAATTTAAAGCCGTAGCCCGTATCCATTAACTGTCGAACTCCTCCATGATGTTGTAACTTCTGCAAAGCATATTCAACCATTGATCTAGACTAAGGAAACCAAAAATATATAAACTTTTATTTTCCTTGAATTTCTAAAATAGTTCTGATTGATTCTTTTTAAAGAAGAGGATCGGCTGGCGTTTTCTTTGTCTGATTTCATTTGCTTGGTGTGAGAAGAATGAAATCTATGAAGATGAATAAAGTGATTTTTTTCTTTCAAAACTTGAAAATAGAAACAAGCAGAATGGGGCTGAATAAATGTAGAGAGAAAGGAGTGGAACCGATCTTTGAAAAAAATAATAATATACAAATTGATTTTTTTCATAAGTTTCTGATATTTGAATAGATGAGGTAAATAACAGATGTCTACGGCAAGTACGAAATGAAGACAAAAAAATGAGCAGGTAAGTGCAAATTGTTGAGTTAAAGGTTTGTCTTATCTCAAATTTTCGGTGTCCCGCTACACCGTTTTCCATTCGCGTACGGACTACAAACTAATGAAACAAATATACGGTCGCGATCAGAATAGCAGCACGAGCCAAAACATAAATAATATACACTGATTATTAAACTCTTTCAAATTACAAAAAAACGCCGTTATTTGACGATAAAACGTTAAACAGATATCTTAATATTTTTTAAATTAAAAATTATGAAAAAATCGGATAAAATAATTTATAATACGTCAGCAGAAATTGAGTCATAAAAATAAATACATATTTATTGATTATTTTTTCAGTGTTACAAATACAAATTGATTTCATTTTTATCGTTCTTTTATTTAAAACAGTTAAATGAGTCGATTACACAATTTAAAACTAAAAAGAAATTTTGAGTTACTATTTAAGCGTAAATTCATAGTCCAATTGTATTTAACAATCATTATATTTGAATTCGAAATATTAATTTTGATTTAAACTATATTTAGAAATTTGATTTATTAGCTTTTGAAACCAATATTTAAATATTTAAATCAATTAAATATCTCAAATTCAAATGACCAAAATTCCAGGCTGTAATATTTTTTTCCACTTAAAAAAATTTCGTCCCCGAAACTATAAAGTAGAAAAAATGTCTCTAAACCCATTAACATTCCAAAATCAACCAGTTGAAATAGATTATTAAATTTCTAACTTTTAAAATTTTTGAAAAATTTCAACAGCGTCGTTTTTGTGTGGCTTAATCGGTACAACTACAAATCGCCACTACATGCCCAAACCAAGTAAAAAAAAAACAAAAGCCAAGCAGCTTCCCAATTAGGGACATAAAACCATCAAATGCAAACACCAATATAAACACGTATTTATTTGTCGAGCGATCAAATCTTATGAAATCAAAAACGTCAACTACCTTTATTTACATACCTGCAATCTCAATTACAAATAATATCTAAACATATAATTTATAGTTATACAATTTATTTAATCTGTATGATGTAAATATATAATACATACGCAATACCCAATTTGATCGCTAGCTCGATCGTACAATTTCACTTTCGAACTTATCGTTCACACGAACATTCTAGTGCGGACTCAAATTCAATTATATGGTTAGAAACTGTTATTCTCCTATCATAGTCATATACTATGATGGAGAATATTAGAATTAATCAAAATTCCAAATCTAGTTTTCGCCGTCAAGAATTGAGTGAAAAATCCTGACTCGAATCTGTGTAAATCACCTCAAAATCATGTACTTAAGACATGATCAAACAACTATGATTTAATTAAATTTTTATTGATCTTTTATTATCGATGTTAAAATGTGAAATTTCCTCAATTCAGCGGAATTTTGAATTTGCTAGAGAATAATTCCTAGTACAACTAGAGAAAATAAAGAAACAGCATTTAAAATAGTACCCCTAGTGTCATGTTTAAAGAGTTTGATCACAGGCTCTTCGAGGTGTCCTTGCGTTCGATGCAGCATGGTTTTTGAAGCGGCTAGTGCTACATAAAACGAAATTTTCAAATATAATAAACGTACTATTGGACTTTGCAACTAAAATGCTATATATTTATCATTTTACATAAAAATAAAATTAAATAATTTTTTTTAATCCACATGTGAATGAGCTTAAAAAAATTAAAATGTAGATTAACTAGTAAAAATTGTGAACACAAATAAAAGTTATGTTATATAAAATATGTTTAACCCTATAACTTAATCCACCGTGCATTAACATCCAAATAATTTGAGGGATTAACGTGGAAAGTGGATGTGTTAACCAATCTGGTGGGTAAAAATAAAAGTGCACCAGAACTAAATTTTTACCAAACCTAACTGAAGGCATAATCAAAGCTTATATTAGATCTCGCTTAACTATGATCATTAGCTCTTGGGATGGGTCGTCTGCTTCAAGCAATGTGAAGTTGGGTATATATGCTTGTATATACTGGAAAATGAGATGCCTCATATGTAACATGTATATACATCTTATTGTTTAACAAAGCTCAAATCACAATTAAAGTTTGTATTAGATCTCGCTTAACTCTAGGCATGAGCTCTTAGGGTGTATATCCTCAAAAATGAGATATCACATATGTAACAACCCTGGTATTGGTGATTGTCTGAAATATTATATTATAATGATAGTTATAGTTTAATGTTGAGAATAAAAATAAAATGGAGGATATAAATTGGGTAAAAAAATTATTATTTTAAATAAACAATGTGTTTGATAATGAACATTTGGCTTGAAATTTGATTGTTAGGAGATTTGGTTAAATAAGATGAAAATATTGGAATTTTATTAGTCTGAGTTAATAAATTAAATAAGAGATATATTTCAACATTTAAATTGTTGAAATAAATATAAATTGATGAAAATAAAGTTTTAAAAACTTTAGTTTGTGAATTTGGAGTGAAAATAATCAATTTGTAATTTTATTTGAGTAAATGCAATAATATTGGAAATTAATACCAATACTAATCATTTATTGATTTTAAAAAGGGGAAATATGAAGTAAATTTTGTATTTTATTAAAATAAAAGATGAAATATTGATTGGAAACAATATATTAATGATTCAAAAGAGTTAGAAGATTTGTTGTAATTTATTTGACAAGAAAATAATTTTTGTACAAATTGTTGCACTAAAAATAGTGTTTTCGTAATAAAATAGTGTAAATTATGTAATATTGATAAAAATAGGGTTTTATTCATAAAAATAACTTTTTATTGTTGAATTGTTTTTAATATAACAATTTTAAATTACATACATTTGGCTTTGTACATTTTTCTTAGATTTAAAATAAGAGAATTAGTGTGTATGTTAATAAAAATGGGTTATAAGTGTACACTCCTTAGTAATTTTCTCTAAGTATATTTGGTCTTGTGCTATTTGGATAAGGTTTGAATTCAAAACCCATTATCTAGATCCTTCTGCTAAGAAGAAATTTACAGTTCGTAGTTTTCTTCTTTCATCATCTTCCCAAAAGTTATTTACAGTAAATAGAAAATAAGAAACTATGGTCATCCTCTTGTAAATTCAATGCCACCCAAAATTGCCGCTAATTCAAAGAATAAATCAACAAAACAAGAAATGAGAAAGGTAATCACAACCAATACTATAAAAATTTCATCAAAATCCATGAGCTTAATATGAATTTGTTTGTAACCTGTTCTATTACTTTTGCATGTCTCTTTTCTAGCTTCTACCGGTTACTAAGGATCATTTCTCCACTAAAAGCCATCATCTTCGTCTTGAAATCGCACAAAAACCTTTGCTAAATCACCATGTGAGTTTAGTACTCACAAATTCTAGCTAGAAAGGTTGAATACTGTGTAAGTCATTCATAGAATTACTTATTGTAAATATAAAAGTCTATGTTCTTTGTTATCTAAATTCCTTTTTTCTGGTTACCATTTTGACTAACCATATCTTTCACGTTTCTTAACCAAATTCAATAATATCGGATGTTCTGGAAAGTTAGACATAAAGATACAAGTTTCATGTTTTGATTTTTCTAAAATTTTGATATTTGCTTGATCAAATCGTGCTTGTTTGTTGCTGTCACGAGAGCAAATCGACAGCAACAGCAATCACAGGCCTAAGAATTATTTTGGCCATAACTCTTTCCTTTCTTAACCAAATTCAATAATTTTGGATTTTTTAGAAACCTTAGACATAGAGCTATAAGATTTATGTTTTGAGTCTTTCGAAAATTTGAAGTTTGCTCGATCTCAATTATGTTGTATGTTGCTGTCCTGAGTGCAAAATGACAGGAATAACAATCATCAACCTTAGTATTGTATTAGTTCGTTTTTGCTCTCATTCTCGTTCGGTTTTGACGTTGCTTTTGAGATATTTTGAGAGCTATGATACCTATCAGTAGGCTAGCTATATTGGAAGAATTTGAAATTCAAATTTAAATGGAATCTGAATTGATTTTGGGATAAATTTGAATTTAATTCGTATTGAATTCAAGTTATCGGTTTTGAGATATCCTTCTTAGTTTTTATTGTTTTCAAGAACGGTTTTCACTAAACCATTTTTAAAATATATGGAAATTTCAAATTATTATCATATAGTA
Organism: Allium cepa; assembly: GCA_030765085.1. Lineage (NCBI taxonomy): Eukaryota > Viridiplantae > Streptophyta > Magnoliopsida > Asparagales > Amaryllidaceae > Allium > Allium cepa. The sequence continues at coordinate 228,168,802 of CM060939.1, forward strand.
TTTTAAAATTATTTTTCTAAATAAAAATATATTTATTTCCTATAATAAAGAAATTTCAAATATTGGTTTTAATAATCGTTTTCGAAAAATCGTTTTAAATTACTGTTTTTCTCTAATAAAATTATTCTATAGATATAATTACTTATTTTTATGAATTTCGGACATATGAGAAAGGCAATTAAACGGTAAGGTAAAACATGTGGTATGAGACATATGGATTTGCTTTATCGCTTAATATCTGATTTATACGATCGAAACTCTTTCGATGAACTGTTTGAGATGATTTAAGATGTTATTAAATTTTAGGTAGATTATATTGTCCGAGAACTTTAATTTAGGAGTATATTTGATGAAGGACCATTATTAGATGTATTTCTTAATTGCCGATGAAATGAGGCAAATTAAGAGCTAGAAATTCCTATTTGGAACTATGGTTATAAATAACCATCTAGATGTTATTATTACTTGTCGATCAAATGAGACAAGCCACGATGCCACTAGTACTCATCAATGAGATGAAACGAGTAGGGCATTGTATTTACTCGCCGATGAGATGAGGCAGAGTATATTTTCATGATGTTTATGACGTTTTACTAGTGTGGTACCAACTAACGGCTAGTAAACAGTTAGGTGTGAACGTATGGTATGGAGACGTACATTAACGCCTATTGGGTTCCTATCTGAGAAGTTGAGACACATTCACGATGTTTACTAGTATTATAGACCACGAGTACTCAATTAGAGTCATCATGATGTAGTTGTGAATCCGATCATCATGATGTTATTAACTCGGGTCTTTGTGACTGGAAGTCATTATGATATTATAGACTATAGTCGTCACGATGTTATAATATTACTTGACTCCAGTCATCACGATGTTTATGGTACCAAATATTAGTACTAGTCACGATGTAAGCACGTGCAGTTTTCCATTAAGTTTTAGATTTTTTTGATTTTACCTTTTTATGAGGATGTTTATTATAGCCTTGAGTAAAATGAAGGCTTACATGTATTGATGGTTTTATGGTGATTTCTAATATGATGTTTTGAACTCCCATTGAGTTCTATTATGATGGATTTATGAGGTTTTAGACCGTTTTATGATGATGATTTATATGGTTCAAATCCTTGCCTATTTCGCTTATATAACTGTAGAAAAAGAACCGTAGTTAGATAACCAATTGAATTCCCTTATCAAATCATGATGAACCCATAGATGTCTCACCTTAGAGATGATTTTGATGATATTTATATCGTTCTGTTGGTAACAACAGAATGATTCTCCCTTTTCTCCTATTACCGTTATCTTTACTAATGATAAGTTCTATCTAGCCTGACCCATGTATTTATTACTCGGGTTAGACCGAGTTGCAGGTTAGGTATGGATTTAGCTCACTCCTTCTTGGATCCGTTAGCTTGCTTTTATCTGGACCACTTTTTTTGGACTTGGACATTGTACCTATTATTTTGTGGGATGGTTTTGTATGTATATTTTGTAGTCTATGCTACTTATGTATGTTGTATTATGTATGATGTATGGAGATGTATGTATACTTTGATCTAGGTTTGTTGTTCTATGACTGTTTATTTTATTTGTATATTGCATTTATTCTGAAACGGTCCTAAACCACCATGGTATTGTATTAGTTAAAGACTAGGTGTGTCGACCATATATGAGGTAATGGAAAAAAAATATCAACATACTTAGCTCTTGCCTAATGCATTATCATGAGGGTTGCCCTTAGCCAGCCCTATTCTCTACATTAGTGGACAGGATTACTTTGTAATTCTCTTTACTAATATAGATCTCGAGGTGGGGCATCATAGCTTGGTATTATAGCAGATATATGCATAACAGTACACAAGATTACCCTACATCAAATATAATACATTTGTACACATTCATCCCCAATCGTGATCCATCTCACCTTGTCCTTGTTTTTATTCGTGTCCCTTTTCGATTCCTTTGGGGTAGATAGAAAGGAAAATGTTAATCTAATTCTGTATTATTCCTTAATTTTTGCATTTGGATTGCTAATATATTTATCTACCCTATGAATAATCCTATGTTATCTTATCTTTCAGTTATGTCTGGTAAAGGTAGAGGACGCTCTTCGATGGTGGGATCGTCCAGTGGTTCTCGTCCCGAAGGTATATATATGTCTACCAATCAGATTCTCGAGCTTATTAGGAGCACTTAGCCTCCCGTTCCAGCTCGATCTTCTTCTCTATGCAAATCCCATTTTCGTGCATGTGTAGCGACTTTATTCATCTTGGTGGTAAGATCTTTAAAGGCATTGAGACAGTCTTGGAGGTCGAGGCATGGCTCAGTTCTTGTGAGCGCATATTTAACCGTATGGAGATATCTAGCCATCATCGTGTTCTTGTCACATCGAGTGTGTTGCAAGAACATGCATTGAATTAGTATGACTTTCTTGTGGCGGAAGTTGATGAGTCTACCTTAGAGTGGAATCAGTTCCTTGAGGAGATTCGAGATTAAGTTTGTTTCTGAATTGGAGAAAGCTATTCTAGCTCGACGTTTCCTTGATTTCAAACAAGGGAAGTCGATAGTTTCTGAGTATGTTGCATCTTTCGAAGCCTTATCTAAGTATGGTCTTGAGCACATTACTACTCCATATAAGAAGAATCTTAAATTCGTCTCTCGACTTAAATAAAATTGAAGAAATCCCTTATGCTTTGTCTTGAGCTTTCTTTTGAGAAACTTGAGGATGTGGCCCTTCAGCTTGAAGCGGTCGAGAAGGAGAAGGATAGTGATGTTGAGGGTGAGGTTCGAAGAAACCCGAACAAGAAAAAGTTTTTTCGCAAGTCTAAGCCTTTCCACCCTAATAAGAAGAAGAAGCAAGGTGGATCCTCTTCTCGGTCTCCAACAACTCCTTCAGTTAAGCCTTTTTCTTGTTTCAATTGTGGTTCATCTAACCATCCTATGAGAGAGTGTCCTAAGCCTAAGAGATAGCTCTATTGTCAGAAGGAGGGACATTTGATTTCAGCTTGTCCCAAGAGGGACAAGAGTTCTCGTCAGGGTCATCTTAATGTAACTACCACCTTTGTAGATGCTTCTCAATCTCGAGGTATATTCTCTTCCGTTTTATAGGGTTCTATTTCATTTCATTATCGTTCTATTCAAGTGCTCTTTGGTAGGGGTGCTTCTCATTCATTCGTATCGAAGGAACTCATCGATGCTTTATAGTTAAATATTTCTTGCATGCTTAGTCTTCTTTGTGATAATGTTGAGATTATGATTTGTGGTTTTTCTTTCCATGCAAATCTGCACGTGATTCCTTTTCTTGGATTTGATATGATTTTTGTTATGGACTGGCTAATTGGATACGATGCCAGGATTCTTTGTTTGGAGAGAGTTTTATATCTTCGTCATCCCGATTCTCCTACACGGTTGTCTCTTTTGCTTCAAGAGTCGGATCATGACTCCATGGCTTCTTTATTTGTTCTTAATTCTTGAGACAATGATGATAATGTGTCTAGGATTCTTGTTGTTCATGACTTTCCGGACTTATTTGAGACTGTTTTGGGATTACCACCCAAGCGGGCTATTGAATTCCGCATCGACCTTATTCCAAGTGCACAACCAGTTAGTCATCCTCCCACGAGGATGTCTACTAAAGAGAATGAGGAACTCAAGAAGAAACTCGTAGAGCTTGAAGCCAAGCATTTCATTCGATCTAGTTCTTCACCGTGGGGAGCCGCAGTGGTATTCGTGAGTAAGTCCAATGGGACTCTTAGGCTATGCGTCGATTATCATAAGCTTAATGAGTTGACAATCAAGTACTTATTCACCCAGAAGGAGCTCAACATGCGACAACACCGTTGGCTCGAGTTTCTAGCTTCATATGATTTCGACATTCAGTATACCCCTGGTAAAGGGAATCGAGTGGCTGATGCTTTGAGTCATAAGCATTCAGCTATTGTTTCCATGATGATTGCAGAGTGGAAAGTTCTCGAGAATCTTTCCATGTGCGATATTCTTGATTGTGCTTCCACTTTAGATTCACCTATTCTATTGTATAGCATGGAAGCTCATCTTATTCTTCTTGATCGGATTGTTGAGGCTCAGCGACAAGACTCTAATATATTTGTTCTTATTCGAAAGTATATGTTTGAATCCCACAATGACATTGAGATGAGGGATTTCAGCATTGATATTCATGGGTGTCTTTGAAAGAATACCGTCTAGTCATGCCTTCTATTCCAGAACTTAGGCGAGACATTCTACCCGAGTGTCACAGTTCTAAGTATGCTATTCATCCTGGTAGCAGCAAGATGTATACTGATATACGTCATCTCTATTACTTGAAGGCATGAAGCGAGATATATCAAGTTATGTAAGCAATTTCATGACTTGTCAGCTTATTAAGGCCGAGCATCAACGACCCAGTGGTCTTCTTCAGCCTTTAGAGGTTCCATTGTGGAAATGGGACCAAGTTTCTATGGATTTCATCGTTCGAGGTCAGGCCATAGCAGTATTTGGGTTGCTGTGGACCGTCTCACCAAATCCGCACATTTCATTCCTGTTAAGTCTAATAGGACGGCATCTCTCTTATCGAAGCTATATATTAAGGAGATCGTGAGATTACACAGTATTCCTTCATCTATTGTGTGTGATCGTGATCCTCTTTTCACGAGTCACTTCTGGCAGAGTCTCTAGCAAGCTTTGGACACAAAGCTTGATCTTAGCACAGCTTATCATCCACAGTCTGATGGACAGATTGAACGAGTGAATCATATCTTGGAAGATATGCTTTGTGCTTGTACCTTGGATTTTTGTGGTAGTTGGGAGGATCATCTTCCTCTAGTTGAGTTTACTTATAATAATAGCTACCAATCTTCTATCGGCATGGCTCCTTTCGAAGCCTTATATGGAAGTTCGTGTCGTTCTCCATCATGTTGGATTGAGTCGGGGGAAAAGCTCATTCTTGGCCCCGAGTCTATTCGAGAATCATCTGAGAAGATCCGTATTATCCAAGAGAAAATGAAAGAGTCTCAGAGTCGACAGAAATCCTACACGGACAACCGTAAGAGGCCTCTTGAGTTCTCAATGGGCGATCTTGTTTATATTCGAGCTTCTCCTCTAAAGGGAGTGATACGCTTCAGCCAGATAGGGAAATTGGCACCACACTACATTGGGCCATTTCCTATCATAGAGCGTATCGGTCCTGTTGCATATCATGTAGCACTTCTAGATCAATTTTCTGGAGTTCATGACGTATTTCGCGTCTCTCAGTTGATGAAGTGTTTATGAGATTCAGATTCTGTGTTCGATTCTCGTGCTTTAAAGAAGCTAGAAGTCTCTCCTGATCTATCATTCGTGCAACATCCTGTGAGGGTTCTTGCTTTGGAGGTTAGACGACTTTGCAACCAGAGTATTCCGCTCTTGAAGATTCAATGGTCCGATAATCTCAATGACTGCACTTGGGAAACTAGAGAATTCATCGAGCGATCATATCCTGGATTCTTATCTTCTTATGACAAAGGTAAGAATATTCCATTTTAATCTATTCAAATATCCTTTGTTTGATGAAATAAAGTGTGCTAAATACAGATTTCCTCTAAAAATTGCGAGGATGCAATTTTATACGGGAGGAGTCTGTAACAACCCTGGTATTAGTGATTACCTGAAATATTATATTAGAATGATAGTTATAGTTTAATATTGAGAATAAAAATAAAATGGAGGAGATAAATTGGGTAAAAATTTGTTATTTTAAGTAAAAGTGTGTTTGAGAATAAACATTGGGCTTGAAATTTGATTTTTAAGAGATTTGGTTAAATAAGATGAAAATATTGAAATTTTGTTAATTTGAGTTAATAAATTAATTAAGAGATATATTTCAACATTTAAACTGTTGAATTAATCAATATAAATTGTTGAAATAAAGTTTTAAAAACTTTATTTTGAGAGTTTGGAGTGAGAATAATCAATTTATAATTTTATTTGGGTAAATGCAATAATATTGGAAATTAACGCCAATATTAACCATTTATAGATTTTAAAAAGGAGGTAAATGAAGTATAATTCGTATTTTATTAAAATAATAGATGAAATATTGGTTGGAGAAAATATTTGAATGATTCAAAAGAGTTAGAATGATTTGTTGTAATTTATTTGACAAGAAAATAATTTTTGTACAAATTGTTGCATTAAAATAGTGTTTTCGTAAAAAAATAGTGTAAATTATGTAGTACTGATAAAAATAGGATTTTATTCATAAAAATAACTTTTAATTGTTGAAAAAATATTTTTTAAAAAAAATAATAATTTAAATTTCACACATTTAGTTGTATACATTTTTCTTAGCTTTAAAATAAGAGAATTAGTGTATATGTAAATAAAAATGGGTTAAGTACGCACAAAATGTTGGCTAGAAAGGTTGAATACTGTGTAAATCGTTCATAGAATTGCTTATTTTAAATATAAAAGTCTCTATTCTTTATTATCTAAATTCCTTGTTTCTGGTTACCACTTTGACTGACCATATCTTTCATGTTTCTTAACTAAATTCATTAATTTTGAATGATTTGGAAAGCTTAGACATATAGATACAAGTTTCATGTTTTGATTTTTCTGAAAGTTTGATGTTTGCTTGATCAAAATCGTGCTTGTTTGTTTCTGTCATGAGAGCAAATCAACAGTAACAACAATCACGGGCCTGAGAATTGTTTTGTCTATAACTCTTCCACTTCTTAACCAAATTCAATAATTTTGGATGTTGTGGAAAGAGTAGACATAGAGCTACAAATTTCATGCCTTGAGTTTTCTAAAATTTTGATGTTTGCTTGATCAAAATCGTGCTTATTTGTTTATGTCTCGAGAGCAAATCAACAGCAACAGCAATCACAGACCTGAGAATTATTTTGTCCATAACTCTTTCATTATTTAACCTCGATAATTTGGATGTTCTGGAAAGCTCATACATAGAGGCACAAGTTTCATGTTTTGAGTTTTCTACAATTTTGATGTTTGCTTGATCAAAATCGTGTTTGCTTGTTGTTGTCTCGAGAGCAAATCGACAGAACGGCAATCACAGGACTGAGAATTGTTTTGGCCATAACTCTTTCGTTTCTTAACCAAATTTAATAATTTTGGATGTTCTGGAAAGCTTAGACATAGAGCTATAAGTTTTATATTTGAGTCTTCTAAAATTTTGAAGTTTGCTTGGTTGAAATTATGTTGTATGTTGCTGTCCTGAGTGCAAAATGACAGCAATAACAATCATCAACCTTAGAATTGTATTAGTTCGTTTTTTCTCTCATTCTCGTTCGGTTTTGATGTTGTTTTTGAGATATTTTGAGAGATATGATACTTATCAATAGGCTAGTTATATTGGAAGAATTTGAAATTCATTTAAATGGAATCTGAATTGATTTTGGGATAAATTTGAAGTGAATTCGTATTGAATTCAAATTATCGGTTTTGAGATATCCTTCTTAGTTTTTATTGTTTTCGAGAATGGTTTTCACTAAATCATTTTTAAAATATGTTGACATTTCAAATTATTATTATATAGTATTTTAAAATTATTTTTCTAAACAAAAATATATTTATTTCCTATAATAAATAAATTTCAAATATTGGTTTTAATAATCGTTTTTGAAAAATCGTTTTAAATTCTTGTTTTTCTCTAATAAAAATTATTTTATAAATATAATTATTTGTTTTTATGAATTTCAGACGTATGAGAAAGGCAATTAAATGGTAATGTAAAACATGCAGTATGAGACACATAATTTGCTTTATCGCTTAATATCGGACTTATACGATCGAAACCCTTTCGATGAACTGTTTGAGATGATTTAAGATGTTATTAAATTTTGGGTAGATTATATGGTCCAAGAACTTCAATCTAGAAGTATATTCGATGAAGGACAATTTTTAGATGTATTTCTTAATCGCCGATGAAATGAGATGAATTAAGAGCTAGAAATTCCTATTTGAAATTATAGGTAAAAATAAACATTTAGATGTTATTTTTACTTGTCGATGAGATGAGACAAGTCATGATGCCATTAGTACTTATCAATGAGATGAGATGAGTAGGGCATTGTATTTACTCGCCGATGAGATGAGGCAAGTTATGTTTTCACGATGTTTATGATATTTTACTAGTGTGATACCAACTAACGGCTAGTAAACCGTTAGTTGCGAACGTATGGTATGGGACGTACGTTAACGCCTATTGGGTTCCTATCCTAGAAGTTGAGATACATTCACGACTTTTACTAGTATTATAGACCACACATACTCAATTGAAGTTATCACGATGTAGTTGCGACTCCGATCATCACTGTAACAACCCGCATATTTAACGGTTATATATTTAAATGTTTTATTTAAATATAGCGTCGTTAGTCGGATTTTTGGATCCGAAATGTTACTTTTTGCAAACGGCCGAATTAGGACTCGAAACCACTTTTAGTGAGTTCAAAATGGCGTTTGCGATCTTTTTAAGTATAAGCTTTGATATGTTTGGAGTAAGTTGAATTTTGCTACTTTTCCTAGTTGGGTTTTGGGTTGGGTTCAGCCATTTGCTAGCTTAGTAACCTAACTCAGTCCCTCTATTCCCCATTCACTCATTTTCATTTCTAAAACTCAAGCTAAAAATGAAAATGGGGGAAAGGAAGAGGAATTAGAAATTCCAAGCCCTAGTTCTTCTTGCGAACTTGAATTCTTGCTCCAAAATCAAAGTGAAGCTATTGGTAAGCCTTCTCTTCATCTTCCCCAACTCTTTCTTCCTTCAATTTCAGAATGTTTCCTAAACCTAACTTAGGAAATACTTGTTTTGATCTTAGGTTGAAGGTTGTTGAGTTGAAGTAGAGATTGGTTGGTCTTCTCTTTGTAATTGAGCTTCTTCTTCTTTGTTTTGAGATAAAAGGTGAGATTTTTATCTCACATCTATGCTTTATATCTATCTTTGATTGTTGGGTATGAATTCCTAACACTTGTTCATGTGCACTTGCCTTTGGTTTGGATTGAATTGGTGAATATCCCAATTTTTAGTGTTTTGGGTTCAATTCTTTAAAGATCCAAACATTTGATGTTTGAACATGTTTTTGGTGGCGAATCGGAGAGCTAATGGAGCTGAGTTATCGATGGACAAAAGCTCCTTAGATCCATTGCTCGACCGGTTGTGTTTTGGAGGGTTTGCACTTCGATGAAATAGGGCGGAATAATGCAAGGCATCAGGTTCGGCCGACCGAACCCCTGGGCCGGTCGACCGAAGCTGTGGCCGAAACTTTCTATTTCTGGTTCGGTCAGCCGACTCAGGGAGTCCGGTCAACCGACCTGCTCCTGTTTCCCTGTTTTTCCTAGTTTGCCTATTTGTTTGTGATTCCAACTTTTATCGATCCACGTTGATTCCAATTAGTTGTTTATGCATATTTGACCTTGATAATTCCTTTTTGACTTCATCCACGGGGTTTTATAAAATAATCTTTTAAATTGTATTAAAAGCTTGCTTCTCTAATTTATAAATTCTATTTAAAACGCACACACAATTTCGCACTTCGAGCGGAGTGGAAGGGAGATTAAATGGTTAGGTAATACACGGACCATGAATCCATTCGTTTATCTTTCCGATTAATCCTCGATCTATTCGATTGATCGTTTTGGCCTTTTGGTCTAGTTTACCGATGAGATGAGGTAAACTTTGTACTGCTTTATGTGTGAAATTAACTAACGGATAGTAAACCGTTTAGTGCGAACGAGTGGTTATGGGACTCACGTTACCACTTTTCGGATTCCTTTTTGAGAGTTATGACACATTCTGCCAGTTAGTGGTGTCCAGTACTGGGCCTCCGGACCTTCACCACTACGGTTTGTTGCCTTTGGGATAGTGTCTTCGGACCGTCTCCTTCGAGTTTGTTGCCTTCGGGTATGTTGCCTTCGGGTATGTTGCCTTCGGGTTTGTACCTTCGGGTTTGTTCCTTCGGGTTTGTGCCTTCGGGTTTGTTGCCCTATTGTATCGCTTTCGGAGTTGGTCTTTATGAGCCGCTCGCTTTCTGATGTTTCATTGATATGTATATTCCCTATGTATCGTCCTTCGGTGTTGGCCTTTTTGAGCCGCACGATATGTAGCGATTACCTTGTGGAACTTGTGTTACCTTCATTGGTATTTGTTATTTGCCTTTTTGGCTTGTTTTGGGATATCTGTATCCTTTGTTTATTGTGTTTCCGATGATGTGAGGCTTGTCTTATTATGATTCATCTTTTGTTAGATGATTGTGTTATCTCTTTTAGAGATATTTGTTATACATTATGACCTTGCAAGTTATTGTTGTTCAGTTTATCTAACTGATTTGTTTAGCTAGACTGACCCGTGTATTTTATACTCGGGTCAGACCGAGATGTTTCAGGTTAGGTGCATTTGGACTTAGCCTATTTGGCTTCCGCATGGTCTATCCAGCTTGTTCCTTTTGTTAAAATTTTTTGTGTAGTCATTTTGTTGTGACTCTGATATGTATTCTTTTGGATTCATCTGTATATTGCGGTTTGCTATACCACTTGACATGTATTAGTTTGTGTACTCTGTTATGTATAAGTATATGTGTATATGATGATCCACTGTTCTGTGATGTATATTACATTTGAGTTGTTGTATTCTGTTCTGATAGAACCTCCAACCACCTATGGTTTTGTTTTAAGTATTCATTGGATATGTCGATCTGCTTGGTATGACTATTGTCGATGTATTCAATAGATAGTTAGAGACGGGCTATAGATGGTCGCTCCTAACCAGCCTTATTCTCTGTGTTAGTTGACGGCATTACCCCGTAGTGTCCTTGGCTAGCGTGGGTATAGAGGTGGGGCGTCACAGCTTGGTGAATATCCCAATTTTTAGTGTTTTGGGTTCAATTCTTTAAAGATCCTAACTTTGATGTTTGAACATGTTTTTGGTGGCGAATCCGAGAGCTAATGGAGCTGAGTTATCGATGGGCAAAAGCTCCTTAGGTCCATTGCTCGACCGGTTGTGTTTTGGAGGGTTTGCACTTCGATGAAATAGGGCAGAATAATGAAAGGCATCAGGTTCGGCCGACCGAACCCCTGGGTCGGTCGACCGAAGCTGTAGCCGAAACTTTCTATTTCTGGTTCGGTCAGTCGACTCAGGGAGTCCGGTCAACCGACCTGCTCCTGTTTCCCTGTTTTTCCTAGTTTGCCTATTTGTTTGTGATTCCAACTTTTATCGATCCACGTTGATTCCAATTAGTTGTTTATGCATATTTGACCTTGATAATACCTTTTTGACTTCATCCACGGGGTTTTATAAAATAATCTTTTAAATTGTATTAAAAGCTTGCTTCTCTAATTTATAAATTCTATTTAAAATGCACACACAATTTCGCACTTCGAGCGGAGTGGAAGGGAGATTAAATGGTTAGGTAAAACACGGACCATGAATCCATGCGTTTATCTTTCCTATTAATCCTCGACCTATTCGATTGATCGTTTTGGCCTTTTGGTCTGGTTTACCGATGAGATGAGGTAAACTTTGTACTGCTTTATGTGTGAAATTAACTAACGGATAGTAAACCGTTTAGTGTGAACGAGTGGTTATGGGACTCACGTTACCACTTTTCGGATTTCTTTTTGAGAGTTATGACACATTCTTCCAGTTAGTGATGTCCAGTACTGGGCCTCCGGACCTTCACCACTATGGTTTGTTGCCTTTGGGATAGTGTTTTCGGACTGTCTCCTTCAGGTTTGTTGCCTTCGGGTATATTGCCTTCGGGTATGTTGCCTTCGGGTTTGTACCTTCAGGTTTGTGACTTCGGGTTTGTGCCTTCCGGTTTGTTGCCCTATTGTATCGCTTTCGGAGTTGGTCTTTATGAGCCGCTCGAGTGATACTTGGGTTTGGAGCCTACGGGCTCATGGATCCTTGTTTATACAGTATTGAGCACGTGCAAATTTTCTGATGTTTCTTGATATGTATATTACCTAGGTATCGTCCTTCGGTGTTGGTCTTTTTGAGACGCACGATATGTAGCGATTACCTTGTGGAACTTGTGTTACCTTCATTGGTATTTGTTATTTGCCTTTTTGGCTTGTTTTGGGATATCCGTATCCTTGTTTATTGTGTTGCCGATGATATGAGGCTTGTCTTATTATGATTCATCTTTTGTTAGATGATTGTGTTATCTCTTTTAGAGATATTTGTTATACATTGCGACCTTGAAGGTTATTGTTGTTCAGTTTATCTAACTGATTTGTTTAGCTAGACTGACCCGTGTATTTTATACTCGGGTCAGACCGAGATGTTTCAGGTTAGGTGCATTTGGACTTAGCCTATTTGGCTTCCGCATGGTCTATCCAGCTTGTTCCTTTTGTTAAAGCTTTTTGTGCAGTCCTTTTTGTTGTGACTCTGATATGTTTCGTTTGGATTCATCTGTATATTTTGGTTTGCTATACCACTTGACATGTATTAGTTTGTATACTCTGTTATGTATAAGTATATATGTATATGATGATCCACTGTTCTGTGATGTATATTACATTTGAGTTGTTATATTCTGTTCTAATAGATCCTCCAACCACCTATGGTTTTGTTTTAAGTATTCATTGGATATGTCGATCTGCTTGGTATGACTACTGTCGATGTATTCAATAGATAATAAGAGAAAGGCTATAGATGGTCGCTCCTAACCAGCCTTATTCTCCGTGTTAGTTGACGGCATTACCACGTAGTGTCCTTGGCTAGCGTGGGTATAGATGTGGGGCGTCACAGCTTGGTATCAGAGCTGAGTTCAGAGAAAAATATGATAAACATAGAATAAAAGCACATATTCCGGTACATCAAAGTGTATAAGTGATACAAATCTTTGAATCATCTTGCCTCTATCCCTTCCGTGCCTTTGGTGTAGATAGAAATTTGGAATACGTCTAGGAATGCATTTAAATTCCGTTGTATTCCATATTGAATCGTCTTCCTTGTGAATAATCTTGTTCTTATCTTACTCTCAGCGTATGGCTGGAAGAGGCAGGGGACGACGTTCGTATGCTGGGCAATCCAGTGGCTCACATCCGGATGGCGTTTGTATGTCTGCCGATTAGTTTTTGGAATTGTTTAGGAGCACTCAGCCTCCAGTTCCTCCTCAAGTATCTCCACCTCGCAAATCTGCCTTTGCACGTCTGTGCAGTGATTTTTCTCATCTTGGAGGAAAGCCGTTTAAAGGCTCCGAGTCTGTTCTTGAAGTCCAAGCTTGGCTTCGCTCGTGCGAGTGTATCTTCTCTCGCATGGATCTTTCTGACCATGGTAGAGTTCTTGTAACTTCTAGCTTATTACAAGAGCGTGCTCTTGATTGGTATGAGCTTCTTGTAGTCTACTCTTTCTTGGACTCAGTTTCGAGGACGATTCAAACTCAAGTTCGTTCCTGAATCTGAAAAAGTTTTATTGACCCGTCGCTTCCTTGAGTTAAAGCAAAGGAAATCTTCCATTTCTGAGTATGTTGCATCATTCAAGGCTTTATCTAAGTATGGTCTTGAATTCATTAGCACTTCTTATAAGAATAATTTGAAGTTTGTTTCTGGTCTTAAGAAATATCTTAAGAAATCTTTGTTGCTCCAGCTTAAGCTTTCTTTTGAGGAGTTGGTAGATTCGGCACTTCATCTCGAGACCGTCGAGAAGGAGTGTGATAGTGGTGATGAGGTTGAGGTTTCCAAGAACCCCAACAAGAGCCAGTTTCCATTTTAGAAATCCATGTCTTTTCCTTCCAAGAAGAAGAAGACTGGTGGTTCTAGCTCTCAGCCTCAGTCTTCTGGAACACCTTTCGTTCGGAAGTGTTTCAATTGTGGTTCTCCTGATCATATGAATCGAGCTTGTTCCAAGCCTCTCTTATGTCGCTATTGCAAGAAGGAAGGACATCATGTTTCCACTTGCCCAACTGTTCCGGCTGGTGCCAAGTCTAGCAAGCTTTATGCTGGTAAGGCTTCCGAAGGTCCTTCTCGGCCCAAAGGTATATCTCCATCTATTTTGGAAGGTTCTATTTTATTTTATGATCATAGTATTCGAGTTCTTTTCGATACGGGTCCGTCACATTTCATATCGAAAAAGCTCGTTGATGATTTATCTTTGGATGTTTCTTGTATGGTTACTTCTTTAAGGATTGCGAATCCTATTGGGGAATCCGCGACCCTTAGTATGCTTTGTGATGATGTTGAGATTGTTTTATGTGGCTTTTCTTTTCGTGCGAATCTGCACGTTATTTCTTGTCTGGGATTTGATATGATTTTGGGAATGGACTGGCTAGTGAGATATGATGCCAGGATTATTTGTTCGAAGAGAATTTTGTATCTTCGACATCCGGATTCGCCTACTCAGCTATCACTTGATCTTCGGAATGTGGATAATTCCAAAATGGCTTTATATTCTTTTGATTCTCGAGATGATGATGATATATCTCGTATTCCTGTTGCTTGTGACTTTTTTGATGTTTTTGAACCTGTTTCGGGTTTGCCACCCAAGCGGGCAATTGAGTTCCGCATTGATCTCATTCCAGGCGCGCAACCAGTTAGTCGTCCTCCCACGAGGATGTCTACAAAGGAAAATGAGGAACTCAAGAAGCAACTTTTAGAGCTTGAGTCCAAGCAGTTGATTTAGTCCAATTTTTCTCCATGGGGATTCGCGGTCGTCTTCGTGAAGAAGTCCGATGGAACTCTTAGGCTTTGCATTGACTATCGCAAGCTTAACGAGTTAACCATCAGGAATAGGTATCCATTGCCTAGGATCGATGATATGTTCGACCCATTGAGTGGTTCCAAGGTCTTTTCTCAACTTGACCTTGCCACGGGTTTTCATCAGTTACGGGTTGCGGAGGATAGAATACCTCTTACCGCTTTCCGCACTCGTTATGGTTCTTTTGAGTGGCTCGTTATGCCGTTCGGTTTGACGAATGCTCCTGCTTTCTTTGTCGATCTCATGAATCGAGTATTCTGGGAATATCTCGATAAGTTCGTCCTTGTCTTCATTGATGACATCCTTATTTATTCTAAGTCTGAAGCTGAGCATGCTAATCACTTGGGAATTGTCTTGAGTACCCTCCGTCATCATCAGCTTAGAACCAAATTCTCCAAATGCCACTTTTGGGAGAATAAGGTTAAGTTCTCAGGCCATGTTGTATCCTCTGATGGCATTTCTGTTGATCCCTCAAAGGTCGAAGCCATCCAGAATTGGAAGAGGCTTGAGAATGTTCGTGAGATTCGTAGTTTCCTTGGATTGACGGGTTATTACCGTCGGTTCATTAAGGATTTTTCCCGTGTTGTGCTTCCTCTCACCATCCTTACTCGGAAAGGCATTCGTTTTATTTGGTCCGACAAGTGTGAAGCTTCCTTCCTGACATTAAAGGAACTTCTCACTAATGCTCCTATTCTTGTGGTTCCCGAAGGGAATCATGATCTTGTTGTCTACACCGATGCTTGTGGTAGTGGTCTCGGTGCTGTTCTTATGCAAAAGGATCGGGTAGTTGCTTATGCTTCTAGGCAACTGCGTCCGAATGAAGTTCGCTATGCCACTCATGATCTTGAGTTAGCCGCCATTGTCTGTGCCTTGAAGATTTGGCGACACTATTTATTGGGCGAGCGCTTTATTCTCTATATCGATCATAAATCCTTGAAGTATTTGTTCACTCAGAAGGAACTCAATATGAGACAACAGCGTTGGCTCGAGTTTCTTGATTCATATGACTTTGATATCCAGTATACCCCTGATAAGCGTAATCGTGTTGCTGATGCGCTTAGTCGCAAACATTCGGCTGTTGTTTCTATGATGCTTGTCGAATGGGATGTTCTTGAGACTCTATCTTTTTGTGAAATTCGTGATCGAGTTTCATATTCCGATTCTCCTATTCTATTATTTAGTTTCGAAGCTCGACCCATTTTATTGGATCGTATTGCCGATGCTCAGCGGCGTTATCCTGATTTGTTGCATCTTATTCAGCTTTGTGAGTCTGGATCCTGTGATGAGGCGTTGCGGGATTTCAGCATTGATTCTCATGGGTGTCTTCGCAAGAAGAACCGTCTTTTTGTGCCTTCTGATTTTGCGCTTAGGCATGACATTCTTGATGATTGTCACCGTTCTAAGTATACTATTCATCCTGGTAGTAGTAAGATGTATGCGGATATGCGTCGTCTTTATTATTGGGAAGGCATGAAGCACGATGTGGCGAGTTATGTGAGTAATTACATAACTTGTCAGCGTATTAAGGCCGAACATCAGCGTCCTTCGGGTCTTCTTCAGCCTCTAGAGATTCCATTGTGGAAATGGGATCAGATTTCTATGGATTTCATTGACGGCCTACCTCGTTCGAGATTGGGCCATTCTAGTATCTAGGTTATTGTTGATCACCTCACCAAGTCTGCTCATTTTATCCCTATTAAGTCTAATAGTGTAACGACCCGTAAATTTTCGATAATTAAAATAGCTAATTTAATAAGATTTCGTGATTTAGTGTTAGAAAAAAAATTGTAAGTCGTTTGAAATAATAATAACTGGAATGAATTGCAACAATAATTATCCAAGTAATGAAAAATAAAAGTTACTTAGTGAATGCCTTTGCAATCAAAAGTTGAATAGGATAATAAATGTTGAATTCATTGGGTATAATAGAGTAATTGATTGATAAGAAAAATCTGTTTAAATCAAATATTGAATATTGAACAGGTAAATTATTTAAATTAAATATTTAAAACTTATTGAATAATTGAATAACCGAAATTGAATAACCGTATAATGGAAATAGTTGTTCTATAATTCTAATTCGTTTCAAAAGTTAAATTTTTAAGTTCGTTTTGAATATTTCAAAGGATGGTGATTTAAGTATAATCAAATTTGTTAAATTTAATATTACAAATGTTTGAATAATTAAATTCCGAAGTTGATATGATTAATATGATATTGAAATTTAATATATGAAATTAGATTGAATAATTGGAATTTGATTTAATATGATTCAAATTGATTTCCAAAGTGAACGTAAGTTATATCGGGATTATAATAGAGTTAATAAGATTTTAAAATTGGAATTTATTGGATAATTGAATAACGGGTTTAATATGATTAAAAATGATTTGTAAAATTTTATTTTATCATATTAAAGTTAGAATGATGTTGTAGAACTTTTAAAATCGAATTAAAAGTAAATTTATAAAAATTGAATATTTTAATATTTAATTATCGACTGGAAAATAGCCAATTTTTGAACAGTCTCAGAATTGGACGAAACTAGTTCCATTGGATCCGTAATAGTTAGTTATTATCGGATTTCAATTTTCGTAGCAATCAGAGTTGTCGTTTGACCGTGGCAGCTCGAAACGCGTTGAAATTGTTTTAATATTAATTTGATGTGTTAAAATAGTCATTTTTCAAACAGTCTCGGATTTCGACGAAACCAGTTTCATCGGATCCGTAATGTGATATTATTGTATGATTTCAAATTTCGTGTCAATCAGATTTATCGTTTGTCCGAGGCGAGCCAAAATGCATCGAAATCGGTTTAAATTGGTTTAATTTAAATTGATCGTTTAATTACATATCTCGCACAGACGATCGAATTAGCTTCCGAAACCTGTTCCATTGTGTCCGGAACGTGGGATAAACCCTAAGGACATCAGTTACCGCGCGAAATTCGGAGTTTGGAAAAGTCGGATGAATAGTATTCGTCGTTTCCTATAAATAGCCCTTTATTCACAAATAAAAAAAATAAAATAATAAAGGCTAGGGTTTTCATAGCCGGCCGCCTTATACCAATCCATGGCCGAAACACTACCACCTTCCCCCTCGATTATCCCAAAATCCGTCGACTTTCATCCAAAACTCCCAACTAGAAAAACGTAGAGAGCATCGATATCTCTCTATCCAACGGTCAAGATCGTAAAAGGAGCTGTAGATTGATCGCGAGATGGCCGCGTACTTCCTTGGTTCGTGCACGCAAATCAATGCAAGGACAGAGCCGAGCTTGGCCGTGCTCATGCCGAGAGCAGTGTTGACGTTGGCGAATTGAATGATGGCCTCTGATCGAATTTTAAGCTTGTGATTTGTCGTGATAAATTCGAAGCATACGGCGACACTTGGGTTCGATTTTCCCGAACGCGACCTGGAAACAATGAGTAAGGGAGAAGAGATAGGAGCGGCGGCCTGGATCGCTTGGAAGGGGAATCAACGGCTGATGATAGATGTAGGGTTTTAAATTGAAAATAATTTATAAAATTATTATTTTATAATTCGTACAAAGTTTAAACTGCTATAACTTTTTGCTACGAGGTCGAAAACGCACGAAATCAATTGCGTTGGAATCGTATTGACGAGCATTAGGCATTGGAGTTGGATTGGAGTCGTTTGGAGCTAGTAAAAATTTCGGGTAAAATTAAAGGCTCGTTTAATTTTATTCGAAATAAAACGCTGGAACTGCATTGGAATCAAGGTGAGTGTTTTATAACGCTCACACCGTACTAAATATCTTTATGCTAGTTAAATTTGACATTATGAAGTGTTATGATTTTATTTGTCGTTGTTTGATGAAATTTAATTGTCATATAGATTGTCATTTGAATTAACCGTTGAAATTAAATTGACAGATAAATTGAAATTAAAATTTAATTGCGATTGAATTACCTGACATTGATAACTATGAAATTGCTATGAATTGTATTGTCTATTGGATGATTTATTTCGATGGATGCTATTGGTTGATATTTAAATGTTTGGATGCTTATTTGCTTATATATAACCTGTTATGCATACATATACCACTATGATTGATTTAAGTGATATATATGTTCATCCCTGACATTCAATTGAAATAAATAACTACTTGGCCATAGGATATAAAATTATATACGGACACCGAATTGGCTAAATTAATAATTTTTGAAATCGTCGATTTGAAATTTATTTAAATGTTTTGATTTAAAAGTTATAAATAGAAATCGATTTATAGAAATTGAATTCATCGAAAAATTGAGTTTGGAATGTTGAAATAAATTTTGGTTAAAGGAATTTTGTTAAATAATTAAGTTTAGACTTTGAAATTTGAAAATTGGATATGATTGAATGTCGAAAATTGATTTGTTTAAAGATTTAACCTTAATTCGAGCTTTGAATATTACTAAGTAAAAGTGATATAAAAATGATATTTTGAAATCAAGTTTGGAATTGAATCATATTTGGAATTTGGATTTAAACTTGAATATTGTTGGAAATTTTTGTTGAGTGTTATAAGTTGATATTTTGAGAAATCAAGCTCCAAATCGATATAAATTGAAATTGAATAAATTAAAGGTGAATGAAAAATTGAATTAATTCGAAGTAAAAATTGACGTTGATTGAATTGAAATCGAAATTGAATCGGTAGAATGGAAATTGGAATTGATTTGAATTGGGAAGTTATAATTGAAATGGATTGATTTTGAAGCTGTTTTATTTTGTTTTCCAAATTACTCGGTTATATAAACCATTTTGAATACTTAAACTATTTTAATCTATTTTAAATCTACTTAACCCAATTTAAATTATTTTAAACTAAATTTATCTATTTCAAATCCATTTTAAGATTTTAAAGTATTTTAACTATTTTAATTATTTAAAACTACTTTTAAACTACTTAAAGCTATTTTTCTAAAATCCTAAGCTGGTCAATAAGGTGAAAAATTTATATTTAAATCTTGAATTTAAATACGAATTGGGTTAAATGAAGTTGCAACCTAAATTGAAATTCAGAATGATTTTGAAATCGAAATGAGATATTGAGATGAAAAATGATTTTTGAAAAGGAACCTTATATTTTGAATGGCAATGTCGATATTTGAAATGGATTTGATTTTTGAAGTGAATATGATATTTTGATATCAATTATGAATCGATTTGAAATATAAAAGAGCCAACGGTGTAATAATACGTAGTTATTAAAGAGACCGGGATCGGATATGGACATACTCTCTGTCGATACCGAAAACCACTTTAATAACTATTATACGCGGAATGTTGATCCAGAATGAAGTGGATGGTTTGGTGAATGCGTTGACTGAAGAAAGAGAACGATATTGGATGACCCCTGACATGACTAAAACAGGAGCCGCGCTGGGCCATTGAGGTTCGCCACCTCTAGCGGACACGCTTCTTCGATACCATTTCTATTACATTTGTGATTCGATTTGGGTGCACCCCTTGATTTCGGAGTGTTGTTTCGCGGTGTTGGGGTAGCTGCTGGCTATGCCCAACATCAGTCCGGATCACGCAACTACTAGTATCCTAGTTGGTATCGCCTCATGTACCTTGTCATACTGATTATCCTATTCGCGACCACTACGTTTTGATTTGTACCTTGAGTATATGGATTGCCCTCTGGTGACTTCCGGTTTTGGGGAAACTACGGTCTTGTATATGCTTTTGGGAATATAAAATGTGTTAAGGGGGATTATGGTAACGTCTTTACGTTATTTTGATACTTTATATTACTGATAGGCATTATCTACTTAGCGTATATTACTACATAGTAGATAGTTTCACGGATCCTTAAGAGATGGAAAATCCCGTAACATCTCTTGAGTTATTGCACGCACGTTGACACTGGATAGGAGATGTCAAACCCCGTAAACATCTCTGACGCCGTTACACCCATATTTATTTACGATTGATTTCACTTTCATAAGGATATTTTAGTCCTGACTCGAGTGTTTTGTCTTTTCATTACGCTCGGGTCAGTCCTGAGTTTTTCAGATTTTGAAGATCTATTCTGGAGGACGAAGACGAAGATTTGGTATACTATTACTATTATTACCCTTGCATCATGCTACTGCTGCATTATTTAATTGTTCTGTTGTATACGTATAACTCTGATAAATGTTGTATAAATAATTGTTAAAGTATAGTAGACAGCTTCATGAACTGTTTATTTGACTATTATATTTTATCGTTCCGCTGCGAGATTCTGTGTTGTTTCATTTCCTTTATTTCTTTTCTTTTCTTTTCTTATTTACCCCAATAACTATCTGCACTTTTGAATGGTTTGGAATCGACATGTGTATTGGATCGTCGGTTTAAACTGTCCAAAAAGGCGGGTCGTTACAATTTGTATCAGAGCTTTGGTTTAGCGATAAACCTTGGCTCTAGTGGGGAATAACTCATTGAAATAGAGGTACACTATATGAATGAGTTGAGTGTACATGAGAGAGTGTACTTGTTATTTGATATAAAATGGTTTTATATTGTGTTAACTTTGTTCCGTTGAGTATTTATGAATTCTGGTCGATACTTGGGACGCCAAGGCGTCGATAGGAATTTCTAAACACTCGAATAGGACAAACCAACACAATATCGTTTTGGAATATATTTTATATAAAAGAATTATTTGAATATTTATTCATTTTGATTGAATTGATTGTTAGGAGATGATAATATTAGATTATTATCTTTATTGTTTGATCAGTCAATATTTACAACAATTGATTAAATAACAATGGATTTAGGAAAATGAAATCTTGTAAACACAATTGATAATGAATATAAATGAATTTTAACTTGGATTTGGGAATTTAAATTCCGGTGTTTGAAATTGACTTACAAGAATTTGAAAAATATAATATGAGTATTATATGATAGTACAATTGAGTTGAAATTGTTTTCGAAGGATTTTTTTTATGATAAGTGTTATATTCCCTTCTCTTGACGCTAGAAAATGATTTCGGTGATGAGTGCACGCATCATCGACATTTATTTTCGAGAGTCCGAGTGGGGGAGACCACTTAATAGCTTGTCTAAACCTAGTTTTGATTCAACTTTTATTTTATTTTGTATTCTCTATAGTATGATTTGATATATAAATTATATAAGTATATATTATTTCAAAACTTGATTTGAAATGAAACCGGGATTGGAATTCTTAAGTCCTTTAATAATTAATGATTTTTTTTAAAAATGATTGAAATGAATTTAGACTTGAATCATTAAGGAACTTCTGAATTGTGAAATGAGAAATGAACCTAAGAGCTAACTGAAAATATCAATTGAAGTAGAAATCCTTAGAATTAGGAAATTATGAACTTAAAATAAAATGGAAACTGTAAAACTCGCATAGTATTAAATTTCATTCTATAGCATAGATATAACTTACCAAAATATTTAAGAAGTTCAAAAATGTTATATGAATTGTTAATTGGATAATATACGAGTATAAGTTTGAATAATGAAATATGCATTTAATTAATGGTTTGCAAATATAAATAAAATTGTTAGTAAATGATTGGAATTTAAATTAACATTTAAAGGTGATTCACAATTATGTTAATATAAAATGGAAATACTATATGCGAATGTAAATGTGAAATTAAATTATAGCGAAATTTAAGTAATGACTTAAGAATTAATTAATTGAAAATTCAACTTTAAATGAAAAGAAGTTGTATGTTGTTTAACTACATTCTATTTGAATAACTATAACTTACCAAATACTTAAAGGGTTTAAAATGCTAATAAGGATAGGTAGAGAAATAATATACCAGTGTGAGAATGAATAATAAAATGTGAAGATCTATTGATAGTTGTAAATATAAAAGAAATTTAAGCTGTAAAATGAATGATATATGTAAGTGAATGAATGAAATTTAAAATTAATGAAAAATAAAATTGGTAAATGGAAACTAATTAAATTTTAATATAACTAAATGTCAATAAACTTGGAAGTGTATGAAAAAAAATTGACTTGGAAATGTATAATTGATTTAGTGTAGATTTTGGGTGGATGTTAATGTTTGATATGCATTGGTTATTAGATGGATGAAAATTGATTAAGTAGAATTCATTAGTGTTAATGGAATTGAATAAACGGAATAAAATTTAAAATAATTAAATTCAAATTTGAAGCAAAGTGAAATTGAATATAATTGAATCCAATTTAAATTGAAGCAAATTGACTTGAATTTAAAATGTGAATGAAACAAACTTGAATAAATCGAAAATAAATTGAATGTAGACCTATTGCATGGATGAATAAGGAAATAAATGACTTTGTGTTTATGATTGTTCTTTAGAAAATTTGAAGTTTGATGGTTTGTACTTTGAAAAACCAAAATTGTCCAATAATGCTGAAACGAAAACAACCATAACTTTTAAATGGCTGAACGGAATTCGACAATCTTGGAATTTTCGGAAAGCTTAGAAATTATAGCACAACTTTTGTTTAGATAACTTGAGAAAATTCCTTCGTCTACTAGGTTAAAAACTTGAATGTTACTCGCTGTCCTGTGTAAAAATAAGTAAAATCAGTAGTATACACCCTTAGTATTTTCGACATATCTTTTGACTGGTTTATCGGATTTTGATGATCTTGCACTTTCTGGAAAGCTAAGAACTTAAGCTAAAACTTTTGTTTTAAGTGTTTTGTGTTTTAATATTGTTTAGAAGGTCGAAAACGTGGGTGAACGTCGCGGACCTGCGCAATTCATTGCCCAGGCTGAGGCGTATACTCTAAGTAAAACGGCCATAATTTTTGAACATATGGTCCGAATTCGATGATTTTGGACATTCCGGAAAGCCTGAAATGAATGAAACAACTTTTGTTTAGATTCTGTTGCCGAATTTTATCGTTTAAGTAACCTAAAACTAGGATTTGTTTGCTGTCTTGAAATTGGAATCTCAGTTTTGAAGCTAAATATGTTATATATTTGTTGTGTAGGCTAAGTATATCGATCTATCTTTATATGCATGGTTCTAACTTAGTTATTAAGTGTTTAGTAGGTGCGGATTGCGCTTGCTTCGCATTTGGAGCTCGCTTTCGCGCTATATTAGCCATATATGCTCGCTAACAATATATAAGGTACATATCTCGGATTACATACCGTACTTTTACACTTTTTCCCTGCGGGATGCCTCATCACTTGATGAGATGTATATTTGTGATATATATACTGTCATTTTTTTTCCGATCGAGCCGCGCAAAGGAGACTCTGCCGAAATTTTCCTTAAAATCCGGGTGTTAGAAATTTTTTCAAGTTTTAAAATTTTTTTATAACTTGTTTTGATTACTAACTTTTAAAGTTAGGAAGCCATTTGGAGTAACTTAGTGGAAGCGTAGTTATGACTTTATAAATGGAACTTCATTGTTTATAAGTGGAAAATTTTAATAAAATATATCAAATGTTGAATTCTTTACTTAGTTCTTTTCCCTTCTTTTTCCTTTTCGGGGACAAAAAGTTTTGAGTGGGGGAGAGTGCAACGACCCGTAAATTTTCTATAATTAAAATAGCTAATTTAATAAGATTTCGTGATATAGTGTTAGAAAAAAAATTGTAAGTCGTTTGAAATAATAATAACTGGAATGAATTGCAACAATAATTATCCAAGTAATGAAAAATAAAAGTTACTTAGTTAATGCCTTTGCAATCAAAAGTTGAATAGGATAATAAATGTTGAATTCATTGGGTATAATAGAGTAATTGATTGATAAGAAAAATCTGTTTAAATCAAATATTGAATATTGAACAGGTAAATTGTTTAAATTAAATATTTAAAACTTATTGAATAATTGAATATCCGAAATTGAATAACCGTATAATGGAAATAGTTGTTCTATAATTCTAAATCGTTTCAAAAGTTAAATTTTTAAGTTCGTTTTGAATATTTCAAAGGATGGTGATTTAAGTATAATCAAATTTGTTAAATTTAATATTACAAATGTTTGAATAATTAAATTCCGAAGTTGATATGATTAATATGATATTAAAATTTAATATATGAAATTAGAGTGAATAATTGGAATTTGATTTAATATGATTCAAATTGATTTCCAAAGTGAATGTAAGTTATATCGGGATTATAATAGAGTTAATAAGATTTTAAAATTAGAATTTATTGGATAATTGAATAACGGGTTTAATATGATTAAAAATGACTTGTCAAATTTTATTTTATCATTTTAAAGTTAGAATGATGTTGTAGAACTTTTAAAATCGAATTAAAAGTAAATTTGTGAAAATTGAATATTTTAATATTTAATTATCGACTGGAAAATAGCCAATTTTTGAACAGTCTCAGAATTGGACGAAACTAGTTCCATTAGATCTGTAATAGTTAGTTATTATGGGATTTCAATTTTCGTAGCAATCAGAGTTGTCGTTTGACCGTGGCAGCTCGAAACGCGTTGAAATTGTTTTAATATTAATTTGACGTGTTAAAATAGTCATTTTTCAAACAGTCTCGGATTTCGACGAAACTAGTTTCATCGGATCCGTAATGTGATATTATTGTAAGATTTCAAATTTCGTGTCAATCGGATTTATCGTTTGTCCAGGGCGAGCCAAAACGCATCGAAATCGGTTTAAATCGGTTTAATTTAAATTGATCGTTTAATTCCATATCTCGCACAGATGATCGAATTAGCTCCCGAAACCTATTCCATTGTGTCCGGAACGCGGGATAAACCCTAGGGACGTCAGTTACCGCGCGAAATTCGGAGTTTGGAAAAGCCGGATGAATAGTATTCGTCGTTTCCTATAAATAGCCCTTTATTCACAAATAAAAAAATAAAAAATAAAGGCTAGGGTTTTCATAGCCGGCTGCCTTATACCAATCCATGGCCGAAACACTACCACCTTCCCCCTCGATTATCCCAAAATCCGTCGACTTTCATCCAAAACTCCCAACTAGAAAAACGTAGAGAGCATCGATATCTCTCTATCCAACGGTCAAGATCGTAAAAGGAGCTATAGATTGATCGCGAGATGGCCGCGTTCTTCCTTGGTTCATGCACGCAAATCAATGCAAGGACAGGGCCGAGCTTGGCCGTGCTCATGCCGAGAGCAGTGTTGACGTTGGCGAATTGAATGATAGCCTCTGATCGAATTTTAAGCTTGTGATTTGTCGCGATAAATTCGAAGCATACGGCGGCACTTGGGTTCGATTTTCCTGAACGCGACCTGGAAACAATGCGTAAGGGAGAAGAGATAGGAGCGGCGGCCTGGATCGCTTGGAAGGGGAATCAACGACTGATGATAGATGTAGGGTTTTAAATTGAAAATAATTTATAAAATTATTATTTTATAATTCGTACAAAGTTTAAACTGCTATAACTTTTTGCTACGAGGTCGAAAACGCACGAAACCAGTTGCGTTGAAATCGTATTGACGAGCATTAGGCATTGGAGTTGGATTGGAGTCGTTTGGAGCTAGTAAAAATTTCGGGTAAAATTAAACGCTCGTTTAATTTTATTCGAAATAAAACGCTGGAACTGCATTGGAATCAAGGTGAGTGTTTTATAACGCTCACACCGTACTAAATATCTTTATGCTAGTTAAATTTGACATTATGAAGTGTTATGATTTTATTTGTCGTTTTTTGATGAAATTTAATTGTCATATAGATTGTCATTTGAATTAACCGTTGAAATTAAATTGACAGATAAATTGAAATTAAAATCTAATTGCGATTGAATTACCTGACATTGATAACTATGAAATTGCTATGAATTGTATTGTCTATTGGATGATTTATTTCGATGGATGTTATTGGTTGATATTTAAATGTTTTGATGCTTATTTGCTTATATATAACCTGTTATGCATACATATACCACTATGATTGATTTAAGTGATATATATATTCATCCCTGACATTCAATTGAAATAAATAACTACTTGGCCATAGGATAGAAAATTATATACGGACACCGAATTGGCTAAATTAATAATTTTTGAAATCGTCGATTTGAAATTTATTTAAATGTTTTGATTTAAAAGTTATAAATAGAAATCGATTTATAGAAATTGAATTCATCGAAAAATTGAGTTTGGAATGTTGAAATAAATTTTGGTTAAAGGAATTTTGTTAAATAATTAAGTTGAGACTTTGAAATTTGAAAATTGGATATGATTGAATGTCGAAAATTGATTTGTTTAAAGATTTAACCTTAATTCGAGCTTTGAATATTACTAAGTAAAAGTGATATAAAAATGATATTTTGAAATTGAGTTTGGAATTGAATCATATTTGGAATTTGGATTTAAACTTGAATATTGTTGGAAATTTTTGTTGAGTGTTATAAATTGATATTTTGAGAAATCAATCTCCAAATCGATATAAATTGAAATTGAATAAATTAAAGGTGAATGAAAAATTGAATTAATTCGAAGTAAAAATTGACGTTGATTGAATTGAGATCGAAATTGAATCGGTAGAATGGAAATTGGAACTGATTTGAATTGGGAAGTTATAATTGAAATGGATTGATTTTGAAGCTGGTTTATTTTGTTTTCCAAATTACTCGGTTATATAAACCATTTTGAATACTTAAACTATTTTAATCTATTTTAAATCTACTTAACCCAATTTAAATTATTTTAAACTAAATTTATCTATTTCAAATCCATTTTAAGATTTTAAAGTATTTTAACTATTTTAATTATTTAAAACTACTTTTAAACTACTTAAAGCTATTTTTCTAAAATCCTAAGCTGGTCAATAAGGTGAAAAATTTATATTTAAATCTTGAATTTAAATACGAATTGGGTTAAATGAAGTTGCAACCTAAATTGAAATTCGGAATGATTTTGAAATCGAAATGAGATATTGAGACGAAAAATGATTTTTGAAAAGGAACCTTATATTTTGAATGGCAATGTCGATATTTGAAATGGATTTGATTTTTGAAGTGAATATGATATTTTGATATCAATTATGAATCGATTTGAAATATAAAAGAGCCAACGGTGTAATAATACGTAGTTATTAAAGGGACCGGGATCGGATATGGACATACTCTCTGTCGATACCGAAAACCACTTTAATAACTATTATACGCGGAGTGTTGATCCAGAATGAAGTGGATGGTTTGGTGAACGCGTTGACTGAAGAAAGAGAACGATATTGGATGACCCCTGACATGACTAAAACAGGAGCCGCGCCGGGCCATTGAGGTTCGCCACCTCTAGCGGACACGCTTCTTCGATACCATTTCTATTACATTTATGATTCGATTTGGGTGCACCCCTTGATTTCGGAGTGTTGTTTCGCGGTGTTGGGGTAGCTGCTGGCTATGCCCAACATCAGTCCGGATCACGCAACTACTAGTATCCTAGTTGGTATCGCCTCATGTACCTTGTCATACTGATTATCCTATTCGCGACCACTACATTTTGATTTGTACCTTGAGTATATGGATTGCCCTCTGGTGACTTTCGGTTTTGGGGAAACTACGGTCTTGTATATGCTTTTGGGAATATAAAACGTGTTAAGGGGGATTATGGTAACGCCTTAACGCTATTTTGATACTTTATATTACTGATAGGCATTATCTACTTAGCATATATTACTACATAGTAGATAGTTTCACGGATCCTTGAGAGATGGAAAATCCCGTAACATCTCTTGAGTTATTGCACGCACGTTGACACTGGATAGGAGATGTCAACCCCGTAAACATCTCTGACGCCGTTACACCCATATTTATTTACGATTGATTTCACTTTCATAAGGATATTTTAGTCCTGACTCGAGTGTTTTGTCTTTTCATTACGCTCGGGTCAGTCCTGAGTTTTTCAGATTTTGAAGATCTATTCTGGAGGACGAAGACGAAGATTTGGTATACTATTACTATTATTACCCTTGCGTCATGCTACTGCTGCATTATTTAATTGTTCTGTTGTATACGTATAACTCTGATAAATGTTGTATAAATAATTGTCAAAGTATAGTAGACAGCTTCATGAACTGTTTATTTGACTATTATATTTTATCGTTCCGCTGCGAGATTCTGTGTTGTTTCATTTTCTTTATTTCTTTTCTTTTCTTTTCTTATTTACCCCAATAACTTTCTGCACTTTTGAATGGTTTGGAATCGACATGTGTATTGGATCGTCGGTTTAAACTGTCCAAAAAGGTGGGTCGTTACAAATAGGACTGCTTCGCTTTTGGCTAAGTTGTATGTCAAGGAAATCGTGAGACTTCACGGTGTTCCTAGTTCTATTGTGAGTGGCTGTGATACTTTATTCACGAGTCATTTTTGGCAGAGTCTTCAGCTAGCTTTGGGAACAAAGCTAAATTTTAGTACAGCTTATCATCCGCAGTCTGACGGACAGACAGAACGGGTGAATCGTACCTTGGAAGATCTTCTCCGTATCTGTATTTTTGATTTTGGTGGTAGTTGGGAGGATCACCTACCTCTTGTAGAGTTCTCCTACAACAATAGTTTTCAGTCTAGTATCGGTATGGCTCCTTTCGAAGCTTTATATTGAAGGCCATGTCGATCACCTTCTTGTTGGTCGGAATCTGGGGAGAAGCTTATTCTTGGTCCAGATTTTGTTCGTGATTCTTCCGAGAAGATTGATCTTATTCGTTTGAGAATGAAAGAGGCACAAAGCCGCCAGAAGTCCTACGCTGACAGCCGTAGGAAGCCTCTCGAGTTCTCGATTGGTGATCTCATCTTTATTCGTGTTTCTCCTTTGAAAGGGGTGATGCGTTTCAGTACGACTGGGAAATTGGCTCCTCGCTATATAGGACCATTTTCTATTACTGAACATATTGGCTCTGTGGCTTATAGAGTTTCACTTCCTTCTCATTTATCTGGCATTCATGACGTGTTTCACGTCTCTCAACTCCGAAAGTGTCTTCGGGAGTCGGATTTTGTTATTGATTCTCCTGATTTGCAAGAGCTTGAGGTCTCACCAGACTTATCTATTGTACAGCAACCTATTCGCGTACTTGACACGGAGGTGCGACACCTTCGGAACAAGGACGTGCCGCTCGTTAAAGTTCAATGGTCCGCTAGCCCAATGACTGTACTTGGGAAACCAGAGAGTTTATCGAGCGATCTTATCCGGGTTTTCTATCTTTGCTTGGCAACGGTGAGAATATCTTTTCATCTCAAGCTTATTTCCTTTTTCTTTTGAAGGTTGTATGTATGTAGTTGTTACAAATATCGTCTCTAGGAATTGCGGGGACGCAATTTTGTAAGGAGGGGAGATCTGTAACAACCCGCATATTTAACGGTTATATATTTAAATGTTTTATTTAAATATAGCGTCGTTGGTCGAATTTTTGGATCCGAAATGTTACTTTTTGCAAACGGTCGAATTAGGACTCGAAACCACTTTCAGTGAGTCCAAAATGGCATTTGCGATCTTTTTAAGTATAAGCTTTGATATGTTTGGAGTAAGTTGAATTGTGCTGCTTTTTCTAGTTGGATTTTGGGTTTGGGTTCAGCCCATTTGCTAGCTTAATAACCTAACTCAGTCCCTCTCTTCCCCATTCACTCATTTTCATTTCTAAAACTCAAGCTAAAACTGAAAATGGAGGAAAGGAAGAAGAATTAGAAATTCCAAACCCGAGTTCTTCTTGCAAACTTGAATTCTTGCTCCAAAATCAAAGTGAAGCTATTGGTAAGCCTTCTCTTCATCTTCCCCAACTCTTTCTTCCTTCAATTTCAGAAATTTTCCTAAACCTAACTTAGGAAATACTTGTTATGTTCTTAGGTTGAAGCTTGTTGAGTTGAAGTAGAGATTGGTTGGTCTTCTCTTTGTAATTGAGCTTCTTCTTCTTTGTTTTGAGATAAAAGGTGAGATTTTTATCTCACATCTATGCTTTATATCTATCTTTGATTGTTGGGTATGAATTCCTAACACTTGTTCATGTGCACTTGCTTTTGGTTTGGATTGAATTGGTGAATATCCCAATTTTTAGTGTTTTGGGTTCAATTCTTTAAAGGTCCTAACTTTGATGTTTGAACTTTTTTTGGTGGCAAATCGGAGAGCTAATGGAGCTGAGTATCGATGGGCAAAAGCTCCTTAGGTCCATTGCTCGACCGATTGCGTTTTGGAGGGTTTGCACTTTGATGAAATAGGGCAGAATAATGCAAGGCATCAGGTTCGGCCGACCGAACCCCTGGGCCGGTCGACCGAAGCTATAGCCGAAACTTTCTATTTCTGGTTCGGTCAGCCGATCAGGGAGTCCGGTCAACCGACCTGCTCCTATTTCCCTGTTTTTCCTAGTTTGCCTATTTGTTTGTGATTCCAACTTTTATCGATCCATGTTGATTCTAATTAGTTGTTTATGCATATTTGACCTTGATAATTCCTTTTTGACTTCATCCACGGGGTTTTATAAAATAATCTTTTAAATTGTATTAAAAGCTTGCTTCTCTAATTTATAAATTCTATTTAAAACGCACACACAATTTCGCACTTCGAGCGGAGTGGAAGGGAGATTAAATGGTTAGGTAAAACACGGACTATGAATCCATGCGTTTATCTTTCCGATTAATTCTTGACCTATTCGATTGATCATTTTGGCCTTTTGGTATGGTTTACCGATGAGATGAGGCAAACTTTGTACTGCTTTGAGTGTGAAACTAACTAAAGGATAGTAAACCGTTTAGTGCGAACGAGTGGTTATGGGACTCACGTTACCACTTTTCGGATTCCTTTTTGAGAGTTATGACACATTATGCCAGTTAGTGATGTCCAGTACTGGGCCTCCGGACCTTCACCACTACGGTTTGTTGCCTTTGGGATAGTGTCTTCGGACTGTCTCCTTCAGGTTTGTTGCCTTCGGGTATGTTGCCTTTGGGTATGTTGCCTTCGGGTTTGTACCTTCGGGTTTGTGCCTTCGGGTTTGTTGCTCTATTGTATCGCTTTCGGAGTTGGTCCTGATGAGCCGCTCGAGTGATATTTGGGTTTGGAGCCTTCGGGCTCATGGATCCTTGTTTATATAGTACTGAGCACGTGCAAATTTTCTGATGTTTTATTGATATGTATATTCCCTAGGTATCGTCCTTCGGTGTTGGTCTTTTTGAGCCGCACGATATGTAGCATTACCTTGTGGAACTTGTGTTACCTTCATTGGTATTTGTAATTTGCCTTTTTGGCTTATTTTGGGAAATCCATATCCTTTGTTTATTGTGTTGCCGATGATATGAGGCTTGTCTTATTATGATTCATATTTTGTTAGATGATTGTGTTATCTCTTTTAGAGATATTTGTTATACATTGCGACCTTGCAGGTTATTGTTGTTCAGTTTATCTAACTGATTTGTTTAGCTAGACTGACCCGTGTATTTTATACTCGGGTCAGACCGAGATGTTTCAGGTTAGGGTCATTTGGACTTAGCCTATTTGGCTTCCGCATGGTCTATCCAGCTTTTTCCTTTTGTTAAAGCTTTTTGTGTAGTCCTTTTTGTTGTGACTCTGATATGTATTCTTTTGGATTCATCTGTATATTGTGGTTTGCTATACCACTTGACGTGTATTAGTTTGTATACTCTGTTATGTATAAGTATATGTGTATATGATGATCCACTGTTCTGTGATGTATATTACATTTGAGTTGTTATATTCTGTTCTGATAGATCCTCCAACCACATATGGTTTTGTTTTAAGTATTCATTGGATATGTCGATCTGCTTGGTATGACTACTGTCGATGTATTCAATAGATAAGTAGAGAAAGGCTATAGATGGTTGTTCCTAACCAGCCTTATTCTCCGTGTTAGTTGACGGCATTACCTCATAGTGTCCTTGGCTAGCATGGGTATAGAGGTGAGGCGT
Source organism: Allium cepa (assembly GCA_030765085.1). Taxonomy (NCBI): domain Eukaryota; kingdom Viridiplantae; phylum Streptophyta; class Magnoliopsida; order Asparagales; family Amaryllidaceae; genus Allium; species Allium cepa. The sequence continues at coordinate 228,201,346 of CM060939.1, forward strand.
CACAATCATGGTGTTATTAACTCGTGTCTTTGTGATTGGGAGTCATTATGATATTATAGACTACAGTCGTCATGATTTTCACGATGTTACTTGACTCCCGTCATCACGATGTTTATGGTATCAAATATTAGTACTAGTCATGATGTAAGCACGTGCAGTTTTCCATGAAGTTTTAGATATTTTTGATTTCATCTTTTTACAAGGATGTTTATTATAGCCTTGAGTAAGATGAAGGCTTACATGTATTGATTGTTTTATGATGATTTCTATTATGATGTTTTGAACTCACATTGACTTCTATTATGATGGATTTATGAGGTTTTAAACCGTTTTATGATGATTATTTACATGGTTCAAATCCTTGCATATTTCACTTATATAACTATAGAAGATGAACCATAGTTAGATAACCAATTGAATTCCCTTATGAAATCATAATGAACCCATGGATGTATCACCTTAGAGATGATTTTGATGATAATTATATTGTTCCGTTGGCAACAATGGAATAGTTCTCCCTTTTCTCCTATTTCTGTTATCTTTACTAATGATAAGTTCTACCTAGCCTGACCCGTGTATTTATTACTCGAGTCGGACCGAGTTCCAAGTTAGGTATGGATTTAGCTCACTCCTTCTTGGATCCAAGTTGCAAGTTTACCAACGCTGAGAATAATAGATAATGAAACCCAAACACGAGATGGAAACAATCAACGATAAAAATCTAGAGAAAGACGAGCAAAGGATTGAATTAGGTCTGAAATCGTTACGAAGGAACCATACTTGATTTTGCTGATTTTGTTGCACGTAGTCATCTGTAGTGTACTTACTGCTCGTATCATGATGCAAATTTTAACAGATAAATAAAAATTAAAGATAAATAGTCATATTGAATTAAATAAGACATCTATTTAATTATTAAATAGTATAATTGTGACTAAAAATTTAAAATCCTAACCGGAGATAAAAGAAAAATACAGATGTAAATAAACAAAACCTAAAATAAAATTAATGCATTTTTTAATTATAATATCCAATTATACTTTTATGTGGAGAAAAATTAGTTTATTTGGCTACAATGGTAGTCATTATTGACTTCAAAGGAATAAGTTTAATACATACAATATACACTTAAGCTTTCTATGATCGCTATGTTCGGTTGAGTTTATATAAACATATATTATGCAATTTTTGTGATCTGTGTGGATTAAGATTACTGTAACCTTTATGATAAGTCGAGAACATGTCTTCTATAGCTTTTAGGATATTGTTATTTTCTACTGACTTTAGATACATTTCAGTATTTAGTATTTTCTACTAACCTGTTTTTTTACATGAGACCATATTTATTTACGTTGTTATATATATAATTGTGTTACATTATTCTATCGCCATTTGTTATTAAATATAGTCTGACTATTTATAATGTTAATAATACTCGAATCAGGCTGAGCCTTTTTCAGGTTTCAAGATGTTCAAATTTTGGTAGGCATATTATTATACTGGATATATGTATTTTGATGGTAAGAATAATGTATTTTATTACGTTTGACACATTTTAATACGATGTTTGATTTTTGATGATGATTTGTATGTTTGATATATTGTGAGGAAATGTTAGATGTCTGTTGATTAAACGTATGATTTTGTTTTTTTGATTGTTGTAAATATTTATGTTGGTAAAATATATAATTCTAGTTTATACATATATACATACATATATATGTGTGTGTGTGTCTGTGATTTATATATGTGAATTCGAGTTACAATATATACTGATATGTAGGTGTTGTTTGAAAATTAAATGGCTGTAAAAATAAAAAAACCATTGAAGTTAACTTGTTCCACTATGATTCATGACTAATGTTTATATCTTCAACTGTTCTAATTTTGTGAAACTGGTGTGTTTATTACTTTAAACCGAGACTATATAATTAAACATATTAAGAGAAAAACTACGCATATAACAAACTGTATTCTCCGTGTTATTATATAACATTATTTATGATGTTTTCCAATAATATGATTAGTGGTAGAGTCATTGCATTTTGGTATCAAAACTGTAACGATCCCAGTTTTAAAGACGGATTTAAATTTATAATTTGATTGAATTTAAGATTAAATTATGGAATTATGTGAAATTTTCAAACTAATGTATTTTAAAAAGAAAAATTGATTTGAAACTCAAGAATGAATATTTTCAATTGAATTGAAAAATAAATAAAGTGTTTAAAATAAAAAAAATATAAGCAAAACAAGGTGGTCGTGTACTTATGTAAAGCAACATAACAAAATAAATGCATAAACAAACAAAGAATTGTGCAAAACATAATTAGAAAGTATAAGTTATAAACAAAAGAAATATCTACTAAATAAAAACAAAGGAGTACAAACTACATACATATAAAAAGCAATATGAACAAACAAAAAAAAAACCTGTATAAAGCTAAAGTATAAAAGCTTGCAAATGAACTGTATATACATAATAATAAAATAAAACAAGACACATGCATTTAATGCAACATACCTCTAACATTTAATGCAAGCACCTTCACCATGCCTTTTGTACACAAGAAACTATCAGCCTACAAAACCTGTCAATTTTATCACCCTGTAACTCATTTCTTTTATATACATCCTTCTTACTTCATTCGTTCACTACACAGCAAACCCAAAAGGTTATATTGAAAGCATTTTTATTTTTTACAAACTCAAACATCATTTAAGAAAAAAAAACAAAAAAAAACAAAAAGTAAGAAGATTTCAGAAGAATCAAGCTTGAAATTTCACATTCTGTTTCAACACATAACAGGCTCTGTTCATTTCTAAACCATGTGAGTAACCTTTAAAATTTGAAATAAACTCGGTTGCATACTAACTAATCTGAAATGAATGTGAATCATATGACATATGCTGTGTATATGTTTTTGTATAGCATGTCTGTTATTCCTTCAGAGTATCCTCTGCTCATACCTTCCAGTACTCAAGTTTTGTTAAAAAATTTATAATCTTCATGCCACATTTTTTTTAGGTTTAGAATTTCAAATCTTAAACAAGTTTGTTTGAACCTAAATCATAGCTTGGGATTTATTTCAAGCTTGATGTTGAAGTATGTTTCTGTAAATTGAGTTTACAGTAAAAGTATGAACATATGAAAAATTTGAAAATCTTAATTCATCGATTCAATTATATGATTTGAAACTGCATTCGAAAAGAAGATTTTCAAAACAAAAATGAGAACTTTTAATCAAGTATGCTTCGAACAGTATGTAAATGAACCAAGAATGCTTTTTATCCAAATTCCAGCGATCAAAGGAAAATTGGATGTTGTAATTTTGCTTGAAGCTTGCTCGGCCATGGATGATTTTAGGAAAAATGTTGGAAAAAATATCTACTGCAAGGATTGGGGGGACGAAGCAATTATAGGGTTTAAGGACGGTGAAAATGGCATAAGGGTTTTTGGTTCGTGCACGCTCGTCGAGGCGTCGAGTGGGACCGGACTTGGAGAGGAGATGCGTGGGGAGGTGGAGCAGCGGTAGGAGGTGGCCGCAAGACCTCCGGTGGCCAGAGGTGGCCGCGCGAGGTGATTTTTTGGGCGTGGGGTCAGTTCCAGTTTTCTTCTGGGTAGCTCGATTTTTATTCAAGCTAAGTAATGGGGTTTTGATGTTTGGATTGGGTTGCGTAGTCGACAAGTGACGTGCTGGAGGGTTCGTAAGTGGCCGGAGTGGCGTCGCCGCCGTGTGCATGTGCACGACACTGATTTGTGTCAGGGAAGTTTGGGCCGAGGGGAAAACTCGAAATAGTGCGCGAGCACGAGGTGCTTTGGCTCGAGTTTTTGTTTTGTTTTGGGTTTGAGCGAGCATTTTGTAGCTTCAGGTTGAAAAAAAAAAATGAAAGAAAAGAAGAAGAAGGAGGAGGACGCGACAGGGAGGGAAGAACGACTCGGGGAATTGGGAAGGAATCTCGAGTAATACTCGAGTAAACTGAGTAATCTCGTTTTTGGGTCAAACTGAAATAGTATGTTGTAAAGGTGTGAAACTGGACAACTTGCTTTCTACAAGTTTTAAAACTGAAACTTAGTAAAGAGTCCAACAGTTAAAGTCAAGCAATTTAAACAAGTTTTTATTGTAGTTAATGCTTCAACAAAGTTTTAACATCTAATTATTATTTTTAATCAAGTAATTAAATTGAATATGAAATTGATTAACACTTAAAGTTGTAGTTATTATTAAATTGATTTTCAAAGTTTAAAGAAAATTTCTTTGAAAATGTTATTTAGCGAATAATTAATATTAAGTAATTATTTTAGAAAGTAAATAAGAATAATTTCATTTTAATTATAATTAGAGTTTGAATAAATTAATGTTTAAGTGATAAGTAAATTTCAATTAACTACTCAAGTTAATTTGTGGGAAATTAGTAGTTAATTAATTAAAGAATTTAATTAAGCACTAATAATTGATTAACTAAGTAGTTAATGGTAAATGAATTACTAATTAAAGTTATAAATTTATGGTTAAAGAATAGTTAATCAAGGTTAAATAAATTGATTATGAAGTAATTAATTTAATAGAGTGAATAAAGGAATTAAGTAATTAAGACTTTATGATTGATTAAGAATTTATTGGTTAATTAAATAATTTGAAATGAAGTATGTAATTAATTGATAATGAATTAACGATTGATTATACAGGGCTAAGTAATTAATTCCTAAGAAATTATTTTTAATTGAATTTATCACAATAAGAATTAAAGATGATTACTTATGGATTATGTAGGATATCTGATTCATTGTAAAAGGAATTGATATATCTGTTTTGAAATTTGTGATGTGTGAGATTTGATTTACCCTGTGCTGGATTATGATTGGTAATTTTATTCTGTAAACCCTTGACCTGTATACGACACTTGAATTTCGATGCGACAGGGAATCGGATTCCAGTTGGTTATCCGAAACCCACATCGAATTGTAATGATGAATCTTTGCGATTGATAAATTTATTTTATCTGTAAAACTGTGAAGGAAGATAAGCGTTATTGGTTATACCGCTTATCGATATTGAGATATTTGTGATGATTGTTGTGTACTATTGTGTAAAATCCTTAGACCACACTATACACACACAAATATGGATTTCACAAGGAAATCGGTTAAGTCACAGATTTTTGAATAAGTTTGAATTTGAATTTTTAATTCAAATAGTTTTGGAAATAAATTAAGTTTAATATGAAAAGCTTTTGAAAAGGTGTTTTAAGAATAAAAGTTATTTTTGAATAACTAATAAAGATTTGGAATTTAAATAATCGGATTTAGATTGAAATTCAAAAGAAATCTGAAATTGAATTCTATATTCAATATTTATGATTAAAAAAAAAAAAAAACTTTACAAGTTATAGGGGTTTAAACCGTTTTTAAAGCGTTATTTTGGGAATTTGAATTAACTCAAAGTTTTTAACTTGTATAAATAAAATCGAAAATAATTTTCCAAGTATGAATGAATCTTTGGAAATAAGTTTGAAAGCTATGAGATAAATCTTTGATTTAAAGATTTAAATGAGTTAATCCAATTGAAAAGGAAATTATTTTGAAATCCGTAAATGAATCTTTGTGAAACTGAGTGAACTTTGTGAAATAAATCTTTTTGTTTAAAAGATTTGAAATGGTAATTGGTTTAAACCATTTGAAAAGAAAAACTTTGGAATTATTAAGTTGTGACTTAATCGAAATCTCATATCCATATGTTTAAATGTTGCGCTCACTATTCGGGTTAGCCGGGAAAGGACCTTTGGGTCGTATAACCCATTCCGAATATGTGATATGTCGTTATGGATAGCATTTGAAGACCGGTGTTGAAGACCGGGTATTTGCGAGAGCGATAGGATGACCTGTCGATTGACTCTGCACCGAGTTGCTCCGGTATAGAGTTCTCCATATGTGATGGGGAATCCGATCAGGATTGTGGATATCCGGATTGCAAGGACTTCTTTGTAAGTGCCTTCGGTTCTGTTCGAGCCCGGAACAGACTTGTATGGATAGTTATGTCTGACATTACAATTTGAGATATAAAGCTGATTTCTTTCAAATATATTTCTGTTGGTGGCGGAGAATTTATTCTCTTAGCTTAACACCCTTCTCTGAGACGTACGAGCTCAGAGGTTATATAGTTGAAGTTATCAGCAATGTATTCCCAATTTGGTAATGTGACATGCTGAGTGTTGCTGTGAAATGATCATTGTGTTGATTATTTGTGATAGGATCATTTGTTTGATCGTCTATCTTGGTGATCATTTCTATGATCATTTGTTGACCCAAAGCACGGCTTTTGTATAAAGTGTGTTTTTGTGGACGAGACTTCGTCGAGCCTCACAAACCGGTAATGGTCGAAACAGGAATTGTGCGGCAAGGTTTTCAGGGATCGCTTCCCTAGGGTATGACCATTCCTTCTGGAAAAGGGTAGTATCATGGTATGGAGCCCAGATATTTACTCATGTTGAAACACTTATTATTATGGTGTGATGTTGGTTAGAGAGCTCTCGTTTAAAGGTCCCAAAGGACCGGGAGTGGTATATCTAAGGGTTTGTAATATTCCTTGGGAAAAGGGATTCCCGGCTTTGTTTAGCAGAGAACGGTGGTTCTCGGGGCGTCCTTCCAGAGGCGTTTCCATGTGGCAATGGGAAGTTCCTTGGCCTGACCATTTGTTGGAAAATCCATTCTTCAAATACGTACCTTGTACGGTTTTAGTTGTATAACCTGCCATGGAATGTGGCGGTAACCTGCTATTGAACATGGTAGCTATAGTAGGCATACGATAATGGTCGTATGTTGGCTAAGATTTATATCTTTATTTTCGAAATGAATTTTCTCTACACTATGCACTAGTAATAATATCAAATGTTCTTTTTAATGCGTATCAAGCATCTTTGACTATCATAAGGAGAAATCTCCTCCGATTCTGCGTTTGCATTGTGTGTGTGTGCGGGAGGCCTTATGGTAGTCTCATTTTTAAAAAAACATTGCGAATTGACTTTGAAATTCTTTTGTTGAATGTTTTAAAAAGATAAACTGTTTTTGTTGCTCACACCAGTCCCATGACTGATCCAGAGTTTATTGTTTATTTCCTAAACTCTGGGTACTCAAAATTTTCTACACGGGCAGTCTAGAGTTTGGTTTTTCAGATAATTAGATTCAGTGGATTATCTGGAGCTAGTTCAGTTTTCTTTGGATATGGACGAGACTTGTTTGGCTTGGTGCAATCTTGATAGTGGATCGAGATAGGAGTTTTGGAGCTTTGTTTTTGGAGCTTTTTGGATCAGAGTCGCAGTATTATATTCTGAGAAGATTTATTTCATATTGTATCGTGTTCCGCTGTATTCTATGTTGTATATTCTCTGATGTTGATGATTATCATTGTATCAAATTGATGTATCAGATATTGTATTCATGTTATATCAGTGATATCATCTTTTATTTCCGCTGTGTTATTTATCATTTAATGGTGTTGCAAGCTCCCGCGAAACGAATTTGATGTTGTTTGTTGGACATCGAGTTTGGGTCGTGACAAAAACAGAGTTATCGGTTAAAATAAACTAGAAAAACTAAATTCTAAATCAACAAAAGATAATCAAAACCATACATGAAAACATGCTTTACATTACCTCGTCAAACTACATAATTTCAGCTATTGTAGATTGCCAATTATCAAAACCATGCTATCGGAAGTTATAACATCAATATAAGTACAACAAATTAGTAACTGAAGCTTGTAGAAGAAGATATAAAAAGTATGCTGCAATTATGGGCGCGTTCGCGGAAAGTGAAAGCGGGGCATTTGAGCGGAGTAGGAAATTAAGCAGGGAATGCGTTTGTGGGTTTAAGCGGGCATTCAAGCGGAGTATGTTAATTTATGATTTTTAATTTAATTGATTTGTAGCTAATTAATTATTGGTTTTTTGTGTAATATACGTTTAATAATTGCAAATGAAACTCATCTAGAAAAATTCGATATTTCATAAATCAGAACAATACATTTGAAATTCAAATAATAGAAAACAAACAAGCAGAACAAACCAAACAAACTAGAAAAATAAGCAAAATACACTAGACTCAAATGTTATGCTCTCTCCAGTCAAAAAATCACGATGCAAAGCGTCACCGTGTCGCCAAAACGGTCCATTTGCACAAACGGCCGTGAACCAATCCACCACTCACACCCACCAAACATCTCATCAAGCTCTCTGAATTTTAACGGAGCATTTCTCCTGTATTTTTAGTATCTACGTGCTGGACCAGTCCACCACTCGTTTGATTCGTCAAGGCGGTCATGCTCCGCATCCCATTCACCGCGACGTATCTCCAGCAATGTGTTCCACTCTCTCAACGTTCGTTTCAGATTGCCCCACTTGTTTATCATCTGCTTGTTGGCCCAATTGTCATTGAATCCATCGTTGAAGTCCAACTGAATAGCAGATAAAAAGCCGTTACTACCTCGCAAATCTAGGTGGTTGATGCATAATTTAATGAAAGCGTCTGTTCTCTCCTGTCCAATGAGCAATAGGCATAGATGAGGATCCAGCAGAGTGAGTCATATATTATAGGTTTGAAAATAAAAAAATTCAAAAATAAACAAAAATTATGAAAAAAAATATATGTTGTAGATCTGAAAAATATAAACAAAATAGCCGAGAAAAATATATGAAATAATACGTCAAATTGCGGGAAAAAATGAAGAAGAGGCAGAATGGGGTAGGTTTGCTGGTTGAGAATGGACAAAAAGAGGGGAGAGATATAAATAATCACGGCTGAGAAATCAAGCCATTGGGTCCAAGCATCACGACGCATCAGACTCGTCGGAAACCAACGGTTTGATTTCCAACAACATCGAAACAGTGGCATTTGGCCCGTTTACGTTGGTAACACGTCGGACGCATCGAAAGCGGAAACAGAGTAAATGTGAGGTGCGAACGATACCTATATGTGTTTAAAGATATGTGTCAGATGAGAAACCTTAACCGTTGATTCGATAAAAGAAACGAAGTATAATCGCTTAATAAGATTGCTACTTTATAGGATGTGATTTGGGGGACTTAAGTCAAAAAAATGGCTTACTTATGTTAGCAAAGAATCACTAATTCAAAATAAATCAAAACAAATGAATTTTGATTAATAAAAATAAACACACCCGAAATGAAAAGGAATCAATAATGCATTTGAATTTTACAAAACAGCAACACTTACAAAATCTCACGAAAAGAAGACAAGATATATGCATGAGCACAGAAAATGCATGAGGAAAAATATGTCACATAGCAAAGCATCTGAAATTTTCTAGGAAATTTTGAAAGATAGTTGAGCACTTTTTAGGAAGTTCAAGGAAAATAAAAAATCACCAAAATCACAAATATTCACAAATAATTTACTTGATGCTTGTGTTTATTGATACCAAACGTTTTCATAGTCTAATAAAAAAACCTCAAAATTCCATCCATTATCTGCATTTAGTTCAATACACTTTGCTTGAAGCCAAAAATACCAATTACCGTATCGGAAAAGCAATCAAGTAATATTGGTATATAATGTTCTGAGTTATAAACCACCATGTAAATAATAATAAAACAAATTGAAGATACTTAGACCATAACTTTTTAGTTCATGTTCATAAATGCTACATATAAGATTTATTAATTCATGACTTTGTTAATTACATAAATGTAACATAAATTCGACTTTTTTACATTCTTGTAGTTTTACCATTTTCACTACTTAATCATTTTGAATTCTTCAATAATTTTCAATCAACGATTAGTAGACCATATAATCTACAATCTGTCAATTTTAGAGGGTAAAGAAAAGGAGAGCTAAATATGATACAGTAAACGTCCAGTTATTAAACATTCGTTGACATCCTTGACCTTAAGGTTATGGAAAAAAGTTAACTAATACTTGTAAAATTTATCATATTTATTAAATTATGAATATGAATGTATATATCCATAAGAACTATATTTTTGTTAAGTTCGTTTTCTTTAAAATTACCATATTATCCAATTTAACATTTAGCAACATTCAGATCCATAGCTCAAATGGATTATTAGTCACACTAAATAAAGGGAAAAAAAGTATAACTTATCAAATTGAGTCAGTCTATCTCGTAGTTTTATTGTATCAACAGAAATATGGAACCGCTGTAATTTCTCTTCTCAGCTACGAGTTGTTGATTTAAAAATACGCAAGTTGATGCTGATTGCTTACTTGATCAATTCGATGTGGGAAAGTGGAGATCAATGGGGCAGCTATGAAATTGTTGGATGTGGCGCTATGAAATTTTTTTAGTCACCGTGAATTTTTAACGGCTAGGGTTTCGGAGAAGGGGAGAAAAATGAATGGGGCGATTATGAAATGAGGGCTCAAATAATTGGAATGTCTTGATATCGTGTTGGGCATTATTCGCTGGCGTAAGTTTCTTTTTACGTGACCTGCATGTAAACATTACTGAATATGTTACTTCTAATCGTTTCTTGCAACAAATAAAAAATCGTTGTAATTTGAAGAAGCAGCAAAGTTTATGATCCTGATTATCATTACTACAAACTGTTTATATTTAAAATAATATAAAACTATGATACCAGTTCAAAACGAAGTAAAAGAAAAACTTACCCACATAACAACACACCAAAAATTATTCTCAACCATTCCTCAAATATCTAAAATCAAGCTCAATTAAAATGAACTAGAAAAACCAAATTCTAAATCAACAAAAGATGATCAAAACCATATATGAAAATATGCTTTACATTACCTCGTCAAACTACATAATTTCAGCTATTGTAGGTTGCCAATTATTAAAACCATGTTATGGAAGTGATAACATCAATATAATTACAACAAATTAGTAACTGAAGCTTATAGAAGAAGATATAAAAAGTATGCTACAATTATGGGTGTGTTTGTGGAAAGCGAAAGTAGGGCATTTAAGCGGAGAATTTATACGGGGTATTTAAGTAGAGTAGGAAGTTAAGCTGGGAATGCGTTTGCGGGATTAAGCGGGGCATTCAAGCGGAGTATGTTAATTTATGAACCTTAATTTAATTGATTTGTAGTTAATTAACTAACTGTTTTTTTTGTGTAATATACGTTTAATAATTACAAATGAAACACATCCAGAAAAATTCGATATTTCATAAATCGGAACAATACATTTATTCAAATACTAGCAAACAAACAAGTAGAACAAACCAAACAAACTAGAAAAATAAGCAAAATACACTAGACTCAACTGGTATGCTCTCTCTAGTCAAAAAATCACGACGCAAGGCATCACCACGTTGCCGCGTCGCCGAAACGGTCCGTTTGCATAAACGGCCGTGAACCAATCCACCACTCACACCTGCCAAACATCTCATCAAACTCTCTGAATTTTAATGGAGCATTTCTCCTGTATTTCTGATATCTACGCGCTGGACCAGTCCACCACTCATCTGATTCGTCAAGGCGGTTATGCTCTGCATCGCATTCACCGCCAGGTATCTCCAGCAATGTGTTCCACTCTCTCAATGTCCGTTTCATATTGTCCCCTTGTTTTTCATCTGCGTGTTGGTCGAATCCATCGTTGAAATCCGACTGAATAGCAGATAAAAAGCCGTTACTGCCTCGCAAATCTAGGTGGTTGATGCATAATTTGATGAAAGCATTTGTTCTCTGCTGTCCAATGAGCAATAGGCATAGATGAGGATCCAGCAGAGTGAGTCATATGTTGTAGATCTGAAAATACAAAAATAAACAAAAAATTACAAAAAAAATATGTTGTAGATCTAAAAAATATAAACATAATAGCGGAGAAAAATACCTGAAATAATGAGTCAAATTGCGGGGAAAAAATGAAGAAGAGGCAGAATGCGGTAGGTTTGCTAGTTGAGAATGGAGAAAAAGAGGGAAGAGGGAGAGATATAAATAATCGCGGTTGGGAAATCAAGCCATTGGGTCTAAGCGTCACGACGCATCGGATGCGTCAGACGCGTCCGAAGCCAACGGCTTGATTTCCAACAGTATCGAAACGGTGGCATTTGCCCTGTTTCCGCTGTTAACACGTCGGACGCGTCAAAAGCGGAAGCGAGTGTAAATGTGAGGTGCGAACGGTACCTATATGTGTTTGAAGATATGTGTCAGATGAGAAACCTTAATCGTTGATTCGATGAAAGAAACGAAGTATAATCGCTTAATAGGATCGCTACTTTATAAAACAAATGCATTTGAAAAGGAATAAAAAATGCACTTGAATTTTATAAAATAGCAAGAACGCTTACAAAATCTCACGAAAAGAACACAGAATATATGCATGAGCAAAGAAAATGCATAAGGAAAAATATGTCACATAGCAAAGCACCTGAAATTTTCTAGGAAATTTTGAGATTGTTGCGCACTTTTTAGGAAGTTCAAGAAACATAGAAAAATCACCAAAATCACAAATATCCCCAAATAATTTACTTGATGCTTGTGTTTATTGATACTAAACATTTTCATAGTCTAACCAAAAAAACCTCAAAATCGCATCCATTATCTGCATTTAGTTCAATACACTTTGCTTGAAGCCAAAAATACCCATTACCATATCGGAAAGCAATCAAGTAATATGGGTATATAATGTTCTGAGTTATAAACCACCATGTAAATAATAATAAAACAAAATGAAGATACTTAGACCATAACTTTTTGGTTCATGTTCATATAAATGCTACATATAAGATATAAGATTTATTAATTTATAACTTTGTTAGTTACACAAATGTAACATAAATTCGACTTTTTGACATTCTTGTAGTTTTACCATTTTCACTACTTAATCAATTTGAATTCTTTAATAATTTTCAATCAACGATTAGTACACCATATTACCTATGATCTGTCAATTTCAGAGGGTAAAGAAAAGGAGAGCTAAATATCATATAGTAAAAGTCCAGTTATTAAACATTCGTTGACATCCTTGTCCTTAAGGTTATGGAAGAAAGTTAACTAATACTTGTGAAATTTATCATATTTATTAAATTATGAATATGAATGTAAAAATCCACAAGAACTGTATTTTCGATAAGTTCATTTTCTTTAAAATTACGATATTATCCAATTTAACATTTAGCAACATTCAGATCCATAGCTTAAATGGATTATTGCTCACACTAAATAAAGGAAAATGATTGTATAACTTACCACAATCTATCAAGTAGTTTTATTGTATGAGCGAAAATATGGAATCGCTGTAATTTCTTCTCTGCTATGGATTGTTGACTTAAAAGTACGCTGGCTGATGCTGATTGCTTACTTGATCAATTCGATGTGGCAAAATGGAGATCAATGGGGCTGCTATGAAATTGTTGGATGGGGCGCCATGAAATTTTTTTTGTCGCCATGAATTTTGAACGGCTAGGGTTTTGGAAAAAGGGAGAAAAATGAATGGGGCGATTTTGAAATGAGGGCTCGAATAATTGGAATGTCTTGATACGCTAGCGTAAGTTTCTTTTTACGCAGCCTGCATGTAAACTTTGCTGAATATGTTACTTCTAATCGTTTCTTATAAAAAATAAAAAATCGTTGTAGTTTGAAGAAGCGGCAAAGTTTATGATCCTGATTTTTATTGCCGTATGATAATGGTAGGCGCTATATATTGTGTGGGTAGGCATCAACCACGGTGACATATGGAAACAGAGTGCATCGAACCACTAAAACGAACTGGTAAGTGAGAAGTATATGGACAAATGTAAAATATAGTTGGTAGTTAAAAACAAGTTGAAAAAATGAATCACCTTAAATGAGAATAGTTTCTTTGTTGTGGACATGGAAATCAAATATTTGTAAAGAAAAAGGAACGAGGCGGTAAAGGGCACTCGCAACGAGCTCATCGCAGAATAGTTTCTTTGTTTTGGACACAGTTAAAACACATAAATTAAATATGTTTCACAAACACACTGGAGTTTCCTTGAGGAATACTTAGAAAAACTGGCATAATTTTTAAAAATCTAAATCAAAACTTTCCCTCAACTATAAATCTTTAGAATTGATACTTATATTCAGGAAGCTCGGATTTTTGTTTTGGCTAAAGCTGGGAGGGTGCGGCAACCATATGAGCAGTTCGATAATTGCGTTAATAACTAGGGTTCCTGTTCACGATCGATTCAAGGCAAGATTGGGAAAACGGAGACTGAGGTGGTGGTTAGCATATGGAGGTGCACCTGCCATAAAATTTTGGGATGTATTTGGAAAAAAAATTGTCGCACGAGACTCCACCGTCGCATTTCATTGCGAGAATTCATGCGTGATGTAGAGGTGGCAGGGTGATGGGGGAGGCAAAGCTGAACACGTAGGGGGTGTCAAAGTGGCATAAAGTTGATCGAAAGGGGAAGAGATAGTGTGCATCATTCGTGCACAGGGGATACACGACGTACAGATTGAGGAAGAAGAAGCTCTCCAGTAGGCGGGCCAGATTCAAGTTTATGGGTCGGTTTGATTCTATGCGTTGGGCCATAAAAAAAGAGAGGGAAAGGAGTAAAGAAAATTGAAATTGAAAATTTTCTGGTGAGATTTGATGCATGCGAATACCCTTGGATTGGGAAGACGAGGTTTGGGTTAGATTTTCTAGGCTTGGGTTGAATGTTTGATGGGGTAATTCAAAATTTTATGATGAATTAGTTGTCAATAATTTATATTTAAAAATCAATTTCTTATAATTTGAATAACACTCTCATACGAGGTCCGATCGAGATGAAACTTCTCGCGTTGGATTCGTAATAAAAAGCACTTCGCAATGGAATTGGTTTGGATGCATTTGGAGCTAGTTGAATTTTGAATTATAAACCAAACGTTGTTTAGCTACCGACCGAACCAGGGTGCGAAAGCGACAACTAGAACTCTGGTGAGTTAAACTCATCTTTCTGATTTATCAGTATACTATTGTGTATATTGAATTTATTTATATCTTCTGAAATTGATTAAATTGGTTGATTGGCTGAAATTGGATCTAGGATAACAATATAGAGCATCTCGAAATGCAATTAGGTTTGTTTGAGTTTATTTTAAATTTAACGTTATCAAGTATCGAATCATATATGAAGCGACTAAATAATATTGTTAGTTTACGATGTTTAATTACAACATTGCTGAATTAGAATATGTTAGTGCAATCTATTTGGCCAAATAAACATCGTCGGGTAAATGGAAGAATTGTGTGGAATGAAAATCGATTAGCAGAATAAATTCATGTTCTGCTATTATATTTTAGTTTGGAGACACTTTAAAGTGCTAATGGATTTATACTAGATTAGTGACATATTAACGATTGATTGTTAATTATGAATTTGATTTACATATATGCTTATTATCATGTAAATGCATGTGATTAAACTTGGGAAGTTAAATTGGAATTAAATGGTAGCTCGTTAAGTACCATTGTGATCATTAAGCCTTTTTTAGAATTCGTAATGTTACGAATGCTGTTTAACTTCAAATTTTATAATTTGAAGTCAAATATCTTATTTAATTATTATTGCATATATGCAAATTGTTTTGTTTAAATAATTATTTTACAAATATTTTGTAAAAATATTTAACAAAGTTAATTATGTTTAAAATAATTGTTTATCTTGTTTTATTTAAGATAATAAATTATTAAACTAGATAAGCATCTTTCTGAACCTAAATGCGTCTCACTTAAATGATTATTTAATAATTAAGAATTAATGTTTATAATTATTAATTAAATACTTAATTATTAACAATTATATAATAATTACATAATAATTAAGGCTAATATTTAATAATCAATTATAAAATTTAATACCTATGATGTGATATTTAGTACAATAGTCAATTTTAAATAATTATTAATTAATAACGACTATTAAAAAATTAATAATTAATAAGTAATCAATAATTAAGAAAAATATCTAATAATTCAGAATTAATAAGAAATACTAATAATTGAGAAGTAATATTTAGCATTTGATATTTTATTATATACACTAACACAACACCAAGGAAATGATATTTTTACGCAGCCTATTATACACTTTTAGCATATCATACATATTTTCCATGAAATATAAGAACCCTTCATCATCCAAAACATCTTCCTTAAGATAATATAGATCTCGACCCATTCTTTTCCTTGCTTTTTCCACAACCACAAGAGCACTGCGCAGTAGGTGGTAGGCTTAAGATCGGTACGTGGAGGACGAGCTAGCTTTGAAGTTGCTGTATATTTTTCATTTCTCTCCATGTATCTACTTATCGTATTCAATACTTGGTATTCTCCAACAACCTCTACTTAAAATGTTATATAGCAAGGTTGAGGTTCGTCCCAAAGAAATAAAATCAAGAGAAGTTTGTCGTGGAATGAAGAAGACAACGACTTGATAGTGGCTAGTGGTATGCTCATTGCACCCTTCAATGTTATTTCGATTGTTTCATCCTTAGAAAAAGAGGAACGTTTAGGGCTTAAAGAGCAAAAAATTAAAGATCTTGGAAGTACAAGTTCAACAAAATGCAAACTGAACAAGAGCTTCGAAAGAAAAGATTGAACTTAAGAAGGCTCATGAAAGACATTGGATAAAAAAGAAGAAGGGCATTTAACAAAAAATATTCTCTTCTATTTGGGTAACATTTAGAGTATGTTTTAGAAAAAAAAAGAAACATGTTAGGGGTTCGACATCAAAGAGGGTAAGTTGTAATGTGTAGATGTCTTGTAACGTTATGTTTTTTATTCTATTTTTTAATTATTTTCGTATTTTCTTATCGCAATTTGCATGAGTAAGTTTTAATTATTGGAAGCACTTTGTGTCGTATCGAACGACTCTATTTATTTTCGTATTTAAGCATTAAAATTTCGTTATTTCACTTTATAGAAAAATAAAATAAAAAATCTTAAATTCTAGCATATTTTATACTATTATAACACAAATGGTGAAACGAATATCATCTATATACCTAGATGGTTTTGGTTTTTTGAATATTGCTTTAAACCAGAAGCGATTTTTAGAAATAGTTTCGAATATCGATGAAAATTACAAAATAAAATTTTAATTTTCCTCACTTTTTCCACTGCTGGAGGAGAGATAGATAAATAGTTAATCCGTTTTCATTTGCATCTGCATCTGCATCCATAAAAGTTAAATAGTTTTTTTTAGCGTAATGAAAGATGTTTGTTTAATAATTTATAAATTAGTAGATTTTATTATGTGCACTTATTGTTAGTTACATTAACTAACTGTTTGAAACAATTGATTATCATAGTTATTTTAGTTTTAGCATCTTTATAATTAATGAGAAAAATACATATAAGTTAAATCTCAGTTTTCTTCGTATAATTTTTGTTTTATCGGTTATCTGAGGATAATTATTTTGATATCTGTCTGCATCTGTAGATATTTGATATTGGGAATTTTTTTTAGCTGTTTGTGGATTTAAAGATGTTTATATCTGTAAACATTTGTTGGGGCAAGGCATTTGTACACGTTTTCAAATTATTTTGAATGTATGTAGATGTTTTGTACATCTGAAAACATTGGTTGGGACAAGGATTATGTGCATGCATTTATGTTAAAAAGATGCAATCATTGCAATGCATTTTGTCTAGGGGAGATGTATTCCATAGAATGCTTATAGGTTCAGGGTGGTGCATTGTTTCAATGCTTTCATAACTGAATATAAGTTATCTAATTGTATTCCTTTTCCTTCGAATGCATACGTCTCTGCATTCCTTGGAATGCAATTAGGTTCAGCTCCTAACATCTACAGCTGTTTCACAACGGAAATATTTGTTCGTCCAAGGTGAAGTGCTATATCTAGAATTGAAGAAAGATGTTACAAATGTATCTGTTCAAGTTGCTTAAAAGCAGAACAGAAACAAAATCATAAACGAATTTAAAGACGATTAGCTACCGTTTTATGAATGTATCGTCTCGTTGCTTGGGGATTTATCTGTGGATGGGTACGCATCTTCGCAAATTTGATAAATAAATAATTACTTTGGTAGTTAAATCGTATAGCCCTTTTTAGTTTCTGCAACGGTAGCAAATCATTTTCCGCATCTTCATCCCAGTTGTTATTAGATAGCACATGCTTAGCATGAATTTTACTTGTTTTCTCTATTATGATGTGGTTATTGTGGTAGAGTTAAATTACTTATGAATTAACTGCCTAATCTGTTATTATTTATTTAATTATTTACACACCTCTTGTTATTATTTTAGCTAATAAATGAAAATAGTGAAAACTTTTCTAATTATTTACATTAGTTAGTTATTCTTTAATTACTTATATTAATTAATAATTAAAGAGTAATTATTAATTAATTAAAGGAATAATTAATTAATGCAAGTAATTAAAGGATAATTGTATCGTATTTTTAATAAGTTTTGAATTATTAATTATCTTTCTTAAATATCAAATTTTTATTAGTTATTAATACTTTTAGTGGTTGTTACTTAATAATTATTTTTAGTTTATTTTGCACTAATTATCACATCATAAGCATTAAATTTATTATTATTTGTTAATTATTAGTCTTAATTGTTATATGTTTATTTTGATAATGTATCTTTTAAGTGAGATGCATTTCTTGTAATGCATTTAGGTTTAAAGAGATGTATTTTTTAGTGCTTATACTTTATTCAATTACATTCCGAGGATTGTTTATAGGTTCAAAGAGATGTTCGTTGATTAGTCTAAAGATGAATCTAAAGAAATGTAATTGTATAACTTTTAGCTAGAGATGAATTAAAGAAATGTAATTGGTTAGCATTTATGCGTTTGGTTTGTAATTGTCTAACTTGTAAGTGTTGGAAAAATGCATCTATTTCAACCTAAAAATATTTCTCATTTAAATGATTGTTTAATGATTAAAAATTAGTATGTAATTATTATTATTTAATTGTTATGACTAAATACTAAATTAATAATATTTATATAATAATAATTAAGGTTGATATTTAAAAGTTGATATTCAGGATCTGTATAATCTTAAGAAAGACGTATTGGATGAACATAATTTGATGTGATTGGGTGCATTTTAACGAATCAGATTTCTCTCTTAACATTATCGTCCTTGATTTATTGTTTGAAATTGTTGGATGCTTTGGTTTATGAGTTTTTTGGAATGTGGTATTTCTACTTGTTTAAATTGTATGAATAATCCATTGAGTTCATCTAAAAATGTTATATAATATTGTTATATATTGGTAGTTTATTTGTCATTTTAGTCGATTAAAAATTATTGAAATCTAAAAAACGGATGTTTTAGTTGCTAGTGACTTTTGTTGTACTATTATGATTTGTTATGCTTTGATGCAAATTGACAACTGTATGTTTTTTATTTTATATACATGTTAACTACTTTTGAATTATATAAATGAAATATGGTTCATGCAAGTAATTAGATTACATATTTAAATTTGAAAATATTAGCTTAATCACTTTTAATTAAATTAAATTCATATCCTTTCCAAATGTCAAAATTAATAAGTTCAAATCGATTTTATTCAAATTCTATTCTTAACAAAATAAATTACAAATCAACTTTTCAACTTTTATTTATTAAAGTTATGACAAAAGTATATTTTATATTATTATTCAAAATTCAAATAAATTTTAAAACGTTGTTATATATATTAATTAAATTAGCTTTATTTAATAAGTTTTATTGTTTTAAATATTATTAAACTAAATCTTATTTTATATATTTTAAAAATAACACAAAATCTTCTAATATACATTTTTTAAATTTAACTTGTAAATTTAAATTTCACAAAATATACAATTTTCAAGTCTAATTTTACACATTCAAATAATTTTTTATATTAAATTTTATTTAAAATTGAAATAAAATTCAAAATGTATTTTAAAATAAAATTTTTATGTTATATTTTTAATAATTAACATTTGTTAAAACATATTTTTAAATTTTAGAAATAATTTTAAAAATTGGCCAACGTTTTTCGTACCGATCTTATGGTCATTTGGGTGTTAAAGTTTTAGTTTTTTATTTCAAAACATAACGTTTCTCTAATGTATAAGATTATTAGGGTATGTATCATTTCAACACATAATTATTTTTCTAACCAGTAAGAAATTTGCAGTGTGAATCAACAAAATAATATCGTAAACGGTATAACATATCAATGACACGGATATACATCATAATTAACAATTTAAATATAATATATATACTAAAATGTTGTGGTGTCCTATGTCAATTAACAAAGTTGAATAAATTAAAATAATAACTTATCATGCTTAATTATTTCATCACTAACAATTCAAATTTATCAATATATTTAATTTCTCATTTCATATGTAATAAATTTACTAAACATATGATTGTCAATTGTGAGTGATCGCTCACTTTTAGGGGCTATGAAAATAACGATATCGAAGAAAGTGACATGGACACGCACAAAGATATGCGATAAAGCTAGAAGTTTCTCCTCTAATCTTCGAATAACGGCAAAACAAAGCAAAACAAATAACGTGTATGCTTTTCTGTTTGTATGCTTGAATTTGATAGATCTATGTCGATGATGATTATTGCAATTTTTAGGAGTCGAGCTCTTAAATTTTCGTTCGTACAAATATATTTGAATTTGTCACATAATTTTCTCGGTCGTTCGATTAATTTCTGATGTTGATGATTTTACTGACTCAATCAAATTCGTATAATTGATGTTTGCTTGGTTGACACGGTTTTGAATTGCTATCGTGGTCATCATGGTGTTGATTTTTGCTTTGACTTTGTCCATTTTTGATTTCATGAATTTCTGGCTTTGACTTGAATTTGTCACGTGAATTTTTGGTCGTCTTCGACTCTGGCCATCTTTGTGTTCATCACTCTGCTGTTTGCATTTGCATTTGCATTGTTCATGTATCTGCTGGCTTTTGTTTTCACTATCCTCACATGTACATGCTTCATGTCATACTTCCATGGTCTGGTTCTCGGCCTATAGTGCTCATGTAGTCTAATGCATTTGGTTCTTCACTTCTGCATATTGTTGCTTCATTCTGCTCTGACTTGATGATGTCTTCGACGTTGTTTACTAACATGTATTTCATAATTTAACTTTTGATATCATTACTGTTCATTTGAGTTGTTGCAGTTCCACTACTTTGGTTGACATTGTTTATATACATGATGTCATGATTTTCATTTGGCTTGTTCTTGAAGTCTGTAGCTTGATCCCTCTGTTCTCTGTAGCACATACATGTTTACTTTGTAGACCTGAGCTTTGTGGTCTTCATACCATGTGTACAGACTTCATGTGATCTGTTGGCACTGACTTTATGGTCTTTGCTTGTTAAGGCTGCTGCTTGTTTGTTTTTCATTTGTTGGTTTGTGATGCACTTGTTTTGTACTTCACTGTAATGCATATTGATCACCATCTTGCTTGCATGCTTGAAGTCATAGCCTGTACAACTGCCCTGTGTTGAATCCAGCTAATAGCTCGGGTTTGATCTTGTGTGCGTGTTGTGATTTTATTTATATTGCACCTGAGTTGAGCCCGGCTATTCATTTGGGTTTGACCTGTGCTCACCTGTCCTTGTAAATCAATCAAGTGTATATCGGTGTGCACGGCCTTGTGGCATGTACAGCGATACACTGTGCATGTCACATTGTTCGTGTGTGATGAATTCAAATGTAAATGATGACGAACAACCCAAATAACTGAGTCAAATAATATTTTCAAAATTCATATTTTATTTTATATTTTGAAAAAATATTTCTTTTTCAATTTTACTGCTTTAGTGAATATTTTTGCAGATTGCTCAGATGCTCGATTCTAACTGGAATTAATTTGAAGATAAAATACGAATTGAGTGAATGAGTGATGTGTAGTGAGGTTAAATGTAAATATGAAATTGTGATGAATTTGTAATTAAAATTGTATATGTATAGTGAGAGGTTGAATTTGTACTATTCAAAAATGTAATAAATATTTGTTTGAATAAAATTTCTGTTTAAATTCAAATTCTGTGTTATTTAATTTATTCAGCAAATATTTATTTAATCTGTGAAAAATAAAATACTACATTAACAAATACATTTAAACGAATGTATATATGTTTATTATCATCAAACAAAAATCATATAAGCGAATATTCAACAATCTGCCCCTTTTGATGATAACAAATATATATTTAAGATTTTGAATATGTTAAATGTATTTGATCATTCAAATGCTCTAATTGCTCCCCCTATTTAAATGCTTCCTCTATACACAAAGCCCCCCTACATATATGCATACAAATAAAAATATGCAAATGAGCCTAGATGCAAATAGAAAATTGTTTGACCTTTGCTTGATTTTATTTGACAAAATCTTAACATTTCTCTTCCCCTTTTGTTATCAGCAAAAGAGTAATAGTTAGAGAAAATAGAGATAAAGTGATCGATATCAATCCAACATTAAAACTCAATTGAATATAAATATTAAATTTCAATAAAAAATCAAACAAAAATCATAAATATTTTGTTAGGCGCATATTTCACTTTTAGAATGATGGGAATTATGTTATCATATAAAACCATACAGTTGTGTCTATTTGTAGTATATTTATATCAGGAATTTGAATATCTACTAACCATGCATAACCGTTAGGACTTTTAAATGAGATTAGTAGTATTCCAATTTTATTTTAAAAAATGAATTCAAGTATTTTCTAACCACGCATAATCGTGAGGACTTTTAAATGGGATTAGAATCAACTTGTTTATTTAAAAATCAACTTTTGATATGCGTTCCATACATGCAAAACCGTGAGGACTTTTAAATGAGCATGGAAGCACATAACAAGTAATTCACCCATGCATAACTGTGAGGACTTTTAAATGAGAGTGAATACTTTGGAATTTATTTATTATTATTATTTATTATTATTATTTTTATTGTTTTTTAAAAAAAATGTAAAAATGAAAAACGAACGATTCCAGTTTAAAGTACCACATATCGACAAACTATATAGAATTTTGATGAGTGATGGTTGTTAGAAATATGATAGAAATAGAGATGGTCGTGGAATTTTTACCAACAAAAGTTTTATAACTCTTGTTTAAATTTCTAAAGAAATTTACTAATTATACCGTGTCGTGTCATAATATATGATAAATATCAACACTCATCACTTTTTAAAGCACTATTTTTTTCCGATAATTATTAGAGAGTCAGATTAGTCAAAATAGTCATTTAAAATCAAATTCAAAAATAATTATGAAATCAATTTTTCAAAATGACTAATCTGAAAATATGGTCAAAAATGATTTTCTCGAGGGGGTTTTACAAGAAAATTTTCTGTTATTTGAAATAAAAAATATACAGATATTTTCTTTGAAAAACGATGCAGTTACTAAATGTCTCAAAAATCACGTTCAACTAGTAATTTTTCTATCAACTAGATTACCAGTGTAGTCTGCATCAGAATTTCTCTTTCACTCAAAATTATCATTAATTGAATTTGATTGACCAAACCATGAAGTGTGCACCAAAAATTTCAAACTCAATTTTAACAGCATTTTAAATGACATTCTTTTGAAATTGAATTGAAGCCGTGTAAATAATCAGAAAGCCATGAATATTAAGTTAGTCGTATTATAACCAATTGTATTAACATCCAACAAAAAACACTATTATTAATCCAAATGATATATATGAAGTAATTCAAAAAATCTAGAGATTTTTATAGTGTTTTTGGCATAAGAATATAATTGGCCAACTATTTTGAATAAGTCAGAAATATCATTTTCATCATCACATTATTGGCTGATTTAATTCAGAATATGGTGCAGATTATCACATTTAATATATCGTTCAAAATATACTATTACCTGTTTTACCTTTACGATATTTTTTCGTGGTTGCCCATTGTGATTCTGTCACCTTTATACTAGGCTAAGGAACTTTGCTTTGTCGCCCGTTGTGTTTTTGGAACAGCCAAAAATTCAAAGAACACTGTTGTTGTTCCTTAGCCTGCCACCACACCTACACGGAAAAAGATTTTTGTGGCCTATTTGTTTTTATAGGTGCATGGTTGTTAGTGGCAGAATATTTAGAAAACTAATTTTGTGGAGACCCAAAACTATTTATAATTGTTCCCTTCGGCACCCAAATTTGTTTAACTTTGAGAAATTTTATATTTGTGCCTTTTGGAATCCAAATCGGTATGGTTTTCACATGTTTGGATCCATACCAACAATTATTGTGATTGTGTCCATATTTTCTACAAATTGTGCACATAGAGTTGACTTGATTAATATTGCTTTCAACAATTTTCGATTTATTATATCCAAGTCCTTGTCTAACCGTATTAACAGTTTGCTTTCCTAATAGCATATTCAACGATTTTTCACTATTTGAAAATTTATCTAAAGTCGTTGACAATTGTTGGACTTGTGTTTGGAGAGACTCATTTTCGTTTAACAATTGTGTGCACTTTTTAATAGAATTCTCTCTTCTTGTATTTTCATTCTCTTTTAAAATCAGAATTTCATTTTCAAGCGATTTCATTTTAATTTTCGGTTTTTTAATTTCTTCATCAAATGTTGGACACTTATCACACTTAGGGATCCTACTTTGATAGGTTTTAACTAATTGGTCAAGTTGTTCATTTAATTCTATCAAAGTGTCTTTTTGTGATTCAAGTTTAGCATATTTTTCTCTAAGTCGTTCAAAACAGCCATTTACTTCGTGGAAATAAATAAGTAATTCAGAGTGAGTAAGTTTTGATACCTCACTTGGCTCATCATCGTCGCTATCAGTTATATTTCCATGAAGGCACATATCTGCTTTCTCACTCTCACTGCTAGTACTTTGATTATCTTCATCACTTGTATTCCACGTGGCTGTAGCATTTCTCCATTTTGATTTCTTTTCAAAATCGCGTTGAAATCGGGGATAATTGGGCCTGATATCACAGGGTTTGTTGCAAATGATCCCGTGTTCTTCCGAGTTGTCTAGTGCTTTGATTATTCTGCTTTTTAATTCTTGATTTAGAGCTGGATTTCCGTATTTGTGGTTCCACCTTTTGAATTTCTTCATTATTAATGTCAGCTCAGCTGCTCCATCATCATCATCCTCATCACAACTGCTTTTTACCAATCCTGTTAAGCACATTTCTTTAACTGGGTCGGTTGTGGAGGACTTCTCATTGCTGTTGACTTTTGCATCATATATTGCATTTAAAGTATTCCAGATTTCCTGTGCATTTTCACAATGAGAGATGAAATTAAAATTATCTTGATTAATATGAGAATATAATATATGCATAGCAAGAGCATTAATCGAGATAATTTTCTTATCTGGTATATCACACCCATTTTCAATAAAACCCCAACATTTAATATTATAATATTTTAAATAAAATTCCATTTTCAATTTTCAATTCAAAAAATCTGTTCCATCGAAAATAGAAGGAATAATATTGGAAGGACCCTCAACAAAAGTATTATTAAAAGAAGCCATTTTAAAAATTCAAATTTTTAAAACAAAAATCGATTTTTGAAACACGAATTTTTAAAACAAAAATTGACTTCTATTCCTAGCTCTGATACCACTTGTAGGATCGATTTTACCCTAGAGGGGGGGTGAATAGGGTGATGGTAATTATAAAAATTAATTGCGGAAGCTTATAAAATAATTCCAACACAGATCACAGATTAATAGCAGCACAGAAAAATAGCAGAATAATAAAATGCAGAAATAGAACGACACAGAATTTACCAAGCTTCGGCAAAACCCTGCCTACGTGATGCCCCCAAGGTTTCTACTAGAAATTAGATAGTCAGACGCTTACACATGTAAATTCGCGACACCCGCTATCGACTAAACCTAACTCTACGCTCAAAACTCTGCCACAACTCAGCCACTGAGTTGCGAATTCTCAAACGATGCCACGTAGTTTGTCCCCTAGTCACACGACTAGAAATTTAAAAGGTTTAAAATTTAAAAACAAATTTAAAAAGAAATTTAAAAATAAAAACAAAAACCCCAATTGAAAAATTAAAAAGCCCTTAAAATAAAGGCTGGCCCCCTTTTGATAATTCGGCCCGATCCACTTTTATATGTTTCGTTCGTTTCTGTGAATATGGTGGCCGTTCCTCTTTGCAGCTAAATTAGGGCTTCGTCCTTCTCTTCAGAAACTAGGGTTTTTGAAATTCGAAGCTTGCGACTGTAAATGCTCGATTGAATTATTGATTCGGCGTTCCTTTGTTTGGTTTCCTTTGGTGCACTTCGACTGCTTCGAATTGATCGAATTCGAAAGGCTTCGGTATGTACTTTCTGCTCTTTTTGCTTTTCTGTTTGTATGCTTGAATTCAATAGATCTATGCCGATGATGATTATTGCAATTTATAGGAGTCGAACTCCTAAATTTTCGTTCGTACAAATATATTTGAATTTGTCACATAAATTGCTCGACCGTTCGATTAATTTCTGATGTTGATGATTTTACTGACTCAATCAAATTCGTATAATTGATGTTTGCTTGGTTGACGCGGTTTTGAATCGCTATCGTGGTCATCACGGTGTTGATTTTTGCTTTGGCATCGCCCATTTTTGATTTCGTGAATTTCTGGCTTTGACTTGAATTTGTCACGTGAATTTTTGGCCGTCTTCGACTCTGGCCATCTTTGTGTTCATTACTCTGCTGTTTGCATTTGCATTATTCATGTATCTGCTGGCTTCGGTTTTCACTGTCCTCACATGTACATGCTTCATGTCATACTTCCATGGTCTGGTTCTCGGCCTATAGTGTTCATGTAGTCTAATGCATTTGGTTCTTCACTTTTGCATATTGTTGCTTGATACTGCTCTGACTTGATGATGTCTTCGACGTTGTTTACTGACATGTATTTCACAATTTAACTATTGATATCACTGCTGTTCATTTGAGTTGTTGCAGTTCCACTACTTTGGTTGACATTGTTTATATACATGATGTCATGATTTTCATTTGGCTTGTTCTTGAAGTCTGTAGTTTGGTCCCTCTGTTCTCTGTAGCACATACATGTTTACTTTATAGACTTGAGCCTTGTGATCTTCATACCATGTGTACGGACTTCATTTGATCTGTTGGCACTGACTTTGTGGTCTTTGCTTGTTAAGGCTGCTGCTTGTATGCTTTTCCTTTGTTGGTTTGTGATGCACTTGTTTTGTACTTCACTGTAATGCATATTGATCACCATCTTGCTTGCATGCTTGAAGTCGTAGCCTGTACAATTGCCCTGTGTTGAATCCAGCTAATAGCTCGGGTTTGACCTTGTGCGCGTGTTGTGATTTTATTTATATTGCACCTGAGTTGAACCCGGCTATTCATTTGGGTTTGACCTGTGCTCACCTGTCTCTGTAAATCAATCAAGTGTATATCGGTGTGCACGGCTTTGTGGCATGTACAGTGATAAACTGTGCATGTCACGTTGTTCGTGTGTGATGAATTCAAATGTAAATGATGACGAACAACCCAAATAACTGAGGCAAATAATATTTTCAAAATCCATATTTTATTTTATATTGCAAAAATATTTCTTTTTCAATTTTACTGCGTTAGTGAATATTTTTGCAGATTGCTCAGATGCTGGATTCTAACTGGAATGAAGTTGAAGATAAAATACGAATTTAGTGAATGAGTGATGTGTAGTGAGGTTAAATGTAAATATGAAATTGTGATGAATTTGTAATCAAAATTGTATATGTATAGTGAGAGCTTGAATTTGTACTATTCAAAAATGTAATAAATATTTGTTTGAATAAAATTTCTGTTTGAATTCGAATTCTGTGTTATTTAATTTATTCAGCAAATATTTATTTAATCTGTTAAAAATAAAATAGTGCAATAACAAATACATTTAAATGAATGTATATATGTTTAGTATCATCAAACAAAAATCATATAAGCGCATATTCAACAATTTGCACAGTTTAGACAAGTATAATAGTATATATAACTTTAAATACTTTTATAATATAATATGTATATATATTTATATGCTTATATATGTATAAATTATTTGGAAATAAAACGATTAAATATATAAGCTAATATATACGTAAACGAGAAGAGATTATAATAAAATTGACATAAGATTCAAAAATAAGAATAATATAACTGATGCATTGATTTTCAATTCTTGTGACATAGTATATATTCTTTTTTTATCGTAGCAGTCCTTAAATCTGTATGTTGTACTGATAGCTTTGTGTTATTAATCAAACCAAGCCTCAATATTCTCATTATTTTTAATTGATGACAACCTGTGAATATATATAAATTTCGACTCTATATATAATATAAATACTTACTCCCTTTGAATCTTTGACGCTCTATATCCTGCATTCTTAACGTTTCTCTTTTTTATCGACAAAAAGGAGTAAAAGTATGAAGTCATAATGTCATATATATTGTGAAGGAAACGATCATTCATATATTAAAATATCATAAATAAGAGTTTTGAAATAATTCGA
Organism: Allium cepa; assembly: GCA_030765085.1. Taxonomy (NCBI): domain Eukaryota; kingdom Viridiplantae; phylum Streptophyta; class Magnoliopsida; order Asparagales; family Amaryllidaceae; genus Allium; species Allium cepa. The sequence goes on from CM060939.1 coordinate 228,229,828, forward strand.
AAAGATTGGCTATTTAATACAAGCCATAACGTTGCGAAATAAAGACTAATGTTTTCATAAAAAAATAACACCTTATGCCATCATTTGCTTACCCGTATCATCATGTGATATTTGACCACCACTATCGTCTTCATTTCCACCATCGTCACTACTACTTGCTTGATCATCGGAAGACCAAGTGAATACAGGTTGCTTACCCGGATCACCTAATATAGCCGTGGAAGTGTCGGATGAACATGAGATAGCTTGGCATAACTTCGTGAAAAATCCCTTAACCTTATCAAGCTTTTTGTCAACTTTAGTGATATGAGATTGTGGAATTTGTTGGTTACGACATATCATAGAAATTGATTCATGTGGAGGAAGCCTCGGATTAGTTATCAAAATTTCGTCTTGTTGACAAATAATTGATCTTTGGCGAGTTGGACCATGAGATGCTTCGCCATGTTATTGTGATTGATCTTGAGATAATTGTCGTTGAGTTGATTCTTCGAAAGTAATGATAAGAGGTGGTCGAGCAACTGGTAGCTTTATTAATGCTAAAGTTCGAGAGTTTAAATACTTAACGGTAGAAACCGACGAGTTAGGTTTTGAAATCTCACATGCCTTTAGCAATCGCGTAATATACTCACCATAGTAGATGACATTCATTCAATCATTGTTGAAGCTTAAGAATTCATTAAGAATTAAATATAGTCAATTGACTTTAATATTTCCAAAAATAGTATACAAGGCTTTAAAGTTATGTTCATAAACAAGTTCATAACTTCCGGTTTGCGGAGTTACGGTTTTCATTAACGCACAGTGTATAATTTTTGATTTTGGTCTTAAGGACATGTACTTGAGTTGGTGCATATCGTCCTAAAAAATAAATGACTTATATGATCACGAATGACCATATCACAATCAACGTTGCTCAATTCCATACCATCATTTTCAGATCTTAAAATGTGAGCCATTCGATCTAAAGACAAAATGACGGGTTTTCCACAAACTAGACTTTATACACAATCTTCTTGGTTTGGAACGGTTTGGTGACCCAATTTAGAATTCACATAAAATAGTTTGATCATAGTTTGATTAATTTTGTGTTTATTGTTGTCAATATTGAATAAAGATTACAAATTGCTCATACGAGCCAATTTTTGTATATGGTATGTAGAAAAATCGGCAAAATTTGCAAACGAACCTTCAAAATTATGAGAATCTTTCATTCTCCTCCATCTCCTAATTACGGTATCATCGAATATCCATTGTTGGATTTGCTCATTTGAAGAAGGTTGGAAGGATGAAGATGCTTGTCATTTTCTCTTTGGAGCTATTAATATGATTGTTTGGAGGTTAAAAAATTGAGTTTTTGAAGAGCTGGGATTTTGGAAAAGTTGAAAATCTGAAATGAGTGAGGAGTGAGAAGGGGAAGGTGATGGTTAAAAAGATGAAAAATGAGTGGGTAGGGGTAGTAATCTTGCTCAGATTCACGAATTAGTCAACTGAATTAGTGGTTCTGTCGATTGAATCTGAAATTCGAAATTTTCGACCATCTGGTTCAGTCAACTGAATGCCTGATTTAATTGATTGAATCTGGGATATATATATTTCATCTTCTGGTCTAGTCAACCGAGCCACTGTGGCAGTCGACCGACCCTACGTTTTTTTTTTTTTTACTTCAGTGTCAGTCGACTGACCTGGTTGAATTTTTACAATCAATTTTTCTTGAGTAAATATTTACATATTTTCATACTTATGAACATTGTAAGTTTATTTTTAAATATTAGAGCTAGTATATGTGTTGATAATATAAGGAAGAAGAAATGAATTATTTAAAAAACAAATTGTACATACTGTAGTAGAATTATTCGGAAAGAAATAAACAAAAAATAACTACTACTTTTATTTGGAAGGGCTAGGAGATTTGTAGCTCTTGAGATGACCCTACTTTTCTAGTGGCCAAATCATGGGCTAATTTGTTTTTTTTTTCTTTTTTTTTTTGGCATAAAGAAATATATGCTAAATGAAAACACAGGGTCATCTATCTTCAAAACCAAAACCAGGATCCACTATTACCAATATAGAAATATTGGTATATTCTTTAAACATAGATTAGTATATATGAAGATATACCAATCTCTTTAGTTATTAAATCAGAGTTTAAGAAAATTTAGCTAAAGCATTCACACATAGCATTTTAATATAAAGATAAGCCCATTTCATAAAAAATTATTTTCAATATGACAAAAAAGATACACAAGCAGACAGGAAATATCAGAATTCCTGAGTATATCATAAAAATCATAGAGATCCTTTACTTAACTCAACTCTTGCTATAGCACAATTATAGGTGTGGCTGCGCGTACACACACATATAAATACATGTGTGCACGGCCTCGCCAACACACAAGCTCAAGCAATGATATTAATGAATAGTCAATGAAGCCTTGGCACCAACAAAATATTAATAATTATATGTATAAACAAAAGATTACCAATCCAACTATATAAAAAAATGAGGTCATCGAGTTTCCTCTTTCTCATTTATGCAAGTTATATTCAGACATAAAAGATGAATTTACATCATCTATCCTTCTTTAAAACAAAAACATGTCACTGATGCAAGAACAAAAGCTATTCTGCATCATACAAATATTTTTAACAAAAACAATTGGAAACTAACAAGTTCCTTTTATAAAAATCTCAAGATAATACATGGACTTGTAATCCATTTCTAAAATACTTATGAATATAAAACAGTTTACTTTCTTTTGCAAAACTTATTCAAAACTGTGCTTATTCATTTTAAAAATGTAAAGTAAGGGCATGCACGTATTTTAATTTATATGGCAAGTGCTCAATATAATTCAAGAATCTATCACATGAACATATATTAGCTATATGCTATATACAGATTCGAATAGCAACAGCCACTTAGCATAAAAATTTCATTTCCCAAATCATTATGCATTTGAAAGCATTAAAAATCCATCTTTCCTTCAAAAGTCTACGGCATCAAATATGCCAAAACATATGAATAAAGTTCAGACTTGTAAGTCATACTGTTAAAGCCACTAAATACATTTCAGATTTACAAAGCCATGTGGCTGTAAGTTCTCAAACTCATTTCAGAAATTATTTCAAATTCTTGTACAAATCCAAATTCCACATAAAACTTCATTTTTCCAGAATAAACATCTTATATAAAAAAAAACACATATCTATTAAAAACTCAGATGCTCAGATGAAAGATCATATTTCAAAAGTGGGGATTCATATCCATATAATCTCCCAAACCATAAGTAACTTGATCTCAAAAAAACATAACATAGAGAAATATATATATATGTATACCTCATCTTTGCTTTTCACATTCAAGGCATTCAACTTGCCAAAACAATAAATATATATATACATATTCCCAGATATGATAATTACGTACAAAAATCAAACTCCAGATCCATATATGCTTATGCATAAATATAGAAATAATCCATCAAAATAAGTTTATAAAAGTTTTCCCCAAAACTTCTGAAAGGAAACTTGAACAGAATCCATAAAAATCCTTTAAATCACAAAACTCAGCAAATCTATGGGTCTGCACATATACACAAGTGTAAACCTTTGTGTATACTGCCTTGACACCAGTATTTCTCTAAATACAGATTTCAGGAAAAAATATAAAAAAACTGAACAATCCCAGTGCTACAGTTTCAAACTTGCCATTACATATAAAACAATACAGTTTTCAAGATTTATATACAAATCAATCTAATTTTTAGTTCACTGTTCATGGAATTACAAACATATTTTAGTTCAGCGGTACATAAGAAATGACAATAAAAAAAATACTTAAATACTTTCTTCATATCATCTACATGCAGTATAAATCATTCTAACTCCATCTCTTACATCATCATCTCATCAATATGTGCATAGCAACCTGTAAAGACATCATCCCGAACTGCCTCGTTGAATGAGACACCCCAGGAGATTGTCGAGACAATCAACAGGGTCAGACATAATACGTCTGGTATGAGTGTGCTTAAGCAATTCATTTGGAAGTAATACAAGTGTTAAATCAGTGTATCGTGACTTAATAGTGAATAAATATCATCTCAGTACAGATATGAGCATAATCAGACTTAATCATCACCAATATATGAATACGCAAGCAACCAAGATCAAACAATCATTAACAAGCATCAATACACGCAAAGCATCCATACAGACAAATTAATTTACGGAAAATATAACCACGGCTGCCTGAGATAGGTCTTATTGCCAAATCATGATTAAGAACACTCACGTAGCTATATGAGATGTCGATCCCCTAGATATTGCCATAGCTTTCCCCCTTTTTCTCACGAATCCAACGCCATTTGATACGGCAAAATAATTTTCCCCCAATCTGATTTCTAGGGCTTCGGCCATTTTATTTTTGTTTTGTAACGAGAGAGTTAAAATGAAAACAGCGGCCACCTCTTTCTTTCTTTTTTATAATCCACTCACGGCTAGGGTTTTAATAGATGGGAAATCACAAATTTACCCCCAAGTCCAAATGTGTGCACAAATATACTTCAATTCTTTATACTTGTTTGAATCACAATATCATAGTTGTGTGAATATTGTGGGTCATTACAAATATCATAGTTGTGTGAATATTGTGGGTCATTACAAATACCCCACCTTTTTGGAATTGTGTCCTCACAATTCACTCTTACTCGTTTTAGCATCCCAAATATTCATTAAATTTTGTGGAGTGGCTGCAATACACACATGTATAAATATACACGTGTGCACTGCCTTGCCAACTCGAGTGCACCAACAAATTTCAATCAACATGTTGCATCATCAAATGAACCAGCACAAGGGTAACTGCAACTGTCATACAAACAGCACATAAATAAGAAAGCAACATATTCAACAACTCAGTGCATCTGAAAACAGCAACTCCAGATGGATGTGTGGGAGCTTACACATAGACTTGGCAAATGCAAGGCAACACAAAATGATAACAGCAGAAGTGATCAAGACAAAGCACAAGTGTGCAGCATTAGTAGTTTCAAGTACATGGACATATATATATATATATATATATATATATATATATATATGGAACTGCCACTGCATGCAAACAACAAAGTCAAGTCTAAAATCTCAAGTGCAACAGCAGATTTCAGATGCAACAGTGTTTGGACTAAATCTATGCATACAGTGTAACTCAGGGGTGCACACAGGATGAAGTGAATATGTACAAATATGGCAGTGTACGAGTGAGAGCATGAAACAGTGCCATTGCATACATCATAATATCGATCACATTCAGTTTTAAACTAAACCCTATTAGCAATTTGGTTTAGAAAATTTTAGAATCAATACAGATTTTACTTTCTGCTTTTCAAAGCAATTCTAATGTCTCAAACATATTTATACACCAAGCTTACTCAACCCGAACCAAACAAATATTAATTCAGTAACAGTTCATATACTTTGTCATCAGGTTATATGTTGCTTACAAATGCATTCCTACTCATGATTCATATTGAAGTCATTTTAAATGTAATGCTCATTCATCCATGGCTATACACACCATCTTCAGGCAAAACATATCATCTATATGCAAATCAAAATAGAGATCAATACCCTTATACAATCTGTCTTTATTTAAATGAATTTTTAATACAAAACAGACCCCATTCTTGGCAATCAAAGCAAAATATCATAAACATATGTATGAATTAAGTTTATACAAATAATACTCAATCAATACAAACAACAAACAACCACTTAATACTGGTATTTTTCCTCAGTTCCAAAAAGAAAACCCAAATTGTTAACCTCTTTCATCAGGTACACATTTTTGTTGTGTCTTTACAGTGAAATGAATGATTTGTTAAATGCATGTATAAGTGCTTAAACCAATTCCTTAGCAGAAATTCTTATTTCAAGAATTCATAGCAGCCATCATACAAATCACACAGGCATTTCATAACCATTGAACAAGCAAAACTCCTACCATTTAGCTAAAGCATCAAAACTGGTCTGCATACCAGTACTCACCATACTCTTAGCATATACATCTTTGCTTATCAATCCATAACACATTTTTTTTTAAGAGTCCAGTATCACATTTTGTAGTTGCACTGGTGCACACTGCCTGGAAGCTACTGTTTGATTTTCCAGTGCACTACTAGCTTTTGGACATAAACATGTCATGTGCAAACTTACACCCCAACCTTGATGCAAGCCAACTACCATGTCATACCCCCTTCCCTCATATCCAACCTGATAGAGGTGACCCAATTTCTTAGTTTAATTACTAAGTTCTCCTTTCATGTGTGCAGGTCTCAACTATACTGCATCATGCTCAAAATCTTTATGTACATAACCAGTAAATGCAAACAGTTTTCATGCATCCATGAAACATTCATCCATTCATACATTTCAACAATCAATTAATCACATCTGTACATCATTTCAAGTCAATTTTTGTTCAGAGACAGGCTTTTGACTAAAGCATGGATCAAATATTTTTGGAGATAAAATACCACTGTGGTTCCAGTAACAAGATCTAACAACCAGCAAGGCATCCAAACATTTCACATAGATTATATCACCACAAAGAAACTCATCCAACACATATGTGGTTAACAAAACTTATTTTCATTCATATAAAACTAGCATACACCTAATCATAAGTAGCTATAAGTGTTCCTTTTTGTCTTCACTTATGTCATTGTGCTATATGAACTTGCAGGTAAAGCACAGGGATTTTGCATATCAGAAAATTCTTATGTTTTTCATATTTTATATTACAATCAACATGTGACCAGAGATGTTTATATGTGTATATATATATATATATATATTTTTTTTTTTTGAGGAAATACTTAGGCAACTAGAGCTCAGCACATGGTCAAACGATTGCACTCTTATCCCCTTATTAAATACAAGACATAAGCAAAAGAACTTCCCTCCTTTTACTGCCTTGTACTTAACCAATCTTAGATCACACTTGACTGTAATGATTATATAATCCATTTTTTTCAGGTTATATTCATAAGAAACTTTATCTTCCTCTAAGGGACCTGTTTTATAAACTTCCATCACAAAGTTATATGCAGTTATCAAACATATTCAAGAAATGCAGCTTAACAATTATGCATCCAAATCAGACAATTCACTTTTCAATGTTTATTCATATAATGACCTATTGCAATTGATACTGGCATTTGATATTTATCTTTTTTTGAAATTTTTTCCAAATATCAACATCACTTGCATCAGCTCATTATTGTGTTTATCAAGTTCTCAAACATATACTTATTAGTTATGGTGTAACAGTGGTGATTTCAGATTTAAATCAAAATAAATAAATACACCATCTACATTGAAACAAAGCAACATCCATGAAGTCCACAAAGAAGTAAAACTGTAATTTTAGCCATCTTTTAGATCAGATATAAACATAGGTGTCTTAATCCAACTTTTCTTGTATTAGAAAACATTTATAAATTCAAATTCTCTCATTTTAAATTTCTTACTACAGAGATTTACAATAGGTTTGTGGGCTTTCCAAAATAATTTAGGCATTCATGATTCTACTATATTATTGTAAAAATATGGACAGAGGTGTTTGTTAAGAAAATTTCACCAAAAACCCAGAAAACCTCATATCTTATTATTTAGAAAATAAGCATGAGCCAGATTTCTATCTTGCTACCTATGTTCTAAATAATTTAAATCCATACTTGACAATAATAAGAATAGAATAATAAAAATGCTCAAACCATTTTAACTTGGAAATCTGACATACAAAACTCCAAATAGAAATGCACAAACAAACATCCATCTCATCCATAATAACCACTTCAGAAATTTAAATAATTTTCATAATACTTCTTTGTTCATAGCAAATTTAAATGAACTAGACATGAGCATAAACCTCTCTGTTCATACTGCCTAATCCACTATTATTCAATACCCTACTTCTCAGTAAATTAATCAAATTATTTTCTTATAAAAACTGAGTCATAAACTCATTTCTGTAATCAGGTTATATGATTGATTAAACAATTTTCAAAACAAAGTAATAGAAAGGAGAAACATCATTAACATTGATGTAATTCAAATAAATCATCCAAAGCAATCAATTCAAACAATGCAACCAAAGCAGTCAATACAAACAAATTCACACAAATTAAATTTTTGCTATGTTATCTACCAACATAGCTCTAATACCAAATGAGATGACCCTACTTTTCTAGTGGCCAAATCATGGGCTAATTTGTTTTTTTTTTCTTTTTTTTTTGGCATAAAGAAATATATGCTAAATGAAAACACAGGGTCATCTATCTTCAAAACCAAAACCAGGATCCACTATTACCAATATAGAAATATTGGTATATTCTTAAAACATAGATTAGTATATATTAAGATATACCAATCTCTTTAGTTATTAAATCAGAGTTTAAGAAAATTTAGCTAAAGCATTCACACATAGCGTTTTAATATAAAGATAAGCCCATTTCATAAAAAATTATTTTCAATATGACACAAAAGATACACAAGCAGACATGAAATATCAGAATTCCTGAGTATATCATAAAAATCATAGAGATCCTTTACTTAACTCAACTCTTGCTATAGCACAATTATAGGTGTGGCTGCGCGTACACACACATATAAATACATGTGTGCACGGCCTCACCAACACACAAGCTCAAGCAATGATATTAATGAATAGGCAATGAAGCCTTGGCACCAATAAAATATTAATAATTATATGTATAAACAAAAGATTACCAATCCAACTATATAAAAAAATGAGGTCATCAAGTTTCCTCTTTCTCATTTATGCAAGTTATATTCAGACATAAAAGATGAATTTACATCATCTATCCTTCTTTAAAACAAAAACATGTCACTGATGCAAGAATAAAAGCTATTCTGCATCATACAAATATTTTTAACACAAACAATTGGAAACTAACAAGTTCCTTTTATAAAAATCTCAAGATAATACATGGACTTGTAATCCATTTCTAGAATACTTATGAATATAAAACAGTTTACTTTCTTTTGCAAAACTTATTCAAAACCGTGCTTATTCATTTTAGAAATGTAAAGTAAGGGCATGCACGTATTTTAATTTATATGGCAAGTGCTCAATATAATTCAAGAATCTATCACATGAACATATATTAGCTATATGCTATATACAGATTCGAATAGCAACAGCCACTTAGCATAAAAATTTCATTTCCCAAATCATTATGCATTTGAAAGCATTAAAAATCCATCTTTCCTTCAAAAGTCTACGGCATCAAATATGCCAAAACATATGAATAAAGTTCAGACTTGTAAGTCATACTGTTAAAGCCATTAAATACATTTCAGATTTACAAAGCCATGAGGCTGTAAGTTCTCAAACTCATTTCAGAAATTATTTCAAATTCTTGTACAAATCCAAATTCCACATAAAACTTCATTTTTCCAGAATAAACATCTTATATAAAAAAAAACACATATCTATTAAAAACTCAGATGCTCAGATGAAAGATCATATTTCAAAAGTGGGGATTCAGATCCATATAATCTCCCAAACCATAAGTAACTTGATCTCAAAAAAACATAACATAGAGAAATATATATATATGTATACCTCATCTTTGCTTTTCACATTCAAGGCATTCAACTTGCCAAAACAATAAATATATATATACATATTCCCAGATATGATAATTACATACAAAAATCAAACTCCAGATCCATATATGCTTATGCATAAATATAGAAATAATCCATCAAAATAAGTTTATAAAAGTTTTCCCCAAAACTTCTGAAAGGAAACTTGAACAGAATCCATAAAAATCCTTTAAATCACAAAACTCAGCAAATCTATGGGTCTGCACATATACACAAGTGTAAACCTTTGTGTATACTGCCTTGACACCAGTATTTCTCTAAATACAGATTTCAGGAAAAAATATAAAAAAACTGAACAATCCCAGTGCTACAGTTTCAAACTTGCCATTACATATAAAACAATACAGTTTTCAAGATTTATATACAAATCAATCTAATTTTTAGTTCACTGTTCATGGAATTACAAACATACTTTAGTTCAGCAGTACATAAGAAATGACAATAAAAAAAATACTTAAATACTTTCTTCATATCATCAACATGCAGTATAAATCATTCTAACTCCATCTCTTACATCATCATCTCATCAATATGTGCATAGCAACCTGTAAAGACATCATCCCGAACTGCCTCGTTGAATGAGACACCCCAGGAGATTGTCGAGACAATCAACAGGGTCAGACATAATACGTCTGGTATGAGTGTGCTTAAGCAATTCATTTGGAAGTAATACAAGTGTTAAATCAGTGTATCGTGACTTAATAGTGAATAAATATCATCTCAGTACAGATATGAGCATAATCAGACTTAATCATCACCAATATATGAATACGCAAGCAACCAAGATCAAACAATCATTAACAAGCATCAATACACGCAAAGCATCCATACACACAAATTAATTTACGGAAAATATAACCACGGCTGCCTGAGATAGGTCTTATTGCCAAATCATGATTAAGAACACTCACGTAGCTATATGAGATGTCGATCCCCTAGATATTGCCATAGCTTTCCCCCTTTTTCTCACGAATCCAACGCCATTTGATACGGCAAAATAATTTTCCCCCAATCTGATTTCTAGGGCTTCGGCCATTTTATTTTTGTTTTGTAACGAGAGAGTTAAAATGAAAACAGCGGCCACCTCTTTCTTTCTTTTTTATAATCCACTCACGGCTAGGGTTTTAATAGATGGGAAATCACAAATTTACCCCCAAGTCCAAATGTGTGCACAAATATACTTCAATTCTTTATACTTGTTTGAATCACAATATCATAGTTGTGTGAATATTGTGGGTCATTACAGCTCTGTAGTTGTTTGCGACGAACCTTCGATGGTTCATTTCGATCTCATGAATTTGGTGAGATCGGTGGTCGCAGCGAGGATGAAGTAGAAGGTCGTCGAATAGGCGAAACTACGTGTTCGTCCATTGGATGTGATGAAGCACCGCAAAACTTGATAGCAATGTGCTCGATAATTTCTAGACGTATCGAGGTGATATTTTGCTCGTACTATATTTCACGTTGAAGCATCAGCGATTCTTGTTAATAGTGATGCAAATCATCTATTTTTTATTTAGTGTTTGGTTATACGTCCATATTTTTCCCTTTCTTTTTCTCAGTGTATATCCGGTATGATCATGATAGGTGGAAGATGGTGTAGTACGATGGACGAGAGTTTTTGGTGATTCAGTAGAGGCTAGAATTTCAATGGTGTCATTTGATAAAGAAGTTGACATCTTGATAGTCAGTTTGTATTTCAGTTTGATTGTATGAATAACATGAAATAGACATATATATTTATAGTCTAATGTTGAAAAAAAGAAGGTTGAAGTAAATGCTTGTCTTGAATTTAGCTATATAAAAGGTTTGTTAGTTATGAAAAGTGTGCTATTTCGTTGGTTTTCTGTTATTTGATATATCTTATGTAAATGTAATATGCATAAAAGAAGTAAAATATATTTATAAAGATAAGTGTTATACATAATTTAGTATATAGCTGTCACCATATAATAGAGTTCCCGATGTAACGACCCAGAATTTTTAGTAATTTAAATTTGAATATTTAATTGGATTTAAATATTTATAAGTGAAAATTTTAAGTCGAATAATTTATTTATTGAATATTTGGATTTAATTGGACAATTAAATCGATTTATTTAATAGTGAAATTCCACAAATAATTTGATATTGGGTTAAATATGATTGAAAATGATTTGGAAAATTTTATTTTATCATATTAAAGTTATAGAAATGTTTTAGAACTTGTAAAACTGAATTTGGAGTTAATTTGTAAAAATTGAATATTTTAATATTTAATTATCGACTGAAAAATAGCCAATTTTTGAACAGTCTCGGAATTGAACGAAACGAGTTCCATTGGATCCGTAATAGTTAATTATTATCGGATTTCAAATTTCGTAGCAAACGGAGTTGTCGTTTGACCGTGGCAGCTCGAAACGCATCGATATCGTTTTAATATTAATTTAGCGAGTTAAAATAGCCATTTTTCAAACGGTCTCGGATTTCGACGAAACCAGTTTCATCGGATCCGTAATGTGATATTATTGCAAGATTTCAAATTTCAAGTCGATTGGATTTGTCGTTTGTCCGGTACAAGCCAAAACGTCTAGAAATCGTTTAAATCGGTTTTAATTTAAATTGAGCGTTTATAGCCGTATCTCACACATATGATGGAATTAGCTTACGAAACCTGTTCCATTGCGTCCGGAACGCGGAAAAACCTTAGGATCGCCTGGCGGCATGCGTCATTTGAAGTTCGTTTGCAAAAGTGTCAAATTGGAGATTTTATTATTAAAATAATATTAGTATATATATGTTATTTTATCTCAAAACCCTAGGAGATTAGGGCCAGCCGCCAGTATTTGTTCCAATGGCCAGAAATCACCCGAATTCTCCTCCAATTTTCTTATAATCCGCGCATCGATCCAAGAAGTTATCAACTGCAAAGTCGTAGAGGACTCTAAGATCTACAAGTTCAACGGTTGAGATCGTGTTCGGAGCTGCGGATTGATGGGAATTCGTGCTTAAAGCTACTCGGTTGCGCACATTTTTCAGGGTGCCTAAGGGGGCCGAGTTCGACCGCATCCCTGGTGGTGGTGGAGGCTTCAGGTGGCTTCGATTTGGTGGTCTCGGATCATCTTCAAGTCGTATGGGTAGCGTGCAAATTCAAACCCTAATGGATGCTAGATGGGTTCGGCTGCGTGATGTTTGCCTGGGAGGATATTGCCGTGCGCGATCAGGAAGAAAGGTGGGGGGGCCCGCGTGTTAGAGGGGTGAGGTGATTTCCTTTGTTTTGTTTTTAGTTTAAATTTAAAGATTCAAATCGTGTAACTTTAAAACGTGATATCTTTTTGCTGCGAGGTCCAAATTGAACGAGATTTTTTGCGTTGGCTTCGTATCGCCGAGCTCTTCGCAATGCAGCTGGTTTGGAGTCGATTGGAGCTCGTTTGAATTTCGGGTAAAATTAAACGTTCGTTTAATTTTATTCGAAACGAACGCCGAAACCGGAAATAAAATCAAGGTGAGAACTCCTCACTCAATCGAAAGGTTTTGTTTAAAATTTTGAATAGTTAATATTGATTGTTGATTGCTGATTGATTGTGTTAGTAGATATAGTAGGATATATACTATATATAGCGATATATATATATTGGCATATGTATATATCGGATTTGATTTCCCGCCTCGTATAGCGGATGAGACCCTATTGCGCCGTTATTAAGCGGAATATTTATAAAATCCCATATACCGCGATATTCCACCTTGAAGTGGAATTGGTATTGTGCTAACGTCTGTGGATGCAGGGTAACAGGTTGGAGGGATCCAACTGGATTCCTCACATATTTATTTGTTTATAAATATTATGTTGATTGTTGATAATCATATTGATATATGACACTTATTCCCGTGATTGACCATCTAATGCTGTTGCATCATCGGATTCAAATTTTTAAAATTAAAAATAACGGTTTTGAATTTAAAAGGGGTTTAAAAGTGATTTCTCAAAGAATATGGTTTATTAAAAAAATTTTGAATTGATTAAATTTTAAAATAAATAGATGGATAAATTTTTATGTTTTAAAAATTTATATTTTTATAAAATATAACTTAAAAGAAATTTTTAACAATAATAGGTTTTTATAAAATAGTTAAATTTGGTTTTTGGGAAGTTATTATTATTAATGGGTTATATAAAGGATTTTATAAATGGATGTTTTTAAATAAAAAATTATTGAAGTTATAGAATAAATTTATAAAGTGTTAAGTTGATGTATAACATGAATTTCACTAGGATTTATAGATTAATAAATGTGAAATTTATAAAACGAATGGTTATTGGAAAATTTTAAGTTTATAAGTTATTAACTTATAGAAATGGATTTGGGCATTAAAAAGGGGAATTTTATAGAAATTGTTAATAAATGAAGATTTCATTAGTTGAAATTATTTTAAACCATAAAGAAATCTTGTAAGTGATAAGATTTTAAATTGGTAAAGTTCAAAGGAACGATTTGGTAAATAAATAATATTATAAGTATTTAACTTACAATATGACTTTTGGGTATGAAATTGGGTTATGTAAATTGCATCGGATTAATAAAGGAATTTATAAAATTGGGGTTTATAATAGAAATGGAATTTATAAACTATGTTTATAAATTTGAAATCCATCGAATTTGATAAATTGAAATATGGGAATTTGTTAAGTGGGCTATATTCACTATTTTGAATATTGAATAGATTATTAAATAAAATGGGTTTGTTTTTGGGAAAGGAATGTTTTAAATGGAATTTAAAACGAATTAAAGGTGTTTTAAAATGTATTGAGTATTGAAAACATAGATTTCAACATTAATTGTTGAAATAGACGTTTTCGAGAAACAGAAGGGGATAATTGGTATAGTATTGGATTTATATATCTATTTTTAATTTCAAATCCATATACTAGTGTTTTTGGGTTGTCGTAACGATGTTTTACGCAACATTCGTTTTTAACCCAAATAAATGTGAATAAAAGAATATTTCTTTAAAGGAATGAAATTAATACTTAACTATGGTTTAAGCATATGGAATATTTTCGAATTGTTGAAAATAAATTGAATTGTGAATTACTTATTTTTTAAATAAGTTTAGAAATGATTTTCCAATATGGAATGGAACGTTTTTGTGAATTCACCTTTTAAAGGTAAAAGTGTAAGCGAATATTTTGGAATCGATTTGAAATCAAATATGAATGGGTATTTGGGATTTAATTCACGTTGGAATTTATATGAAGGGAAATTTGTTTAAAAATAAATATTGATTTATTTTGAAGTATGAAAATGAATTTACGGATTTGGGACGTAAATTTAAATTAAATCGGTAAAGATTTATTTGATGATTTGAAATTTGTTTTCAAAGGGTATAAAGGATGAAAAGTAATTTGAAATTAGTTTTCAAATGGTTAAGGTGATTTGAAATTAGTTTTCAAATGGTTAAGGTGATTTGAAATTAGTTTTCAAATGGTTAAGGTGATTTGAAATTGGTTTGCAAATGGTTAATGTAATTTGAAAATTGGTTTTCAAATGGTAAAGGTAAATTGAAAATTGGTTTTTCAATTGGTTAAGTGTGGAAAATTTTATCGTGAAGTGGTTTTGGTAAAACAAATAACTGGGGCAATTATTTGGAAATGGTGTATATATATATATATATCTTGTGAAGATATTTTTGGGATTAAATAATTTTGGAAATTTATTTGGAATCTGATGATGTGGCGCATCTTTATTGATAGTTAAATAACCGACTATCAATATTTACCCTTGGATGGTATTGGTTGTGTTTGTTTGGAATTGAATGCACACTTATTTTTAAAATAAGCGCTCGCTATTCGGTTTAGCCGGGAGAGGACCTTTGTGTCATATATCCCATTCCGAATATGCGATACGTCGTTTGGATTGCATTTGAAGACCGGTGTTGAAGACCGGGTATTTGTGAAAACGATAGGATGACCTATCGATTGTCTCCGCATCGTTAGCTACGATATGGAGATTTCCTTTGTGATGGGAAATTTTATCGGGATTGTGAATACCCGGATTGCAAGGGCTTCTTTGGAAGTGCCTTCGGTTCTGTTCGAACCCGGAACAGACTTGTATGGTTACGTGTCTGACATTACATTTTGAGAGATAGAGCAGATTTCTTTCAAATACATTTCTGTTGGTGGCGGAGAATTTATTCTCTTAGCTTAACACCCTTCTCTGAGACGTACGAGCTCAGAGGTTATGTAGTTGAAGGTTATCAGCGATATTTCCCAATCTGGTAATGTGGCATGCTGAGTGCTGCTGTGTGATGATCATTGGTTGGTCATTTGTGATATGATCATTTGTTTGATCATTTATCTTTGTGATTATTGCTTTGGTCATCTGTGGACCCGAAGCATGGCTTTGTTACACAAAGCGTAGCTTTGTGGACGAGACTTCGTCAGGACCTCACTCCCCGGAAATGGTCGAAACAGGAATATGCGGCAAGGTTATGAGGGTCGCGCCCTTTAGGGTATGTCATTTCCTTCTGGAAAAGGGTGGTATCATGGTATGGAGCCCAGATATTTACTCATGTGGAAACACTATATCTATTTCTGTGTGGTGTTGTTGGTATCGAGCGCTCGGATAAAGGTCCCAAAGGACCGGGGGATGACATATTCGTGTAGTAGTTACCTAGTTACAGAGGTAACCCGGCCTTGTGTTGGCAGAGATCTAACCGTAACGTTAGTTCTCGGGACGTCCCGCCAGAGGCGATCCCATGTGGCAGTAGGAAGTTCCTTAGCCTGACCATTTGTTGGAAATCCATTCATCCAATACGCGCCCTGTACGGTTTTAGTTGTAGAACCTGCCATTTAACATGGCAGCTATAGTAGGCATAGTATCATGGTACCTATGCTGGCTAGGATTTATATTATACTTTCGAAATATTTTCCACTATGCACTAGTAATAATATCAAAGAATTTTTCTCGTAGTAAGCATGTTTGTACTCATTCACCAAATTCATTAATAACCGTAAATTTAAATTACTTACAGTTGAATGTAAATAGCAGAGAAGCTTTAAATTTTATTCTTTCTGCAACTTGAAACTGGAAATGGTTTTGTCTTTGATCTTCAATTTTCCTGCAACTTAGATTTGATAAAGTTGTTTAAATCTTTGTTTCTTTTTCTGATTACTAACATTTAATTCAAATTTTAAAAAGAATGAAATTCACTTGCCTTTAGATTGTTTCCCAGAAATTCTGCACTGTCAAACTGCAGCTCTACACTTTCATAAGTCTGCAGTTTGAATTTTTTTTGTTTGTTGAATTTTGATCTGTAACTTGCTTCAGATTGTAGTTTGAAAGTTTTTGATTTCTCTTTGAATTTCTTTGCTTTGATTTCTGAGATGAATTCATTCCCAGGTTTGTTTTCTTGAGAAAAAGACTTGTTTTAAATTTAATTTCTGTTCTTGTAATTTTGTTAACAGGACTTGAAAAGATAAGAAAAGAATTTGTTTTTCTTTTAATTACATTCTAATTAAATTTTATTTTAGAATAAATATGGGTTTGCCACTTGTTTAACTTTGTTTGACATTTGTAATTTCATTTGTTAGTTTTCTTACATTTGTTATGTTTAAACAAAATTATGTAAAGTCCCTTTTCATAAATTTATTTACAAATTGTTTTTAAACCTTGTTTTATTTTTAACTTACAAATCATGTTCATGTTTTATTTGAATATAACATTTTTTTTTTTTTATGTTCCAATGGTTTAAATCTTTTAATCAAATCAAATTTTATATTCAAATCTAATTTTTACATTTTTAATTCAAATTCAAAATTTAATTATAGAATAAATTTGTACTTATAAATGAATAAATAATCAAATACCTTTTTAAATATATCTTTACATTCCATTTGATGTCAAATTAATAAATTTTATTTACAATAGATATATTTATTCATTCAAATTTTCAAAAGATAATCTCAATTTTATTTTCAAATATTCTATCTTAAAATATATTTATATGAAAAAAAATACATCTTTATTAATTTTGAAAATTTAAACACAATTATATTTTTAAAATTAAATAAATTGTCAAATTAAACTTGTTCAAAATTCAGGAATGTTACAGATTCCCCCCCTTAAAAGAATTTCGTCCTCGAAATTTAAAAGAGAGAGACAACAAAGAATAGATGCACAAAGATAGAGAAACAGTTTTCAAATCAAATTGGGTATCTATTCTGCATTGGGCTTACCAAATCAGAATATCGACAATATGAGAACAAACTCATATAATCATTACACAAGATATTTGGGTCCACCGGTCTACGAATATGCAAGGGCATTGATTAGTTTGAAGGGATAACTAATCGTTCGTAGAATATATCGGATCCCAGAGAATAGATAGATGGATCAAATCTTCATATTAGTTAACCAATTTACTAATTTAAAATTTCCAATTTATTTAATATTTTCAATTTCAAATTCATTAGAGTTTAGATCGAAAAGCTGATAAGAAACCGATGATGATACGAAATAAGAATTTCCTACAACAATACGTATGGCCATCATCACACCGAAACTTCTTTCTGGAGCAGCTACGAAGCAATCAAAAGAATTCGAAATCGAATCAAAGGAGATTGATAGAGAAAAGATATTCCCACTGTTGCAGGGTATTGACCATTTATAGTGGTACTCCCCTGTCCCCTATCTCGTCCTCTTCTCGCACTCATACTCACTATCAGTGGATAGTAAGAGAATTTACTGAGGCGTTCGAACAGATATCTTAGGGATATACTCATTCTAGGGTTTACTTCACCCTATCTCTAATGAGTTACTTAATGTGTTATACTCCTGAGCTAAGGTTTTAACCATCAGCTCTGATACCAAATTGTAACGGCTCAAATTTTTCGCGTTCGAAAATCGACATCCATACTTTACATTGTACTCGAATGCCGCAGATTCGACCGCTCAAATTCGAGTCGCCGGAGCTTATAACACATCAAGTAAATAACACAGCGGAAGAAAATGAACAACATATATCAATGTACAACATTTGATACAATAGCTGATACAACAGAATGGTACAATAGATATCACCATTATCAGAGATACAAAGAATAGCAGCGGAAATAAAAGATAACACTAGCAGCGGAACACATCTCCAAAATAGTCTTCAGGGAAGAACTCCAGTATCGGTAATCTCCATCTCCAAGGCACCAATCCAGAATAGCTCGAACTCTCAAATCAAGATGAAGAGAAGCAACTCGATCCAATTGCGATTGCCAAATCCTAAGGCTTGAAAGCTATCGAATCTACACCTATTACTGATTATCTGAAAACCCCAACTCTAGACTGCCCGTGTGGGAAATAGTGGGCACCCAGAGTTTAGGAAAGGAACAATAAACTCCAGGTCAGTCATGGGACTGGTATGAGCAAACAAAAACATTTGGTCTTTTAAAACAAACAAAAGAATTTAAATTTGAAATCCGCAATGCTTTTTGAAAAATGAAACTACCATAAGGCCTCCCGGCACACACACAATGCAAACGCACACATGGGGGAGATTTCTCCTTATGATAGTCAAACATGCTTACTACGAGAAAAATTCTTTGATATTATTACTTGTGCATAGTGGGAAATCTTTCGAAAGTATAATATAAATCCTAGCCAGCATAGGTACCATGATGCTATGCCTACTATAGCTGCCATGTTAAATGGCAGGTTCTACAACTAAAACCGTACAAGGCGCGTATTGGAGAATGGATTTCCAACAAATGGTCAGGCTAAGGAACTTCCTACTGCCACATGGGATCGCCTCTGGTGGGACGTCCCGAGAACTAACGTTACGGTTAGATCTCTGCCAACACAAGGCCGGGTTACCTCTGTAACTAGGTAACTACTACACGAATATGCCATCCCCCGGTCCTTTGGGACCTTTATCCGAGCGCTCGATACCAACAACACCACACAGTAATAGGTATAGTGTATCAACATGAGTAAGTATCTGGGCTCCATACCATGATACCACCCTTTACCAGAAGGGAATGACATACCCTAAAGGGCGCGACCCTCATAACCTTGCCGCATCTTTCCTGTTTCGACCATTTCCGGGGTGTGAGGTCCTGATGCAGTCTCGTCCACAAAGCTACGCTTTGTGCAACAAAGCCATGCTTTGGGTCAACAGATGACCAAAGCAATGATCACAAAGATAAATGATCAAACAAATGATCATATCACAAATGATCAACCAATGATCATCACACAGCAGCACTCAGCATGCCACATTACCAAATTGGGAATATCACTGATAAATATCAACTACAAAACCTCTGAGTTCGTACGTCTCAGAGAAGGGTGTTAAGCTAAGAGAATAAATTCTCCGCCACCAAGCAGAAATGTATTTGATAGAAATCAGTTAACATCTCAAAGTGTAATGTCGGACATACAACCATACAAGTCTGTTCCGGGTTCGAACAGAACCGAAGGCACTTCCGAAGAAGCCCTTGCAAATCCGGGTATCCACAATCCCGATCGGACTTCCCATCACTAAGGAGAACTCTATACCGGAGCAACTCAGTGCAGAGTCAATCGATAGGTTATCCTATCGTTCTCACAAATACCCGGTCTTCACCACCGGTCTTCAAATGTTATCCATAACGTCGTATCACTATTCGGAATGGGCTATATGACACAAGGTCCTTTCCCGGCTAAACCGAATAATGAGCGCAATATTTTAAAACATATGGATATGGGATTTTAGTTAAGTCACAACTTATAAAATCCAAAACTTTTCTTTCAATGGTTAAACAAATTACCATTTTGAATCTTTAAACAAAAAGATTTATTTCACAAAGTTTCACCCAGTTTCACAAAGATCTATTCATAGATTCCAAAACAATTCCCATTTCAATTGGATTAACCCAATTAAATCTTTAAATTAAAGATTTATAGCTTTCAAAACGCATTTCCAAAGATTTATCTAAAACTTGGAAAACAATTTTTCTTTTAGACTTGAAAATCCTTTTAACACAACTTGAAAGTCCATTTCTTATGAGAAAGCAAATCTAATTTATACAAGTTGAAATCTTGAGTTGAATTTAAATTTCAAAACATCACCTTTAAAATGGTTTAAAAACCCATATAAACCATTTGTAAGTTGAATACCCTTTTTAAACAATAGTTTCCAAGTCATAGAATTCAATTTCAAATATTGAATTCAAATTTAAATTAATTTATTTACATTTCAAAACTCAACCAAGTTATTCAAATAACTTTTATTTTTGAAAACTCATTTTCAAAAGCTTCAATTCTAATTCCAAAACTATTTTGGAAAAAAAAATTCAATTTTAAAACAATTTCAAAATCTGTGACTTAACCAAATTTCCACGTGCAATCCATATTTGTGTGTGTATAGTGTGGTCCAGGGGTTTTACACAATAGTGCACAACATCATCAATCAGCACAGATTCAATTATTACAATTCGATGTGGGTTTCGGATAACCAAACTGAAATCCGACTTCCTGTCGCATCGAAATTCAAATGTCGTTTTACGGGTCAAAGGGTTTCATATTCATACGACAGTATATTCATCACAAATATAGCAGATTAGCACAAAGTATCACATAGCATCACATCACATATCAAATATATCAATCCATCACAGAACATCCAATAACAATCAAACACCTTTAATTAAGATGAATAAACCGTGTGGTTATGAATTTGTTATTCACATAATTACTTCTATTTATAATCTTTAAATTAATGATTAATTATCATTAACTATAATTAATTAAGTTTTAACCACCTTTATTTATTAATCATTTATTAAATCAATTATCTTAATTAATTATCCTTTAATTGTAATTAATTAATCTTAATTACCTATTCCTCAATTAATTACTTTAAATAATAAACTTTTAATTATTGATTAATTAAATCTTAGTTAAAATTAATTGTCCTTAATAAATAGATTTATTATTCCTTAATTAATTTCAACAATTAATTATACTTAACCAATTACAATTAATTATATTCAATTAATTAATCTAGTCAATTATCAAAATTAATTGCATTAATTAATTACTAAATTATCCCTAGATAATTATCACCCATTAGTAACAACATTCAATAAATTTTACACTTAAGAAAATTTGAATTAGATTAATAAATCATTTCTAATTAATATTAATCTAAATCATTATTTAAAAATCAAATAATTAAGTGAAATCCTTAATTATTCAACTAATTTAATTACTTATTAATTGACCCATTTAAATTCAAAATGTATTAAAACAATACATTTCTAAATTTAAATTCAAATTCCATTTTAAAATTTTGATATTTTAAAATGTTTAACCATTTAAACCTAAATCTAAATTAACACTTCATATTTAATTCAATATTAATAGAACTAAATTCTTCCTAGTTTTAAAACTTATTTGAAATCAAATCTTATTTCAAATCTATGTTAAACATTGATATATGTTCATTCATTCTTCTATAAATTTATAAACTTGTTTGAAATCAAAACTGGGTTTCATAGTAAATTTGAAACTGTTTTTAATTTGATTTCAAACCAATTTAAATCTTATTTAAAAATGTTTAAATTTATTTAATATTTAAAACTTACAAAACCTGTTTAAATCAAAATCTGGTTTTGTAAAAAGTTAAACTTGAAAACTGTTTTAATTCTTGACTTAATTCCATATTTAAAACTTGTTTAAATTTTAAGAATTTCATTTTAAAAACTTTGAATTCAAAATTACATTTGAATTCAGATTCAAGTTACACTTGAATCAATTCCTGCACAAAAGTTAAATTTTATTCAACACTTTTAAAAACTGCAAACCATTTTCAGGTTTAAACCCTGAAAACAGTTTTAAATTTTTGA
This sequence comes from Allium cepa, assembly GCA_030765085.1. NCBI lineage: Eukaryota > Viridiplantae > Streptophyta > Magnoliopsida > Asparagales > Amaryllidaceae > Allium > Allium cepa. The sequence continues at coordinate 228,252,386 of CM060939.1, forward strand.
TTTAAAACCAATCTTTAAATTTATTTAAGATATTACATTTTTGAAAACTTTGAATTCCAAACTCTATTTGAATTCAGATTTAACTTGTACTTAAATCAAATTGCAACTTAAAAATGGGTTTCATTAAAAACATTAAAACTGCAAAACAACTTTCAGTGTTTCAAAACCTGAAACAGTTTTAATTTTGATTTAAAACTAAACTTTAAAGTTGTTTAAGATATTTCATTTTTAAAACTTTGAATTACACTTAAATTCAGTTTTCAACTTTCACCTGAAATTAAATTCCCACACAAACATTTAAATTTTATCCAAGTGTTTGAAACTACAAAGCTTCAGGATTTTAAACCTGAAACTGTTTGTTTTAAAACTCGATTTAAACAAAATTTTAAACTTGTTTAAATCTAAAAGTTTCATTTTTTTTTACAACCTTGAATTTAAAACTCTATTTGAATTCAGATTCAATTTTCATTTAAATCAAAATTTTGCACTAGAATTTGAATTCAATCAACACTAAAAAAAACTGCAAAAGAAACTTCAGGTATAAACCTGTAACTCCTCTGACCCGAGAAACTCTCATGCTACTTCGAGTTTTCATGCTACCATCTCCGAGTCAAAAACAAAATCACCCGAGTTCTACTTCGGGTCAAAACCCTGCACACTACTAAACTGTCACCTGAGTTCAACATGCAACTAAATCAACCTGGAAACCAATTCACCTGACTCTCACTCTCTGATCATAATCACCAACATCTCCTCCATCCTCTCACCTCCATATTCCACTAACATAAACATCTTAACACCTGAGATTCACAAAGACTCACAGATACCTCAATTTCATATTTCTGTTTAAACAGAAATGCTTCCTCCCAATAGTTATTTAAACTGTAATATTTGTTTTAAAACTTCTACTTTCAAACATGCATTTCAATTTATACACTAGTTCAAATATTTATGATGTTTGATATATTTGTTTATTTCTAATGACGACTGATTTTGGTTTACAGAGGCTACAGATTTATTAAACTAACTTAAAATTTATAATTCTAAATTTACACCTAACTAACCTATTTACTTACACAGACTTTGCTAGCTGAAACCATTCAAGTGATAAAGCTTTTCCAATAAAGAATATACTAATTCATAACTAACACTATATGCAGTTTTCAAGAAATCAAAACATGCAAACACATTTACACACAGCATTTATCAATATAAGATTTACAGACAAACTTGTTTTCTTTTATTTTTCCTAAGTATTTACATGCATCAGACAAATCAAGCCTCCTTGCATTTGTGAGGTTACTTACTTTCAAAAGAAACAGAGGAGTTCTCATCAAACAGTTTTAAATCCAGGTGAATTGGCATTTAGTTCTGTAATTTGCACTTATCTTGATTTTAGAAAAAAAAAACTGTTTTTTTTAAATAAAAGCTTACTCACATTCATGCAGGAAACAAAACACATATAAATTTAGGGCTAGGTTGCTCACCAATACTTTAATTAGTTCTTTAAGATTTCAAATTTTCAAAAGAGAACCAGAGGGGAAACTGTTGAACCCAGCATGTTTCATTTTGCAAACCAGGGACTAAAAAAAGGTAGAAGAACAGGAAAGCAAAACCTGATCATAACATTCCAAGCCAAAGGAAGCACAAGCATAACAATTCATTCACATGCAAAGGCCATTCACAATCCATTCAGGCACATATACACAAATAATTGAATAAGGCATATGTTTGCTCACCTGGACTTCAGATGACAAAAGCTTTTGACAGTTTTTCAAGCAGAGATGGAAGCCTGCAACCCCCCCTTTTTTTTTCTTTTACTCTGATTCTTTTAAGCTCTGCAAATCATAGCTACATATTTTTTTTTTGTTTATTCCTTGTTGTACTCATTCACCAAATTCATTAATAACCGTAAATTTAAATTACTTACAGTTGAATGTAAATAGCAGAGAAGCTTTAAATTTTATTCTTTCTGCAACTTGAAACTGGAAATGGTTTTGTCTTTGATCTTCAATTTTCCTGCAACTTAGATTTGATAAAGTTGTTTAAATCTTTGTTTCTTTTTCTGATTACTAACATTTAATTCAAATTTTAAAAGGAATGAAATTCACTTGCCTTTAGATTGTTTCCCAGAAATTCTGCACTGTCAAACTGCAGCTCTACACTTTCATAAGTCTGCAGTTTGAATTTTTTTTGTTTGTTGAATTTTGATCTGTAACTTGCTTCAGATTGTAGTTTGAAAGTTTTTGATTTCTCTTTGAATTTCTTTGCTTTGATTTCTGAGATGAATTCATTCCCAGGTTTGTTTTCTTGAGAAAAAGACTTGTTTTAAATTTAATTTCTGTTCTTGTAATTTTGTTAACAGGACTTGAAAAGATAAGAAAAGAATTTGTTTTTCTTTTAATTACATTCTAATTAAATTTTATTTTAGAATAAATATGGGTTTGCCACTTGTTTAACTTTGTTTGACATTTGTAATTTCATTTGTTAGTTTTCTTACATTTGTTATGTTTAAACAAAATTATGTAAAGTCCCTTTTCATAAATTTATTTACAAATTGTTTTTAAACCTTGTTTTATTTTTAACTTACAAATCATGTTCATGTTTTATTTGAATATAACATTTTTTTTTTTTTATGTTCCAATGGTTTAAATCTTTTAATCAAATCAAATTTTATATTCAAATCTAATTTTTACCTGCCATTTAACATGGCAGCTATAGTAGGCATAGTATCATGGTACCTATGCTGGCTAGGATTTATATTATACTTTCGAAATATTTTCCACTATGCACTAGTAATAATATCAAAGAATTTTTCTCGTAGTAAGCATGTTTGACTATCATAAGGAGAAATCTCCCCCATGTGTGCGTTTGCATTGTGTGTGTGCCGGGAGGCCTTATGGTAGTTTCATTTTCCAAAAAGCATTGCGGATTTCGAAATTTAAATTTTCTTGTTGCTTGTTTAAAGATTAACTGTTTTGAGTTCTCACACCAGTCCCATGACTGACCTGGAGTTTATTGTTCCTTTCCTAAACTCTGGGTGCCCACTATTTTCCACACGGGCAGTCTAGAGTTAGGTTGTCAGGTTATTCTGGATTCGGGAGTTGCTGTGCAGATCTGGAGGCGAGCCAGATAGCGTAGTCTATTATCTATTGTATATAGTACTTCTTTCCGCTGTTGTTGTCGTACACTCTGATTGATGTAATGTAATGTGATGTAATGTATAAAATGTATAGTTCTTTGTTTTAAATGAATATTCATTTATCTATTATATGTTGTTCCGCTGCGACTGTGAGATTCTGTTATTGTTTCTCGTTCTGTTACTTGTTTTTCTGTTTTCTCTTCTCTTTCTTTTCTTTCTTCTCCTACCTCTTTCTTCTTCTAAAACCCTAACGGTTCGATTTTTCGGCAACGAAAAATCGCGATCGTTACATTTGGTATCAGAGCTTATGGTTAAGCGACAACCTGCTCTGTTGGGTGTTACTCATTAGAGATAGAGTCAGCAGTACTCTAGAATGAGTGTGAGTGTAATAATAGATATGAGTGCGTATTTGTTAGTGAATATAAAATTGTTTTATATTGTGATGATTGGTTTATTGAGTGGTATATGAACCTTCGTCGGCGCAGCCTCGAAAACTGAATCGAAGGGGTTCCTAAACACTTGAATAGAACAATTCGACACAATATTGTTTTAAATTGGGTAAATGAAATAATTTTACCTTGATTATATTTTGTATATAAAGAAAATAATTTTTCAGGAATTATTGAAGTGTGTATATAATTGATTGCTTGGTTGTTGTAAATGATATAAATATAAAATAATTAAAAGTTGTTTGAATAAGCTAATAAAAGCAACTATTGTAAAAGAATAATGGTATAAACCAATGAATCATAAGATGAAATTATAATTAATAATGAGTTACAATTGTAAGATAATCATGTATGTATATAAGAAGTAAAATTATATAAGTAAAAGGTTTATAAAAGTGATTTATGAATAGAAAGAAAACTTTTTGGAAGAATAATTAGCATTGATTTCACTATTGTCACTGGGAAATAATAAGGGTGATGACTGCAGCATCATCAGTATCATTTTCGAGTTTCTATGTGATGGATTTGCTACAAAAATGAATTAAAAATTGAAGTTTTGTTGTAATAAACCAATTTGAAATTAAAATTCAATTTGAAATTGATAAATATAAGTGAAAAAGGTTTTGAACTTATAATATAAGTTAGAAGTTGAATAATAAGTTTTATAACTTATTAATTGGGAAAATGTAAGTGAAACCAGTTGTTGAAATGGTTAAACAATAAAGTTAAGTAAAATGGAATATGAATTTGACTTAAGTAAAAGTTAAATAGGATTTACTTTGGAATTTAAAATCCGAATTGAATTGATAAGTAAAACTTAAGTTTAATTAACAAATGATGTTTAAATGGAATAACTTAAGTGAAGTTGAATAAAAAATCGATCTTTGCATCAAAGTTAAATAATCAAGTGAATTAAATGATGTAAATAAAGTTGAAATGGAATGCAAGTTAAGTAATGTTGAAAGAATTGATGTTAATATCAAAATAAATGAATAAAGTGAGTAAATGAAATTGTTAAAGATGTGAACTTAAGTTATATAAATGAAATTCAATTTTATTTGTAAAAAGAACTAGCAATTGAATTAAAGAATGGATTGAATGTTAATCAATCGAATGTAAGTAAGTTGATATGAAACGATGTATGTAAGTGTAAATTCATTGAAGTTAGTTGAATAATTGGATGAAAATCAATTGAATGCTAAACCAATTGGAATTAAAACAGTTGAACCAAATTGAATGTAAGTAAAATAAATAAATTTGGTTGTATTGGATGTACATTGGTCGTTATTGCTTGTTGGTTGGTTGTATGTAAATTCATTAAGTGTTAATGAAATTGAATTAGTAAAATTTGAAAGCTATGTAATTGAATTCAAATGAAAATTGAAATACAAAGTTGAATGAAAATGAATATGCAACTTTAATAGTAAACTAAAAGTGGTATAAGAAGCATGTATTGGAAATTTTATAATTGAATTGGCAAATTGGTTTGAATATTTTAATTGGATATTATGCTAGCAGGATATACAGGTTATAAAGGAATTGGGATTTTGATTTCAAAGTTAAAAAAATTTGTAACGCTCGACAAAAAGGTACGTATTTCAGTTTTTATATGAGATTTGATGATTTCCTTCTCCAGCCACTTGGCTTTCTCTTTTCTTTTTGATTCTGAGGGGCCGTAGAGCCGTTTTGTAGTCGTACCGATCTAGCCGCGCAAAGGAGACTCTGGCGAAATTTTTCGAAAATTTAGGGAGTTAGAGAAATTTTGAGAAATTTTGAAAGTTTGAAATTTGAATTTAAATTTAAATTTGAATTGTCAAATAAACAATGTTGTTTGAAACCTATAATTGAATTGGGAAAGCTAATTGAAATGATAGTAAATCTTTAATAAAAAGATTGGTGTTAGAAGTTGATAAAACTATTAGCTTTGGAAAAATAATAAACGGTTTAGGATCATTCTCCTTAACTTGTAATTTCGGGACGAAATTCTTTTAAGGGGGGAAGATTGTAACGACCCAGAATTTTTAGTAATTTAAATTTGAATATTTAATTGGATTTAAATATTTATAAGTGAAAATTTTAAGTCGAATAATTTATTTATTGAATATTTGGATTTAATTGGACAATTAAATCGATTTATTTAATAGTGAAATTCCACAAATAATTTGATATTGGGTTAAATATGATTGAAAATGATTTGGAAAATTTTATTTTATCATATTAAAGTTATAGAAATGTTTTAGAACTTGTAAAACTGAATTTGGAGTTAATTTGTAAAAATTGAATATTTTAATATTTAATTATCGACTGAAAAATAGCCAATTTTTGAACAGTCTCGGAATTGAACGAAACGAGTTCCATTGGATCCGTAATAGTTAATTATTATCGGATTTCAAATTTCGTAGCAAACGGAGTTGTCGTTTGACCGTGGCAGCTCGAAACGCATCGATATCGTTTTAATATTAATTTAGCGAGTTAAAATAGCCATTTTTCAAACGGTCTCGGATTTCGACGAAACCAGTTTCATCGGATCCGTAATGTGATATTATTGCAAGATTTCAAATTTCAAGTCGATTGGATTTGTCGTTTGTCCGGTACAAGCCAAAACGTCTAGAAATCGTTTAAATCGGTTTTAATTTAAATTGAGCGTTTATAGCCGTATCTCACACATATGATGGAATTAGCTTACGAAACCTGTTCCATTGCGTCCGGAACGCGGAAAAACCTTAGGATCGCCTGGCGGCATGCGTCATTTGAAGTTCGTTTGCAAAAGTGTCAAATTGGAGATTTTATTATTAAAATAATATTAGTATATATATGTTATTTTATCTCAAAACCCTAGGAGATTAGGGCCAGCCGCCAGTATTTGTTCCAATGGCCAGAAATCACCCGAATTCTCCTCCAATTTTCTTATAATCCGCGCATCGATCCAAGAAGTTATCAACTGCAAAGTCGTAGAGGACTCTAAGATCTACAAGTTCAACGGTTGAGATCGTGTTCGGAGCTGCGGATTGATGGGAATTCGTGCTTAAAGCTACTCGGTTGCGCACATTTTTCAGGGTGCCTAAGGGGGCCGAGTTCGACCGCATCCCTGGTGGTGGTGGAGGCTTCAGGTGGCTTCGATTTGGTGGTCTCGGATCATCTTCAAGTCGTATGGGTAGCGTGCAAATTCAAACCCTAATGGATGCTAGATGGGTTCGGCTGCGTGATGTTTGCCTGGGAGGATATTGCCGTGCGCGATCAGGAAGAAAGGTGGGGGGGCCCGCGTGTTAGAGGGGTGAGGTGATTTCCTTTGTTTTGTTTTTAGTTTAAATTTAAAGATTCAAATCGTGTAACTTTAAAACGTGATATCTTTTTGCTGCGAGGTCCAAATTGAACGAGATTTTTTGCGTTGGCTTCGTATCGCCGAGCTCTTCGCAATGCAGCTGGTTTGGAGTCGATTGGAGCTCGTTTGAATTTCGGGTAAAATTAAACGTTCGTTTAATTTTATTCGAAACGAACGCCGAAACCGGAAATAAAATCAAGGTGAGAACTCCTCACTCAATCGAAAGGTTTTGTTTAAAATTTTGAATAGTTAATATTGATTGTTGATTGCTGATTGATTGTGTTAGTAGATATAGTAGGATATATACTATATATAGCGATATATATATATTGGCATATGTATATATCGGATTTGATTTCCCGCCTCGTATAGCGGATGAGACCCTATTGCGCCGTTATTAAGCGGAATATTTATAAAATCCCATATACCGCGATATTCCACCTTGAAGTGGAATTGGTATTGTGCTAACGTCTGTGGATGCAGGGTAACAGGTTGGAGGGATCCAACTGGATTCCTCACATATTTATTTGTTTATAAATATTATGTTGATTGTTGATAATCATATTGATATATGACACTTATTCCCGTGATTGACCATCTAATGCTGTTGCATCATCGGATTCAAATTTTTAAAATTAAAAATAACGGTTTTGAATTTAAAAGGGGTTTAAAAGTGATTTCTCAAAGAATATGGTTTATTAAAAAAATTTTGAATTGATTAAATTTTAAAATAAATAGATGGATAAATTTTTATGTTTTAAAAATTTATATTTTTATAAAATATAACTTAAAAGAAATTTTTAACAATAATAGGTTTTTATAAAATAGTTAAATTTGGTTTTTGGGAAGTTATTATTATTAATGGGTTATATAAAGGATTTTATAAATGGATGTTTTTAAATAAAAAATTATTGAAGTTATAGAATAAATTTATAAAGTGTTAAGTTGATGTATAACATGAATTTCACTAGGATTTATAGATTAATAAATGTGAAATTTATAAAACGAATGGTTATTGGAAAATTTTAAGTTTATAAGTTATTAACTTATAGAAATGGATTTGGGCATTAAAAAGGGGAATTTTATAGAAATTGTTAATAAATGAAGATTTCATTAGTTGAAATTATTTTAAACCATAAAGAAATCTTGTAAGTGATAAGATTTTAAATTGGTAAAGTTCAAAGGAACGATTTGGTAAATAAATAATATTATAAGTATTTAACTTACAATATGACTTTTGGGTATGAAATTGGGTTATGTAAATTGCATCGGATTAATAAAGGAATTTATAAAATTGGGGTTTATAATAGAAATGGAATTTATAAACTATGTTTATAAATTTGAAATCCATCGAATTTGATAAATTGAAATATGGGAATTTGTTAAGTGGGCTATATTCACTATTTTGAATATTGAATAGATTATTAAATAAAATGGGTTTGTTTTTGGGAAAGGAATGTTTTAAATGGAATTTAAAACGAATTAAAGGTGTTTTAAAATGTATTGAGTATTGAAAACATAGATTTCAACATTAATTGTTGAAATAGACGTTTTCGAGAAACAGAAGGGGATAATTGGTATAGTATTGGATTTATATATCTATTTTTAATTTCAAATCCATATACTAGTGTTTTTGGGTTGTCGTAACGATGTTTTACGCAACATTCGTTTTTAACCCAAATAAATGTGAATAAAAGAATATTTCTTTAAAGGAATGAAATTAATACTTAACTATGGTTTAAGCATATGGAATATTTTCGAATTGTTGAAAATAAATTGAATTGTGAATTACTTATTTTTTAAATAAGTTTAGAAATGATTTTCCAATATGGAATGGAACGTTTTTGTGAATTCACCTTTTAAAGGTAAAAGTGTAAGCGAATATTTTGGAATCGATTTGAAATCAAATATGAATGGGTATTTGGGATTTAATTCACGTTGGAATTTATATGAAGGGAAATTTGTTTAAAAATAAATATTGATTTATTTTGAAGTATGAAAATGAATTTACGGATTTGGGACGTAAATTTAAATTAAATCGGTAAAGATTTATTTGATGATTTGAAATTTGTTTTCAAAGGGTATAAAGGATGAAAAGTAATTTGAAATTAGTTTTCAAATGGTTAAGGTGATTTGAAATTAGTTTTCAAATGGTTAAGGTGATTTGAAATTAGTTTTCAAATGGTTAAGGTGATTTGAAATTGGTTTGCAAATGGTTAATGTAATTTGAAAATTGGTTTTCAAATGGTAAAGGTAAATTGAAAATTGGTTTTTCAATTGGTTAAGTGTGGAAAATTTTATCGTGAAGTGGTTTTGGTAAAACAAATAACTGGGGCAATTATTTGGAAATGGTGTATATATATATATATATCTTGTGAAGATATTTTTGGGATTAAATAATTTTGGAAATTTATTTGGAATCTGATGATGTGGCGCATCTTTATTGATAGTTAAATAACCGACTATCAATATTTACCCTTGGATGGTATTGGTTGTGTTTGTTTGGAATTGAATGCACACTTATTTTTAAAATAAGCGCTCGCTATTCGGTTTAGCCGGGAGAGGACCTTTGTGTCATATATCCCATTCCGAATATGCGATACGTCGTTTGGATTGCATTTGAAGACCGGTGTTGAAGACCGGGTATTTGTGAAAACGATAGGATGACCTATCGATTGTCTCCGCATCGTTAGCTACGATATGGAGATTTCCTTTGTGATGGGAAATTTTATCGGGATTGTGAATACCCGGATTGCAAGGGCTTCTTTGGAAGTGCCTTCGGTTCTGTTCGAACCCGGAACAGACTTGTATGGTTACGTGTCTGACATTACATTTTGAGAGATAGAGCAGATTTCTTTCAAATACATTTCTGTTGGTGGCGGAGAATTTATTCTCTTAGCTTAACACCCTTCTCTGAGACGTACGAGCTCAGAGGTTATGTAGTTGAAGGTTATCAGCGATATTTCCCAATCTGGTAATGTGGCATGCTGAGTGCTGCTGTGTGATGATCATTGGTTGGTCATTTGTGATATGATCATTTGTTTGATCATTTATCTTTGTGATTATTGCTTTGGTCATCTGTGGACCCGAAGCATGGCTTTGTTACACAAAGCGTAGCTTTGTGGACGAGACTTCGTCAGGACCTCACTCCCCGGAAATGGTCGAAACAGGAATATGCGGCAAGGTTATGAGGGTCGCGCCCTTTAGGGTATGTCATTTCCTTCTGGAAAAGGGTGGTATCATGGTATGGAGCCCAGATATTTACTCATGTGGAAACACTATATCTATTTCTGTGTGGTGTTGTTGGTATCGAGCGCTCGGATAAAGGTCCCAAAGGACCGGGGGATGACATATTCGTGTAGTAGTTACCTAGTTACAGAGGTAACCCGGCCTTGTGTTGGCAGAGATCTAACCGTAACGTTAGTTCTCGGGACGTCCCGCCAGAGGCGATCCCATGTGGCAGTAGGAAGTTCCTTAGCCTGACCATTTGTTGGAAATCCATTCATCCAATACGCGCCCTGTACGGTTTTAGTTGTAGAACCTGCCATTTAACATGGCAGCTATAGTAGGCATAGTATCATGGTACCTATGCTGGCTAGGATTTATATTATACTTTCGAAATATTTTCCACTATGCACTAGTAATAATATCAAAGAATTTTTCTCGTAGTAAGCATGTTTGTACTCATTCACCAAATTCATTAATAACCGTAAATTTAAATTACTTACAGTTGAATGTAAATAGCAGAGAAGCTTTAAATTTTATTCTTTCTGCAACTTGAAACTGGAAATGGTTTTGTCTTTGATCTTCAATTTTCCTGCAACTTAGATTTGATAAAGTTGTTTAAATCTTTGTTTCTTTTTCTGATTACTAACATTTAATTCAAATTTTAAAAAGAATGAAATTCACTTGCCTTTAGATTGTTTCCCAGAAATTCTGCACTGTCAAACTGCAGCTCTACACTTTCATAAGTCTGCAGTTTGAATTTTTTTTGTTTGTTGAATTTTGATCTGTAACTTGCTTCAGATTGTAGTTTGAAAGTTTTTGATTTCTCTTTGAATTTCTTTGCTTTGATTTCTGAGATGAATTCATTCCCAGGTTTGTTTTCTTGAGAAAAAGACTTGTTTTAAATTTAATTTCTGTTCTTGTAATTTTGTTAACAGGACTTGAAAAGATAAGAAAAGAATTTGTTTTTCTTTTAATTACATTCTAATTAAATTTTATTTTAGAATAAATATGGGTTTGCCACTTGTTTAACTTTGTTTGACATTTGTAATTTCATTTGTTAGTTTTCTTACATTTGTTATGTTTAAACAAAATTATGTAAAGTCCCTTTTCATAAATTTATTTACAAATTGTTTTTAAACCTTGTTTTATTTTTAACTTACAAATCATGTTCATGTTTTATTTGAATATAACATTTTTTTTTTTTTTATGTTCCAATGGTTTAAATCTTTTAATCAAATCAAATTTTATATTCAAATCTAATTTTTACATTTTTAATTCAAATTCAAAATTTAATTATAGAATAAATTTGTACTTATAAATGAATAAATAATCAAATACCTTTTTAAATATATCTTTACATTCCATTTGATGTCAAATTAATAAATTTTATTTACAATAGATATATTTATTCATTCAAATTTTCAAAAGATAATCTCAATTTTATTTTCAAATATTCTATCTTAAAATATATTTATATGAAAAAAAATACATCTTTATTAATTTTGAAAATTTAAACACAATTATATTTTTAAAATTAAATAAATTGTCAAATTAAACTTGTTCAAAATTCAGGAATGTTACAGATTCCCCCCCTTAAAAGAATTTCGTCCTCGAAATTTAAAAGAGAGAGACAACAAAGAATAGATGCACAAAGATAGAGAAACAGTTTTCAAATCAAATTGGGTATCTATTCTGCATTGGGCTTACCAAATCAGAATATCGACAATATGAGAACAAACTCATATAATCATTACACAAGATATTTGGGTCCACCGGTCTACGAATATGCAAGGGCATTGATTAGTTTGAAGGGATAACTAATCGTTCGTAGAATATATCGGATCCCAGAGAATAGATAGATGGATCAAATCTTCATATTAGTTAACCAATTTACTAATTTAAAATTTCCAATTTATTTAATATTTTCAATTTCAAATTCATTAGAGTTTAGATCGAAAAGCTGATAAGAAACCGATGATGATACGAAATAAGAATTTCCTACAACAATACGTATGGCCATCATCACACCGAAACTTCTTTCTGGAGCAGCTACGAAGCAATCAAAAGAATTCGAAATCGAATCAAAGGAGATTGATAGAGAAAAGATATTCCCACTGTTGCAGGGTATTGACCATTTATAGTGGTACTCCCCTGTCCCCTATCTCGTCCTCTTCTCGCACTCATACTCACTATCAGTGGATAGTAAGAGAATTTACTGAGGCGTTCGAACAGATATCTTAGGGATATACTCATTCTAGGGTTTACTTCACCCTATCTCTAATGAGTTACTTAATGTGTTATACTCCTGAGCTAAGGTTTTAACCATCAGCTCTGATACCAAATTGTAACGGCTCAAATTTTTCGCGTTCGAAAATCGACATCCATACTTTACATTGTACTCGAATGCCGCAGATTCGACCGCTCAAATTCGAGTCGCCGGAGCTTATAACACATCAAGTAAATAACACAGCGGAAGAAAATGAACAACATATATCAATGTACAACATTTGATACAATAGCTGATACAACAGAATGGTACAATAGATATCACCATTATCAGAGATACAAAGAATAGCAGCGGAAATAAAAGATAACACTAGCAGCGGAACACATCTCCAAAATAGTCTTCAGGGAAGAACTCCAGTATCGGTAATCTCCATCTCCAAGGCACCAATCCAGAATAGCTCGAACTCTCAAATCAAGATGAAGAGAAGCAACTCGATCCAATTGCGATTGCCAAATCCTAAGGCTTGAAAGCTATCGAATCTACACCTATTACTGATTATCTGAAAACCCCAACTCTAGACTGCCCGTGTGGGAAATAGTGGGCACCCAGAGTTTAGGAAAGGAACAATAAACTCCAGGTCAGTCATGGGACTGGTATGAGCAAACAAAAACATTTGGTCTTTTAAAACAAACAAAAGAATTTAAATTTGAAATCCGCAATGCTTTTTGAAAAATGAAACTACCATAAGGCCTCCCGGCACACACACAATGCAAACGCACACATGGGGGAGATTTCTCCTTATGATAGTCAAACATGCTTACTACGAGAAAAATTCTTTGATATTATTACTTGTGCATAGTGGGAAATCTTTCGAAAGTATAATATAAATCCTAGCCAGCATAGGTACCATGATGCTATGCCTACTATAGCTGCCATGTTAAATGGCAGGTTCTACAACTAAAACCGTACAAGGCGCGTATTGGAGAATGGATTTCCAACAAATGGTCAGGCTAAGGAACTTCCTACTGCCACATGGGATCGCCTCTGGTGGGACGTCCCGAGAACTAACGTTACGGTTAGATCTCTGCCAACACAAGGCCGGGTTACCTCTGTAACTAGGTAACTACTACACGAATATGCCATCCCCCGGTCCTTTGGGACCTTTATCCGAGCGCTCGATACCAACAACACCACACAGTAATAGGTATAGTGTATCAACATGAGTAAGTATCTGGGCTCCATACCATGATACCACCCTTTACCAGAAGGGAATGACATACCCTAAAGGGCGCGACCCTCATAACCTTGCCGCATCTTTCCTGTTTCGACCATTTCCGGGGTGTGAGGTCCTGATGCAGTCTCGTCCACAAAGCTACGCTTTGTGCAACAAAGCCATGCTTTGGGTCAACAGATGACCAAAGCAATGATCACAAAGATAAATGATCAAACAAATGATCATATCACAAATGATCAACCAATGATCATCACACAGCAGCACTCAGCATGCCACATTACCAAATTGGGAATATCACTGATAAATATCAACTACAAAACCTCTGAGTTCGTACGTCTCAGAGAAGGGTGTTAAGCTAAGAGAATAAATTCTCCGCCACCAAGCAGAAATGTATTTGATAGAAATCAGTTAACATCTCAAAGTGTAATGTCGGACATACAACCATACAAGTCTGTTCCGGGTTCGAACAGAACCGAAGGCACTTCCGAAGAAGCCCTTGCAAATCCGGGTATCCACAATCCCGATCGGACTTCCCATCACTAAGGAGAACTCTATACCGGAGCAACTCAGTGCAGAGTCAATCGATAGGTTATCCTATCGTTCTCACAAATACCCGGTCTTCACCACCGGTCTTCAAATGTTATCCATAACGTCGTATCACTATTCGGAATGGGCTATATGACACAAGGTCCTTTCCCGGCTAAACCGAATAATGAGCGCAATATTTTAAAACATATGGATATGGGATTTTAGTTAAGTCACAACTTATAAAATCCAAAACTTTTCTTTCAATGGTTAAACAAATTACCATTTTGAATCTTTAAACAAAAAGATTTATTTCACAAAGTTTCACCCAGTTTCACAAAGATCTATTCATAGATTCCAAAACAATTCCCATTTCAATTGGATTAACCCAATTAAATCTTTAAATTAAAGATTTATAGCTTTCAAAACGCATTTCCAAAGATTTATCTAAAACTTGGAAAACAATTTTTCTTTTAGACTTGAAAATCCTTTTAACACAACTTGAAAGTCCATTTCTTATGAGAAAGCAAATCTAATTTATACAAGTTGAAATCTTGAGTTGAATTTAAATTTCAAAACATCACCTTTAAAATGGTTTAAAAACCCATATAAACCATTTGTAAGTTGAATACCCTTTTTAAACAATAGTTTCCAAGTCATAGAATTCAATTTCAAATATTGAATTCAAATTTAAATTAATTTATTTACATTTCAAAACTCAACCAAGTTATTCAAATAACTTTTATTTTTGAAAACTCATTTTCAAAAGCTTCAATTCTAATTCCAAAACTATTTTGGAAAAAAAAATTCAATTTTAAAACAATTTCAAAATCTGTGACTTAACCAAATTTCCACGTGCAATCCATATTTGTGTGTGTATAGTGTGGTCCAGGGGTTTTACACAATAGTGCACAACATCATCAATCAGCACAGATTCAATTATTACAATTCGATGTGGGTTTCGGATAACCAAACTGAAATCCGACTTCCTGTCGCATCGAAATTCAAATGTCGTTTTACGGGTCAAAGGGTTTCATATTCATACGACAGTATATTCATCACAAATATAGCAGATTAGCACAAAGTATCACATAGCATCACATCACATATCAAATATATCAATCCATCACAGAACATCCAATAACAATCAAACACCTTTAATTAAGATGAATAAACCGTGTGGTTATGAATTTGTTATTCACATAATTACTTCTATTTATAATCTTTAAATTAATGATTAATTATCATTAACTATAATTAATTAAGTTTTAACCACCTTTATTTATTAATCATTTATTAAATCAATTATCTTAATTAATTATCCTTTAATTGTAATTAATTAATCTTAATTACCTATTCCTCAATTAATTACTTTAAATAATAAACTTTTAATTATTGATTAATTAAATCTTAGTTAAAATTAATTGTCCTTAATAAATAGATTTATTATTCCTTAATTAATTTCAACAATTAATTATACTTAACCAATTACAATTAATTATATTCAATTAATTAATCTAGTCAATTATCAAAATTAATTGCATTAATTAATTACTAAATTATCCCTAGATAATTATCACCCATTAGTAACAACATTCAATAAATTTTACACTTAAGAAAATTTGAATTAGATTAATAAATCATTTCTAATTAATATTAATCTAAATCATTATTTAAAAATCAAATAATTAAGTGAAATCCTTAATTATTCAACTAATTTAATTACTTATTAATTGACCCATTTAAATTCAAAATGTATTAAAACAATACATTTCTAAATTTAAATTCAAATTCCATTTTAAAATTTTGATATTTTAAAATGTTTAACCATTTAAACCTAAATCTAAATTAACACTTCATATTTAATTCAATATTAATAGAACTAAATTCTTCCTAGTTTTAAAACTTATTTGAAATCAAATCTTATTTCAAATCTATGTTAAACATTGATATATGTTCATTCATTCTTCTATAAATTTATAAACTTGTTTGAAATCAAAACTGGGTTTCATAGTAAATTTGAAACTGTTTTTAATTTGATTTCAAACCAATTTAAATCTTATTTAAAAATGTTTAAATTTATTTAATATTTAAAACTTACAAAACCTGTTTAAATCAAAATCTGGTTTTGTAAAAAGTTAAACTTGAAAACTGTTTTAATTCTTGACTTAATTCCATATTTAAAACTTGTTTAAATTTTAAGAATTTCATTTTAAAAACTTTGAATTCAAAATTACATTTGAATTCAGATTCAAGTTACACTTGAATCAATTCCTGCACAAAAGTTAAATTTTATTCAACACTTTTAAAAACTGCAAACCATTTTCAGGTTTAAACCCTGAAAACAGTTTTAAATTTTTGATTTAAAACCAATCTTTAAATTTATTTAAGATATTACATTTTTGAAAACTTTGAATTCCAAACTCTATTTGAATTCAGATTTAACTTGTACTTAAATCAAATTGCAACTTAAAAATGGGTTTCATTAAAAACATTAAAACTGCAAAACAACTTTCAGTGTTTCAAAACCTGAAACAGTTTTAATTTTGATTTAAAACTAAACTTTAAAGTTGTTTAAGATATTTCATTTTTAAAACTTTGAATTACACTTAAATTCAGTTTTCAACTTTCACCTGAAATTAAATTCCCACACAAACATTTAAATTTTATCCAAGTGTTTGAAACTACAAAGCTTCAGGATTTTAAACCTGAAACTGTTTGTTTTAAAACTCGATTTAAACAAAATTTTAAACTTGTTTAAATCTAAAAGTTTCATTTTTTTTTACAACCTTGAATTTAAAACTCTATTTGAATTCAGATTCAATTTTCATTTAAATCAAAATTTTGCACTAGAATTTGAATTCAATCAACACTAAAAAAAACTGCAAAAGAAACTTCAGGTATAAACCTGTAACTCCTCTGACCCGAGAAACTCTCATGCTACTTCGAGTTTTCATGCTACCATCTCCGAGTCAAAAACAAAATCACCCGAGTTCTACTTCGGGTCAAAACCCTGCACACTACTAAACTGTCACCTGAGTTCAACATGCAACTAAATCAACCTGGAAACCAATTCACCTGACTCTCACTCTCTGATCATAATCACCAACATCTCCTCCATCCTCTCACCTCCATATTCCACTAACATAAACATCTTAACACCTGAGATTCACAAAGACTCACAGATACCTCAATTTCATATTTCTGTTTAAACAGAAATGCTTCCTCCCAATAGTTATTTAAACTGTAATATTTGTTTTAAAACTTCTACTTTCAAACATGCATTTCAATTTATACACTAGTTCAAATATTTATGATGTTTGATATATTTGTTTATTTCTAATGACGACTGATTTTGGTTTACAGAGGCTACAGATTTATTAAACTAACTTAAAATTTATAATTCTAAATTTACACCTAACTAACCTATTTACTTACACAGACTTTGCTAGCTGAAACCATTCAAGTGATAAAGCTTTTCCAATAAAGAATATACTAATTCATAACTAACACTATATGCAGTTTTCAAGAAATCAAAACATGCAAACACATTTACACACAGCATTTATCAATATAAGATTTACAGACAAACTTGTTTTCTTTTATTTTTCCTAAGTATTTACATGCATCAGACAAATCAAGCCTCCTTGCATTTGTGAGGTTACTTACTTTCAAAAGAAACAGAGGAGTTCTCATCAAACAGTTTTAAATCCAGGTGAATTGGCATTTAGTTCTGTAATTTGCACTTATCTTGATTTTAGAAAAAAAAAACTGTTTTTTTTAAATAAAAGCTTACTCACATTCATGCAGGAAACAAAACACATATAAATTTAGGGCTAGGTTGCTCACCAATACTTTAATTAGTTCTTTAAGATTTCAAATTTTCAAAAGAGAACCAGAGGGGAAACTGTTGAACCCAGCATGTTTCATTTTGCAAACCAGGGACTAAAAAAAGGTAGAAGAACAGGAAAGCAAAACCTGATCATAACATTCCAAGCCAAAGGAAGCACAAGCATAACAATTCATTCACATGCAAAGGCCATTCACAATCCATTCAGGCACATATACACAAATAATTGAATAAGGCATATGTTTGCTCACCTGGACTTCAGATGACAAAAGCTTTTGACAGTTTTTCAAGCAGAGATGGAAGCCTGCAACCCCCCCTTTTTTTTTCTTTTACTCTGATTCTTTTAAGCTCTGCAAATCATAGCTACATATTTTTTTTTTGTTTATTCCTTGTTGTACTCATTCACCAAATTCATTAATAACCGTAAATTTAAATTACTTACAGTTGAATGTAAATAGCAGAGAAGCTTTAAATTTTATTCTTTCTGCAACTTGAAACTGGAAATGGTTTTGTCTTTGATCTTCAATTTTCCTGCAACTTAGATTTGATAAAGTTGTTTAAATCTTTGTTTCTTTTTCTGATTACTAACATTTAATTCAAATTTTAAAAGGAATGAAATTCACTTGCCTTTAGATTGTTTCCCAGAAATTCTGCACTGTCAAACTGCAGCTCTACACTTTCATAAGTCTGCAGTTTGAATTTTTTTTGTTTGTTGAATTTTGATCTGTAACTTGCTTCAGATTGTAGTTTGAAAGTTTTTGATTTCTCTTTGAATTTCTTTGCTTTGATTTCTGAGATGAATTCATTCCCAGGTTTGTTTTCTTGAGAAAAAGACTTGTTTTAAATTTAATTTCTGTTCTTGTAATTTTGTTAACAGGACTTGAAAAGATAAGAAAAGAATTTGTTTTTCTTTTAATTACATTCTAATTAAATTTTATTTTAGAATAAATATGGGTTTGCCACTTGTTTAACTTTGTTTGACATTTGTAATTTCATTTGTTAGTTTTCTTACATTTGTTATGTTTAAACAAAATTATGTAAAGTCCCTTTTCATAAATTTATTTACAAATTGTTTTTAAACCTTGTTTTATTTTTAACTTACAAATCATGTTCATGTTTTATTTGAATATAACATTTTTTTTTTTTTATGTTCCAATGGTTTAAATCTTTTAATCAAATCAAATTTTATATTCAAATCTAATTTTTACCTGCCATTTAACATGGCAGCTATAGTAGGCATAGTATCATGGTACCTATGCTGGCTAGGATTTATATTATACTTTCGAAATATTTTCCACTATGCACTAGTAATAATATCAAAGAATTTTTCTCGTAGTAAGCATGTTTGACTATCATAAGGAGAAATCTCCCCCATGTGTGCGTTTGCATTGTGTGTGTGCCGGGAGGCCTTATGGTAGTTTCATTTTCCAAAAAGCATTGCGGATTTCGAAATTTAAATTTTCTTGTTGCTTGTTTAAAGATTAACTGTTTTGAGTTCTCACACCAGTCCCATGACTGACCTGGAGTTTATTGTTCCTTTCCTAAACTCTGGGTGCCCACTATTTTCCACACGGGCAGTCTAGAGTTAGGTTGTCAGGTTATTCTGGATTCGGGAGTTGCTGTGCAGATCTGGAGGCGAGCCAGATAGCGTAGTCTATTATCTATTGTATATAGTACTTCTTTCCGCTGTTGTTGTCGTACACTCTGATTGATGTAATGTAATGTGATGTAATGTATAAAATGTATAGTTCTTTGTTTTAAATGAATATTCATTTATCTATTATATGTTGTTCCGCTGCGACTGTGAGATTCTGTTATTGTTTCTCGTTCTGTTACTTGTTTTTCTGTTTTCTCTTCTCTTTCTTTTCTTTCTTCTCCTACCTCTTTCTTCTTCTAAAACCCTAACGGTTCGATTTTTCGGCAACGAAAAATCGCGATCGTTACATTTGGTATCAGAGCTTATGGTTAAGCGACAACCTGCTCTGTTGGGTGTTACTCATTAGAGATAGAGTCAGCAGTACTCTAGAATGAGTGTGAGTGTAATAATAGATATGAGTGCGTATTTGTTAGTGAATATAAAATTGTTTTATATTGTGATGATTGGTTTATTGAGTGGTATATGAACCTTCGTCGGCGCAGCCTCGAAAACTGAATCGAAGGGGTTCCTAAACACTTGAATAGAACAATTCGACACAATATTGTTTTAAATTGGGTAAATGAAATAATTTTACCTTGATTATATTTTGTATATAAAGAAAATAATTTTTCAGGAATTATTGAAGTGTGTATATAATTGATTGCTTGGTTGTTGTAAATGATATAAATATAAAATAATTAAAAGTTGTTTGAATAAGCTAATAAAAGCAACTATTGTAAAAGAATAATGGTATAAACCAATGAATCATAAGATGAAATTATAATTAATAATGAGTTACAATTGTAAGATAATCATGTATGTATATAAGAAGTAAAATTATATAAGTAAAAGGTTTATAAAAGTGATTTATGAATAGAAAGAAAACTTTTTGGAAGAATAATTAGCATTGATTTCACTATTGTCACTGGGAAATAATAAGGGTGATGACTGCAGCATCATCAGTATCATTTTCGAGTTTCTATGTGATGGATTTGCTACAAAAATGAATTAAAAATTGAAGTTTTGTTGTAATAAACCAATTTGAAATTAAAATTCAATTTGAAATTGATAAATATAAGTGAAAAAGGTTTTGAACTTATAATATAAGTTAGAAGTTGAATAATAAGTTTTATAACTTATTAATTGGGAAAATGTAA
Organism: Allium cepa; assembly: GCA_030765085.1. NCBI lineage: Eukaryota > Viridiplantae > Streptophyta > Magnoliopsida > Asparagales > Amaryllidaceae > Allium > Allium cepa. The sequence continues at coordinate 228,273,156 of CM060939.1, forward strand.
GTGAAACCAGTTGTTGAAATGGTTAAACAATAAAGTTAAGTAAAATGGAATATGAATTTGACTTAAGTAAAAGTTAAATAGGATTTACTTTGGAATTTAAAATCCGAATTGAATTGATAAGTAAAACTTAAGTTTAATTAACAAATGATGTTTAAATGGAATAACTTAAGTGAAGTTGAATAAAAAATCGATCTTTGCATCAAAGTTAAATAATCAAGTGAATTAAATGATGTAAATAAAGTTGAAATGGAATGCAAGTTAAGTAATGTTGAAAGAATTGATGTTAATATCAAAATAAATGAATAAAGTGAGTAAATGAAATTGTTAAAGATGTGAACTTAAGTTATATAAATGAAATTCAATTTTATTTGTAAAAAGAACTAGCAATTGAATTAAAGAATGGATTGAATGTTAATCAATCGAATGTAAGTAAGTTGATATGAAACGATGTATGTAAGTGTAAATTCATTGAAGTTAGTTGAATAATTGGATGAAAATCAATTGAATGCTAAACCAATTGGAATTAAAACAGTTGAACCAAATTGAATGTAAGTAAAATAAATAAATTTGGTTGTATTGGATGTACATTGGTCGTTATTGCTTGTTGGTTGGTTGTATGTAAATTCATTAAGTGTTAATGAAATTGAATTAGTAAAATTTGAAAGCTATGTAATTGAATTCAAATGAAAATTGAAATACAAAGTTGAATGAAAATGAATATGCAACTTTAATAGTAAACTAAAAGTGGTATAAGAAGCATGTATTGGAAATTTTATAATTGAATTGGCAAATTGGTTTGAATATTTTAATTGGATATTATGCTAGCAGGATATACAGGTTATAAAGGAATTGGGATTTTGATTTCAAAGTTAAAAAAATTTGTAACGCTCGACAAAAAGGTACGTATTTCAGTTTTTATATGAGATTTGATGATTTCCTTCTCCAGCCACTTGGCTTTCTCTTTTCTTTTTGATTCTGAGGGGCCGTAGAGCCGTTTTGTAGTCGTACCGATCTAGCCGCGCAAAGGAGACTCTGGCGAAATTTTTCGAAAATTTAGGGAGTTAGAGAAATTTTGAGAAATTTTGAAAGTTTGAAATTTGAATTTAAATTTAAATTTGAATTGTCAAATAAACAATGTTGTTTGAAACCTATAATTGAATTGGGAAAGCTAATTGAAATGATAGTAAATCTTTAATAAAAAGATTGGTGTTAGAAGTTGATAAAACTATTAGCTTTGGAAAAATAATAAACGGTTTAGGATCATTCTCCTTAACTTGTAATTTCGGGACGAAATTCTTTTAAGGGGGGAAGATTGTAACGACCCAGAATTTTTAGTAATTTAAATTTGAATATTTAATTGGATTTAAATATTTATAAGTGAAAATTTTAAGTCGAATAATTTATTTATTGAATATTTGGATTTAATTGGACAATTAAATCGATTTATTTAATAGTGAAATTCCACAAATAATTTGATATTGGGTTAAATATGATTGAAAATGATTTGGAAAATTTTATTTTATCATATTAAAGTTATAGAAATGTTTTAGAACTTGTAAAACTGAATTTGGAGTTAATTTGTAAAAATTGAATATTTTAATATTTAATTATCGACTGAAAAATAGCCAATTTTTGAACAGTCTCGGAATTGAACGAAACGAGTTCCATTGGATCCGTAATAGTTAATTATTATCGGATTTCAAATTTCGTAGCAAACGGAGTTGTCGTTTGACCGTGGCAGCTCGAAACGCATCGATATCGTTTTAATATTAATTTAGCGAGTTAAAATAGCCATTTTTCAAACGGTCTCGGATTTCGACGAAACCAGTTTCATCGGATCCGTAATGTGATATTATTGCAAGATTTCAAATTTCAAGTCGATTGGATTTGTCGTTTGTCCGGTACAAGCCAAAACGTCTAGAAATCGTTTAAATCGGTTTTAATTTAAATTGAGCGTTTATAGCCGTATCTCACACATATGATGGAATTAGCTTACGAAACCTGTTCCATTGCGTCCGGAACGCGGAAAAACCTTAGGATCGCCTGGCGGCATGCGTCATTTGAAGTTCGTTTGCAAAAGTGTCAAATTGGAGATTTTATTATTAAAATAATATTAGTATATATATGTTATTTTATCTCAAAACCCTAGGAGATTAGGGCCAGCCGCCAGTATTTGTTCCAATGGCCAGAAATCACCCGAATTCTCCTCCAATTTTCTTATAATCCGCGCATCGATCCAAGAAGTTATCAACTGCAAAGTCGTAGAGGACTCTAAGATCTACAAGTTCAACGGTTGAGATCGTGTTCGGAGCTGCGGATTGATGGGAATTCGTGCTTAAAGCTACTCGGTTGCGCACATTTTTCAGGGTGCCTAAGGGGGCCGAGTTCGACCGCATCCCTGGTGGTGGTGGAGGCTTCAGGTGGCTTCGATTTGGTGGTCTCGGATCATCTTCAAGTCGTATGGGTAGCGTGCAAATTCAAACCCTAATGGATGCTAGATGGGTTCGGCTGCGTGATGTTTGCCTGGGAGGATATTGCCGTGCGCGATCAGGAAGAAAGGTGGGGGGGCCCGCGTGTTAGAGGGGTGAGGTGATTTCCTTTGTTTTGTTTTTAGTTTAAATTTAAAGATTCAAATCGTGTAACTTTAAAACGTGATATCTTTTTGCTGCGAGGTCCAAATTGAACGAGATTTTTTGCGTTGGCTTCGTATCGCCGAGCTCTTCGCAATGCAGCTGGTTTGGAGTCGATTGGAGCTCGTTTGAATTTCGGGTAAAATTAAACGTTCGTTTAATTTTATTCGAAACGAACGCCGAAACCGGAAATAAAATCAAGGTGAGAACTCCTCACTCAATCGAAAGGTTTTGTTTAAAATTTTGAATAGTTAATATTGATTGTTGATTGCTGATTGATTGTGTTAGTAGATATAGTAGGATATATACTATATATAGCGATATATATATATTGGCATATGTATATATCGGATTTGATTTCCCGCCTCGTATAGCGGATGAGACCCTATTGCGCCGTTATTAAGCGGAATATTTATAAAATCCCATATACCGCGATATTCCACCTTGAAGTGGAATTGGTATTGTGCTAACGTCTGTGGATGCAGGGTAACAGGTTGGAGGGATCCAACTGGATTCCTCACATATTTATTTGTTTATAAATATTATGTTGATTGTTGATAATCATATTGATATATGACACTTATTCCCGTGATTGACCATCTAATGCTGTTGCATCATCGGATTCAAATTTTTAAAATTAAAAATAACGGTTTTGAATTTAAAAGGGGTTTAAAAGTGATTTCTCAAAGAATATGGTTTATTAAAAAAATTTTGAATTGATTAAATTTTAAAATAAATAGATGGATAAATTTTTATGTTTTAAAAATTTATATTTTTATAAAATATAACTTAAAAGAAATTTTTAACAATAATAGGTTTTTATAAAATAGTTAAATTTGGTTTTTGGGAAGTTATTATTATTAATGGGTTATATAAAGGATTTTATAAATGGATGTTTTTAAATAAAAAATTATTGAAGTTATAGAATAAATTTATAAAGTGTTAAGTTGATGTATAACATGAATTTCACTAGGATTTATAGATTAATAAATGTGAAATTTATAAAACGAATGGTTATTGGAAAATTTTAAGTTTATAAGTTATTAACTTATAGAAATGGATTTGGGCATTAAAAAGGGGAATTTTATAGAAATTGTTAATAAATGAAGATTTCATTAGTTGAAATTATTTTAAACCATAAAGAAATCTTGTAAGTGATAAGATTTTAAATTGGTAAAGTTCAAAGGAACGATTTGGTAAATAAATAATATTATAAGTATTTAACTTACAATATGACTTTTGGGTATGAAATTGGGTTATGTAAATTGCATCGGATTAATAAAGGAATTTATAAAATTGGGGTTTATAATAGAAATGGAATTTATAAACTATGTTTATAAATTTGAAATCCATCGAATTTGATAAATTGAAATATGGGAATTTGTTAAGTGGGCTATATTCACTATTTTGAATATTGAATAGATTATTAAATAAAATGGGTTTGTTTTTGGGAAAGGAATGTTTTAAATGGAATTTAAAACGAATTAAAGGTGTTTTAAAATGTATTGAGTATTGAAAACATAGATTTCAACATTAATTGTTGAAATAGACGTTTTCGAGAAACAGAAGGGGATAATTGGTATAGTATTGGATTTATATATCTATTTTTAATTTCAAATCCATATACTAGTGTTTTTGGGTTGTCGTAACGATGTTTTACGCAACATTCGTTTTTAACCCAAATAAATGTGAATAAAAGAATATTTCTTTAAAGGAATGAAATTAATACTTAACTATGGTTTAAGCATATGGAATATTTTCGAATTGTTGAAAATAAATTGAATTGTGAATTACTTATTTTTTAAATAAGTTTAGAAATGATTTTCCAATATGGAATGGAACGTTTTTGTGAATTCACCTTTTAAAGGTAAAAGTGTAAGCGAATATTTTGGAATCGATTTGAAATCAAATATGAATGGGTATTTGGGATTTAATTCACGTTGGAATTTATATGAAGGGAAATTTGTTTAAAAATAAATATTGATTTATTTTGAAGTATGAAAATGAATTTACGGATTTGGGACGTAAATTTAAATTAAATCGGTAAAGATTTATTTGATGATTTGAAATTTGTTTTCAAAGGGTATAAAGGATGAAAAGTAATTTGAAATTAGTTTTCAAATGGTTAAGGTGATTTGAAATTAGTTTTCAAATGGTTAAGGTGATTTGAAATTAGTTTTCAAATGGTTAAGGTGATTTGAAATTGGTTTGCAAATGGTTAATGTAATTTGAAAATTGGTTTTCAAATGGTAAAGGTAAATTGAAAATTGGTTTTTCAATTGGTTAAGTGTGGAAAATTTTATCGTGAAGTGGTTTTGGTAAAACAAATAACTGGGGCAATTATTTGGAAATGGTGTATATATATATATATATCTTGTGAAGATATTTTTGGGATTAAATAATTTTGGAAATTTATTTGGAATCTGATGATGTGGCGCATCTTTATTGATAGTTAAATAACCGACTATCAATATTTACCCTTGGATGGTATTGGTTGTGTTTGTTTGGAATTGAATGCACACTTATTTTTAAAATAAGCGCTCGCTATTCGGTTTAGCCGGGAGAGGACCTTTGTGTCATATATCCCATTCCGAATATGCGATACGTCGTTTGGATTGCATTTGAAGACCGGTGTTGAAGACCGGGTATTTGTGAAAACGATAGGATGACCTATCGATTGTCTCCGCATCGTTAGCTACGATATGGAGATTTCCTTTGTGATGGGAAATTTTATCGGGATTGTGAATACCCGGATTGCAAGGGCTTCTTTGGAAGTGCCTTCGGTTCTGTTCGAACCCGGAACAGACTTGTATGGTTACGTGTCTGACATTACATTTTGAGAGATAGAGCAGATTTCTTTCAAATACATTTCTGTTGGTGGCGGAGAATTTATTCTCTTAGCTTAACACCCTTCTCTGAGACGTACGAGCTCAGAGGTTATGTAGTTGAAGGTTATCAGCGATATTTCCCAATCTGGTAATGTGGCATGCTGAGTGCTGCTGTGTGATGATCATTGGTTGGTCATTTGTGATATGATCATTTGTTTGATCATTTATCTTTGTGATTATTGCTTTGGTCATCTGTGGACCCGAAGCATGGCTTTGTTACACAAAGCGTAGCTTTGTGGACGAGACTTCGTCAGGACCTCACTCCCCGGAAATGGTCGAAACAGGAATATGCGGCAAGGTTATGAGGGTCGCGCCCTTTAGGGTATGTCATTTCCTTCTGGAAAAGGGTGGTATCATGGTATGGAGCCCAGATATTTACTCATGTGGAAACACTATATCTATTTCTGTGTGGTGTTGTTGGTATCGAGCGCTCGGATAAAGGTCCCAAAGGACCGGGGGATGACATATTCGTGTAGTAGTTACCTAGTTACAGAGGTAACCCGGCCTTGTGTTGGCAGAGATCTAACCGTAACGTTAGTTCTCGGGACGTCCCGCCAGAGGCGATCCCATGTGGCAGTAGGAAGTTCCTTAGCCTGACCATTTGTTGGAAATCCATTCATCCAATACGCGCCCTGTACGGTTTTAGTTGTAGAACCTGCCATTTAACATGGCAGCTATAGTAGGCATAGTATCATGGTACCTATGCTGGCTAGGATTTATATTATACTTTCGAAATATTTTCCACTATGCACTAGTAATAATATCAAAGAATTTTTCTCGTAGTAAGCATGTTTGACTATCATAAGGAGAAATCTCCCCCATGTGTGCGTTTGCATTGTGTGTGTGCCGGGAGGCCTTATGGTAGTTTCATTTTCCAAAAAGCATTGCGGATTTCGAAATTTAAATTTTCTTGTTGCTTGTTTAAAGATTAACTGTTTTGAGTTCTCACACCAGTCCCATGACTGACCTGGAGTTTATTGTTCCTTTCCTAAACTCTGGGTGCCCACTATTTTCCACACGGGCAGTCTAGAGTTAGGTTGTCAGGTTATTCTGGATTCGGGAGTTGCTGTGCAGATCTGGAGGCGAGCCAGATAGCGTAGTCTATTATCTATTGTATATAGTACTTCTTTCCGCTGTTGTTGTCGTACACTCTGATTGATGTAATGTAATGTGATGTAATGTATAAAATGTATAGTTCTTTGTTTTAAATGAATATTCATTTATCTATTATATGTTGTTCCGCTGCGACTGTGAGATTCTGTTATTGTTTCTCGTTCTGTTACTTGTTTTTCTGTTTTCTCTTCTCTTTCTTTTCTTTCTTCTCCTACCTCTTTCTTCTTCTAAAACCCTAACGGTTCGATTTTTCGGCAACGAAAAATCGCGATCGTTACACCCGACCTAGACTGTAATAGAAATAATCAATAGTTCAGGTGGTTTAGTAAAAATATCAGCTAGTTGATTTTTTGATGGAACGTAGTCTAAATTTATCACTTTCTTTTCTTTATTAACGCGTAGGAAGTGATGTCTAATATATATGTGTTTAGTTCTTGAGTGGTTTACTGGATTTCTCGATATATTTATTGCACTAGAATTATCGTAGTACATTGTTGATTTTGAAAGATTGATTCTGAAATCTTTAAGTGTCTGTTGCATATACATTACTTGTGTGCAAGCTAGTGCCGTAGAAATATATTCTGCTTCATAAGCTGATAGTGAGACACGGTTTTGTTTCTTTCTAAACCATTATATTAATGATTTACCAATGAAGTGACACGTACCGCTTGTACATTTTCTATCTGTTCGTGATCCTTCGAAATCAGCATCGCTGTATGATACTAACTTGAACGAGTACTCTTTTGGATAGAAAAGTCCGAAATCTATAGTATTACTAAGATAACATAGTATTCGTTTTATGACTCGTAAATGTGATTCTTTTGAGTTAGCTTGAAATTGTGCACATAGACACACACATCATTATATATGGTCTACTCGCTGTTAGATAAAGTAGTGATCCTATCATACTACGATATAGTTTTTGTCTATACTCTTGCCATTTTCATCTTTATCAAGATGTGCTGTTGTGCTTACAGATATTGGTTTGACAGAAGTGTTTTCCATTCTTAAACGTTTGATAAGATTATTACAGTTTTTTTCTTGATTAATAAATATTTCATTTGAAACTTGTTTTATTTGAAGACCTAGAAAATAAGATAATTCTCACATATGGGTCATTTCAAATTCTCTAGTCATTTTTTCAGAAAATTATTTACATAATTTATTATTGGTTGAACTAAATATAATGTCATCTACATATATTTGAACTATCAAAATATTATTTTTGAATGTTTTATAAATAAAATTTGATCTACTTTTTCTATTTCGAATCCTAAGTCAATTAATTAGCTTTTAAGGCGTTCATACCAGGCACGTGGTGCTTGCTTTGAACCATATAAAGATTTCTTAAGTTTATAGACATGATCTGGGTATTTTTCTTGAATAAATAAAGGAGGATGCTCAACATAAACATTTTCTTTAATATAACCATTTAAAAATACACTTTTAACATCCATTTGATAGAGTTTAAAGTTATTAAAACATACGTTTGTCAATAAGATTCGTATTGCTTCTAGTCTTGCGACTGGAGCAAACGTTTCTTCGTATTCTATTCCTTCTTCTTGGTTATGCCCTTGTACTACTAGTCTTGCTTTGTTTCTAGTTATATTTCCTAATTCGTCTGCTTTATTTTTATAAACTCATTTAGTTCCTACAACAGTTTGATCGGACGCTCTGGGTACTAGTTTCCAAACTTCATTACGTTCAAATTTATTTAGTTCTTCTTGCATAGCAATAATCCAATTTTCATCGGATGATGCTTCTTTAGTATTTTTAGATTCTATAATTGAGAGAAAAGCTACATTACCCATTAAATTTAGTTGATTTCTACTTCGAACATTTGAATTTATTTCTTCAATTATATTTTCTGTAGGATGATTTCGTAAGATTCTTAGAGGAGATATTATTGTATTAGTAATATTTTTATTATCTAAATTATTAACAATGTTTTCATCTTTTCCAGAATTATAAACAATATCTTCATCTTCTCTTGAATTGTTTATTATTATATTCGTTTTATTATTAAGTAAATCATCGTCATTATTTGTTTTTCAAATAAGTTTAGAGTTCTTATCAAAAGATATATGAACTTCAAATATATATATTTCTTTCTTTTTACAATAGTTATGAAATTGTTCGTTTTCAAATTCACCTACGTGATCACTTCTAAATATTTTTAATTTTAGTACCTTTTAAATTTTGATTTCATTTGACAAATGTTTTAAAATTTCCAAAAATAGCACTTTTATTTTTCATAAAAATTGTCAATGTATATCTAGAGAAATCATCAACTATTACAAATACGTATTTATTGTGATTTATGGATTGAATTTGAGTAGGTCCAGATAAATCCATATGAAGTAATTCAAACAGTTGTAATGTCGAAATGACTTTCTTAGATTTAAACAAGGATTTAGTTAATTTACCTAATTGACACGAGTCACATATATCATTAACTTTAAAAATCATCTTGGGTAATACTTTTACGAGATTATTTTTAGAAATTTTATTTGTATTTTTGAAATTGATTTGTGCCATATCCGAGAATCATTTTCTTTGGCTATTAAACACATGTCTAAGTTATGATTAACTTTCATATTCAAAACGTAGATGTTTTTATCTCTATTTCCTTAGAAAATGAGATTTTGATCAAAGATACTACATTTATTTTCAGTAAAGGATATTTTAAAACCTTTATCGCATAATTGACTTGTACTTGATAAATTATGTTTTAGATTCTTAACTAATAAAATATTTGTAATAAGAGGTAAATTAGATGTATCGTAATTGCTCACATCGCCTTTGCCGATGATATAGCCCTTGAAATAATCTCCAAAAGTGACAGAACCTCTGTCTGAGTATGTAATATTTATCAGTATATCTTTGTCTTCTGTCATGTCTTTTGAGAAACCACTGTCGAGTATCCGTTTTCTATTTTCTTGAGTGGGACCTGCAAAAAATATGAGATAACGTTGCTATCCACCTTTTTAATAGGGTCCTAAGAGTTAGGTCTTAGGAAACCAAACCCAAGTGGGTTTAGTATCCCTTTTATAAATATAATTTTTATTATTATGAACATTTTTTATGAATGAACTAATATACTTTTTCCTTATTAACTTGTTATTAGTTTTAGGTACCCGTGTATTTATAGTTTTAGAAACTAGTCTTTTTGAAGATGTGAGTGTTTTATTAGACTTAACTTTGTTTAAATTACTAGATTGTGAATTCTTGACTTTCTTCTTATAACGTAAACCATTTTTATTGTTAACAGATTGTGAATTCTTAATAATTCCAAATAAATTTTCTCTTCCTTTATTAAAATTTGAAATGTTTTTAGCGATTCTTTCTAGTTTGGTCTTTAGACTTGAATTTTCTAGTTCTACCATTTTAATATTATTTTTTAAAACATGAATTTCAGAAATAAGAACATCATTCTTTTCTTTTTGAGTTTCAATTTCTTGACTCGATAATATAAGTTGAGAATTAACATTTGAAAGAGATTCTTGAGTTTTCTCAAGTTCTTCTTTCAATATTTTCTTCTCGTCTTTAAGCATATCTCTTTCGAATTCTGCCTTATTTTGATTTTCTACAACCTCTTTATATTTTCTTTTGAGACTTTTTAAAGTATTTAATAATTCTGAATTTATCTCTATCATATAATCAAAAGTTAAATCACTAGCCTCATTATCTTTAGCCATAAAGCATACGTTGGCTTGTTCATTATCGCCGCACTCTCACTTCTAGAAGAAGAGAAAGAATCTGAATCATCCCATGTAACTGAAAAGGCTTTTCTTCTGAATTTGTCCTTCCTTTTATTTCGATATTCTTTCTTTTGATCTGGACAATCCTTCTGTACATGCCCCTTTTTGTGATAGTTAAAGCACTCCATAACTAATGAAGACGGTGGTTTATTGCTATTTGAGCTTCTCTTGCCATTATTTCTGTTTCCTTTTCTATACTTTAAAAATTTCTTAAAGTTTTTGGCAATAAAGGCTAGGTCGTTCTTGTCTGAATCTAATTATTTTGGTTCTGCATGGAATGCTATATTCTTTTTATCTTGAGCCTGTACTTTTTTAGCCTACAAATTCACTTCATAGGACATTAGATTTCCTATTAACTCTTCCAGAGTTATTTTGGAAATATCGTTCGCTTCTTCAATAGTGAGAACTTTTCTTTCCCATTCTTCCGTTAAAGAGTTAAGGATTTTGGATACAATATCAAAGTTTGAATATTTTTCTCCTAGTCCTACTAATGAATGATATCCTGAAATCTTGAGTACATATCATTTATAGATTCATTTCCTTTCATTCTAAAGTTTTGAAACTGATTTTTGAGCATGAATATTTTGCTTTGTTTGACCTTGTTGGTTCCTACGTGTGTAACTTTAAGTATATGCTATATTTCATATGCAGTATTGCACATGCTAACACGGTTAAACTCATTTTTATCTAAGGCACAAAACAACATATTCATGGCTTTTGCATTAGTTGTGGCGTCTAGTTTCTATACATTTGACCAAGTAGAATACTCATCAGTAGGAATAATATAATCTGTCTGAGTTATATTCCATGAATCAAAACTATTCGCTTGCATATGTATTCTCATTCGTGTGGCCAAATAGATATAATTTATGCCATTAAATAGTGGTGGACATGCAGTGGATTGTCCTTCAAAAAAGCTAGTGTTAATGCTAGTGTTAGTTTTCATATTATTACATTATCAGATAACTGTGTTATGGTTATATGATGACCTTGTTTTGATACCAAACGAAAGTCGCTATGCTTCGATACCAAATGAAAGTGTGCTATGGATCGTGGAATATGGATATATGATAATACAGAGTATAGTGATGATAGCAATACAATAAATAGTGCGAAATATAAAAGCAGTATAATAAAATGATACCAGAGATTTTCATACTGGTTCGGAGCACTGTCCTACGTCTAGTCTCAGAATCCTTCTGAAATTTCACTAAAACAATAACCCCCACTTAACTCGGAGGAACAGGTCTATACAACCCTTGAGCAGCCGAACAAGGACCTGAGCAGCAGAACAGGATTTCATCTCAGCAGCCGAAGAAGACTTCGCATGCCTGAGCAGCAGAATAGGACTTCAATAAATACAAAAGTTTGTTTTGACTTTGTGTGTTCTAATAACATGGATTTGTCACTTGTAGTACACCCTTCCTATAATCTTCTCATCGAGAATATATATATATATATATATATATATATATATATTTGAAGTTTATGAAGAATAGAAAGGTATAATATTGCTTTAATGCAGAATAATTAAAAGTATAATTGCAAATAGATTCAAGAGATTTAGATAAGAAAATTCGATGATTTGGAATCAAGTTGGAGTATGTATTTATAGAGGTTAGAAAGCAACGACCGTTGATGAAGAGTTTTGACTGAAGTATTGCGTCCAAATCTTTTCATAGAGATTCGTAACTCTTCACAAATAGTCGTGTCTTTTCAAAAAGTAGCTGTTGTAGAAATTCAGTCGACAGAACCTCCGGGTCAGTCGATTGAATATTCAAATGAATTTTTTAATATATATTTGTATATCTGTGCACTTGTGCATGTTGTACAGAAATTTCTGGGTCAGTCGACTAAACCTCCAAGTCAACCGACTGACCTGGTAATGTCTGCGCAATTTGCACAGTTTACACGGGTATAATAATATATATAACTTTAAACACTTTTATAATATAATACTGATATGGGTCCATGCTTTGCACACGGATTGTTTGTATTATTATATACGTTGGTATTTTGTTTTAGTGCAAACACGTAAATGGAAAGCAAGGGCATTTTTGGAATTTCAAAAAGACACCGAGTAAATTAGTTCAACCAATTTGTTTTATTAGTAGTAGAGATATATATATTTTATATGCTTATATATGTATAAATTATTTGGAAATAAGATGATTAAATATATAAGCTAATATATACGTAAAGGAGGAGAGATTTTAACGAAATTGACCTAAGACTCAAAAATAAGAATAATATAATTGATGCGCCGTTTTGATGTCTTGTCTTCATGTAGTATATATTCTCTTTTTGTCGTAGCAGTAGTCAATTCTATATATCGTAGTGATAGTTTTGTGTCATGAATCAAAACCAAGTCTCAAATATATATATATATATATATGTATATATATATATATATGTATATATATATGTATGTATATATGTATATATATATGTATGTATATATGTATATATATATATAAGCAAAGCATAGAACGAACCAGAGGGAAGAGAATGAGAATGAACCAGCTAATATATTGAAATGATGGGAATAGAGAAAGCCAGGAAATGAATTCAGGGAATAATAAAAGCTAATGACCACTTATTTTGTCACGGAGGATAAATGAATGGACATAAGGAAACCCAAAAGACTCAAACTGGGTATCAACACGCTAACCGTTTCGCAGATTTCGCCGTGTATCGGACGTCGAAACACACAAATGAAAATACTGCAGAGATCAGTGCGATGTGATTAACAAGATGGTACACAGATATCAGAGACACGACCTACCTATCAAAACTCGATTTGCGTTGCCAAAATGCTGTTAAATCACCGAAAATAAGATAAACGAAGCTAGAGCACTCCAAATTTGACGAAATGAAATATGACATCTCACTTAGAAAATGTTCTACATTTTTCTTGTATAAAAATATTTAGATTTCAAAAATAATTTGTTTCCATCAATTTTTTAACTGATTTTAAATTAAAATTTCACAACTGAACAAACATACATATTTTTCGATAAAAATATGCCACTTGCTATGTTAAAGTAGACGTATCCCAAATATCAAATTTTTCACTGCAAAATTCTATTGTTTAATTTCATGAAATTTTTTGTTAACTACATCATTTAAATTTTTAAAATTTTTGGGTCGTTACACTCTCCGCCACTTAAAAATTTTCGTCCCCAAAAAGGAACGAGATAGGAGAATAGAAGTAAACAAGAAGATAAGGTAAATTCAAACGAATAGTACCTGAGACAAATAATTCAGGATTCGAAGCACGCATGGACTCTTCAGTTTCCCAGGAACAATCCCGATCATATGTACCCCACTGTACTTTGACTAGATCGATAGACTTCCTCCTAAGCTACTTCGTTCCTCTTCGACAATACGAAGTGGCTTCCTTTCGATAGTGAAATTTGGCTCGACGTTCAAATTCTCTAATAAAACAGGCTGAACAATCGAAGATGAGTCATGAAGATATTTACGAAGGTGAGATACGTGAAACACATTATGCACAACAGATAGCTTCTCCAGTAAATTTACCCTATAATCCAAAGGACCAACTCTTTCCAAGATGCGGAAATGACCAATGAATCTAGGAGCGAGCTTCCCTCTCCGACCAAAGCAAACCACATTCTTCAATGGCGAGATCTTAAGAAAAATATGATTACCCATTGAAAATTCCAAATCCATTCTCCGCCTATCAGCATACTTCTTCTACCTATCCTGAGCAATCCTCATCTTCCTCCTAATCTCCTCAACCTTCTCAGATGCTTCCATAATCATATCAGGTCCAAGAACTAAACGATCACTGGATTCAATCCAGCAAGATGGAGATTTGCAAGATCGTCCGTAAAGAGCGGCAAACAGAGACATTTCGATACTTGCCTAAATTCAAAAGAATGGGATTTATTTGATTTAAACTTAAGATGAATTAAATTTCAAACTAAAGTTATACCTGATAGCTATTATTATAGGTGAATTCAACGAGATGGAGATGATCTTCCAAGATCCTCCATAACCAAGAACACAGGCACGGAGGAGATCTTCCAGAATCTGATTCACCCTTTCCGTCTGACCATCAGTCTAGGGATGGTAAGCAGTACTAAGGTTCAAACGAGTACCCAAAGCTTTCTAAAAGCTTTTCAGAACTTGCTGGTAAAGATAGGATCACGATCACAAATAATACTAGACGGAATTCTATGGAGTTAGACAATATCTCTCATATAAACCTCAGCTAAGCTCGAAGTGGTTCAATTCGACTTGACCGAAATAAAATGAGCGGATTTGGTCAACCGATCAACAACTACCCATATACTCTCGTTACCCCTTCTAGTCCTCGGTGATCCACTAATAAAATCCATAGAAACCTGATCCCACTTCCAAATGGGAATCTCAAGGGGTTGCAACAATCCAACGGCCATCTGTTGATCAGCCTTAACCTGTTGACAAGTGGTACATCTACTAACATAAATGGAGATTCTCGCTTCATACCATTCCACCAATACAACCTTTTCATATTCTGAAACATCTTTATGACACGTGGATGGATAGAGAGTCGGGACTGATGATTCTCCCTACGTACCTCTTGCCTCAACCGTCGACATTCGGAACACAAGTTCGGTTATTAATCCTCAAAAATCCATTTTGATCAATTTGTGCTCCTAACTCACTCTGGTTATCACCTTCCCTACTCCGAATATTCTCCTTCATGAGCTTAAGCATCTCATCTTCATCATCTTCATCCTGCTTGGATGTGATACGATCCATAAGAGACGAAGAAGTTACAATCTGACATAACATGGCTCTTTTCTGACTAGGGCATCGGCCACAACATTGGCTTTCCCTGGAGTGTAGTTGATGTTGAGGTCATAAGATGCTAAGAACTTAAGCCATCTAACCCGCCTTTGGTTCAAATCCTTTTGGGTGAAAATTTACTTAAAAGACCGATGATCCGTAAAAAGATCAAATTTGGTTCCCAAAAGATGATGCCTCCATAACTTCAAAGCAAACACAACAGCAAACAATTCTAAATTATGAGTGGCATAGTTAGCTTCGTGGGGCTTCAATTGACGACTAGCATAAGGAATGACCTTCCCATCCTGCATCAAGACAACACCCAAACCTTATCTACTAGCATCGGTATAAACAGATAATCCTTCACTCCCATTTGGAATGGTGAGAAAAGGAGCAGAAGTAAGCTTTTGCTTCGACTCATTAAATGCAGCTTCACACTTATCACTCCAGACAAACTTAGCATTCTTACGAGTCAAAGTAGTAAGAGGTGTAGCTATGCGGTTAAAATTCTCGATGAATCTCGGATAATAACCGGCTAGGCCCAAAAAGCTATGAATATCGAAAGGAGTCTTAGGTGTCTCCCAATCTTGGAAATAGAATAAGGTGGATAAGTTTAAAGAAAGATAAGCTAATTATATTACAAAGAGGAAAGGTGGATAGACTTACATTAATCGCGTCGACCTTAACCGCATCAACTGAGACTCCATTTTAAAAAACAATGTACCCAAGGAAACAGACTTCATCCCTCTCGAAATGGCATATAGAAAATTTAGCTTTCAACTAATGACACCTAAGTGTTTGGAGAACATAGGTCAAATGAGATTCATGCTCCTTCTCTGATTTAGAAAAGACGAGAATATCATCAACGAAAACTAGGACGAACTTGTTGAGAACATCACGGAAAATGCGATTCATGAGATCGACAAAGAAGGTAGGAGCATTGGTTAATCTAAGGGGCATGGCTAACCATTTATAAAAACCATTCTCTGTTCAGAAAGCTGTCTTGGGAATGCTCTCCTCAGCTACACGAAGCTGGTGGAAACCTGTAGCAAGATCAAGCTGAGAGAATACTTTGGCTCTGTAGAGCTGATCGAACATATCAATGATACGAGGCATATGATATCTGTTCTTAAGAGTGAGCTTGTTTAGCTTTCTATAATCAACACACATCCTCAAGGAACCATCAGATTTGGTGACAAAGATCACAGCTGCTCCCCATTCTGAAAAACTCTGCCTAATTAAACCTTTGGAGAAAAAGTCTTCAATCTGCTTCTTTAACTCGACCTTCTCTTTGGGTGTCGTCCATCTGGGTGGACGAACAACAGGTCAAGCTCTAGGAATAAGATCAATGCGGAATTCTATTTCTCGCTTAGGAGGTAGAGAAATGACTTCACCAAAGACATCCGGAAAGAGTTGGACAACAGAGGTGGAGTCAAGATCACTAGGCTGAGAATCAAGCGAAAATGTAAAATTGCCTATATAATCCTGAGGTATTCGACATCCAATTACTAAAGGCTCGCCCAGCTCGCTAACCAAGGAAACAATTTGAGCCTTACAAAAAATGACTGCATTATAACGCATTAACCAATCACCTCCAAGTAAGATATCAAATGCATGGAAACCCAGAACATAGAAATCTCCGATAAAACGACGCTTCTTGTAATGGAGTTTCGTCCCTTTACAAATCATACTAAGATTGGCGGGACCACCGATGGGATTAGTCATGTATAAGGATGAAGTTGCCAATTGAGGTTGCAAGATGTGCTCAAATTTATTACAAAGATCAACAGAAATAAAGCTATGAGATGCTCCAGTATCAAAAAGAACTCGAATAGGAAAATCTAGCAAAGTAAAGGTGCCCTAAAGAGTACCATGGGTATCACTGGAAAAAAGAGGAGTGGAAGAGACCATGGCAAAGGTTCCAGATGTCTGGCCTCTCTACTGAGTGGGATAATCCTTCTTGAAGTGGCCAGGCTGTATGAAAAGGTGGCGGATGTTGTTCCTGGTTGTTTGAGTTGGAGGAACAACGGCTCCGACAGGAGAAGGACAACTGTTTGCATAATGACCCTTCTAGTCGCACTTGAAACAAGTGATGGAAGATAAGTCAAGAGATCGCTTCTGAGAAGAATAACAAATACCCAGATAATTCTTCCATTTCTTCTTCTGCTGATGAAAGTTGGGCATCCTCTTCTTTGAACTGCTAGAATTTCCCTAAGATGTCGACACAGCCTACTTTCCCTTGGAATTAGGGTTCTCGAATCTAGTTGCCATATCGTAAGAGAAGTACATGACTAATCAAACGGTCATAATACTCTGGGCGAGCACCATGGATAAACTTCTCATTCTTTTTGAGCGGGGAGTCGATCGAACAGAGCCCAAACTTAGATAACTCATTAAACTTCCTCTCGTACTCTACAAAAGTCATATCCCCTTGCTCAAGTTCCATAAATGCCCTATACAACTGAAACTTCCCGGCTTCGGGCATCCAATTAGTCACAAAAGCATCCCTGAAAATACGGATCCAAGATAATGATAAAGTTCAAAGAGATAGATTCCAAAGAGATAACCTAGCAAAAGGACAACTAAAGATCTCACCTAAACTGCTGCCAAGTGATATTTGCCTTGACATTCAAAGCGGTAACTGACTCCCACCAATCCTGGGTGAACTTCTGCAATTTCTAAGTAGCTAACTGATGCATCCGAGTATTAGTGATCTCAAATCCGATAACAATCCTCTCCAAACTCTTCAGCCATTGCTGAGCCTAAATGATACTCTCTGCTCTAGTGAACTTGGTACCTCCAAGCTGGGAGTACTCCTTACGAAGAGTGGTGAATTTAACCAGCTAAGCTGGTGGAACGGGAGCAACAACTGGTGGTGCGGGGGCATTTCCACGACCCCTACCTCGAATGTTCCTACTGTTACTCATCTGGAAAAGACAAGAATGGATTTTAGAACAAAGGTAAAGTTCCAATATTCAAAAGAAATCCTAATCAAAGAGAATCCTAGCTAAGAATTTCAAGCTCGAACGAAGATGATTCTATAATTAATTTTACTCATTCTAGGGTATTACTACCCTATCTCTAATGATTTTTTACTCCATAAGCTAAGTTTTGCCTAAACTTGGCTCTGATACCGACTGTAACGACCCGCCATTTCGAACCATTCAAATTGACAATAATCCACGTTTGTCAGATTTGAATTGCTCAAAACAACCGATTGTTATTTATATTTGAAAAAATTTAGCATATAAAGTAAATAAATCAATCATAGAATCACAGACACAGAATAATACAACAACACATAGCAGAATAGATAAATAGTACTTCATGAAGCTACTACAGAAATATCATAGTTTAAAGTCAATACAACAGAAATCCCAGATACATAGAAGTCTCTAATACAAAAGCAAAAGACAAGTCTGGACATAAATAACTGGAAATAATTAAAATAACTGAAAGTTGATTAGATAAAGATAGATCTCCAAGCAAATCTCCAAGCTCCAAAGGTGAGTCTCAAATGCTGTGACACTAAAGCTGACCCAAGCATTAAGCAAAACACAGAACACTCGAGTCATGATTAACATTCTTATGCAAATAAATCAACTCAAGAGAAATGTTCAAGTGAAATGCAAATATACCTGAAAGGATGTTTGGGATTCCATCCCTTAAGGATCCGTGGAACTATCTACATACATAATACAATACGCTACATAGATAATGTCTACAGTAAAATATTAAAATAGCGTTATGGCATTACCCATATCCCCCTTAACATATTTTATATAAATGTCATAGTCTATACAGTACTGTAAACCCCACCAAACCGGTGGGCTATTAGGGAGCACTCCATATGTACGACACAAAACAAACTTGTAATGGGCTCGATAAGGCATATGACAAGGCACACGAGGGAATGCCCAGGGTAGGATACTACCGTTTTGCGGATCCAGACTGGTGGTAATGCATAGCAGCAACTACCGCCCACCTCAAGACACACTCCCATAATCAAAGGTGTGCACCAATCAAATCATAAAGTAATAGACATGGTTTCGAAAAAGCATGCTTGATCGGTGGTGTGACCTTACTTGGCCCGATGTGGCTCCTGTTTTAGTCATATCAAGCTGACCTGAGGGGGTCTCGGCGGCGTTCATACCTCATACAGTAGCGTTCGCCAACAATCCTACTTCATTCTGGATTCTCCACCACGTGCACAGTTGTTAAAGTGGTTTTCGGTATTAGCAGAGAGTATGACAATATCTGATCCCTGTCTTTTTAATAACCAAATGCTTACTTCACACCATGGTCATTTTATAAAACACCTATATAAACATTTTGAAATCATAAAATTAAATCAAAATTAAATATTCAACTTCAATTATATTTAAATTTAAAAAATTTCACTTAATCACCTTTAATCAAATAAAATTAAAAAAATCATGTTCTTTCAAAATCCCAAAATCAATAAGTTCAAATCAATTCTTATTTAAATTCAATTCTTAACAAATTAAATTACAAGTCAACTTTAATTTATCTTTCTAACCTTTCCTTATTAAAGTTATTACAAAAATCCATTTTAAAATATTAACATAAATTCAAATAAATATTTAAACATATTATATATATATTGGTTAAATTAAATTTTATTAAAATAAATTTTATTAAAATAAATTTTATTATATTAAATTTTATTAAATTAAATCTTATTTTATATGTTTTAAAAATAATAAAGTTATAAGTAAAATCTCATAATTTACATTTTTATAACTTAACGTATAAATTTAAAATTTCCAAACATATAATTTTTGAAAATCTAATTTTACACACATATTATAATAAGATCTTTATACTATATTTTATTTAAAATAAATATTCAATTTAAAACTCATATTAAAATAAAATCTTTATATTATATTTTTAAAAATCGATATTCATTAAAACACATATTTTCAAATTTTGGAAATCATTTTAAAAATAGACCAACGATATCCGTATATAATTTTCTATCCTAAAATCAAGTGATACGGATATTTATCATTTCAGTCCACAATCCCAAAATTCAAAATCAGTAAATTCGCTTGGGTTTATCAATTCAACCCATAACGATTTTTCCTAATCTATAAGATCATTCCAGTATCTATCATTTCAACCCACAGTGATTTTCCTAACTAACAAGGAACTTGTAGTGTGAAACAATAGAATAATAACATAAAAGACATAACATATCAATGAAAAGAATATACCATAATTAACAATTGAAATATAAGATATATACTAACATGTTATGGTGTCATATGTCAATTAACAAAGGTGAACAAATGAAAATAATAACATATCATACTTAACGATTTAATCACCAATCAATTCAAATTTACTAACATATTTAAATTTCCATTTCATGTGAAATAAATTTACTAAACATATGAATGTCAATCGTGAGTGATCGCTCAATTTTCATGGCTATAAAAACAAGCGAAGAAAGTGACACATACACGCACACGGATAAGCGACAAAGCTAGAAACTGTTGTTGTAAATCCGGCCAAGGGCGAAGCAAAGCAAAGCTAATAACTTGAGTTCGGTGAAAACTATATATATATATATATATATATATATATATATATATATAAAGGAGGTGAAGGCTAGGAGTTGCTGCCTTGAAGTTTGGGTCGATAAGGGTTTTGGCTGGTTGAGCAAAGCGTGCTAAGGGTTGCGGCTAGGAGGTGTGGTGATGGAAAGGGGGCGTAGCGTCTTCGACACTCGGATGGAGAGGCGGCTACGGCAGAGGGAGGTTGATGCAGAGGAGGGGATGGCAGTGGAAGGCTGTTGCGAGGAGAGGGCTACTGTGGGGTTAGAGGCGGCTGCTAGATGGCTGTGTCGATCGGTTCAGACGGCTATTGGAGGGAGTGTGGCGGAACAAGGCTTGGTTGAGGGAAATGGGGTTCGGTATGGGAAGTGAAAACTGGAGGTGGGTCTGGTGAGGGCGCTGGCGTGCGGAGGGCTAAGGATGGTTCGGTCGTTGGAGGAAAGCTAAGAGAGAGAGCTAGGAGTGGAGGTGGAAAAGGCTGTGGAAGGTGAAGGGTTTTGGGGATGGGTCAGAGCATAGGTTGCCAAGAGGAGAAGCAAAGAGCTGGGAAGGGGGGTGGTCGGCCGCATGGAGTAGTGGTGGGAAAAGCTGGTGGAGAGATGGGCAGAGGGAAGGTTGATGGTGGGCATATGAAGGTGACGAGGCAGTGGAAGGGAAGAGTCGGGTTTGAAGGAAAACAAGAGGCAGGTTCACGTAACACATGTAAATGCAAACTTTAATTACATACGTACATACATACACACACACACAGATATATATATATACATACATATATATATATATATATATATGTATGTATATTGTAGAAGAAAAGCATATAACGAACTAGAGGGAAGAAAATGAGAATGAACCAGCTAATGTGGTGGGAATAGGGAAAGTTAGGAATTGAATTCAGGAAATAATAAAAGCTAGTGACCATTTATTTTCTCACAGAGGGATAAATGAATGGACATAGGAAAACCCAAAAGACTCAAAATGGATACCGATACGGCTAACCGTTTCGCAGATTTCGCCGTGATCGGACGTCGAAACACACAAATGAATATACTATGGAGATCAGCGCGATAAGATGAACAAGATGGTACATAGATATCAGAGACACGACCTATCTAGCAAAACTTGATTTTCACTGTCATAATGCTGCTAAATCGTCGAAAATAAGGTAAACGGAGGTAGAGCAGTCCAAATTCGGCGAAACGGAGTATGGCGTCTCACTCAAAAAATGTTCTATATTTTTCTTATATAAAAATATCGAAATTCAAAAGTAATTTATTTCCATCAAATTTCTAACTGATTTTAAATTAAAATTTCACAAATGAACAAACATACATATTTTCTAATAAAAATCTGCCACTTGCAATGTTAAAATAAACGTATCTCAAATATCAAATTTTCATTGCAACATTTTTTTTGTTTAATTTCTTGAAAAATTTAGTTAATTACGTTATTTAAATCGTTTAAATTTTCCAATCGTTACAAGATTGCACTGTAAATAGGCGAGAATCGTTCTTGATCGTAGATCCTGTCGCTTGAATGGATGGAAGATGGCTGGAAAGTTGGTTGAGATATGTGGCTGAGAAACCTGCTAGCTGTAATTTCATACAGGGTGCGTGTTTTGTGCAAAGAAAGGTGGCAACCTACAGAAGTTGGTACACTTTTGACGGATAGGCTATAGTAGTAGGTGTACTAAGTCATATTAGGATGCACATTTTAGCATCTAGCACATTTCTCTGGGCGGATGGATGGAGAGAAGCTTCTTGCAAAGTGATGGTTGGTTGCTTGTTGCCGAAGCTTCTTGAAAACAAAGCTAAAAATGCTAAGGCTGGAGCGTGAAGGACAGGTTGAGACACAGTGATGGGAAGGGCTGATTGGGTCGGTCGAAGGAGCGATGGCAGAGCCAGACCATATACATGAATCTTTGAGCGAGTTCAAGCCATATATGATGGATGTGTCTACTCATGCCAGGCTAGGTCAAACATGAGAGTCCAGGTCAGCCTCTCCGTGATTTGCTTATTGGATTTGCTGAGATGTGGCCAAATTGAATGTGGGCTGTAACAACCCTAGGTTTTGCATATAATTTAAATTTGACTTTATTTATTTTTAAATTATTTTAAACTTGTTTTATTTCAAACATTTCATTTTAAAAATATAAATGCTGATTATTATGTGTATTATAATTTCAAACTTGTGTAAGTTGAATATTTTCCTGAAATGTTGATTTTGGTCAAAATAGTCAAATTTTGATTTTTAACTTAAAAATTTAAAAGTTTGAATTTTATAAGTTTTATATTTTATTATGAAAATAGATTTAATAACATGAATACAACTTTTCGTTTCGTTGAAAACGGATTTAAATTGTGAAAGTTATACTGTTTTCAATATTGTATGTACATTGAATTATTTAACAATTTTCTTTATGTTAAATTTTATAAATTATATTTTTAATTGTCAAATCATGTTCTAATATGTTTTATATGACATATTAGATATATATTCTATTTTAAAAACATTTTTTTTGTGATGTTATAATTTTTCCAAAGTTTACCGTGTTGATTTTTTTTAGGCTGTTTTCTTATTTTCTGCTATTTTCTTCATCAAAATTATATTTAAATTTAATTATATTTATTTATTTCGTGAATTCATTTTTATTTTGTATACTTATCTTTATTTATAAATATTTTTCAAGTATATAAAAATTTTCTAAAGTGCTTTGAATTTATTTCTAATTTTAAAGTCTACTTCGCAATTTTAAGCCATTTTCTTAATTTAAATTCTATTTAATTAAAATTTAATTATTTATTTTATTTAGAAATGATAAATAAATTATTTTATTTCAAAATTTTGCTTTATAATATTTTTAAAATGAAGTAGATATTTTTCCAAAGCCATCAATGTTTTAATTGTAATTTTTGAACCCTGTTTCAGTTTTTACGCAATTTCCTTAATTCTTTTTATATTTTATTTAAATTTAATTTTATATTTTTATTTTATTTCACTTTGTTTCGGTTTTTAGATGTACTTGCTGAAATTTTTTTTATTTGATTTAAAAGAAAAGGAAGTATGGAAGGTTTTAAAAGCTAAGAAACGTAAAGTTGTTTCACCGTTTCTTTTACCGTTTCTTTTTCAATCAATACATCAGTTATTTTGGCCGTTCCTTATACTATCTTCAGCTGACTTCTTTTTCTTCATTTTCACGTGAAAACATCTTCCTCGTCTCATTTTCACGGTTAGAGAAAAATTGGTAATGGCTTCTCTATATTTTTCTACCTTTTCTCCTTCCTTTTTGCTTGTTTTTGCCTTGTTTTCTTTGTTTGTTTTGCTCGGCCACCACTAGCTAGCCTTGGCCATCAACCCCCCAACTTCTCCTCTTCACCATCCACCACTTAACATCATCTCCTCCTCTGACTTGACCAGGCCGCACCCTCCCCCTTGACAAAACTTCACACAAGAGCCTTGAAAACTCCTTAAAAACATGTTAGCCTAGCTTAGTTGCTTCACTACCTTCATCCACCACCTTAGGCCACCACCACCACCACCTTGATATGACCACCACCCATCACCTAAGCTACTGTCCAGATCTGAAACCTGAAAGGCTGAGCCCAAACATGCCTTAGCCGAGCCCAAAAAGTTCACCAAAACTCTTATATATGCCTTAACCTTTTATATTCTCTACATTTAAACTCCTACCCACTTCATCACCTTGTAACCGCGCATTTTCCTACCCATACCTGATCCAAACCATGCTCAAATCTGACCTTTATTAATCCCCTAGGCCATGCAAATAAGCATAGGAAGCAAGTGCAAAGTCTTTGGTTTTGTTTTATACATCTATTTCTAACATTGTTAAGTATATCTTGTTTTTGAAACTTATGTTTCATATATTTGTTTTGTTTGAATGTATCCAAGGCTATAAATCTTTGGCTCTCCACTCTCAAATCATATTCATGCTTTCATGCCTTCGAAGATCTTTGTTATGTGTAGTTGTTTGTCATCTCCAGCTAATACAGGTGAGTAAATCTCACCAGATGTTTATACTTATACAAATGTGAATTGACACCCTGTGAATCTGTAGAATTATATTATCATGTTATATATGCTTATATTATTATCATATGATGTTCACACCTGTTATTACACTTATTATATTATAAGTTACTGTTATTTCATGCTATTATGTTTATTTTATCTGTTCATCACACTGCAAGTTCCCTTTGGATTAGAATCACTATGGGTTGAAATGATACATACCCGAACGGACTTTAGAATAGGGAAAAAGGCTGAAATGATAGGCTTGAACGATTTTTATTTAATTTATTTTAACTTGGATTGCGGGTTTGAAATGATAAAACCCGGATTTTCTTTGTAAATTACGGGTTGAAATGATATATTACCCATATCACTTTACCTAGCGTAGAAAATTATATACAGGCCCGTAGTTAAAATATGTTTTTCTAAAAAATTTAAAATATTTTAGAAATTTAATTATTATAATATTTTGATTTGAAATTTAATAAAAATATAATTTTTGTAAAGTATTATTGATTTTTTGGATATAAGTTAAATAAATTATGGAAAGGTTAGAAAATATGAATGTAAGTTATTTTGAAAATTTTGATTCAATTTTTAATGGGATTTAAATAACTTTGAAAATATGATAAATTTATGATATTTTGAATTTAAATTAATTTTAAATGATTTTATAACATATTAATGTTTTTGAATAAAGTTAAAATGTGAAATGAATGGATATTTTAAGTTGAAATTTTGAAATATAACTAAAATTGGAAATTTATGAAATTGACTTAAAAGCGAATTTTTAGTTAAGCAAATAAAAATAAAACTAAGTTATATTTGAGAATTTCAACTTAAGTGTTAAGTTGAAATTTAATGCAATGAATTTAAAATTGAACATTGCAATTTAATAAGTGAATTATTATTAAATCTTGATTTTTGAATGGAAATTTAACTTTATAAAAATCATGAACTTGAGGAAAATTAAATGATGTTTATAAATGCGAAAATGTATGATTTTATAAGTTAAAAATGTTTTAAATAAAAATATAATTGGTTGAGAAATTATATTGAATATTTGAAGTTAATTGACTGCATTTTTGAAATGCTATTAATTACAATGTAAATGATATTGCAGTAGTTGTAAATGTTGTAGTTGATGATAATGAACTAAAAAGCTAAATTGAATTAAAAAAAACTATTATAGCAATTTTTGTAAGTGTTATAATTTTTGAGTTTAACTAAGTTTATTTGGAATTTAAGTAAACCCTATTACAACATTTTAAAATGTTGTCTTTTGTTAAATTGAACTGTTTTGAATGTAACTTTCCGTAGTGTTTTCTAAATGCTGCGAAAAGTGAAATTTCACTGTTTTGATAAACGTAAGTGAATAAATAAACTTTGGAAGTTGAAAATTTTCGAAATTTAATAATTTAATTATTAACATAATAATTTCATTTTTATGATTAAAAGTGATTTTTTTTGGAATATAAACTGTTTTGAAATATGAATTGAAATGGTATTTTAAATTGAATAAAATGAATAATGATGTAACAACCCGCATATTTATCGAGTTTGTATTTAAATATTTTATTTAAATATTAACTCGTTAATCGGATTTTGGTCCGAAAAGCTACTTTTTGCAAACGGTCAAATTAGGACTCGAGACCACTTCCATTGAGTTCGAAATGTCGTTTACAACTTTTTAAGTATAAACATCGATAGGTTTGGAGTTAGTGAAATTTCACTAACTTTTCCCGCTTTGGACTTTGGGTTAGTTTAGCCTATTAAGCCCAAGTTCCAACCCTCTTCTCCTCACTCTTCATAAATTTCCTAACTAATCAAGCTTTGGCATTAATGGTGGAGGGAATGGGAAATTAAAACTCCAAGCACAAATTCAATTGCAAATCCAACATTCAACTCCAAATTCAAGTAGAAGATATTGGATTCAAGCTTTGGATTGCTTCTCCTTGCTTTCAAGCTTCATCTTCATAAACTTTAGTGCAAAGGTGAGATTTTTGTCTCACAAATCTAGTCTATAACTATAATGGACTGTTGGGAATGATTCCCTATCACTTTTGCATGCACATTTGCATTTGGTTTGGATTGGATTGGCGAAAAACTCCAATTTTTAGCATTTTGGTGAATTTTCTGCACTTAGGTCGTTCTGGCCATTTTTAGGTCGTTCGGAGTTAAGTCGTTCGTCCATGGGTCGTGAGTCGTTCACGAGTTAACTTTAGGTCATTCTGGAAGTATTGGCACTTCGGAGTTAGGTCGCTCGCGAGTTAAGCCTTAAGTCGTAGGTCGCTCACGAGTTTGGCCTTAAGCCGTAGGTCGCTCGCGAGTTAAGCTTTAAGTCTTAGGTCGTTTCCGACCTATAATCTCTAGGCAAACGTTAAGTCGCTCGCCCTGGTTTATCTCGTAGGTCGTCTCCGACCTAAGCTCCAGATAAGTCGTTCGAGTTAGGTCGTTGGACCATTTACCTTAGGTCGCTCGTCCACTAAGTCGGCCTGGTTTATCTCGTAGGTCGTCTCCGACCTAAGCTCCAGATAAGTCGTTCGAGTTAGGTCGTTGGACCATTTACCTTAGGTCGCTCGTCCACTAAGTCGGCCTGGTTTATCTCGTAGGTCGTCTCCGACCTAAGCTCCAGATAAGTCGTTCGAGTTAGGTCGTTGGACCATTTACCTTAGGTCGCTCGACTCTGTTAAGTCGGCCATGTTGGGTCGTGAGTCATCGTTAGGTCGCGAACACCTCTAGGTCGCAACCACTAAGTCGCTTGACCCCTTAGACCCCTAGGTCGCAGCCGTTAGGTCGTATGACCCTTGAGTCGTTAGGTCGTTAGACCTCATTTTGTCTTCACTAGGTCGTACCGTTTTGGTCGGGGCGCTGCCCCGCACCCCGCCGGGGGCGCTGCCCCCTGGACCCCCGCGACCTGACCGGGCAGGTCGAACCCCGTAAGCGGTGGCGTTGCCCCCGCGCCCCCACCTTGGGGGGTTGCCACCCCCCCTGGGCCCCCCCTCCGTAGGGGATCTTATCTGAAAAACATTGAGCTGATTTCCTTGGATTTTATTCGCATCTCCGTATGCGATCTTTGTGACTGATTGTTTCTACACTTGCTTATGTGTTTTGTCACTTTATAATACAAAGGTTTCAATACTAGTAGTAAATATCAAAACTCTTTTAACAAACAATTTCAACTCTATTTTTAATAACAAAGCTCTTTTCTTAAACCGTTTTCCAATCTATTAGTATATACAAGACTTTACCTCACTCGGATGAGAAATCTAATTAAACGACTTAGTAAAACAAGTGGTATGAAACGCTTGCGTTCACTTCGTCGGTTAATTCTTGGACTTGTTCGATTGAACCTCTTGTGACAATTTTATTAGTGAAGATTTACAGTTTGTTCGTAAATATTTAAGTTAAGCAAGTGGTTATGGGACATGAAGCTAAACTTCTATATTTACTAGCTTAGTGTAATTGACACTTCTCGTTGATCTTGATGATCGCTTTATGAATTAGACTAGCAATTGCGCGATGTCTCTTTCATTGCAAGGTTAGACTAGACACCACTTGTGTGATTCCATTCACACATACCTTTCTGCTTTTTGGTTAGTCTTGACCTCAATCTGTGTGATTCCACTCACACATGTGGGGTAGCTCCCCATGGTCTTCGGACCGTCATGTGATAGGCCTCTTTCCCTTTTTATGATTTCTGGATTTCTCGTGTTGATTTCTGGAATTTATGTCATTGACTTGTTATGAGTACAAGTTTAGGGTATGATGCCCTCTTCGAATCTTTGAGAAGATTCTTGTGATATTGATTATCTCTTATTGATTGATCTTCTGTTGATCATTATTTACATACTTATAGTGGTATGTCGTTATGGATATTTATGTTTATGCCATATCTTTTATGTTATATCATGTCATCTGATATTTATAGCTAGACTGATCCGTTTATTATTTTCTTAAATAATACTCGGGTCAGACCGAGATGTTACAGGTGCTTCTGCTTGACTTCTTCCCAGGGATTCATCACTCTGACTTTTGGCTAACTGTTTAGATTAGCAGTTTTTGTTGTATACACTTGAGATATAGACTCATAGTTGTATTCTTTTGTATAGCACGTGTTGCTATTCTTTTGTATTATCGTGGATCTTACTGACCACTACTCTGATGTACACTTTCATGTGTTAGTTATATATTCATATCTTCTTCCGCCTTTGTGATATGGATATCTGTGACTGATTTGTGATATGATTATTTCTATGTTTGTTTCCGAAGATCATTTATAGCCACCGTGTGATAAGCAATTACATGGATGGTCGCTCCTCAACAGCCTTATTCTCCGTGCTAGTTGACAGCACTACTCCGGAGTGTTCTTGGCTAGCGTGGGTATAGAGGTAGGGCGTCACAAATGATTTGAAATGTGGTTTCGAAAAGATATAATATTTTAATATATTAAAATGATTTGAAATGTGGTACTGAAAGATATGATATTTTGATATATTAAAATGATTTGAAACGAAGTTTGAAAGATATGATATTTTGATATTAAATGATTTGAAAAATGGAGTTTTGAAAGATATGACATTTTGATATTAAAATGATTTGAAAAGAAGTTCTGAAAGATATGATATTTTGGAAATGAAACTTTGAAAGGTTATGATATTTTGATATATTAAAATGATTTGAAAAGAAGTTTTGAAAGGATATGATAATTTAATATATTGAAATCGTTAGAAATGACTTGATATTTATTTTGATAAATATTTGAATTGAAAGATATGGTATGATGATATATTGAAATGGTTTGAAAATGATTTAATCTTTATTTTGATAAAGATTTGGGTTGAAAT
Source organism: Allium cepa (assembly GCA_030765085.1). NCBI lineage: Eukaryota > Viridiplantae > Streptophyta > Magnoliopsida > Asparagales > Amaryllidaceae > Allium > Allium cepa. The sequence continues at coordinate 228,302,800 of CM060939.1, forward strand.
GATGTTTTATTTTGAAGTATAAAATATTGTTTTAAAAGTTATAACTACTGGTTATAATAACGATTGGTTGTTAAAGAGACCGGGATCGGATATTGTCTTATAGCCGGCCAATACCGAAAACCACTTTAACAACTATATACGCGGTGGAGATTCTAGAATGAAGTAGGATGGTGGCGACGTTCTCGATGTATATTACGTTATGCCAACTCCCGTGAGTTGGCATAAATGGCTAAAACAGGAGCTATACCGGGCTACACAAAGGGACACACTCTTTCATCGAGCATGCTCTATCGGAAACCATTCTATTACTTTTGTGATTCGATACGTGGCGCCATTTTGATTCGGGGTTATTGTTCGAGGTGGGTGGACGCTGCTGGCTTGCCGTCACCACCGGTCCGGGAGTGCAAATGGTGTATCCACCCTGGCATTGCCTCGCGTGCCGTGTCATCTCCTTATAGCGAGCCCACTACGATTTTGGTTTTAAAGATCCGACCGCGTTAAGGTTCACCATCCCCTTAACGCTATTTTCTATATGATTATACTTTACTGATTAGACACTACTGTATATAGCGTGTATTACTACATAGTAAATAGTTTAACGGATCCTTAGAGAATGGGCGGTCCCAAGCATCTTCTAAGTTACTTGTACCTTTGCTACAGTTCACTTGAGTTGGTTTACATTGTATAAGTATGTATGTCCTGACTCGAGTGTTTGTATTTTTATTTACGCTCGGGTCAGCCTGAGTTATTCATAGATTTGGATTTCCACTTTATGGAGATTGGAATCGCTGGAGATTATCTACTTGTCAAGTTTCATCTTTTCAGTTCGGTTGTTCTATTCAGCCTGTACTTGGTTATCATATTTAAACTTTTGTTGTACTTTATTTCTTCTATTGTATCTTATGTAACTCTGATATATTTATATAGTAGCTTCATGAACTACTATCTCCTTTACTTCCGCTGCATTATTATTACTCTGTGTCTGTGATCTGTGATTTTTATTTACTACATATTCTGAGATTTGCCAAATTTTAATTTACAACGCGGTATTTTAAGCAATTCAATTCCGACATGAGTGTCTACCTATACACTTATAATGGATGCGAATGGTTGAAAATATCGGGTCGTTATAGTTGGTATCAGTGCTTTGGTAGCTCTAGGCAAAACTCAGCATATGGAGTAAATGTATTTACAGAATCACTTTCATTCAAGTTTGAATCTCTTCCCTTTTGACTCGATTCCTTTGAATTCTGGAACGTTCCCTACGTTCCAAAATCCATTCGTATCCCTCACTATTCATCTTCTTTTGATTCTGGAGTATTCCATAACTTCGCTTCGAATGATCTTTCTAGTGAGTCAGCGGTCACGCCAATTTCAAATTGAATTGAAAAAAAAGGGAAACTCCCTTACAATTAGCATCTATTCACCAGAGATTCTTATCTATCCTTGGTTTAGATGCTAATATCTTTGGTTATTCCAAACTTTATCTATTGAGATTGAATGTAGATTTACCCCAGAAAAATCCACATTGATCTTATTCTTTTAAGTCACGGTTGACCCGGTAAAAGTTGCCCGTGATTTATTTAAGCTTATCCACCTCCCTACTCTGTTATTTAATCATCTTGTCTTTTGTTTCCAACCTTTCTTCAAACATTTTGAATTGTACTTCTATATCTATATTTTGTTTTATATATTGTGTTGTTTGGGTTGTTGATGTTGATTTGGGTTTCCGATCGATTCGTCTGATCAACGCTATCGATAGGATTTCTAAAACACTTTGACAGAACAAATTAACACAATATTTTTTAAAATTTGGTTAATGAAATAAATTTTGATATATAAGTAGATTTATGAAACTTAATAAACTGATTTAAATTGATTATTTGAAGTGATGATACTTGATTTATCATTTATTGTTCTATAAATGAATCTATAAATAGTTGTTTATAAATTTATTTGGTAACTGAAATGAATTTAAAACAAGAATTTGAGAATTTAAATTCCGATTATTTCGAACTTTGGTTTAAAGTTAAAAAAAAGGGATATACTATTTAAAGTATTTTCAAATAGAAATTTGTTTCCAAAGAATTTTAAGTTTAAAATTAGTGCTCTTCTCTTTGTCGCTGGAAATAACTTCGGTGATGATCGCGACATCATCAACGTTCATTTTCAAGTTTCAAAGTGAAGAGACCGCCATGTAGTCTTGCTACAGCTTTGTTTTGGGAAATTTAATTGATTTGAATTTCTAAATATGACTAGATTTTAATATATATAGATATATGATTGAAATTTGATTTGACATATTATGTATATATTATTACTTATCTCTAAATGGTTTGAATGTAATCGGAAATTTAGTTCTTAAATTTTATTTTAAAGAATAATTCCAATTATAAAAAAAAAATCAAATCAAAATTTTGGATGAATATCAAGCATGAAATGATTTAATTGGAAAGTTTATTTGTATAATACAATTGCATTCAAATATAACTTACCTAAATTCAGAAGTTAAAAATGTAATTGGATAATGTACAATATAAAAAGATTTATAAATAAAATTTGAGTGGTTATAATAAATGTTATACACTTAAATTTTAATTATAAAATGATTAACAGAGGTAAATGTAATAAAGGGTAATTGAATAACTTATAATAAAATAATGTTAAAAGAACTAAGAATAAAAGAAAGCAGTTATAATAAGTGTAAGTATATTTAACATAAGTAATAAATATATTGAAAGGAATGAATTTAATTTTAATTAGGAATAAAGAAGAATTAAATGTATTAAGTACGTTATGAGTATAATAAATGATTATTTTTCAAACCCTTTGGTTTTAAAAATTGTTAATTTAAGATGATTGGATAATAAGATAATGGAATTTGAGATAGTTAAGATTTATTTAACTTGTGTAAAGATTTATTCTCTATTTAAGTTGAAATTTCCGTGCTTTCAAATTTATTTCCTTATTTTGTTTTCCAAACTATCTTTTGGCTGTCCTTATCATCCTTATCTTGCTATAGATTGGTATAGGCTTCTTTCTATAATCTTTGATAGATCTTTGGTAATCATTTTGAATCCACCTTTTCGTGCTTGTGTTCTTAATTTTGGAGAATCTTGGAAAGATCATCTCCATCTTGTAAAACTTACCTATAACAATAGCCATCATGTATAATTTCATTCTCCTTGTCATCTTGTCCTAATCTTATTTCACTCTATCTTTTTCTGTGCTTTCCCGTACCTCATTCCTTTTCGGGGACGAAAAGTTTTGAGTGGGGGAGAGTGTAACAACCCTAGATTTTGCATATAATTTAAATTTGACTTTATTTATTTTTAAATTATTTTAAACTTGTTTTATTTCAAACATTTCATTTTAAAAATATAAATGCTGATTATTATGTGTATTATAATTTCAAACTTATGTAAGTTGAATATTTTCCTGAAATGTTGATTTTGGTCAAAATAGTCAAATTTTGATTTTTAACTTAAAAATTTAAAAGTTTGAATTTTATAAATTTTATATTTTATTATGAAAATAGATTTAATAACATGAATACCACTTTTCGTTTCGTTGAAAACGGATTTAAATTGTGAAAGTTATACCGTTTTCAATATTGTGTGTACATTGAATTATTTAACAATTTTCTTTATGTTAAATTTTATAAATTATATTTTTAATTGTCAAATCATGTTCTAATATGTGTTATTTGGCATATTAGATATATATTCTATTTTAAAAACTTTTTTTTTGTGATGTTATAATTTTTCCAAAGTTTACCGCGTTGATTTTTTTTAGGCTGTTTTCTTATTTTCTGCTATTTTCTTCATAAAAATAATATTTAAATTTAATTTTTTTTATTTATTTTGTGAATTCATTTTTATTTTGTGTACTTATCTTTGTTTATAAATATTTTTCAAGTATATAAAAATTTTCTAAAGTGCATTGAATTTATTTCTAATTTTAAAGTCTACTTCGCAATTTTAAGCCATTTTCTTAATTTAAATTCTATTTAACTAAAACTTAATTATTTATTTTATTTTAGAAATGATAAATAAATTATTTTATTTCAAAATTTTGCTTTAGAATATTTTTAAAATGAAGTAGATATTTTTCCAAAGCCATCGATGTTTTAATTGTAATTTTTGAACCCTGTTTTCAATTTTTAAGCAATTTCCTTAATTCTTTTTATATTTTATTTAAATTTAACTATATATTTTTATTTTATTTCACTTTGTTTTGGTTTTTAGATGTACTTGCTGAATTTTATTTTGTTTTATTTGATTTAAAAGAAAAGGAAGTATGAAAGGTTTTAAAAGCTAAGAAACGTAAAGTTGTTTCACCGTTTCTTTTACCGTTTCTTTTTCAATCAATACATCAGTTATTTTGGCCGTTCCTTATACTGTCTTCAGCTGACTTTTTTTTTTTCATTTTCCAATGAAAACATCTTCCTCATCTCATTTTCACGGCTAGAGAAAAAGTGGTAATGGCTTCGCTATATTTTTCTACTTTTTCTCCTTCCTTTTTGCTTGTTTTTGCCTTGTTTTCTTTGTTTGTTTTGCTCGGCCACCACTAGCTAGCCTTGGCCATCAACCACCCAACTTCTGCTCTTCACCATCCACCACTTAACATCATCTCCTCCTCTGACTTGACCAGGCCGCACCCTCCCCCTTGACAAAACTCCACACAAGAGCCTTGAAAACTCCTTAAAAACATGTTAGCCTAGCTTAGTTGCTTCACTACCTTCATCCACCACCAAGGCCACCACCTTAGGCCACCACCACCACCTTGATATGACCACCACCCATCACCTAAGCTACTGTCTAGATCTGAAACCTGAAAGGCTGAGCCCAAACATGCCTTAGCCGAGCCCAAAAAGTTCACCAAAACTCTTATATATGCCTTAACCTTTTATATTCTCTACATTTAAACACCTACCCACTTCATCACCTTGTAACCGCGCATTTTCCTACCCATACCTGATCCAAACCATGCTCAAATCTGACCTTTATTAATCCCCTAGGCCATGCAAATAAGCATAGGAAGCTAGTGCAAAGTCTTTGGTTTTTTTTTTATACATCTATTTCTAACATTGTTAAGTATATCTTGTTTTTGAAACTTATGTTTCATATATTTGTTTTGTTTGAATGTATCCAAGGCTATAAATCTTTGGCTCTCCACTCTCAAATCATATTCATGCTTTCGTGCCTTCAAAGATCTTTGTTGTGCGTAGTTGTTTGTCATCTCCAGCTAATACAGGTGAGTAAATCTCACCAGATGTTTATACTTATACAAATGTGAATTGACACCCTGTGAATCTGTAGAATTATATTATCATGTTATATATGCTTATATTATTATCATATGATGTTCACACCTGTTATTACACTTATTATATTATATGTTACCGTTATTTCATGCTATTATGTTTATTTTATCTGTTCATCACACTGCAAGTTCCCTTTGGATTAGAATCACAATGGGTTGAAATGATACATACCCGAACGGACTTTAGAATAGGGAAAAATCGTTATGGGCTGAAATGATAGGCTTGAACGGTTTTTATTTAATTTATTTTAACTTGGGATTGCGGGTTTGAAATGATAAAACCCGGATTTTCTTTGTAAATTACGGGTTGAAATGATATATTACCCGTATCACTTTACCTAGCGTAGAAAATTATATATAGGCCCGTAGTTAAAATATGTTTTTATAAAAAATTTAAAATATTTTAGAATAATTATTATAATATTTTGATTTGAAATTTAATAAAAATATAATTTTTGTAAAGTATTATTGATTTTCTGGAAATCTATAAGTTAAATAAATTATGGAAAGGTTAGAAAATATGAATGTAAGTTATTTTGAAAATTTTGATTCAATTTTTAATGGGATTTAAATAACTTTGAAAATATGATAAATTTATGATATTTTGAATTTAAATTAATTTAAAATGATTTTATAACATATTAATGATTTTGAATAAAGTTAAAATGTGAAATGAATGGATATTTTAAGTTGAAATTTTGAAATATAACTAAAATTGGAAATTTATAAAATTGACTTAAAAGCGAATTTTTAGTTAAGCAAATAAAAATAAAACTAAGTTATATTTGAAAATTTGAACTTAAGTGTTAAGTTGAAATTTAATGCAATGAATTTAAAATTGAACATTGCAATTTAATAAGTGAATTATTATTAAATCTTGATTTTTGAATGGAAATTTAACTTTATAAAATCATGAACTTGAGGAAAATTAAATGATGTTTATAAATGGGAAAATGTATGATTTTATGAGTTGAAAATGTTTCAAATAAAAATATAATTGGTTGAGAAATTATATTGAATATTTGAAGTTAATTGACTGTATTTTTGAAATGCTATTAATTACAATGTAAATGGTATTGCAGTAGTTGTAAATGTTGTAGTTGATGATAATGAACTAAAAAGCTAAATTGAATTAAAAAAAAACTATTATAGCAATTTTGTAAGTGTTATAATTTTTGAGTTTAACTAAGTTTATTTGGAATTTAAGTAAACCCTATTACAACATTTTAAAATGTTGTCTTTTGTTAAATTGAACTGTTTTGAATGTAACTTTCCGTAGCGTTTTCTAAATGCTGCGAAAAGTGCAATTTCACTGTTTTGATAAACGTAAGTGAATAAATGAACTTTGGAAGTTGAAAATTTTGAAAATTTAATAATTTAATTATTAACATAATAATTTCATTTTTATGATTAAAAATGATTTTTTTGGAATATAAACTGTTTTGAAATATGAATTGAAATGGTATTTTAAATTGAATAAAATGAATAATGATTTGAAATGTGGTTTCGAAAAGATATGATATTTTGATATATTAAAATGATTTGAAATGTGGTACTGAAAGATATGATATTTTGATATTAAATGATTTGAAAAATGGAGTTTTGAAAGATATGACATTTTGATATTAAAATGATTTGAAAAGAAGTTCTGAAAGATACGATATTTTGGAAATGAAACTTTGAAAGGTTATGATATTTTGATATATTAAAATGATTTGAAAGGAAGTTTTGAAAGGATATGATAATTTAATAACGATTGGTTGTTAAAGAGACCGGGATCGGATATTGTCTTATAGCCGGCAAATACTGAAAACCACTTTAACAACTGTGTACGCGGTGGAGATTCCAGAATGAAGTAGGATGGTGGCGACGTTCTCGAGGTATATTACGTGGACCCAACTCCCGTGAGTTGGCATAAATGACTAAAACAGGAGCTATACCGGGCTACACAAAGGGTCGCACCCTTTCATTGAGCATGCTCCATCGGAAACCATTCTATTACTTTTGTGATTCGATACGTGGCGCCATATTGATTCGGGGTTATTGTTCGAGGTGGGCGGAAGCTGTTGGCTTGCCGTCACCACCGGTCCGGGAGTGCAAATGGTGTATCCACCCTGGCATTGCCTCACGTGCCGTGTCATCTCCTTATAGCGAGCCCACTACGATTTTGGTTTTAAAGAACCGACCGCGTTAAGGTTCACCATCCCCTTAACGCTATTTTCTATATGATTATACTTTACTGATTAGAACTACTGTATATAGCGTATATTACTACATAGTAAATAGTTTAACGGATCCATAGAGAATGGGCGGTCCCAAGCATCTTCTAAGTTACTTGTCCTTTTGCTACAGTTCACTTGAGTTGGTTTACATTGTATAAGTATGTATGTCCTGACTCGAGTGTTTGTATTTTTATTTACGCTCGGGTCAGCCTGAGTTATTCACAGATTTGGATTTCCACTTTCTGGAGATTGGAATCGCTGGAGATTATCTACCTGTCAAGTTTCATCTTTTCAGTTCGGTTGTTCTATTCAGCTTGTACTTGGTTATCATATTTAAACTTCTGTTGTACTTTATTTCTTCTATTGTATCTTATGCAACTCTGATATATTTATTTAGTAGCTTCATGAATTACTATCTCCTTTACTTCCGCTGCATTATTATTACTCTGTGTTTGTGATCTGTGATTTTTATTTACTGCATATTCTGAGATTTGCCAAATTTTTATTTACAACGCAGTATTTTGAGCAATTCAATTCCGGCATGAGTGTCTACCTATACACTTATAATGGATGCGAATGGTTGAAAATATCGGGTCGTTACATGGGCCAGCTGAAACTGGGCCAGGTTGAGAAGTACTGGCTGACATGGATATGGATCGAGCCTTGATGTGTTGGTTGGCAAATCATACTTACACAAAATTTGAGCAACATTTTGAGCAAAGGCAGGCATATTAAATCAAGAAGATCCTACCAATCAGCCCTTTTGCATTACATTTAATGTATGCCACATGTAGCGTTATGCTATTTGCTATGATAGTTCACTTTTCCAAATGTTGCAGGGGCTCATGTTTCTAACATATGAGATGACAATAGCATTGATTACACCTAGATGGTCGAGATCTAATGACATTTTCAATCCAATGGTTGTGATCGAGGGGGTAGGTATATTAATACCCCTTACCTTCCTCTTCATTCTTTAGTGAAGCTAGAAATTGAATTGTTGCCATTAATTTCTTCCAAAGAACTCCTAAAATATCTCAAGTCTTTCATCTTCTTCTTCTTTGTGAACAATAAGCACCTTCACCTTTTCTTTGATTCTTCTATGCTTTTGAATGGTGGAGCTTTGGCTATGGAAAAGAATTTTTTTTGCGTCATTATTTTATGGTTTCTTTTTGAGTTCTAATTCTATGTCACTGGTTGGCCGGAATTCATGAATTTTTGGTCATCTTTTGAACATAGATCAACCATCGCTGCCATATAAATGGTGGTCAGTCGATGTTGGTGATCTTTTCAATGGCCTGTGATTTTCAAAGTTGTATTAGTGTTAGCCTGCAGTTATAAGCCTAAGTTAATTGTCTTACACTACTGGGAAGCATGCCATATAATACTTATCAGTGGATGCATGAAGGTACGAAATATAGTTTATGTAAATACACCGAATATTATTTATAAAAGAATGGATGTTTTCGGTATTGACTAAAAATAAATATAGTGTTATTTTGTTATGAATATTTTGTATATTCTTATGAAATAAATCTATTAGAATAATCGAATTTGTTGCATGAGCTATATAACATAGAACTATTTAAAAAAATTATAATTAATTTTGAAATTATGGATTAAGTTACAGTTTTGAGGAATATTTCATTATATCATATGGCTATGAATCATATGGTACCGATGAATTATATCTCAAAAGATTAAGGGCGAAGCATCAATCTAGTGGGATAACAAAAGAGTTGGTGAACTCTTTGAATAGATACATATGGTTGTATGCAATTCATGGTCTGACAATACAAATTAGTTCTACATACTTTGTTAAATTCATTGATGAATTATCATAGAAATGAACATGTGCATTTGATGCACAAGTAGTATAGCTATGATAAATCCATAAAATTGAATATAGAAGTAGAAAAAATAACATGCGGATGTAACTCAATTTGATTGAATTGGTAAATGTGTTGAAAAGGGTCGAAAGGTATCTAAAACCCAATAAGATTCAATCTGAAAAGCCATTTCTGCCTACAATTCATAATGATGTATCGATAAGGAGTAACTTGTTCAAAAAAGTACAATTAGCGATGAGTGAAATTGAGTTAACTTCTTTCTGTAACGTCATCTTGTTACGAGTAAGTACATTGGGTTAAAATTAATTCATCTAAAAACAAATCGATTTTCTATATATATGGAAATTCATAAAATGTTTATGAATACCTATTCCATTGCACTAAGAAATAATTGTTGTTTCAAGAAACACCAACTTCATATTGAAGGAATTGCTTTTAGAAATTATTGGTAGTAAAATGGATTTGAATACAATCCAAAGATAAAATGATAATGAAGGATGGAATAAAATTAACTTAACCAAACAAACACAGAACAACAAAATGTCAAATAATAAATCTTACACATTAAAGAGAAATTATGAATTTTATTAACACTGATAAAAGTACTTCCTCGATTGTAAATAAGCCATTAAGAGTATTGACTCTGCTATATGGTATGATGCGTAAATCCGTAATGGATTCCAAGTACATTATTAAAATATAATTTTGATAGTGTTACCCAAAGGATGATCAATTGACTGCAAAAGTGTCTTCAAGAAGAAGATCAATGCAGTTGGAATATAAGCCATGTTGAAAATAATAACATCGTAAATTTCAATTGTTTAAAATAATGTAACAAATTCGGCATTCAATGTGCTTTAGTAAATTCATGTTTTACTTACAAAATTTATCACTTGATGTGACTTTGAGTTTTGGTACATATATCTTGAAACCGAAATTATAAATAATGATTTAGAGTAGACTTTTAGCGCATAACAACCAAAATGTATCAAAGCCAATAGGAGCGATGACTCAGTTTGTGAGTATTGAATATGATCTGAGAGATGATACAAAAGTATTATTCGACAAGCATCATAGTTAAGCAAGTATTAACAGGGAAATCATAGTTTGCATTTCAGTCAAAACGTAGAAGAAGCATATGTCTATAAGAAAGAACATTAAAGGTACCAAAAAATTACTCAAGGTAAACAACATACTTATGGTTATTACTAATGTACTAATGTTAAAATCGTTTTAATTTGCTTGTTTAATTCTTGATATAGGATTTAAAAAGACATCTTTCATAGTCAATACAAAAGGATGTTAGGAATGTCCCAAAACGATATAAACAAAAACTATATCAAATTGTTTGATATGAATCATATAAGATGGGTTTCTTATGCATTAGTAATAGGAATCATCATAAAAGCCATATTGTCTACTATATCATACTTCGCTCATGTATTTGATACATGTAGTAAGCAACAAATTAAGATTAATATATGAAAATTGAGAGCGTTCTCAATTATTTGTGAAATATTATAAAATTATTTATAAAACAATGAATTCGTTATAAAGGAGTTCACAAATTTGAACTTCATAAGTGGTATAGTAGATTAATCCTACGCTCATGTTCAATCTTAAGTTAAGAACTTTAACTTGGAAATGTTCTAAAACAATAAGCAGTGGTTGATTCAACCAAAGGCTAAGTACATCACCTTGAATAAACACTGCAATAAAAGAAGTATAAATGAATACACAAATTTATAATTGAGCCGGGGTAATTCCAAATGTTAAGAATCCCACGATATTGTTATATGATAACAGTGCTGTGATACCATTCGTAAAGGAACCTAGAGCATATTAAAAGTTGAGAGACATACTCTGAATAGTTCCACATGATAAAGGCGCTTTGTTAACGTTGGAGAGAGCTGATTGATAGAGTAGATAATTAAAACAAAATAGCATTCCTATCTACTAAAGGATTGACGTATGAATAATTATGTTTGATGTTGGAACACTGTTACTATTTAATTAAATGCGTGTATGTATATTGATGTATGAAATCAATAGAATACTAGACTGGATTTAAATGGAATAAATACTAAATGGGTTTAGGAAGTTTTTAAGGTTCAGTTATCCACTTGTATATTCTGCCCATAAGGGAGAAGTGGAGAAGTTTTCAAATAGATTTGAAAAGGGAAAGGTAGTTAAAAGGAAGGAAACCGATCGTCCTTTTTTAATAGAAATTGATTACCTACTTTATTTTGATTTATTACCTGTTGCTCTTTCTTCTTAATTAAAAAGGTGGTTATTATCTCTTGATTTTTTCAAGATCTAGAGGTTGATTCATTTGGATCTAGGAGCCTAATACATCATTCAAGGTGCGTTCTTTTGGCTTCATTTTACGGTGAAATTCTAGTGTTATTTATTTAATATTCATCTTGTATATATGGTTTAGATCTTTTGCATACCACTTCTAAATATGAGCTTGTCTATTTAACATGGATTAAATTCCTTCTATCACATCTTCTTTAATAATACATGTTCATAATGTTAATTTGATTTAGATCCATTTTGTGCTATACCCGTTTTTATTACACATATTCATCTTGCTAACATTGCATCTATCATATGTTACATCTTATTTGATTAGTTGTTCATGTTGTTCGTATTTTTTAAATCTGAAATTTACAATGAATTTAAATATGCCTAGGTTATCAGTATTTGTTCTTGTTTTGGAAATTATTGTTTAATAAAAAAACAATTTTGATTGAAACCCAATTTTAAATTAATTACTATGATTTTATTATTTGTTGTATATATACACAAAGTAGGTAAACAAATATGTTATCGATTTGAAATAATTTGGAAATTGAATATAATTTTTTACATGATATTTGTTTTGATATGATGCTTTTGATTATTGTATGCTTTAGTTTGAAAGTTGTTTAAAAAAAACATAAAATATAAGTGGACTTTTACACAACATATCATAAATCTTTTGAATCACACTTAAGTTAAAGTTAAATTTTAATTTTAAAACATATATTAATTTACAACCTTTATACGTGTATATATATGTATGTATGTCATTTTCATTTGTAATTAATTACATATACGTATATATGTGTACGTTATTTTAGTTCAAAATTCACGTAATGGGCTTCTGTGTAAAATCACATATTTAATTTTCAAATCCATCCTAATTTGAAATTAGATTCAAACTTATTAATTTTTGATTTCAAAATATGAAAATGGTTAAAATTAATTTCTATATGGATATATGTTTATGAGTTTAATTGTTGATTTGAAATAGGATTGAATGAATGAGTAAATGAAGGAGGAAAGTCCTCCATCTTTTCTTCTTTATTAATGCCTACTTTAATTCATTAATTGTCTTGTTATAAATATAAGTTAACTTTTAGTTGTTAGTAAAACAATTTTTTAACATATCATGTATAAGTGTAAATATAAATATGTTATTATTATTATTTACATGTTTTCAAAATAAAAGTATGGACAACAAAGGTATATATAAATGGAGATTGTCTCTATTGCAGTGTAAATCACAATACCAATATACGTACATATCTATATACACTGCTTACATGCTGCACTAACACTTTACACATATGAATGTATTTGATACATTCATTATTATATATGTTTGAATTTAAATTAAATTTAAACTTCCTTTTAACTATGTTAAATAAAATAAGTTTTTACTTAGAAATTTATTAGATTGGATTTAAAGTTAACTTATACTTCATAGGTCCAATAGATCCAAGATAGGAATTTTTTGAAATCAATCCGTTTCACTTGCTTTCAACCGGTCTAGTTCCATCAATACCAACCAAGATCCTCTACCATGCTATTTGTTGAGGAGCAGAATAAAACTAGGATTAGTTGTTCACATTGGAAGACATGATGATAAGATCTTGAATACTAGACTTCAAAGAAAAAGGACTAAATAAAGTCCATGATTCTAATTCGAACTGCAGCATCTTGTAAAGGAATCATATATTTAGCAATTATTTTCCAATATGTGTTGTAATTTATGTCATGTCCTTGGTAAATATAGTTGGTAGTCATCTTAGTATAGCTCACTTTCTATTTATGCATAAGTACCATATGTCATTTTGCGAGACATATATAGAAGTGGATCCATAGGACTATTTATAAGCCCTATCAACTACCGTATGCACCTCTCTCTTAAATATAACGCATAAAATTTTTTGGGAGACATAATCAAAGGAAGCCATTCCATGGATAAATTATGGGCAACCACCACCTCATTTAGATTACATATTTTAGACGTGTTCCATTGATTCCAGCTAATATAAGTAGCCTGCATATGATCGATGTGATAACGTGTGTTAGAGAAGAAATGAGCTACTGTGTCATTTTTTGCTCTATTTCTCTTTCATATGATTTAAGTCTAGGGTATGATGTTTTCTTAATATTTTCTTTCACAATATAACCACAAACAACAATATAGTCGAAGAACCGATATTGCAAGTAAGAATATATGATATAATTGAATAATTATTTGACTATGATATAGGATTACTTAACATGTCAATATACCTGAAACAACTCGACAAAACCCATAACATGACCAATTTTGGTCACAACTACATTTTAGCTTTAGTATAGCTAAACCCTAATCAAAATGCTGAGCTACATCCAAATAATGTACCGACCTAAAGTACCCTAGTCTAACGGTGTTATTTGTTGTCCTGAAAAAATGTACCCATCGTAGATGACACAAAAATCCTAACAATATGGTCCAAATCCTATGAATTTTGCCTTCTATGGTTCTGATCAAAATATTTAACAGCATGAAACAATGCAGCAATTCTGACCATTATATAGAACTCATCTAGCAATGAGAGGAATCGACGAGCACTATTATAAAAACTCCAACTCTCATCATAGAGAATACTTTGAGTGCTCAAGCCAACAAATATAAATGTCAACATGGTAAGATCTAAAGTTGTATATCCTATCTCAACTTTTGGAAATAAAAAGGTATGTATTGTACACAACCAACGCTTTACTATAGGATGCATATGTCGATTTGTTAATATTTCTAGTCTTATATCCATAGATCCACAAAATATTTTCACAATTGGATCTCTAAATAGGGGATGCATATTTAATTTTTTTTCCATCAATTTAGTGTTGTTGTCAAAGCTCTATGACATCTCATTTTATCGATTAAAATACAATTGTAACATAAATAAGTATTTGACTAATGCAAATTAAAAATAACTGATTTATCATAATGAAAAAAGAGATAAACCATAAGCTCATTCCTAGTTATAAAGGTGTGATGGACACCTTCCTACAGCATGGTGGAAGATCAATGCGGGAATGTCAATGAAAATGTTGGAACTGGGCCAACAAGCAGTGAGGTAAATGGGCAAATTATAAAGAAATACTCATTATTGGATCTTCATTGGGTCTATGCAGTCTAATTCATTTTGAACTTTTCTAAATTTTCTGTTAAATAAAATCAATATTTTATTTGAATTTATAAACAAGGCTTAATATTATATATATATATATATATATATTATGTTATGTTATATGTTGTGTGTGTGTATATCTTTATTAATAGTCGGTTGGAAGCGCAAATTTTTGGCCCGACCGCAAACTTCAAAAATTTCCCTTTATCTTCTTTAATAATAGTTTTATAGCTTCGGTGTCACACTTTTTGGTGTCAGCGTGAACTACCAAAAATGTCCCTAATACCAAATCTTAATATCACTTGAGAAGAGGATCTAATAATTAAATTTCTTTTACAAATTCAAAACATCCGTCTACAAATATTATATAATCTTAGTATCACTTAAGAATAGGATTTAACCAATAAAACTCTTTTACAAATGTAAAACATCTATCTGCAAATAATATCAAATTTTAATATCACTTTAAAATAGGATCTGACAAATAAATTATTAATTAATTAAAAAAACAAAAAAACAGATGTTGCTACATGGAAATAAAATATAAACTAACAAAAAAGATTTCAATGGTTAAATATTTCTATGATTCATTTTCTCTTGAATGTGCTAACCATATACAATTTGCATAAAAACAATTCCCGTGCCATCATCAAGCGCGAAATACATGCCGTAACGCTCGTCTTTAATAATAGTTGTAATAGTTTTGGTGTCACACTTTTTTGGTATCAACGCGAACTATGAAAATGCCCCTCTATATATTATCAAATCTTAATCACTTAAAAATAAGATCTAATATTAAACTTCTTTAGAATTCAAACACCCTTGAAAATAAGGTCTAACAATTAAACATGTTTTACAAATTCAAAACGCTTCTAAAAAATAAGATCCAAAATTAAAATTTCTTTACAAATTCAAAATACTTCTTTACAAATACACAAATCTTAATATCACTTGAAAATAAAAAATCATTTTTTGACTAACTTAAACATATACAATTTATAAAAAAACAATTCACGCGCACAACGCGTGCTGTAACTATGTATATGTGTGTGCTCATATACACATATATGTGTGCATGCACATGCAATAGAATAATGTGTACATTGTTTGACCGTACCTATGTATAAATGTTGGGATTTAATGCAATAGACATGTTAGCTAACCCTCTTACATTCAATTTACTATCTAAATATATATATATTTACATCATAATAATATATGTAAGTAAATATATATATTAATAGTTAGTTATAATTTTTTTATATATAAATCATTAATAAATTATATATATATGTAAATATATATATACATATATGTGTGTGTAAATATATATATATATGTATGTATGTATGTAAATAATTAAATTAATTTGTAATTTTTATAACATATACGTATATGTATTACTTAATATGAAAGCTGTGAATAATTTCATAAGATAATATATTATTTTATTTTAAACTAATTTATACAATACAAATACATACATAAATATATAATTAGATAAATATACATACATACATACATACATATATATATATATATATATATATATATTAACATAAATAAATAATATTTCTGCGAATACTTCTCTTGACCATACATGTTAAAAAAATTACGTATAATTTTCTTTACTTTTTTTGCATTTTAAATTATTTTAGAACTTAAAATCAGTATAAAATATATAAAAAATATAAAATATTATTTTTGAAAATGTTATGTATAATATATATTATGTAAAAGTTTATACAAAATTTTATTATTTGTAATATATATATACACACACACATAAAAATTTCAATTACACAAACAATTTTAAGTAAAATAAATATTTAATATATTTATACGAAATAAATAAAACTTCTTTAAATTTGTCGTCGAAAGCATTTCATGCATGAATACATTTTTCAAAAATTTTAAACATATGATATATATATATAACATTAATCTTTTAAACATGGATCAATTAAATCATTTAATAAAATTATTTATATAAAAAAAACTTAGCAGGTGTTGTGGCTCTGAGATGTAAATTAGGCCATTTCATATAATTTAATAAATTCACAACAATTTACAAATTAATTAAATCAAACGGTAAAAGTGAATATTTAGTGTTTTTATTGTGTGACTCTTAGCTGTAAAGTTGGCTAATAATTAATATTGAACATTTCAAAAATTAACGTTCACATGTCACTTAGCGGATGGTGTGACTTTTTGACTAAATTTATCGCTTACTTGGTTTCGGTAAAATCCAATTTTACTTTGCTAAGCGTTACCCAGAAGTGATAATTACTTACGCCAATTCTCTTCATCAAAACTATATCACTTTGTACTTATCGAATTCGGTAATGGTAAAAATTCCATATTTTTCATATTTAATTCTACACTTCAAACAAAAAGACCTTGGTTCAATAATTAAAATTATTATTAATCAAATTGCTATGGCTAAAGACTTTGACTTTGAGTTGACCTCAGTTGACGAAGATACTAACCTCATATAGATGAGGAGAAAAATCCTCTCTTGAATAGTGTTTTACTTTGAATACTTCCACTCGACCCAATTGTAGCCGTTCGATGGATGTTGTGCCATGATTTATCTATAATCAAAGCAGACCTTCCACATTGAAGCTCAACAGTATTCTCAAGTCGGGAGAACTATGTCATTTTGTCACATCGATATTTTCGGTTTAACCTTAGTTATATTAACCAACTGAAACGACCAGACTCTCTTACCATAGAAAATCGCATCATTTATTAAAAAAGAAAGGGATAGAAAAGACAAAAGAAAGAAGAGAAGAAAGAAACAACATCAAAATCTAAACAGCGGAACGAATAAATTATATCCATAACATAAACATTACATAGTTTACAACCACTATCAGAGTTACATAGATATACATCACATACTAGACAGTTATAAACACCTGTCTAGTTATACAACTCAATACAACACACAAGAACAACTCAGAGAAATCTACACAGCGGAATACTATATCTACACGCAGAAGCCTCCTGCTCCATTGCTCCTCCACAATTCGTCAAAGCTAACCTGAATCCCTTGGCTACTCGTAAAAATTTGAGTACCCAAGAGTTCAAGAAAATAGAAGATAAACTCCGGGTCAGACATGGGTCTGGTGTGAGTAACAGGTTAAGGTTGCTTAATTTTCAAAAACCTTTTGGAAAGAAAGGTATCACGTAAGACTTCCTACACATAAACATGGAAAAAAATTTACTTTACGCTAACCAAAACATTTGATAGGAAATCCAGTGATATTATAATAGGTCTAGCGTTTTCAAATAAATATGAAATAGCCGAAACTGTTACATTATTAAATTCCAGCTACTAGCCATAAAAGTGGGTAATACAATCAAAACCGTTGGCACTTATTGGATTTTGGATTTCATACAATGGCAGGGCTACTGGGGTACCGCCCGTCACAATACGTGGCCTAGATCAATGTACCGAGGAGTACGCCCGCTCCCCTGCAACACAAGGCCGGACACATTCCTTACTGAACAGTTCCGAACAAGACAACCCCACGGTTGTAGCTAGCAACCGCCCACACAGCCGAATATAAAGGAACTTCTAGTAGGGGTAAATCTCACTCTCAAGTGGGGGCTACCCACGAAGCCTTGCTGCACCTCCCCTGTTTTAGCCATTCCCGGTTGATGAGGCTTGAGGCTACGATTACCTTTAGTGAACACATCACTTAGAATGCTCATCGTCCACCTGACGATGTTCTGAAAGCATTCAATCCATACAAGTTCGTTCCAGGTTCAAACGAAACCGAAGGCATTATCTGGTTACACTCATTTTGGAATCACCATCAGAGTTAACGACGATAACCCTTGCACTCTGAACCACCATCTCGAACCTATAAGTACTATTTCCATCAAACTCATCACGGAATCACCCCCAGAGTTATACTGACGAATAGTCCTTACACCTCGAGTCTTCACAAAGCTCTACTTGGATTCACAACCTAAAATTTAAATGGAATCGATGTGGTTTTCGGATATCCAAGTATGGAAACCCGATCCCGGTCTCATCGAAATCCAAAGCGTGTCTTTTAGGTTCAAGTTGTTTTAAAGTTTAAAACAATTCAATTATTTATATACACACAGATAGATAACTCACAAATCATAATTGATAATCAACATTATCGAATAACAGGTAATCCACATTATCAATATCAAAATAGATAATCCATATATCACCATCACAATAGATAATCTATGTTATCATCACAATGCAACCAAAGCATTCATACCACACAACACTACTTATCTCATTTCTGAGATCTCAAAGCATCCAAGACAATCAATGTCATCATACATACAAAAGCAAAGTTTTACTTATACCACATCTATAATTAATTTAAAATGAACTAATTAACTATCTCCATCTCTAATTAATTTAAAATGAATTAAATTAATTACTTTATCTTTAATTAATTTAAAATAGATTAAATTAATTACTTTACCAATATAAATCTTGGTTATTCAACCATTTAATTGATTACAATCAATTAATCATTCATTATTAATCACCTTAATTAATCACCCTTGATTAATTTCTCTTAATTACATTCATGTAATTATCTTTAATTAATTTCACAAATTAATTATTCTCAACTAAACAGTAATTAACCTTTAATTACTTCAATTAATTAATTAACTATAATTAACTACATTAATTCTTAATTAATTACATTAATTAATTACCTTCAATTACTTATCATTGATCATAATTAACCAACTTTAATTATATCATTAATTATAGTAATTAATGATCTTTAATTTTACATAATTAATTATCTTCCTAAATTAATTACCTTGAGTAATTAACTCATAATTATTAATCATCCCAGATTAATTATATTCAGTAATTAACTAACTTAATTACTTAATTAAACCAAATTAATTATCCTTTAATTAATTTCTTAATTAATTACTAAGTAATTTCATCCAAACTACTTCATTCTAAAACATCTTCATTTAATTACATTATGTAATTATCAATCAATTACTTAACTAAGTAATTTCTAAATGATTAATTACATACAGTAATTATCTTTAAAACCCATGTGTTTAAAATTGATTAAACTTAATTAAAATAAACAATTACATTAAACTAAATTAATTACATTAAGTAATTAATTTCTTAATTACTTCATCAAGTAATTACACTCAAACCATTCACAAATGATTATTATTAAATTAATTAATCTAATTAATTATAAAAAATTAACCATATTAATTAATTGTTAAATAATCCCGGTTAATGACCTTCATTAACCATTCATTAATTATTTTTATTAAGTATTTAACTTAGATAATTATAAATTAAATTATCTTTAATTATCCATTAATTAAAGTCTAATTATTTAATTAATTAAGTGTTAATTATCACTTAATCAATCCTTAATTATTTACTTAATTAACCTTGATTAAAGCTTAATTACATAATTAATAATTCATTAATCATTAATTTAAAAATCTAATTAATGATCTTAAATATAAATTGATTAATCATTAATCAATATTAATTATTACCTAATCAATTAATTAATTAAATTAATTAATTAATCTCAATTACCTTATTAATTAAATCAATTCTAAAACATTAATTTTTAACTTAATGTTAAGATAAAATCATTTCTTAATTATGTTTTAAAACAAATTTGTTTGAAACAGAGTGCTTTTGAAATTACTTTTAAATTTCATTTTAAATACAAGCTTTAAAATAAGAATAATTTAAACTTATCAAAGTTTAAACAATTTAAAACTTTTTAAATTGCAAGACAAACAAGTGTTTGTCTTAGAATTTAAATTAATAAGAATTTTGAAAACAACAACTCATTTCAAAATTTCACTAACTTCAATTTATATTTAGTTTAAAACTTCCAAATTTAAACCTTCTTTAATTTCAAAAACTGAAATTCATTTTTAAATTTTCAGATTTTAAATTGAATTTTCAAATCTTGCTCATATTTTTAAAAACTTCATTTTCTAAAAAAAATTCAGCTACTTTACAAAATAAAGTAGTAACTTAAGTTCAATTTTTATTAAAACTTCATTTTATTTAAAACTGAGATTTTGAATTAAACTTGAATTTCTAAAATTCAAACTTAAATTTAAATTTTATTTAAACTTTCCTTAACAATAAAACTTCAGATTTTAAAAATTTTAAACCCAAATTTTAACAGGTTCTGTAACCTGAAAGAAAGACAGAGCAAACCCGAGAACCAACAAAACTACTTCGAGTTAGCAACCTGATTACTCCGAGTCACCCACCCATCTACTTCTAGCAAACCCAACATCTCCCCTATAAACAAACTAGACCCAAACACTTCACCAGGCCTCTCATCGCTGTGCGTATGCACGGCGACCACCGCCTTCTCTGATCATCAGAGATGATCGAACTCCAACCAGAAACACACCAATGCCCAAACGACATCATCAAATTGAACCATTAATCAAGAATTAAATTCGAACTCTACATTTCCAAAACCTGGAAAATTAAACAGGTTTCTGCCCAAAACCTATCAACGGCGATCTCTCACCGCCCTGACCACCAGATGTTCAACCCCTCCGGCCTCAACCTCAACCACACACCATCTACCAAACCCCAAAACGTCATAGCACTCGGTCACTTATTCAGATCGAAATGACCCAATTCATAAAACTCATCAAAACTAGGGTTTAATAATGAAATTCAAAACTGCATCCACTTTAATAAGATTTAAACCCATTCAGGATTTTTCTGAGCATCAAGTAACACCTATCTACTAATCAGAAGAACCCCAAGCTTTCTCAGGTCATAGATCACAAGAAATTGCTAAAAATCCATTTATAGTTCAATAACTAACTGCACACACCTACAAATACAAATTATTAATTTAAAAAATCAAGTTTTTATTATTACTTTTGTTTTATGATACTGAATCACAAGTTTAACATGTTTGAGATTTGACAGAGATCAACATGCACTGATACATTCAATATACCAGAGGCAAAACAACTTCTGTCTTAGTTTGATTTAATTTTTTTAATCCTAATCTATGATAAGCAAACATTTATTTTTAGTTTAAAAACCAGATACTATCACAAATTTAAATAATTGTAGAGGATTCTTTTAGATGGCAAGATGGATCTGGAAACACAGCATAGCACAAACAACATGTATTCACAAACATATTTACATCAGGCTTTTATAAACACAAACAATACTTATTTATCAAACATTTAACATGCAACCAATTTAAAATTTAAGATTCAAAGTTACTCGCCTTTATTTAAATGAAGAGCTTCAGTTTGTCCTTTTTGAAATTTGCAGAAATAAAAATGCAGGCATGATAAACTGGAACTTGCAAAATGCTTGAACTTGAAGCTTTGAAAAAAAACAGAAATGCTTTATGTTTTCCTGACTAAAATTTCTTGCATGCAGATGCTTTTGAACAAGCTTCAAATCTGAAATTGTGCAGAGAGAAGATGTAGGCTTGATCAATTCCAGGTGACATGAAAAATTCATTTCCAAATTTATAAACAGAATGCAGACCTCTTTTTGAAAATGAGGAATTTCGAGCTTCCCAACTTACGTGAGTTTTACGATAGTTGTGAAAATCAATATAATCCATACGATTTCACTACAAATTCGTATGTATATTTTAACACCAACTATTGTTTAAACGATTCAAATTTCGAACAACAAATTTTTCAAAACAATGATCAATCCTCAAATCTCGAAAATAGCATTTCATCTTTACTTGAACTCTCTACACAACAAAGTCTAAGTGTAAACGAATTGTGTAACTCATATTTGTGCAATAGTTCAAGTCAAAAAAATCAAAATTTGAATTCACTTCAAAATTCAAATGATTTCGAGTGTAACCCATGCCAATTCAATTTCGAGCTTCAAAATGAATTTCAAAATCAAGACGAAAATGTGAACAGATTTTCAAATAATTTTGGCAATGGGAATAGTTTCAATAACGATATGATTGAAACCTTTGGTTGTCAACAAATTCAAAATGAAAATTTTCAAATTAATAATCATGAATTTGATTTTGTTGACCAAATGGAAAAAAATAACGGGGATTTATTACTTGAAAAATACAAAACTTTTCGTGAAAATCATAATCAAATCTCAACTTGCGAAGAATCAAATAATAATCTACCGTTTATCAAAATTGACAATTTTTGTTCTCAACAAATCCAAATTGAAAATTCTCAAGTTAATAACTATAAATTGGATTTTTTTGAGCAAATGAATGTAGTTTACGATGATCACACGGATTTGTTGTTTGAAACTACATGAAACAACGTGAAAAACAAAGTCAAATTTCAACGTGTGACGAGTCAAGTGATAATCCATCTTTTACCCAAATCGATGATTTTCAAACAACAACTTTTGAAACTGAAAATGATGATCTGAACGAAGTTGTTGAAAAGACGGTAATTGTGTTGGATTTCAATTCTTTTGGGGGTGAGAAACTCGATTTAAATTTCGATCTTCCTTTTTCTGAAAATTTGAATACAACAACTTTGGATTTTGAGATGGATACATGCGATGAAGTTGTTGATAATCCAACGAAGGAAGATGAATTTAACGAACATGAGTTTTATGGACTTTTCGAAAATGAGTCATTAAATTGTGATGGGGAAGATTTCGATCACCATTTTGACTTTGAAATCGATAATTTGGAAGAAGTTTTCAATGATAAACTTCAATTTCAATTTGGTGAAAATAAATGTGAATTTCAATCAATTGTTTTATCAACCCCAAAAATCATTGAAAACAAAACAACTTGTTCAATTTTTAATAAAACAAAATTCGTTTTTCCAAATCGACAATCAACTTCGAAATCTTTTACGATTTGGTTTTTCGAGCTTAAGCTGTGTCTCGCATACTTGACGAGACAAATGAATCGGTCTTTGGAAGACCGTTTCATTTACTTTTTGACTGTATACTTTCTCATCTCTTGTAAATAATAATCTTTCATGTAAATATAGGATTTTTATTTTATTTTTTTCTCCTTCCACTTGGGTTGACTGTGGGGACACAGTCAAAATCAAGTGTGGGGGGAGACTCGGCTTCATTTTTTTTCATGGTTTATTTTTTCCTTTTCTTTAAAAAAAAGTCCCAAAAACTTCTTTTGATTTATTTTTAAAGAAACACTATAGGATAAATATATGGTTTTGGCTTATTAAATTGAAATTTTTGAAAGTTTATTTATCTTAACAAAAATAAAAATGAAGTTTGATTACGAATAACAATGGTTTAACTAGTATATAGGAAAATTCATACGTG
Source organism: Allium cepa (assembly GCA_030765085.1). Taxonomy (NCBI): domain Eukaryota; kingdom Viridiplantae; phylum Streptophyta; class Magnoliopsida; order Asparagales; family Amaryllidaceae; genus Allium; species Allium cepa. Next base: position 228,326,960 of record CM060939.1, read on the forward strand.
TTAATTATGAAGTACATCCTAATTGAAAATCTTTGTTTTAAAAAGTGGTTGATTTAAAGTAAAGGATATAACATTTTTTTGTCTTCCAAATTAAATGGTGCTAAGATGATTTTGCAAAACTCTCTCTCTCTCTCTTAAAAAAAAAAAATAAAAAAAAAAAAATGATAACATCCAAGTATTCACTCTCATTTAAAAGTCCTCACGGTTATGCATGGGTGATTACTTGGAATTTTTGATTATGTGCTTTCATACTCATTTAAAAGTCCTCACGGTTATGTATGTATGGAACACATGTAAAAAAAAGACTTAATAAAAACCACCTACGGTCGATAGGTGTATGCACGAAAGTGTGTGCACTCGCCATGCTCTGTACTCCCCTCACATAAGTCCGAAAGGCAGTGCATGGGTGGTATATCTGGCCTCAGTTTACCTGAGCTAGGTGTGTAATTTTTCTTGCAAATAATGAGACAGCAAGCAATTGAAATCCTAGCACTATTTTTACTTAGTTGATTTGATTTGTTATTGAAAAGAAATGAAAATACCACTTTGATAAACTTTGATAATCAACTAAGGATCCATTTTATAGTTACACTTTGTTATTAACCAAAACAACGAGTTAAACTATAGTCTATTTGATATGATAACTTGATTTTTGTTGGAAATTTTGACGAGTAAATGACATAAATTTTCAAGATAATAACCAAAACCTATATTTAACTTATTCGTGTCAATTTAAAAATAAATCCTTCATTTGTAAATATTTTCAAAATTTGCATTCATCTCTCTTTGTAAATAAATCTTGCATTTTGTAAATATTTTCATCCTGCATTTGGATTTTGTGGGTAGTATCTGCTAAAAACCCTCACGAGACAACACTCGTCCTACTGGGGACGCCCAGAGGTTTAACGGCTTGTTGCATACGCTCAATGCAATCGTACTCCCTACGAAAACGGATTTACCTTAGTTTTTCTTTATTCGAGGACGAATAAAAAGATAAGTGTGGGGGTATTTGATGTGCACGTAAATGTGCATATTTTTACCACCATATTTGTTCTTTTTAAATTAAATAAATGATCATATTGGGTATTTTAACTTGTTTAAACCAAAATTCATATTATTTGAAATTGTCACATATTCATCTTCATCCAGGGGCAAAATGGTCATTTTTGTGCATATATTAATCTGAGAAAATTTAATTGAAAATTTGTATATATTTTTGTAGGAAATTGATCTCAAATAGAAGTGGTTTCATGAAGATATGCATGCACAAAATTAATACAAAGGAATGAAGATGGAAATAATTCAAAGTGAAGAACATGGAGGACCCCACCTACCCACCTACCTTAATGTACAAATTAAAGGCTAATGCACATGCTTTTGGACTTAATGGCTTCATGTACACTTAATGGGGGATTAAGACATGTTAATGGTTACTTGGCCTCCACACTTCCTAAGGGGCATTTTGGGTATTCCCCAAAAATATGAATTAGGGTTTCATACATGTATAAATACCCATATGTTTCATGTAACATGATCTCCTCTCTTAGTCTCTCTTAGGCCTCCTCTCTTAGTTAGTTAGTTTTAGTTGAGAAAATAAGTCAAATCTCTCTTTCTTTCCATGGCTACTTAGCCATTTCTTCTCTTATGTAATTCTTTTTTATGCAATGTTAATTATTGTTTCTTTTTAATTACATGTTCATTTACTTTCATGTTGTAGTGTAGATCTCTTCTCTTTTATGCAAGTAGACTAGTTTTCTTTTCATTTGCTTTCTTTTTTCTTTCTTTTTTGCTTTCATGTTGTTGCTACACTTGTTCATATGATGACAAATATGAGAGGCTAAACCCCTTCAATTTAGGGGTAATGAAGCTCTCTAATCATGTAGCTTCAACTTAATTTGATGTTTATGCTCTCTTTTTATGCTTAATGAGAATGAATGAAGTGGTTTAATGATGTTGTTTAGCTTTGAATTTGATAGTCTATGTTGTTTATAACAAATAGGCTATGCTTAAACAAACAAAACACAAATTGCCTCTTCATCTACATATGATTATGGCAAAGAAGTGATTGTTGAAACTGAAATTTGATGGCTTATATTTCTAATTAATGGTTAATAGGCCATGCTTAAAATAAATTTTGCATTCAACTTTGTTGTCATATTTTATGAGATTTAAAAGTTTATTAGTGGTTGTGTTATAGTTTGATGGTTTATATTGAGCTAATTAATAGCACAAATATACCATACTTATGATAAACACATCAACTAATTCACTAATGACAAGAAAAGAGAGATCATAACTTCATTTTGTTGATTTATGTGATCTAGAGAGTGGAAATTGCCTCTAAATTGTCTTAACACTCTCAAATTTTTTATCTATTTTCTTTTGTCATTTTTCTTTTTTTTTAGTTAATCGCTCTCTCGACTTTGGTATGATTTGATTGAATAGAATTTTAAAATCATCAATTCCCTGCGGATCGACCCGTATTCGCCGCGTGCTACATTCGTACACCGTGCGCTTGCGGTTATTTTTATTTCTAAATCCGTTCGACGGTTTTCTAAACCGATAGAAATTCCGTCGACGAACAGAAGGCTGTTGCGAGGAGAGGGCTACTGTGGGGTTAGAGGCAGCTGCTGGATGGCCGTGTCGATCGGTTCAGACGGCTATTGGAGGGAGTGTGGCGGAACAAGGCTTGGTTGAGGGAAATGGGGTTCGGTATGGGAGGTGAAAACTGGAGGTGGGTCTGGTGAGGGCGCTGGCGTGCGGAGGGCTAAGGATGGTTCGGTCGTTGGAGGAAAGCTAAGAAAGGGAGCGAGGAGTGGAGGTGGAAAAGGCTGTGGAAGGTTAAGGGTTTTGGGGATGGGTCGGAGCATAGGTTGCCAAGAGGAGAGGCAAAGAGCTGGGAAGGGGGGTGGTCGGCCGCATGGAGTGGTGGTGGGAAAGGCTGGTGGAGAGATGGGCAGAGGGAAGGTTGATGGTGGGCATATGAAGGTGACGAGGCAGTGGAAGGGAAGAGTCAGGTTTGAAGGAAAACAAGAGGCAGGTTCACGTAACACATATAAATGCAAACTTTAATTAAATACGTACATACATACATACACACACACACACACACAGAGATATATATATGTATATTTTAGAAGAAAAGCATATAACGAACTAGAGGGAAGAAAATGAGAATGAACCAGCTAATGTGGTGGGAATAGGGAAAGTTAGGAATTGAATTCAGGAAATAATAAAAGCTAGTGACCATTTATTTTCTCACAGAGGGATAAATGAATGGACATAGGAAAACCCAAAAGACTCAAAATGGATACCGATACGGCTAACCGTTTCGCAGATTTCGCCGTGATCGGACGTCGAAACACACAAATGAATATACTATGGAGATCAGCGCGATAAGATGAACAAGATGGTACACAGATATCAGAGACACGACCTACCTAGCAAAACTTGATTTTCACTGTCATAATGCTGCTAAATCGTCGAAAATAAGGTAAACGGAGGTAGAGCAGTCCAAATTCGGCGAAACGGAGTATGACGTCTCACTCGAAAAATGTTCTATATTTTTCTTATATAAAAATATCCAAATTCAAAAGTAATTTATTTCCATCAAATTTTTAACTGATTTTAAATTAAAATTTCACAAACGAACAAACATACATATTTTCTGATAAAAATCTGCCACTTGCTATGTTAAAATAAACGTATCTCAAATATCAAATTTTCATTGCAACATTTTTTTTGTTTAATTTCTTGAAAAATTTAGTTAATTACGTTATTTAAATCATTTAAATTTTCCAATCGTTACAAGATTGCACTGTAAATAGGCGAGAATCGTTCTTGATCGTAGATCCTGTCGCTTGAATGGATGGAAGATGGCTGGAAAGTTGGTTGAGATATGTGGCTGAGAAACCTGCTAGCTGTAATTTCATACAGGGTGCGTGTTTTGTGCAAAGAAAGGTGGCAACCTACAGAAGTTGGTACACTTTTGATGGATAGGCTACAGTAGTAGGTGTACTAAGTCGTATTAGGATGCACATTTTAGCATCTAGCACATTTCTCCGGGCGGCTGGATGGAGAGAAGCTTCTTGCAAAGTGATGGTTGGTTTCTTGTTGCCGAAGCTTCTTGAAAACAAAGCTAAAAATGCTAAGGCTGGAGCGTGAAGGACGAGGTTGAGACACAGTGATGGGAAGGGCTGATTGGGTCGGTCGAAGGAGCGATGGCAGAGCCAGACCATATACATGAATCTTTGAGCGAGTTCAAGTCATATATGATGGATGTGTCTACTCATGCCAGGCTGGGTCAAACATGAGAGTCCAGGTCAGCCTCTCCATGATTAGCTTATTGGATTTGCTGAGATGAGGCCAAATTGAATGTGGGCCAGCTGGAACTGGGCCAGGTTGAGAAAAACTGGCTGACATGGATATGGATCGAGCCTAGATGTGCTGGTTGGCAAATCATACTTAAACAAAATTTGAGCAACATTTTGAGCAAGGGCAGGCATGTTAAATCAAGAAGATCCTACCAATCAGCCCTTTTGCTTTACATTTAATGTATGCCACATGTAGCGTTATGCTATTTGCTATGATAGTTCACTTTTCCAAATGTAGCAGGGGCTCATGTTTATAACATATGGGATGACAATAGCATTGATTACACCTAGATGGTCGAGATCTAATGACCTTTTCAATCCAATGGTTGTGATAGAGGCGGTAGGTATATAAATACCCCTTACCTTCCTCTTCATTCTTTAGTGAAGCTAGAAATTGAATTGTTGCCATTAATTTCTTCCAAAGAACTCCTAAAATATCTCAAGTCTTTCATCTTCTTCTTCTTTGTGAACAGTAGGCACCTTCACCTTTTCTTTGATTCTTCTATGCTTTTGAATGGTGGAGCTTTGGCTATGGAAAAGAATTTTTTTTGCGTCATTATTTTATGGTTTCTTTTTGAGTTCTAATTCTATGTCACTGGTTGGCCGGAATTCATGAATTTTTGGTCATCTTTTGAACATAGATCAACCATCGCTGCCATATAAATGGTGGTCAGTCGATGTTGGTGATCTTTTCAATGGCCTGTGATTTTCAAAGTTGTATTAGTGTTAGCCTGCAGTTATAAGCCTAAGTTAATTGTCTTACACTACTGGGAAGCATGCCATATAATACTTATCAGTGGATGCATGAAGGTACGAAATATAGTTTATGTAAATACACCGAATATTATTTATAAAAGAATGGATGTTTTCGGTATTGACTAAAAATAAATATAGTGTTATTTTGTTATGAATATTTTGTATATTCTTATGAAATAAATCTATTAGAATAATCGAATTTGTTGCATGAGCTATATAACATAGAACTATTTAAAAAAATTATAATTAATTTTGAAATTATGGATTAAGTTACAGTTTTGAGGAATATTTCATTATATCATATGGCTATGAATCATATGGTACCGATGAATTATTTCTCAAAAGATTAAGGGCGAAGCATCAATCTAGTGGGATAACAAAAGAGTTGGTGAACTCTTTGAATAGATACATATGGTTGTATGCAATTCATGGTCTGACAATACAAATTGGTTCTACATACTTTGTTAAATTCATTGATGAATTATCATAGAAATGAACATGTGCATTTGATGCACAAGTAGTATAGCTATGATAAATCCATAAAATTGAATATAGAAGTAGAAAAAATAACATGCAGATGTAACTCAATTTGATTGAATTGGTAAATGTGTTGAAAAGGGTCCAAAGGTATCTAAAACCCAATAATATTCAATCTCAAAAGCCATTTCTGCCTACAAAGCATAATGATGTATCGATAAGGAGTAACTTGTTCAAAAAAGTACAATTAGCGATGAGTGAAATTGAGTTAACTTCTTTCTGTAACGTCATGTTGCTACGAGTAAGTACATTGGGTTAAAATTAATTCTTCTAAAAACAAATTGATTTTCTATATATATGGCAATTCATAAAATGTTTATGAATACCTATTCCATTGCACTAAGAAATAATTGTTGTTTCAAGAAACACTAACTTCATATTGGAGGAATTGCTTTCAGAAATTATTGGTAGTAAAATGGATTTGAATACAATCCAAAGATAAAATGATAATGAAGGATGGAATAAAATTAACTAAACCAAACAAACACGGAACAACAAAATGTCAAATAATAAATCTTACACATTAAAGAGAAATTATGAATTTTATTAACACTGATAAAAGAACTTCCTCGATTTTAAATAAGCCATTAAGAGTATTGACTCTACTATATGGTATGGTGCGTAAATCTGTAATGGATTCCAAGTACATTATTAAAATATAATTTTGATAGTGTTACCCAAAGGATGATCAATTGACTGCAAAAGTGTCTTCAAGAAGAAGATCAATGCAGTTGGAATATAAGCCATGTTGAAAATAATAACATCGTAAATTTCAATTGTTTAAAATAATGTAACAGATTCGGCATTCAATGTGCTTTAGTAAATTCATGTTTTACTTACAAAATTTATCAATTGATGTGACTTTGAGTTTTGGTACATATATCTTGAAACCGAAATTATAAATAATGATTTAGAATTGACTTTTAGCGCATAACAACCAAAATGTCTCAAAGCCAATAGGAGAGATGACTCAGTTTGTGAGTACTGAATATGATCTGAGAGATGATACAAAAGTATTATTCGACAAGCATCATAGTTAAGCAAGTATTAACAGGGAAATCATAGTTTGAATTTTAGTCAAAACGTAGAGGAAGCATATGTCTATAAGAAAGAACATTAAAGGTACCAAAAAAGTACTCAAGGTAAACAACAAACTTATGGTTATTACTAATGTACTAATGTTAAAATCGTTTTAATTTGCTTGTTTAATTCTTGATATAGGATTTAAAAAGACATCTTTCATAGTCAATACAAAAGGATGTTAGGAATGTCCCAAAACGATATAAACAAAAACTATATCAAATTGTTTGATATGAATCATATAAGATAGGTTTCTTATGCATTAGCAATAGGAATCATCATAAAAGCCATATTGTCTACTATATCATACTTCGCTCATGTATTTGATACATGTAGTAAGCAACAAATTAAGATTAATATATGAAAATTAAGAGCGTTCTCAATTATTTGTGAAATATTATAAAATTATTTATAAAACAATGAACTCGTTATGAAGGAGTTCACAAATTTGAACTTCATAAGTGGTATAGTAGGTTAATCCTACGCTCATGTTCAATCTTAAGTTAAGAACTTTAGCTTGGAAATGTTCTAAAACAATAAGCAGTGGTTGATTCAACCAAAGGCTAAGTACGTCACTTGAATAAGCACTGCAATAAAAGAAGTATAAATGAATACACAAATTTATAATTGAGCCGGGGTAATTCCAAATGTTAAGAATCCCACGATATTGTTATATGATAACAGTGCTGTGATACTATTTGTAAAGGAACCTAGAGCATACTAAAAGTTGAGAGACATACTCTGAATAGTTCCACATGATAAAGGCGCTTTGTTAACATTGGAGAGAGCTGATTGATAGAGTAGATAATTAAAACAAAATAGCATTCCTATCTACTAAGGGATTGACGTATGAATAATTATGTTTGATGTTGGAACACTGTTACTATTTAATTAAATGCATGTATTTAAAATTATATGTATGCATATTGATGTATGAAATCGATAGAATATTAGACTGGATTTAAATGGAATAAATACTAAATGGGTTTAGGAAGTTTTTAAGGTTCAGTTATCCACTTGTATATGCTGCCCATAAGGGAGAAGTGGAGAAGTTTTCAAATAGATTTGAAAAGGGAAAGGTAGTTAAAAGGAAGGAAACCGGTCGTCCTTTTTTAGTAGAAATTGATTACCTACTTTATATTGATTCATTACCTGTTGCTCTTTCTTCTTCATCCTTTAATGACCCAAATTTTCATAGAACCTATGGCTGAAATTCCTAAAAACAAAATCAAAATAAAATTAAATTAAAAAGGTGGTTGTTATCTCTTGATTTTTTCAAGATCTAGAGGTTGATTCATTCGGATCTAGGAGCCTAATACATCATTCAAGGTACGTTCTTTTGGCTTCATTTTAAGGTGAAATTCTATTGTTATTTATTCAATATTCATCTTGTATATATGGTTTAGATCTTTTGCATACCACATCTAAATATGAGCTTGTCTATTTAACATGGATTAAATTCCTTCTATCACATCTTCTTTCATAATACATGTTCATAATGTTAATTTGATTTAGATCCATTTTGTGCTATACCCGTTTTGATTACACATGTTTATCTTGCTAACATTGCATCTATCATATGTTACATCTTATTTGATTAGTTGTTCATGTTGTTCATATTGTTTAAATCTGAAATTTACAATGAATTTAAATGTGCCTAGCTTATCATTTTTTGTTCTTGTTTTGGAAATTATTGTTTAACAACAAAACAATTTTGATTGAAACCCAATTTTAAATTAATTACTATGATTTTATTATTTGTTGTATATATACACAAAGTAGGTAAACAAATATGTTATCGATTTGAAATAATTTGGAAATCGAATATAATTTTTTACATGATGTTTGTTTTGATATGATGCTTTTGATTATTGTATGCTTTAGTTTGAAAGTTGTTTAAAAAAACATAAAATATAAGTGGACTTTTACGCAACATATCATAAATCTTTTGAATCACACTTAAGTTAAAGTTAAATTTTAATTTTTTAATTTTAAAACATATATTAATTTACAACCTTTATACGTGTATATATATGTATGTATGTCATTTTCATTTGTAATTAATTACATATACGTATATATGTGTACGTTATTTTAGTTCAAAATTCACGAAATGGGCTTCTGTGTAAAATCACATATTTAATTTTCAAATCCATCCTAATTTGAAATTAGATTCAAACTTATTAATTTTTGATTTCAAAATATGGAAATGGTTAAAATTAATTTCTATATGGATATATGTTTATGAGTTTAATTGTTGATTTTTAATAGGATTGAATGAATGAGTAAATGAAGGAGGAAAGTCCTCCATCTTTTCTTCTTTATTAATGCCTACTTTAATTCATTAATTGTCTTGTTATAAATATAAGTTATCTTTTAGTTGTTAGTAAAACAATTTTTTAACATATCATGTATAAGTGTAAATATACATATGTTATTATTATTATTTACATGTTTTCAAAATAAAAGTATGGACAACAAAGGTATATATAAATGGAGATTGTCTCTATTGCAGTGTAAATCACAATACCAATTTACGTACATATCTATATACACTGCTTACATGCTGCACTAACACTTTACACATATGAATTTATTTGATACATTCATTATTATATATGTTTGAATTTAAATTAAATTTAAACTTCCTTTTAACTAGATTAAATAAAATAAGATTTTACTTAGAAATTTATTAGATTGGATTTAAAGTTTACTTATACTTCATAGGTCCAATAGATCCAAGATAGGAATTTTTTGAAATCTATCCGTTTCACTTGCTTTCAACCGGTCTAGTTCCATCAATACCAACCAAGATCCTCTACCATGCTATTTGTTGAGGAGCAGAATAAAACTAGGATTAGTTGTTCACATTGGAAGACATGATGATAAGATCTTGAATACTAGACTTTAAAGAAAAAGGACTAAATAAAGTCCATGATTCTAATTCGAACTGCAGCATCTTGTAAAGGAATCATATATTTAGCAATTATTTTCCAATATGTGTTGTAATTTATGTCATGTCCTTGGTAAATATAGTTGGTAGTCATCTTAGTATAGCTCACTTTCTATTTATGCATAAGTACCATATGTCATTCTACGAGACATATATAGAAGTGGATCCATAGGACTATTTATAAGCCCTATCAACTACCGTATGCACCTCTCTCTTAAATATAACGCATATAAAAATTTAGGAGACATAATCAAAGGAAGCCATTCCATGGATAAATTATGGGCAACCACCACCTCATTTAGATTACATATTTTAGACGTGTTCCATTGATTCCAGCTAATATAAGTAGCCTGCATATGATCGATGTGATAACGTGTGTTAGAGAAGAAATGAGCTACTGTGTCATTTTTTGCTCTATTTCTCTTTCATATGATTTAAGTCTAGGGTATGATGTTTTCTTAATATTTTCTTTCACAATATAACCACAAACAACAATATAGTTGAAGAACCGATATTGCAAGTAAGAATATATGATATAATTGAATAATTATTTGACTATGATATAGGATTACTTAACATGTCAATATACCTGAAACAACTCGACAAAACCCATAACATGACCAATTTTGGTCATAACTACATCTTAGCTTTAGTATAGCTAAACCCTAATCAAAATGCTGAGCTACATCCAAATAATGTACCGACCTAAAGTACCATAGTCTAACTGTGTTATTTGTTGTCCTGAAAAAATGTACCCATCGTAGATGACACAAAAATCCTAACAATATGGTCCAAATCCTATGAATTTTGCCTTCTATGGTTCTGATCAAAATATTTAACAGCATGAAACAATGCAGCAATTCTGACCATCATATCGAACTCATCTAGCAATGAGAGGAATCGACGAGCACTATTATAAAAACTCCAACTCTCATCATAGAGAATACTTTGAGTGCTCAAGCCAACAAATATAAATGTCAACATGGTAAGATCTAAAGTTGTATATCCTATCTCGACTTTGGAAATAAAAAGGTATGTGTTGTACACAACCAACGCTTTACTATAGCATGCATATGTCGATTTGTTAATATTTCTAGTCCTATATCCATAGATCCACAAAATATTTTCACAATTGGATCTCTAAATAGGGGATGCATATTTAATTTTTTTTCCACCAATTTAGTGTTGTTGTCAAAGCTATATGATATCTCATTTTATCGATTAAAATACAATTGTAACATAAATAAGTATTTGACTAATGCAAATTAAAAATAACTGATTTATCATAATGAAAAAAGAGATAAACCATAAGCTCGTTCCTAGTTATAAAGGTGTGATGGACACCTTCCTACAGCATGGTGGAAGATCAATGCGGGAATGTCAATGAAAATGTTGGAACTGGGCAACCAAGCAGTGAGGTAAATGGGCAAATTAAAAAGAAATACTCGTTATTGGATCTTCATTGGGCCTATGCAGTCTAATTCATTTTGAACTTTTCTAAGTTTTCTGTTAAATAAAATCAATATTTTATTTGAATTTATAAACAAGGCTTAATATTATATATATATATATAATATGTTATATGTTGTGTGTGTGTGTGTATCTTTATTAATAGTCGGTTTGGAAGCGCAAATTTTTGGCCCGACCGCAAACTTCCAAAATTTCCCTTTATCTTCTTTAATAATAGTTGTATAGCTTCGGTGTCACACTTTTTGGTGTCAGCGTGAACTACCAAAATTGTCCCTAATACCAAATCTTAATATCACTTGAGAATAGTATCTAATAATTAAATTTCTTTTACAAATTCAAAACATCCGTCTACAAATATTATATAATCTTAGTATCATTTAACAATAGGATTTAACCAATAAAACTCTTTTACAAATGTAAAAAATCTATCTTCAAATAATATCAAATTTTAATATCACTTAAAAATATGACAAATAAATTATTAATTAATTAAAAAAACAAAAAAAACAGATGTTGCTACATGGAAATAAAATATAAACTAACAAAAATGATTTCAATGGTTAAATATTTCTATGATTCATTTTCTCTTGAATGTGCTAACCATATACAATTTGCATAAAAACAATTCCCATGCCATCATCAAGCGCGAAGCACGTGCCGTAACGCTCGTCTTTAATAATAGTTGTAATAGTTTTGGTGTCACACTTTTTTGGTATCAACGCGAACTATGAAAATGCCCCTCTATATATTATCAAATCTTAATCACTTAAAAATAAGATCTAATACTAAACTTCTTTAGAATTCAAACACACTTGAAAATAAGGTCTAACAAACATGTTTTACAAATTCAAAACGCTTTTAAAAATAAGATCTAAAATTAAAATTTCTTTACAAATTCAAAATACTTCTTTACAAATACACAAATCTTAATATCACTTGAAAATAAAAAATCATTTTTTGACTAACTTAAACATATACAATTTATAAAAAAACTGAAAGAGGCTATGCGGTAGGATCGTGTAATATGGAAAAAGTCTAGGTAGATAAAGTAGGTAAATGCAAAGAGACACCAAAACTTTATACTGGTTCGGACCTCTCGTCCTACCTCCAGTCCCTAAGCTTCTCTTAGGAATTTCACTAACTAACACCCTCACTTCACCCGGAGGAATAGGTTTACAACTTACCCGAACAACCGAACGGGATTTCTTGCCTCAACTACCGAAGAGGACTTCAACTCAATTACTAAAATACAATATTCGACTTGTTGTGTTCTTGTCAACATTAATGAGTCTAATGTAGTACAATATTCCTATAATCTTATCCTCGAGAATATGCAATGTGTTTGTGAAGATTTAGGAAATGTGAATTGCTATGAATCAAAAGAATGTTATAAACAAAAATAGTGATTCAAGCAATAGATTGGTGATTGCTTTGAGAATATCTAGAGAATATGAACAAGAGAATAGTAAGATTAAAGCAAGAGAATTCGGTTAATTAAATGATGTTAGAATCATGCATATATACTTGTAGAAGAGATGCATATGTTGTCAAAGGTTGCAAACAAGAGATGCTTCCATTTCCATTGATGAAAGGTTGCAACTCTTGGGAAGAAAAAGGTGTCTTTTCAGAGAAAATTCGCAGGTTTAAATTAAGTCGACTGAGCAGGGAATTCAGTCAACTAAAAATATGAAGTAAAATTTTCGGCACGCGGTAGGATCGTGTAATATGGAATAATGAAATAGTCTAGATAGATAAAGTAGGTAAATGCAAAAAGACACCAGGATTTTATACTGGTTCGGACCTCTCGTCCTACATCCAGTCCCTAAGCTTCACTTAGGAATTTCACTAACTAACACCCTCACTTCACCCGGAGGAATAGGTTTACAACTTACCCGAACAACCGAACGAGATTTCTTGCCTCAACGGACTTCAACTCAATTACTAAAATACAATATTCGACGTATTGTGTTCTTGTCAACACTAATGAGTCTAATGTAGTACAATATTCCTATAATCTTATCCTCGAGAATATGCAATGTGTTTGTGAAGATTTAGGAAATGTGAATTGCTATGAATCAAAAGAATGTTATAAACAAAAACAGTGATTCAAGCAATAGATTGGTGATTGCTTTGAGAATATCTAGAGAATATGAACAAGAGAATAGTAAGATTAAAGCAAGAGAATTCGGTTAATTAAATGATGTTAGAATCATGTATATATACTTGTAGAAGAGATGCATATGTTGTCAAAGGTTGCAAACAAGAGATGCTTCCATTTCCATTGATGAAAGGTTGCAACTCTTGGGAAGAAGAAGGTGTCTTTTCAGAGAAAATTCGCAGGTTTAAATTCAGCCGACTGTGCAGGAAATTCAGTCGACTGAAACTGTGCACAAATATGTTAAACTGCACAGATTCAGTCGACTGACTTAGGTTATTCAGTTGACTGAATTCCGTTGTTAAACAAAAACTGCAGTGGCTCATTTGGTTAGAGTACATGCCTTCCAAACTAGTAACCCGGGTTCGAGCTTTCTCCATGCATTTTTTGAAAACTTGATTTTGATTAAAATATGCAAGCAAGTTTATTTGAATGTGAATGATGATTCTTGAGGAAAGATTTTAACAAAGCACTAAACTAGACTCTATATACATATTTGATGACTCTTGTTAAAATATATGACTATACAAACCATATATTGAGCCGATGAGTCTGGATGTTATCGTAGTCGTAGATTCATGAACTGTTGTGTATTGTCAGCAATCAAAACCTATGATCCAACATTCTCCCCCTTTTTGATGATGACAACTTCATTTGCTACGAGCGAATTTTTGACAAGCTTTGTTGATCTTATCTCCCTCACTGAATATATTCCTGTAATTGTGCTTTAGATTTCTCCCCCTGAATCTATGCTATATATTCCTGTAAATAATTAATCTTTTCTCCCCCTTAATCCATGCTTGCTTCTTTATTCCTGCAAATAGTGTTAGAGCAATATCTTTCTCCCCCTTTGTCATCGACAAAAAGGAGAGTTTATATGATGATATAAAATATATTTACATAAGTGTTAACATAGAGCAATGTAAAACAAAATAACTACTACTTATAATGTAAGGTATCAAAAAAAATAAAAAAAATTAACATTTAAAGCATGCGATATCAAGGTTCTTATAATTTCCTAATTTTAGGAAACCATACCCATTTGGGTGTGGTTAAACCTTTATAAATATAATTTTCATTATTAACTACCATATCAAAATAATCATCAATGTATTTTTCTCTATTTTTCCAATTAATAGGAACCCAAATACTTAGATAATTTTTATTCATATTTCCTGTTAATGATTTTGTACTTCTAAAGAAATTATCAACATTATAGGTTATAGTAGTATTTGAATTTCTATAAAAATTGGATTTAGGCTTTACTCGAAATTTAGTACTAGCACTATCATTTTTACTATACATGAAAGCATATCTAGTGCTATTTCTACGATCAGTTTTATTATATCCTAAACCATTTTTATCATTGTGAGCTTTTGAATTCTTAACATAACCTAATCCCTTCTTATTTGAAGCAGGTTGAGAATTTTCAATAATCCTGGATAAATTTTCTCTCCCTTTATTAAAATTGGAAATACTTTTACTAATGTCATCAAGCTTAGTTTTTAACTCATAATTTTCAGAAGCAATCATATCATTCTTTATCTTTTGAGTTTCAATTTCTTGACTTAAAAGTGATATTTGAGTTTTTGAATTTGAATAAGATTCTTGAACTTTTTCAAGTGCTTCTTCAAGAATTTTCTTTTCATCATTTAACATATCTCTTTCAAATTCAGCTTTGTTTTGGTTTTCACGAGTTTCTTTGAGTTTCTTTTTAAGAGTTTTTATTGTGTTCAAAAGTTCAGTGTTTACTTCAATTAAATCGTCGAAAGTTAAATTATTTACCTCAGATTCTTGAGCCATGAAGCATACATTTGCCTGTTCATTGTCGCTATCACTATCATTTTCGGATGATGATGAATCTGAATCGTCCCATGTTACAGAAAATGCCTTCTTTTTGAATTTATCCTTCTTTTTTTCGAAGTTTTTCTGATTTTCCTTCATTTGTTCTTGGCAATCTTTTTGCATATGTCCTTTCTTATGACAATTGAAGCATTCTATATTTGAGGATGATGGTTTGTTCAAGAAATTCTTTTTGAATCCGTTTTTGTTTCCTTTTCTATACTTTAGGAATTTCTTGAAATTTTTGGCTATAAATGCTAGATCCTCATCTTCAGACTCTGATTCTTCCTTTTCTGCATGAAAGGCAATATTCTTTCTTTCTTGAGCTTGATCCTTTTTAGCTTGCATATTTACTTCATACGACATAAGATTTCCAATCAATTCTTCTGGTTTCATTGTAGATAAATCATTTGCTTCCTCGATTGCTAGTACTTTTCTCTCCCATTCATCAGTGAGTGAATTTAGAACTTTAGACACAATGTCAAAGTCCATGTATCTTTCTCCTAGTCCGATTAGAGCATGATGAATGCCTTAAAATCTTGAGTACATGTCATTGATGGATTCATTTTGTCGCATTCTAAAGTTTTGGAATTGATTCTTCAGCATGGATATCTTTGTTTGTTTAACCTTGTTTGTGCCTTCATGTATGACTTTAAGAGTTTCCCATATCTGATATGCAGTAGTACATATGCCAACACGGTTGAATTAATTTCTATCCAAGGCGCAAAATAGCATATTCATAGCTTTGGCATTTTCACTTGCTTCATTCTTTTGAATTTGTGTCCATGTAGGATAATCGGTTGTAGGTACAACGAACTCTGCTTGAGTAGCATTCCAGGCTTCGAAACTTGTTGCTTGCATATAAATTATCATCCTTGTAGCCCAATAGTTATAGTTTAATCCATTGAATAAAGGAGGTCTTTGGGTAGATGGTCCTTCCGCAAATGTAGAACTATAGGCAGATGTTGTGCTTGTACTTGCGTTATTTTCCATATTATCAATATGTCTAATAACGGTGTTATGGTAATAGGACGGCCAAGCTCTGATACCAATTGAAAGAGCCTATGCGGTTGGATCGTGTAATATGGAAAAAGTCTAGGTAGATAAAGTAGGTAAATGCAAAGAGACACCAAGATTTTATACTGGTTCAGACCTCTCCTACGTCCAGTCCCTAAGCTTCTCTTAGGAATTCCACTAACTAACACCCTCACTTCACCCGGAGGAATAGGTTTACAACTTACCCGAACAACCGAACGGGATTTCTTGCCTCAACTACTGAAGAGGACTTCAACTCAATTACTAAAATACAATATTCGTCTTGTTGTGTTCTTGTCAACACTAATGAGTCTAATGTAGTACAATATTCCTATAATCTTATCCTCGAGAATATGCAATGTGTTTGTGAAGATTTAGGAAATGTGAATTGCTATGAATCAAAAGAATGTTATAAACAAAAACAATGATTCAAGCAATAGATTGGTGATTGCTTTGAGAATATCTAGAGAATATGAACGAGAGAATAGTAAGATTAAAGCAAGAGAATTCAGTTAATTAAATGATGTTAGAATCATGTATATATACTTGTAGAAGAGATGCATATGTTGTCAAAGGTTGCAAACAAGAGATGCTTCCATTTCCATTGATAAAAGTTTGCAACTCTTGGGAAGAAGAAGGTGTCTTTTCAGAGAAAATTCGCAGGTTTAAATTCAGTCGACTGAGCAGGGAATTTAGTCGACTGAAAATATGAAGTAAAATTTTCGGAACCAAATTCAGTCGACTGTGCTGGAAATTCAGTCGACTGAAACTGTGCACAAATATGTTAAACTGCACAGATTCAGTCGACTGACTCAGGTTATTCAGTCGACTGAATTCTGTTGTTAAACAAAAACTGCAGTAGCTCATTTGATTAGAGTACATGCCTTCCAAACTAGTGACCCGGGTTCGATCCTCGCTCCATGCATTTTTTGAAAACTTGATTTTGATTAAAATATGCAAGCAAGTTTATTTGAATGTGAATGATGATTCTTGAGGAAAGATTTTAACAAAGCACTAAACTAGACTCTATATACATATTTGATGACTCTTGTTAAAATATATAACTATACAAACCATATATTGAGCCGATGAGTCTGGATGTTATCGTAGTCGTAGATTCGTGAACTGTTGTGTATTGTCAGCAATCAAAACCTATGATCCAACAAAAACAATTCACGCGCACAACGCGTGCTGTAACTATGTATATGTGTGTGCTCATATACACATATACGTGTGCATGCACATGCAGTAGAATAATGTGTACATTGTTTGACCGTACCTATGTATAAATGTTGGGATTTAATGCAACAGACATGTTAGCTAACCCTCTTACATTCAATTTACTATCTAAATATGTATATATTTACATCATAATAATATATGTAAGTAAATATATATATTAATAGTTAGTTAAAAAAATTTTATATATAAATCATTAATAAATTATATATATATATGTAAATAGATATATATATATATATGTAAATATATATATATATATATATATATATATGTAAATATATATATATATATGTAAATATATATATATATATATGTAAATATATATGTATGTAAATAATTAAATTAATTTGTAATTTTTATAACATATACGTATATGTATTACTTAATATGAAAGCTGTGAATAATTTAATAAGATAATATATTATTTTATTTTAAACTAATTTATACAGTACAAATACATACATAAATATATAATTAGATAAATATACATATATATATATATATATATATTAACATAAATAAATAATACTTTTTAAATTATATTTCTACGAATACTTCTCTTGACCATACATATAAAAAAAATTACTTATAATGTTCTTTACTTTTTTTGCATTTTAAATTATTTTAGAACTTAAAATCAGTATAAAATATATAAAAAATATAAAATATTATTTTTGAAAATGTTATGTATAATATATATTATGTAAAAGTTTATACAAAATTTTATTATTTGTAATATATACACACACACACATAAAAATTTCAATTACACAAACAATTTTAAGTAAAATAAATATTTAATATATTTTTACGAAATAAACAAAACTTCTTTAAATTTGCCGTCGAAAGCATTTCATGCATGAATACATTTTTCAAAATTTTTAAACATATGATATATATATATATATATATATATATATATATATATATATATATATATATAACACACTAATCTTTTAAACATGGATCAATTTAATCATTTAATAAAATTATTTATATATAAAAAACTTAGCAGGTGGTGTGGCTTTGAGATGTAAATTAGGCCATTTCATATAATTTAATAAATCCACAACAATTTACAAATTAATTAAATCAAACGGTAAAAGTGAATATTTAGTGTTTTTATTGTGTGACTCTTAGCCGTAAAGTTGGCTAATAATTAATATTGAACATTTCAAAAATTAACGTTCACGTGTCACTTAGCGGATGGTGTGACATTTTGACTAAATTTAGCGCTTACTTGGTTTCGGTAAAATCCAATTTTACTTTGCTAAGCGTTACCCAGAAGTGATAATTACTTACGCCAATTCTCTTCATCAAAACTATATCACTTTGGACTTATGGAATTCGGCAATGGTAAAAATTCCAATATTTTTCATATTTAATTCTACACTCCAAACAAAAAGACCTTGGTTTAATAATTAAAATTATTATTAATCGAATTGCTATGGCTAAAGACTTTGACTTTGAGTTGACTTCAGTTGACGAAGATACTAACCTCATATAGATGAGGAGAAAAATCCTCTCTTGAATAGTGTTTTACTTTGAATACTTCCACTCGACCCAATTGTAGTCGTTCGATGGATGTTGTGCCATGATTTATCTATAACCAAAGCAGAACTTCCACATTGAAGCTCAACAGTATTCTCAAGTCGGGAGTACTATGTCATTTTGTCACATCGATATTTTCGGTTTAACCTTAGTTATATTAACCAACTGAAACGACCAGACTTTCTTACCATAGAAAATCGCATCATTTATTAAGAAAGAAAGGGATAGAAAAGACAAAAGAAAGAAGAGAAGAAAGAAACAACATCAAAATCTAAACAGCGGAACGAATAAATTATATCAATAACATAAACATTACATAGTTTACAACCACTATCAGAGTTACATAGATATACATCACATACTAGACAGTTATAAACACCTGTCTAGTTATACAACTCAATACAACACACAAGAACAACTCAGAGAAATCTACACAGCGGAATACTATATCTACACGCAGAAGCCTCCTGCTCCATTGCTCCTCCACAATTCGTCAAAGCTAACCTGAATCCCTTGGCTACTCGTAAAAATTTGAGTACCCAAGAGTTTAAGAAAACAGAAGATAAACTCCGGGTCAGACATGGGTCTGGTGTGAGTAACGGGTTAAGGTTGCTTAATTTTCAAAAACCTTTTGGAAAGAAAGGTATCACGTAAGACTTCCCACACATAAACATGGAAAAGTTTTTACCTTACGCTAACCAAAACATTTGATAGGAAATCCAGTGATATTATAATAGGTCTAGGGTTTTCAAATAAATATGAAATAGCTGAAATTGTTACATTATTAAATTCCAGCTACTAGACATAAAAGTGGGTAATACAATCAAAACCGTTGGCACTTATTGGATTTTGGATTCCATACAATGACAGGGCTACTGGGGTACCGTCCGTCACAGTACGTGGCCTAGATCAACGTACCGAGGAGTACGCCCGCTCCCCTGCAACACAAGGCCCGACCCATTCCTTACTGAACAGTTTCGAACAAGACAACCCCGCAGTTGTAGCTAGCAACCGCCCACACAGCCGAATATAAAGGAACTTCTAGACAGGGGTAAATCTCACTCTCAAGTGGGGGCTACCCACGAAGCCTTGCTGCACCTCCCCTGTTTTAGCCATTCCTGGTTGATGAGGCTTGAGGCTAAGATTACCTTTAGTGAACACATCACTTAGAATGCTCATCGTCCACCTGACGATGTTTTGAAAGCATTCAATCCATACAAGTTCGTTCTGGGTTCGAACGAAACCGAAGGCATTATCTCGTTACACTCATTTTGGAATCACCCTCAGAGTTAACGACGATAACCCTTGCACTCTGAACCACCATCTCGAACCTATAAGTACTATTTCCGTCAAACTCATCACGGAATCACCCCCAGAGTTATACTGACGAATAGTCCTTACACCTCGAGTCTTCACAAAGCTCTACTTGGATTCACAACCTAACGTTTAAATGGAATCGATGTGGTTTTCAGATATCCAAATATGGAAACCCGATCTCGGTCTCATCGAAATCCAAAGCGTGTCTTTTAGGTTCAAGTTGTTTTAAAGTTTAAAACAATTCAATTATTTATATACACACAGATAGATAACTCACAAATCATAATTGATAATCAACATTATCGAATAACAGGTAATCCACATTATCAATATCAAAATAGATAATCCACATATCACTGTCACAATAGATAATCTATGTTATCATCACAATGCAACCAAGCATTCATACCACACAACACTACTTATCTCATTTCTGAGATCTCAAAGCATCCAAGACAATCAATGTCATCATACATACATAAGCAAAGTATTACTTATACCACATCTATAATTAATTTAAAATGAACTAATTAACTATCTCCATCTCTAATTAATTTAAAATGAATTAAATTAATTACTTTATCTTTAATTAATTTAAAATAAATTAAATTAATTACTTTACCAATATAAATCTTGGTTACTCAACCATTTAATTGATTACAATCAATTAATCATTCATTATTAATCACCTTAATTAATCACCCTTGATTAATTTCTCTTAATTACATTCATGTAATTATCTTTAATTAATTTCACAAATTAATTATTCTCAACTAAACAGTAATTAACCTTTACTTACTTCAATTAATTAATTAACTATAATTAATTACATTAATTCTTAATTAATTACATTAATTAATTACCTTCAATTACTTATCATTGATCATAATTAACCAACTTTAATTATATCATTAATTATAGTAATTAATGATCTTTAATTTTACATAATTAATTATCTTCCTAAATTAATTACCTTGAGTAATTAACTCATAATTATTAATCATCCCAGATTAATTATATTCAGTAATTAACTAACTTAATTACTTAATTAAGCCAAATTAATTATCCTATAATTAATTTCTTAATTAATTACTAAGTAATTTAATCCAAATTACTTCATTCTAAAACATCTTCATTTAATTACATTATGTAATTATCAATCAATTACTTAACTAAGTAATTTCCAAATGATTAATTACATACAGTAATTATCTTTAAAACCCATGTGTTTAAAATTGATTAAACTTAATTAATTAAAATAAACAATTACATTAAACTAAATTAATTACATTAAGTAATTAATTTCTTAATTACTTCATCAAGTAATTACACTCAAACCATTCACAAATGATTATTATTTAATTAATTAATCTAATTAATTATAAAAAATTAACCATATTAATTAATTGTTAAATAATCCCCGTTAATGACCTTCATTAACCATTCGTTAATTATTTTTATTAAGTATTTAACTTAGATAATTATAAATTAAATTATCTTTAATTATCCATTAATTAAAGTCTAATTATTTAATTAATTAAGTGTTAATTATCACTTAATCAATCCTTAATTATTTACATAATTAACCTTGATTAAAGCTTAATTACATAATTAATAATTCATTAATCATTAATTTAAAAATCTAATTAATGATCTTAAATATAAATTGATTAATCATTAATCAATATTAATTATTCCCTAATCAATCAATTAATTAAATTAATTAATTAATCTCAATTACCTTATTAATTAAATCAATTCTAAAACATTAATTTTTAACTTAATGTTAAGATAAAACCATTTCTTAATTATGTTTTAAAACAAATTTGTTTGAAACAGAGTACTTTTGAAATTACTTTTAAATTTCATTTTAAATACAAGTTTTAAAATGAGAATAATTTAAACTTATCAAAGTTAAAACAATTTAAAACTTTTTAAATTGCAAGGCAAACAAGTGTTTGTCTTAGAATTTAAATTCATAAGAATTTTGAAAACAAAAACTCATTTCAAAATTTCACTAACTTCAATTTATATTTAGTTTAAAACTTCCAAATTTAAACCTTCTTTAATTTCAAAAACTAAAATTCATTTTTAAATTTTCAGATTTTAAATTGAATTTTCAAATCTTGCTCATATTTTTAAAAACTTCATTTTCTAAAAAAATTCAACTACTTTACAAAATAAAGTAGTAACTTAAGTTCAATTTTTATTAAAACTTCGTTTTATTTAAAACTGAGATTTTGAATTGAACTTGAATTTCTAAAATTCAAACTTAAATTTAAATTTGATTTAAACTTTCCTTAACAATAAAACTTTAGATTTTAAAAATTTTAAACCCAGATTTTAACAGGTTCTGTAACCTGAAAGAAAGACAGAGCAAACCCGAGAACCAACAAAACTACTTCGAGTTAGCAACCTGATTACTCCGAGTCACCCACCCATCTACTTCGAGCAAACCTAATATCTCCCCTGTAAACAAACTAGACCCAAACACTTCACCAGACATCTCATCGTTGTGCGTATGCACGGCGACCACCGCCTTCTCTAATCATCAGAGATGATCGAACTCCAACCAGAAACACACTAATGCTCAAACGACATCATCAAATTGTACCATTAATCAAGAATTAAATTCGAACTCTACATTTCCAAAACCTGGAAAATTAAATAGGTTTCTGCCCAAAACCTATCAACGGCGATCTCTCACCGCCCCGACCACCAGATGTTCAACCCCTCCGGCCTCAACCTCAACCACACACCATCTACCAAACCCCAAAACATCATAGCACTCGGTCACTTATTCAGATCGAAATGACCCAATTCATAAAACTCATCGAAACTAGGGTTTAACAATGAAATTCAAAACTACATCCACTTTAATAACACCTATCTACTAATCAGAAGAACCCCAAGCTTTCTCAGGTCATAGATTACAAGAAATTGCTAAAAATCCCTTTATAGTTCAATAACTAACTGCACACACCTAGAAATACAGATTCTTAATTTAAAAATCAAGTTTTTATTATTACTTTTGTTTTATGATACTGAATCACAAGTTTAACATGTTTGAGTTTTGACAGAGATCAACATGCACTGATACATTCAATATACCAGAGGAAAAACAACTTCTATCTTAGTTTGATTTAATTTTTTTAATCCTAATCTATGATAAGCAAACATTTATTTTTATTTTAAAAACCAGATACTATCACAAATTTAAATAATTGTAGAGGATTCTTTTAGATGGCAAGATGGATCTGGAAACATAGCAGAGCACAAACAACATGTATTCACAAACATATTTACATCGGGCTTTTATAAACACAAACAATACTTATTTATCAAACATTTAACATGCAACCTATTTAAAATTTAAGATTTAAAGTTACTCACCTTTATTTAAATGCAGAGCTTCAGTTTGTCCTTTTTGAAATTTGCAGAAATAAAAATGCAGGCATGATAAACTGGAACTTGCAAAATGCTTGAACTTGAAGCTTTGAAAAAAAACAGAAATGCTTTATGTTTTCCTGACTAAAATTTCTTGCATGCAGATGCTTTTGAACAAGCTTCAAATCTGAAGTTGTGCGGAGAGAAGATGTAGGCTTGATCAATTCCAGGTGACATGAAAAATTCATTTCCAGATTTATAAACAGAATGCAGACCTCTTTTTGAAAATGAGGAATTTGAATATGCAGATTTTCTTGATAAAGGATTTGTGAAATGATAATGATCATGCTTTGTTTACAGATTTGATTTTGATGAGGAGTTTTGATATGGAGATGTTTTAAAGTTTATTGATTTTTAGACTTGTACATGATTTGAATATGCAGAAATTTGAAGAGGAGTTACTGTTTTTAAATTTGAAGAGTTTTGAAGTTTTCTTTTTGATTAAGGAAATGAAAAAGCAAGTATGAATGAAGATGCAATTTTATATAAATGAATTTTCAGATTTTATAAAATAAAAGAAAATTAAAACAATTTGACACTTGTAAACTTGTTTCAACATTTGTCACTTTGAATGCTTACCTTATAACACTTGTCCTTTTATTTAAAAATAATTTATTAGTTTATAATAAATATGTATATAAATTTATAAAAAGAAATAAGAACAAACCATGTTTATCAATAAAACCTATACATATAAAAATTTAAATCAATTAAAATTTATACTTTGGAATTTTAAATTCAAATCAAATCCAAAATCAATTATTTTCAAATCAAGTTATGTATATATAAATTCAATTGGAAATAACAATTGCAAATTTTATTCAAAACCTATTTATAAAGACAATGCACTATTAATATTATTTTTATAAATATCTTATTATTAAATTAAAATTATTTTAAAAGAAATTATATTTTTACTAATAAATTATCCATTTTATTAAGCCATAAATTTTTTTTGTTAATTCATTCTAAATTTAAAACCCAAGCCAAATTATTTTAAACATTTAATATTTTTCCTATCAAGTTTAAAATCATATATTTATTTACTAAATAGTTTTAAAAACTTAATATTTAATAAAAATCAAAATTTCCAAATTAAAATGTATATAGTAGAATTTTAAAACATGATTCACTTATTAAATTTAAACCAAAATCATTTGTTTAACTTTGGAAAGCTTAAATATTTAATAAAAACAAATTTTCACATTACTACAAATATTAGAATTAGAAAAATATGTTTTATTTATTAAAATTAAAACAATGCTAATCTATTTAAAATATAAACCATATATTCATATTTTAAATAGAAATCAATTTTATTATTTTCAAAAGATAAAAGAACCAATTAAATAATTATTGAAGAAGATTATTAAATCAATTTGAATTATTATTAACAAAATATCAATATCAGTTTAATTTTTAATACAGATTATTAAATTGATATTGTTAAGATTTCCGGGATATTACAATCCTCCCCCTTAAAAGAATTTCTTCCCCGAAATTTAAAACAAAGATAATTTAATAATCTCAGTAAAGATTTAATTTTAAAACACAAGCATATATCAAACATATGCTAATGACCAAAACAACCAATTCAACAAATCAAACAAATCTAATTATCCAGACAAAATTCTGGATAAAATTTCCACGAGTTTCCCAAAGTGTGTGTGTGTGTGTGTGTGTGTGTGTGTGTGTGTATACCGGGATACTCGCTCTAGAGAATCCAAACAATCAATACTATGAAGCTATAAAGCTCCGATTCATCTATATCTATAACACTAGACAAGATATCAGACTACAAACGAGTCTGACTCAACAACCAAAACTCCAGAACTGCTGGTTACACAACCAGAGATAGATCATATATGTATTCCCTTAGAGATACGTGAAACTCATCGAATCCCAGTTATCCAAACTGGCAATCCAATCCTGTAGATCAATCACTTAATCACCAAGATCACAGAAAAGGCCCAAAACTCTTCAGAACTAGCTTCGCAGCCTTACCCAATCTTATAGCTCCTTTACGATCGGAGAAAACTTATCCAAATCAAATCTCCGACTTCAAAATCCAAATTCCTCCGTCTCAAATCCACAAAACTCTTCAGACGATCCTGGGCTACCTATAACCTTATTGATCAGCTCAACCTTCGCTGATGTCTCTAGAAACAAACAAAACCAATCAACACAACAAAATGATCTCCTCAAGATCAACCAGAATCAAATCCTACTCCTCAAACATCAGAAGATAACAACTCACTTCTTCTGTCCGGGAAAAGAAAAGCAGATACACTTCCAAACTGCTTCCGCTGCTCAACTCTGATCCGAAGTAGAAGAGAAATGCTGAAGAAGAACACGAGCACAACTCAACGACACATCCCATAAATATGGTTCAACAAATCCAAAAGAAAAATTCAGAAGTTCCTCCAAAACTATGAGCTGCTACACCAACTCAATCTCTTGGAACCATTCTACTATTAAGCTGAACCACCGGTACCACTCCTGGAATCCTAGACGATAAGGAAACTCAATCTCCAGATGTGAACAAAATTCTGACTTCTCTGAAGACATCAAGAAAAACTTAGATAATCCAAGAGAACACTCAAACAATCGCAAGTCACTTTTGCGATCCACCAAACCAAATCCAAGTAAAACTGTTCTCCCTTTACCAAACAGAGCAACTTACACTTAATAGACAACCCATCGAAGAAACGGGTTCACTTAACTGCTTAAGAACTCCACTCCAGAAAAACTGTTAAGCCAGAAGATCTCTTGCCAACACCGAGAATACTCCAAGCTGCACTGCCGCCACAGATGCCAAAGATTTCCAAAGCTCTTCGAGAAACTCGGTCTTCAAAGCAAACAAAAACACCAGCTGAACACAGCCACAACATGGAATCCAGTTGCCATGGGGACTTTGATGAATTTTGATCATATAGGTAATTTAAGTCTCCACACTTAAATTTTGATTATTGAAATGCCTTGGGAACTTAGACGAATTTTGAAGGTAAATTCAACTTGGATATGGGTAAATTCAACTTAGACGAATTTAACTTGTGAACATGTGCTTTACACACGGAATCTTACAATTAAATTAGCAATTTTCTGTAATTATTTTATCTTGAAGAGTAAATGTGTTTGGTTTTTCGACATCTAATATTTATTGTGATGCTTAAGTCTGGTTTGTTTTGCTGGTCATATGACATTGTTATGTCCTAGTTTGGGAAACGGACTGTTAGCTGTAACATGCACATCTGTGCGTGAATAAATAGGAGAAAGAGATTAGAATTCATGTCCTCGTGGACGACTGCTTATAATTCATATTTCGTCGGAGATCCGTATTTGAATAAAAGCAACGCCCGAAGTTAAATATGTTTTACATGCGTGCAGAGTACGAAGCAGGATGCACTCTCAATATTGAGAAGTGGATCAATAATTAGATAGCGGATGCTGTCAACTTTGAATACAGATCATGTACGGCGGTTTATATTTATTCACAAAACTCATGATATAAATATGCAGAGTATAAATTATCATGCATATATGTTGTTATGACAAACTATTGGAACACAGATCATACATAGTCCATTGTTATATTATAATAAACTTACCATGCAAACATTTAATTAGGCAGTACGCCGTCAGTTCATAATTTGTATATTATACATTTAATATGTGACACTGACGTCACAAACTAATGCATAGAAAACTTTTTTGTTTCAGCGGTAATATATAGCAGGGCGATTCTTCTTGCTTCCATGGTGATCTGTTCTTGAATTCCAAAGGATGGCAAACTATCACGGGTGTAAATTGGATTAAGGTGTGTTGTAGTTGGATTGCTTGCGGTGCAGCTTGAGAATGACTAATTTTTGTAAAAAAAAATTAATATATATTACTTACTAATACAATAATAATCATACCGTTTAATGTACGATCTATGGGATTAAAATTAGAATCATAGTTTGAGATATAGTTTCTCATGTATATTACGTAAGATAAATTACTACATGAAACAATATCTAGCTTTAACCGTATTCAGTCCGCATCAAGCATTTTGAAAACGATAAAGATCGATTTATAACGTAACAAATATAATAAAGCTTACATTAAAAATATTCTAAAGCTAATATATCAAAAAATATCTTACCAATGATTTTTTTGTAGATTACTAAACAAGAACAATTAAAAATTGTATACAAAAAACAATGGGGCATTTTACCAGAAGGACAAACTTTGCAGTCCAATTAGTTACTAGGACACACATTCAAAGAGATTAATTTCAAGACCAAAGTCAACTGAATAATTACTTTTAAGGACAAAGTCAGCAGTCCAATTACTTTCAAGGACATAATTTCATAGGTTTGTAGGCCCTATAAACTAATTATTTTGTGTTTTGTTCTTGAAAATAATTATTTCAGTTGTGTGTCCTAGAAATTAATTCCACTTGCTAAAGAGGCTCTTGTAGCTAATTCCCACAAAAATAATACTACCTTATGTAGATAAAGCATAAAGGCAATATGATAAAATAACCTTTTAGACTACTCTTGTTTTTTAACTGTAATAACTATGTAAGCTTAGGGGTATGAATGCAAGACATCCGCTAACCTCTCAAGCTAACAATCCTATCACTCTCTATAAAATGAACAACAGTAACTTTACAACAATCTATTAACCGTTCAAGGCATAGCATTCCCCTTTGTGTATAATCACTTGGACAACAACATAATTTGAAACAAAAGGAAATGAACATCAAAATACTTTGTTAGGAACAAAAAATAAACATCAAAATAATCTGTAAGAAATTATTTAAACGGTTCAAAACCTAATTGCTAAAGTAACAAAGAATTTATGACCTGATTTCTAAAGTAACAAAGGATATATTTCGATTAGCCAATTTCTAGACTTATACTTTCATTGTCTTGATGGTGGTGGTTTGACTGAATACGTTTGACTATAGAAATCCAAACGCATTACTTACTTTAAATTCTAGGTTTAATCAATAATAATTATTCCAAAGCAAAAACGATTCATATTAATGTACATATAAATTGGCCAATTCCTATAATTTAATTTAGACGTGTTCTACTACAATATCCTCCAGTATATGCTGAATGATGTCTTCTTAGTACGCATAAGCTATGTATGTAACATCCCGCCTTTTTGCACGATTTAAACAGACACACGTGCCAATTCAAACCATACGTAAGGGTGGATTGTTATGGGATAAATAAGAAAACAGAGAAAGAAACAGAATCTCACAGCGGAAGGATAAAATATAATAATCAAATATACAGTTCATAAATTTGTTTACAAAAACCTTTGATTTATTTATACAATACATATCAGAGTACACATACCATATAACAATGCAGTGGAACAATATGAGTGTAGTGAAACCATATTATCTATAGTAATAATAATAAAATCTTCGTCTTCTTCCTCCGGAAATAAAATCTTCAATCCTGAAACGCTCGGACTGACCCGAGCGAATTTGGAAAGACAAAAACATTCGAGTCAGAACTAAATGATCTTATGTGAGTTACACTAACAGAGATAAATATGAGTGCAGTAACTCAAGAGATGCTCGGGATTTACATCTTCTAAGGATCCGTTAAACTATTTACTATGTAGTATATTGCGCTATTATAATAGTGTGTAATTGTAAAATAAATTTACTTTTAAATAGCGTTAAGGCTTTTACATTTTCCACCTTAACACATTTATATATTCCCATGATCTATACAGTACCGTAATCTCCCCCGTACTGGGCGTCGTCAGAGGGCACTCCATAGGTATGGTACAAAACCAAAATCGTATAAGGCGCGCTAGGGTAGGTGACACGGCACAACTAGGCAATGCCAGGGTAGATATACCAATTGCTATCCGGGCTGATGGAAACGCATAGCCGCAGCTACCGCCCACCTCGAACAAACTCCCCCAAAAATCAAAGTAAAAGTGGCCACTGAAACAATCCAAAGTCAAAGTATAATATCGAAGAGGAGTGTCCGATCAGAGGAATGACCTCATTGGCCCGAGAATCCCTCCTGTTTTAGCCACCTTATGCCAACTCACGGGAGTCGGGTCCACGTATTTACCTTGCAGGAAACGCCGCCACCAACCTACTTCATTCTGGAATCTCCACCGCGTACACGGTTGTTAAAGTGGTTTTCGGAGTTGGCAGAGAGTATGACAACTTCTGATCCCGGTCTCTTCAACAACCAAACGTTATTATAACGCCGCGGTCATTTAAAATAATTATACTTTAAAACCGGAACAAAATCCATTTTAAACCCATATAAATACGATATCGTTTATATTTTTAAAACCCCAAATCAATACGATATCATTTAGACCCAAAATCATATAATGTCATTTTATTTTCCAATATATATTCTTTTCCAAAATCATAGGGTTTCCAAAGTGAAATATTTAGAAATCACAACTCTTGTATATAATAATTCCAATTCATACTACCTTGAAAATCATAACTTCGAAACAAATTTCCATCTCTTAAATGGTTAAATATTAAATTACTTTATAAAACACAATAGCTTCTTTAGATTTCACAAATCAATTTCAAATATCGATTTAAACTTCCAAATACCATTTCAATTCTTATGTTTCAAAGCTTTAAATATTTCACCATTTCAAAACAAACTCATTTGACAATCCCATATATATTAAATTCAATTACTTATTATTTAGACTTGAAATGTTTACTTAATGAATTCAATATAATTTAAGTAAAACCTTTAACTTCACAAAATTGGAAAATCTTTCAATTTATTAAACTTGATGTATTCATTTAAATCAACCTGATATTCATTTAAATCACTTTACACAAAAATCAAGTTATAAAAATCATATCCTTTAAAAAAATTAATTTTTATTAAATTTCAATTTAACTTAATATTCATCTTCCAAATCTTATTCTCATTTAAGTCATAAAAACTCCAGAAATTAGATTTTAAATAAATGCTTAATCGTATTTGATCTTAAAAATCAAACTTTATTTTATACTTCAAATCAAATTTATACAAAGCTTAAACCCGAAAATTATTATATATATATATATATATATAAATAACTAATTCAATATCCCATAAACCATATATATATATATAGCTTTACAAAACCATAAAACATTCCAAAATATATTTTATATATACCGCGGTGCCTGTATAAAATTTTCTACCCTATAGTCAAGTGATACGGATGTTTATCATTTCAATCGGCAATTTAAAATAAAATGCGGTTGTATATCATTTCAAACCGCAATCCCGAATGAATGAAATGCATAGCAACTTGCAATTAATAAAATAAATCATCCATTCATCCATCAAATCATACATCCATTTATCACAGTCATCATCCAATTTCAAACAATCATCAATATATAACAGGTGATAAATAATGGTATCAATTATCAGTTTATACTCAAAATAAATTTAATAACTGTTAATTGGCAGTTTATATGCAAAAATAAACGTAAACTTAACTGGCAGTTAATATGAAATAAAATTTAACGTAACTATGCCTGGCAGTTAATATGAAATAAATAAATTATAACTGTCAAATTTAAATTCCAATAATCCATTTATTTGATTTTTAGATCTTATTATGAATAAATGGTCAACTTACCATTCCTATCATTTCTGATTGCAATTAGCTTCAAATTTATTAACCAAACCTCCATATCAAATAAAGATTTATTGCAAAAAATTTAGTGTTTACCTTTAATTAAAGTAAATTCAATAAATTATAAAATCTTATTTCAAATGAAATTTTATACCATTCGTATTCAATTCTCTTTAATAAATCAATCATCATCTTATGTATATATTTAACATTAGTATATATCAATTTACCCCAATTAAATAAAATTTTATTCCCAAATTGATTTACAGCCTAATATAACATTTGAATTTTATTCCCAATTCATAAATTACTACCTTAACTAAATTTTACATTTCCCTTTTAATTTACATTTTCACCTTACGTTACTACATTAATTATCCTTAAAGTAACGTCTATTATTAATAAAAATATTATAATTACTAACCATTTCATTTCATAAATTAATCCATTTATAAATATATGCACATCTACAAATTAAGATTCTAAATCCAATTTCTTATTCCATCTAGGTTCCATTCCTTCACTTTATGAATAACTAGCATTTCCTATTCATTTGTTACATCTACTTATATTCACTTTATGAATAGTTTGATATTCCATTTATTACCAACTTTAATTATTGCAATTTATTATCTACATACAATTTGAATCTATTCATTTAATATAACAAATCAAATTTCCATTCACACCTTATTATCAACCCACAATTTATTGCAATTCATTATCTTAGATAGATTTTATACAATTAATATCAACTTTACATTAAATTTCTATCCAATGAATACTTATTCATCAATCAATTCAATATTTACTTTTCTTTCCCTCTATTTGATACTTAACCTAGTATACATTTAATGGGTAAACATAACATTGAATTATAATGCATTTCTCATGCATGCTTCATTTCATATAAATTCCTCTTTATTAACTAAGTCACATTAACAAAACATTTTTTTTTTCAATCGATTACCAGTCTAGACTTAATATATTAAATAAACGGTTAACCTAAAACGATTGTTACCCCTTTAGCATTCAAATTCACTTACGACTATTATTAACACAATGTTGCCATTTGATTTATATATATTTAAATAAATTATATGAATGGGTAAAACTTTAAAAATTATCTTACCTGCAAATGTACTCACAAACATCCTAAATTACCAACTTGCAATTTATTTTTAATTACTAAATTTGCATTGATTATATCAAGTTGAGATTTAATACGTATTATTTCCTCAAATAAATAAATCTTTGGATTTAAATTCCCAAAACCATAAATTATGTCCTATCATAAATCTATGCTTTTATTATTTTACGTTCACACTCTCGTTACTCTATAATAAATCACCAAGTAACGATATCCTAAACTAACATTAATTTATATATCAATCCTTATAACTCAATAAATTTGTCAAATATGAATAACCTTAACAATACTTACATATATTATCTTACTTACAAAAATGTAATATTAAACGTTGAATTTCATTTATTTTGCAATACTTCAATTCAATCAATAAATACTGCTCCTACTTAAATCTATATTAACAAATCGCTAGATTTGGATCGATAGAAATCGGTTTACCAAAGCTTACATACACATTACGTAAATAAACAACTATATAAATTTGCCACCTATTAGCTCAAATTTTATTCTTAAGTTTGTTACCTATCAATTTAGATTATACTTCCATCTATAATGCAAATCTAAATCTCCTCTAACTGCATAAATTAGGGCAATTTATTGCAATTGATTTCCCATTAAACGTAATAAATTAACAAATTGAAACCTAAATAAAAACTTTTATTTATTTAAAAATCTTGTTGTTTAATTGAATTGACCATCCACGGATATAATTTACATTGTTCTCCAATTATTACTTAAATACATCAAACAACGTTAAATCTATATTCAATACAATTTGTTACCAAAATTAATTTAACGAAAACAGTTACGCCCTTAAAATTTCTCTTCATTCATTAATTGCTAATTGTTATTCAATTAAACCCATTCATTTGATTTCCCTATTATGCATCAATTATAAACCCATCATCTTAAAGGTGGTGTCTACATTTTATACTATAAATTTACCCCTTTATATTCCAATATCAATGAATGCTCACATACAAATTTAGATCTTAACTCCAATTAATTATTCCATTTAATCCATTAATTACTAACTTTAATTATTGAAATTTGATTGTCTAACATACAATTTGAACCTATTTCCAAATTTTCATAATTAATTAACCCTTACAATAGTTTACAAATAAAAGGGATTGTATTAAATAAATTATTTATTGTCCTGCATTTCTTTATTTCACCCATCTACATTCAATACCCATAATCAATATTTTATTTCATTGTTAAATCCAATACTTGCATTACTTTACTTATTCTAACTTATATCCAATGCAACAATTTCCACTATTTCTATTAATTACAATATATAGTTAAATTTGTAAATTCTAATTTCCCTTGGTACATCAAATTTCACATACTCTTTCATATAAATAACTAAAAAATTTATTCCTTTCTAAATTTAAATTAAAAATCCTATTAATTATATTCATTCTAAACATCGAATTTACACGGGTCGTTACACTCTCCCCCACTCAAAACTTTTCGTCCCCGAAAAGGAAAAGAAGGAAAAGAAGAATTAAATACAATACATCTTATTCAAAATATTTAACTTATAAACAATTAAATTTACAAAATTAATTACTTTAAATAAGATATCCTAATTTATAACTATTTAATCCTTTATATTTAGATTATTAAAGTCTGGAAAAACATTTTCAAAATATTTCTAAGATACTGCAATTTCTTATATAATCCAAAGGGTTACAATTTATATAAAGTGAAATATTTAAGTGGTTTCAATCCTAACAACAAATCAATACAACAACCATCCGTTCAACAAACAGCATACACACACATACAAAACAACCATTAAATCAAACAAACAAATAGTTGTTCGGGTTCAAAACATTTAAATTGTTCGGAATGAAGAATAACTACTAGCGCATCATTTACTCAACAGTCTTAGATAAAACCAAATAGATTATTCATTCACCCCAAATCAAATTTTAAAGTACCCTTGCCCAAACAACCATCAACAACAAATTCAAACAACAATCAACTTAACTTATTAATAATTTCATCTCATACCTTTGTTATTTGATTTTCTCTTTTTATTTAAACCACATAAATTTTCCTTTTATAATTTATATTTATTTCTAACAAACTTTAAATTTTATTTTCTCACTCAGTGGTTGTTTCCTTTATTTCTACTTATTACTTACAATTATTCATTTTCATTTATTTGGGTCATGTAAGTTTCTTTTATTTGTATTATATTTAATGCACTTCTCAATTTCAATCATTTATTTAATGCTTACATTTCTATTATAATTAATTATAGTAACCCTTTTTTAATTACACTTAAATTCTTAACCTTGTAATATCCATTCTCATAAGTAAAGGATTTTATTAATTCACTCACTAACATTTTGCAGTCATTTATTATTCTTTTTACTTAAAATTTCTCAATTCCATTAAATAAGGTCATGCCAGTTTCCCCCCTTTTTCACTATAATTATTCATTTATTTATTATCGCATGATCTCATTTAGTTACCCTTTAATTACTTAAGTTTATATCATTTATTTGTCATACTTACCTTTAATTATATTTACTTGGTAAAATTTCAATTAATACTTAAGTTTAAACATTAATTTCTCATTTATAATAGCAAATTCATTGAATACTTCATTACCTACTTTTACTTGTACAATTTTCATTACATTCCCTATTAAACATTTCAACTTTTAATATTTGGTAAGTTATATATGTTTTTAAAGAATATACTTGAAAGTTATACAAGTTTCTCATTTCCTATGGTAAATTTAACATTTAATAATAATATTCTTTATTTTATAGGTTATAATTTCAACTTTCATTTAAGACCATTTTTAACCTATCATTAAATCTCTTATTTCCTTTAGAGGTTTTAATTTATTAATTACCTATGTTTCGATTCACTACAATAATTGAAACAATTAATGGAAATTTAAGAATTTAATACTGGGTTAAATTTCAAATGATTTTAAATAATAGATAAATATATTTTTACAACTTATATATCTCTAATTATATTTAAAACAATTCCAAATTTATATATTTTTCAAAAATGAATCTGCAGTAAAACTACTACGGTGGCCTTTCCCCTTCGAAACTCGAAAATGAAAGTCGATGATGCGGCCGCCATCACTGAAATTATTTTCCAGCGACAGAGAGGAAAGTACAAACTTATTTTCTTTTAAAACATTTCTTTCAAAACAGTTCTTTCAAATTCCATTGAAACATTTATATCAAAAAAAATACTTCTAACAATATTATTATTATATTCAAAAATCAATTGAAAGAAACCTTCAAAACCCCGAAACTTAAGTTCTAAGTTTCCACTTTTCATTTATTTTATTTTATTTTATTTTCAACTTAGTTTCAACTATTATTAATATTTTCATTACCTAACACCCAATCTATAGCAACCAAATATATATCTTTATAAAATATTTTTATATATAGAAAACATAATAGGCAAAATTATTTCATTTACCTGTATAAAACAAATATTATGTCGGTCCGTCCTATTAAGTGTTTAGAAATCCCTATTGATGTCATAGCGTCCCATGCACCAACCAGAATTTATAAATACAAAATGGAACAGGTTAACACAATATTAAAACCTTTTTATAACACTAACAAGTACGCTCTCTCATATATACACTCAGCGACTCCCATAGGGTATTACTACCCTATTAGTAAAGAGTCAAACCCCACAAAGCCAAGATTTATCGCTAAACCAAAGCTCTGATACCAACTGTAACATCCTGCCTTTGTGCACGATTTAAACAGACACACGTGCCAATTCAAACCATACGTAAGGGCGGATTGTTATGGGATAAATAAGAAAACAGAGAAAGAAACAGAATCTCACAGCGGAAGGATAAAATATAATAATCAAATATACAGTTCATAAATTTGTTTACAAAAACCTTTGATTTATTTATACAATACATATCAGACTACACATACCATATAACAATGCAGTGGAACAATATGAGTGTAGTGAAACCATATTATATCTATAGTAATAATAATAAAATCTTCGTCTTCTTCCTCCGAAAATTAAATCTTCAATCCTGAAACGCTCGGACTGACATGAGCGAATTTGGAAAGACAAAAACACTCGAGTTAGAACTAAAAGATCTTATGTGAGTTACATTAACAGAGATAAATATGAGTGCAGTAACTCAAGAGATGCTCGGGATTTACATCTCCTAAGGATCCGTTAAACTATTTACTATGTAGTATATTGCGCTATTATAATAGTGTGTAATTGTAAAATAAACTTACTTTTAAATAGCATTAAGGCTTTTACATTTTCCACCTTAACACATTTATATATTCTCATAGTCTATACAGTACCGTAATCTCCCCCGTATTGGGCGTCGTCAGAGGGCACTCCATAGGTATGGTACAAAACCAAAATCGTATAAGGCGCGCTAGGGTAGGTGACACGGCACAACTAGGCAATGCCAGGGTAGATGTACCAATTGCTATCCGGGCTGATGGAAACGCATAGCCGCAGCTACCGCCCACCTCGAACAAATTCCCCCAAAAATCAAAGTAAAAGTGGCCACTGAAACAATCCAAAGTCAAAGTATAATATCGAAGAGGAGTGTCCGATCAGAGGAATGACCTCATTGGCCCGAGAATCGCTCCTGTTTTAGCCACCTTATGCCAACTCACGGGAGTCTGGTCCACGTATTTACCTTGCAGGAAACGCCGCCACCAACCTACTTCATTCTGGAATCTCCACCGCGTACACGGTTGTTAAAGTGGTTTTCGGAGTTGGCAGAGAGTATGACAACTTCTGATCCCAGTCTCTTCAACAACCAAACGTTATTATAACACCGCGGTCATTTAAAATAATTATACTTTAAAACCAGAACAAAATCCATTTTAAACCCATATAAATACGATATCGTTTATATTTTTAAAACCCCAAATCAATACGATATCATTTAGACCCAAAATCATATAATGTCATTTTATTTTCCAATATATATTCTTTTCCAAAATCATGGGGTTTCCAAAGTGAAATATTTAGAAATCACAATTCTTGTATATAATAATTCCAAATCATACTACCTTGAAAATCATAACTTCGAAACAAATTTCCATCTCTTAAATGGTTAAATATTAAATTACTTTATAAAACACAATAGCTTCTTTAGATTTCACAAATCAATTTCAAATATCGATTTAAACTTCCAAATACCATTTCAATTCTTATGTTTCAAAGCTTTAAATATTTCACCATTTCAAAACAAACTCATTTGACAATCCCATATATATTAAATTCAATTACTTATTATTTAGACTTGAAATGTTTACTTAATGAATTCAATATAATTTAAGTAAAACCTTTAACTTCACAAAATTGGAAAATCTTTCAATTTATTAAACTTGATGTATTCATTTAAATCAACCTGATATTCATTTAAATCACTTTACACAAAAATCAAGTTATAAAAATCATATCCTTTAAAAAAATTAAATGTTTATTAAATTTCAATTTAACTTAATATTCATCTTCCAAATCTTATTCTCATTTAAGTCATAAAAACTCCAGAAATTAGATTTTAAATAAATGCTTAATCGTATTTGATCTTAAAAATCAAACTTTATTTTATACTTCAAATCAAATTTATACAAAGCTTAAACCCGAAAATTACTATATATATATATATAAATAACTAATTCAATATCCCATAAACCATATATATATAGCTTTACAAAACCATAAAACATTCCAAAATATATTATATATATACCGCGGTGCCTGTATAAAATTTTCTACCCTATGGTCAAGTGATACGGATGTTTATCATTTCAATCCGCAATTTAAAATAAAATGCGGTTGTATATCAATTCAAACCGCAATCCCGAATGAATGAAATGCATAGCAACTTGCAATTAATAAAATAAATCATCCATTCATCCATCAAATCATACATCCATTTATCACAGTCATCATCCAATTTCAAACAATCATCAATATATAACAGGTGATAAATAATGGTATCAATTATCAGTTTATACTCAAAATAAATTTAATAACTGTTAATTGGCAGTTTATATGCAAAAATAAACGTAAACTTAACTGGCAGTTAATATGAAATAAAATTTAACATAACTATGCCTGGCAGTTAATATGAAATAAATAAATTCTAACTGTCAAATTTAAATTCCAATAATCCATTTATTTGATTTTTAGATCTTATTATGAATAAATGGTCAACTTGTCATTCCTATCATTTCTGATTGCAATTAGCTTCAAATTTATTAACCAAACCTCCATATCAAATAAAGATTTATTGCAAAAAATTTAGTGTTTACCTTTAATTAAAGTAAATTCAATAAATTATAAAATCTTATTTCAAATGAAATTTTATACCATTCGTATTCAATTCTCTTTAATAAATCAATCATCATCTTATGTATATATTTAACATTAGTATATATCAATTTACCTCAATTAAATAAAATTTTATTTCCAAATTGATTTACAGCCTAATATAACATTTGAATTTTATTCCCAATTCATAAATTACTACCTTAACTAAATTTTACGTTTCCCTTTTTATTTACATTTTCACCTTACGTTACTACATTAATTATCCTTAAAGTAACGTCTATTATTAATAACAATATTATAATTACTTACCATTTCATTTCATAAATTAATCCATTTATAAATATATGCACATCTACAAATTAAGATTCTAAATCCAATTTCTTATTCCATCTAGGTTCCATTCCTTCACTTTATGAATAACTAGCATTTCCTATTCATTTGTTACATCTACTTATATTCACTTTATGAATAGTTTGATATTCCATTTATTACCAACTTTAATTATTGCAATTTATTATCTACATACAATTTGAATCTATTCATTTAATATAACAAATCAAATTTCCATTCACACCTTATTATCAACCCACAATTTATTGCAATTCATTATCTTAGATAGATTTTATACAATTAATATCAACTTTACATTAAATTTCTATCCAATGAATACTTATTCATCAATCAATTCAATATTTACTTTTCTTTCCCTCTATTTGATACTTAACCTAGTATACATCTATTATTAATTTCGGTGGCTCCATCAACAAATACTCTGGTACTAAAACCATTATAAATACCTAGAACTATACTTTGTCCTTCCCGTAGATATTTGATCAACATGGTCTTCTTTTTTCAAAACATGACTTCAAATTGTATCATTTATAATTATTTCTAAATCAAAAATAAATAGTTAGAAAATAAATAGTTACTAATAATTCAATAAACAACCTTAATGCTTTTTCTCGTCATATGGTTTTTATCTTGTCATATGGTTTTTAATGAATACTGATAATGATATTACTTCCAAGAGGAGGTCTTGCTGGAAACAACTATGTACTTCAAGTTTTAGCCCAACTGCCTTTGCCTATATAAAACACGTACCACCGATTATCAACGTTTTATGACATATTTTATTTCAAATACCAATATCTAGACATAGAACAGGAAAGTAAAATAACATTCCTAGACCTATCCCTATCAGCTCTGATGTAGACCACGTATACAATATGCATTTTCCCCCATAAATGTAGATTACAGGCCCAAGATATTATGACAGCAAATATTAGAATTAAGAAGTGAATGGAAGAAAATTTATCATATTGATTATTGCAGAGATAGTAATATCAAGTTAATTAGTTACTCATATAGCATCTGGCAAGTACTGTATAATTTTCTTTCACATAGTGCAGGACTCTATAAGTAAAATTAGTAGAGGTGCATAACTATATTTAGAACATAATCAATTTAAAACCAAGTATAGTTTGGTATAAGATTCTCTTTTGCATAATCAAGATAAATATCATGACGCAATGCAAAA
The DNA here is from genome assembly GCA_030765085.1 of Allium cepa. NCBI lineage: Eukaryota > Viridiplantae > Streptophyta > Magnoliopsida > Asparagales > Amaryllidaceae > Allium > Allium cepa. The sequence continues at coordinate 228,367,382 of CM060939.1, forward strand.
TGTTTAGTAAACCTTTTGTTATGTATATATATATATAGTCACACGGTTAATATATTCAAATTGTATACAGTAGATACATTGTGTACATAATCTTATAGGCAAGGAACATATATACATTTGTTGCTTAATAATACTTTTGGTGACATGATGATTTGCAAAATGATCAACATTTTCCATGTCTCGGTTAACAGACTAAAGTAAACATATCCTAAAGCATAATATTTTAATTTCATTGAGGGAGGGTGAAAACCTCGTATCAAAATGTAATGAAATATAGAATGAAAATCTTGGAGTATGCTTATGTAGTTCATTGAACAATACGTAGTTTACAAAGCAACATTTAGCTTTTCTGGTGTAAAATATCATAGTATAGAAGCTCCTGTAAAATAAAATAGTTACGATAAGAATAATCGCATTCAAGATCATAACCGACTAGTATTGCAAATTATATAAGGCATTGTGGTATTATCTTACTTGTTTCTATTATTACTTAAAAGTTATACAAAAATCATGTTGAACATCTTGAAATGCATAAGAAAATATGCAAATAAATATGCTAACTACTTGCAAACAAATATCTTGATCAATTCACAGCATAACATTTAAAGTAGCCACGATGCATAAAATATGAATTATGGCCAAAAACATATATTATTAATATATCTCAGAAAGAAAGTTACCAATTAAATGAGCATCTATGCACATAATCAAAATAATATATGATGATAGCTGTAGGAGATGACTGAATAATAACACAACGTAGCCGTAAACTATGTCATTTTAGTTTTTATGTATGGGTTTTAGTTGTTGAAATATATGATTTAAATAGTTCAGTTTATAAAAGAGTGCATTTACTTCATGATAGCGAAGGCATACCTCACTATATAATACAAATTTATGCTCGTTCGTCGTAAGCTTTCACTTTTTATTTCAGCTTTGGTAGAACATCACCTGTTCTAATATGGAAAATAAAAAAAATTGATATATTTTACAAAAAAAGGTACACTTCTCCATGCATGTTCATTTCCTAATTTTCAGGTAGATGTTTAATGTAATTTAACCAATAGAAAAGAAATCACAAATTGATATGGACAAAATTGCTAAATTTATATTGTTAAAAGAGCAAATCATAAAGTAATGCACTCATGGTGTCCTTCGAATTCTTTTTTCTTAGGCAAATGTAAATCTTTGTGCTGATTCTTTAAATACTTAGATTACTTGTTACATGGGAACTTCCATAATTCTTATTCAAGACACTTGTATCAAGATAGCTATTGTTTTCTTTGTTTATTAGATAGAGCTATCTCTTATGATCACGATAAAGAAATACACTAAACTAATCCTTACTTGCTATGTAATGACCAAGATAGGTCTTCCATTTTCATTATTAAGGTTTTCCATTTTGGTTGAAATTTTGATTGAAATTATCGTATTCAATTTAACATCCCCCAAAAAAAGATGACATAGCAATTAAACATAAATATAAAAGTTTAGTTTGTGTTTCATTGGCTAGTTTTTTCATTTGGTATACATACTCGTAGGTATAATGAAGAGAAATAAGGAAAACAGGGAATGTGGATAAACTAAGACAAGCAAAGGATTATTTCAAAACAAACCCAAATATACCGAAGAGAAATTAGGAAATTAGGGAATGTGGATAAATTAAGATCACGCAAATGAGGAAGCTATATTAATTCAAAACAAACCCAAATACACTAAAGAGATGTCTATGGCACATTAAATGCGTGTAAGTTTCAGATTAAAGCAAATTATCAAATAGCAGTATAACTATATAATTTTGCCTTAAAATTTTATTTTGATTAATATTAGCTAAGCTTTAATAAAATCATAAAGTTACCTAACCATTACTACACTTGCCACTTAACATTTTATCATATACGTAACCATTAGTCCCCTATTTCATGATAATAGTTGTAAATGTGATTATGTGCAAACAGTTAAATATACTTTATTTTATCAATTGTTTTGAAATTATAATTCGTTTAAGTGCTAGGATGGCAAAATTATGTAGGACGTGTCTACTGTACTATTCGTATGTTAACAATGAGCTATCAAACTTATTAATAAAAAGCAATATAGTAGTAATCCACTGTGTAACATGGATAGCTATAAACTTTGGCTTTAAAAAGCCAGTGTCTATAAAAATATCTTAAGACAGAAAATAACAACGAAACGAAATAAGGTTATATATTATTCAACATAAAATATTTAAATGTCATAACTTATATTATTAAGAGACCTTTGTTAAACACACTTTATAAGTTTAAAAGTCCACTTCCATCCCTTCCAAAAAATAGGTTTCACGAAAGACCTATGTAGTTATTTTCAATGAAAATGTGCACTCTATACTACACATATTTGCAGTTTTCGCTGCAAATATTTGCAGTACAAACTACACATTTTCGTTTGAAATAAATATATAGGTATTCCATGAAATTTGTTTTTGAAAAAGAATTTTTAGGTATTAAGACTGTAAATAAGGGGTGTATCCTAATTTCCACTATTATTAATATGGAAACAAATATTTGACATTAACATGTGCATGATTAAAAAATAAACTTAACAGCGATCACCTAGTATAATGCTTAAGAGGTTGTTATAAAAAATTAGACATGCCAAAACCACCAAATTGCATTTTGCAATAAATTGAAATTAAATATTATACAAAACTTATCTTAAGTCATAACAATATTATCCAAAATGCTACCCAATCAAAGTGTTGATACTCATGGATTCAAAATTTCTTTATTTCAATATATGCTAACTCGATCCACTCATTTGAGTACGAAGCTATGCAATATGAATGAAGAAATAAAGAGGATAGGAAATTCATGATAATTGGTCTTTTTGTGCTTATTTCTAAGTTAAATAAACAAACTTCTAAAAATGAAAAAAATTTAAAATAAGGTGCAATTGGCGTAACAGTAAATTATTATCTATTCGTTATTGGATAAATAAATAGATAATGCAATTATTCATTTAAATGCTATCCCAATCGAACACGGTTAATAAAAGTGTGAGTATAATAAATTTCCAACAAATGTGCATTATGCATGCAAATCCCAAAAGTATAGTTTACTGGAGCGTAGATTATCCTTACGCAAATGCAAGAACCCCAAATACAATGTAACGACCCAGAATTTCTGTCGATTAAAATTGTATATTTAATTGATTTTAAATATTAATAAGTGAAATTTATAAGTCGAATAATTTTATTTCGAATATCTGGATTTAATTGGATAATTAAATCGATAATTTAATATTTGAAATTTCAGAAATAATTGGAAATTGGGTTTAATATGATTAAAATTGATTTGTAAAATTTTATTAAATCAAATTGGAGTTAGAATGATGTTATAGAACTTTTAAAATCGAATTAAAAGTTAATTTGTGAAAATTGAATATTTTAATATTTAATTGACGAGTTAAAATAGCCATTTTCCAAACAGTCTCGGATTACGACGAAACCAGTTTCATCGGATCTGTAATGTTATATTATTGTATGGTTTTAAATTTTGTGTCAATCGGATTTACCGTTTGTCCGGGGCAAGCCAAAATGCATAGAAATTTGATAAACGGATTTAATTTAAAATCGATCGTTTATTGCTGTAACTCGCACTGATGATCGAATTAGCTTCCGAAACATATTCCATTGTGTCCGGAACGCGGGTTAAACCTTAGAAACGTCGGTCACCGCGCGTGATTTGGAGTTCGGAAAATTTCGATGAATAGTAATTTGGGCAATCTTCTATAAAAGGACTTGCTATCTTCACATTTGCAAACAAAAGAAATAAATTAGGGTTTTGTGAGCCGGCCGCCTCCCTCTGTTTTCAATGGCCGGAAATGAATCTACTTCTTCCCTTGATCTCTTCAAATCCTTCGACAATTAGCTTAACCTTCCAACTAGAAAAACGTAGAGAGCGTCGATATCTATATCCAACGAGTACGATTGAATTTGAAGCAGCAAATCAGTGGCAAATCTAGTATGAATGTTCAAAGTTTGCACACAGTTTTCGAGCACCACCTGAGGCCGAGCTTGACGCGGTTGTAGCCGATAGTGGAGCTCATTATGGCAAGTTGAACGGCGGCGCCCTTTGATCGACGTGAAGATGATCGTAGGTGGTTGCGTGATTAGGGTTTGGTGCGGCCGGTTGGGTTTGTTTACGCGAGCGAACGTGGGAGAGGGAAAGGGGCCGAATGGCCTGAATCTAGTTTCAAACGTGCGGCCTAGATTGAATGGGTATAAAATATAAAAAGAAATTGGTTTAATTATTATATTAATTCGTTTAAAACTTTAAAACATTGTATCTCTTTCATACGAGGTCGGAAAATTACGAAACAAATTGTGTTGCAATCGTTTTGTCGAGCATTACGCAATGGAGCTAGATTGGAGTCGTTTGGAGCTAGTGAAAATTTTGGGTAAAATTAAACGCACGTTTAATTTTATTCGGAACAAACGCTAAAACTATTATCTGAAACTCAAGGTGAGAACTTCTCACTCAATCGAACTGTTTCGATTTAAATTTTAAATAGTTAGATTTAAAATTGCTTGATTGTGTGATTGGATGATGTTATCCCATTTTTTGGTCAAAACTGGAATATCAACAAATTGGTAAGGAATGTTGGATATCGGGGTTAAGCTCCGATCAGGACGAAATTGATTGGAGATGATGATGAGGATTAGGAGAGGCTATGTTTCAAATTTCAGGTTAATCAGAGTTCGTATGAAGGAGATATGATCAATGCAAGGTAGGAAGGACATACTGTTCGAAGCCACCTTCCTCTCACTGCCGAACCATTCCCTGCTCCACTTCCTACCGATGCAAACCCTCTCCAAACAAGGCCGGTCCAAAGCATAGCCGAACCAGGCTCCATCAACTCGCCACCGAATCACCTTCACCGAATCAACCTACTCACCACTTCCTATGCACCACCGAACCAACCCTTCTCCTAGGTATCACCGAACCAGCCTCTACCGAACCATGCTACTACCGGTCCAGCTCCATCTCTACGCTACTACCGGTCCAAACAACATACCACTCACCGCCGAACCAAGGTGTTGCCGAACCAGCACTGCCAGGCCAGAGTGCATCAGCCCAGGCCCACCAGCAGCTATATACATCCAAGACCTCTGCCCCCAGCCTCACTCTATAAATAGAGGGGCAGGGGTACAACGATGGCAGACAAGTTTGAGAGCTCAATCCTGAAAGGAACTTTCAAACAACTTTGATATACTTGTATTCAAAGCTTTGTACTTGTAATCGGATCGGAAAACGAGAATAACATATAAAGTGGACGTAGGCACATTCTGGCCGAACCACTATAAATCTGCGTGTCTTTTACAGTTTAGTCCCTGCTTTTTACATATTTGCATAAACCACCCAATTCACTACGAATAACATAAAATCAACTAAATTGCTGAGATCTGTGATTTGTGTTTGAATATTGCTGAGTTGTATTCATACACTGGTGCTTTCACGGTATTTGGGGTTTGTGGCCAATTTTGGCGCAAACATTTTGGTGCTTTCACTGAGAAGGACTAGCACCCGCTGCATCGGATAGAAGTTTGGATTTGGAAGACAATGACTAGGAAAAATAGTAGAAGGCTGACGGCTGAGAGAAGCCAACAGGGAGGAAGTCAACAAGCATCCTCCGGAGGTGAGGAAGGACCGACTTCGATCTACATAACCCGGGATGAAATGGAAGCCATAACAAATTCACTGCAAGAGAGGTTGTTGAAGAGTCAACAGGAGATGATGCAGACTTTCTTGGAGCAAATGAGAGCTGCAGGGACCCAGAACTTAGGAACAGCTACAGTGGCTGTGGATGCAGGACAAGGAGCTAGGGTTATGGAACCCAATGGAGGACAGGATGCAGAGCCAGAGGGCAATCGACAAGGACTTGGGGGCAGGCCCGCAGGATCCAACACAGGAGGACCTTTGGAAGGAGTTCAACAGGCTAGAACCAACGTTGCTGCTGGCGAGCCACATGAAGAGTATGTACCGGAATTCCCTCGGGGGCCGCCCCCGACAGACAACGCTGGATTGGTAGATATAATCAGGAAGACTGTGCGAGGTGGTTTGACTAACGGAGACTTGGAAGGAGTGAACAGGAGTCCGTTCGCTCGAGAAATAAGGATGGCTCAGAATCCACCTAAGTTCAAGCTACCTAGCGTGGAGGTATACGATGGCAAGATAGACCCTACGGATCACTTGATGAGGTACACCAGACACATGGAGGTGCTGGGGGCATCGGAGGAAGTGATGGCCCGATGCTTCCCTTTGTACTTGACGAACTTGGCTGCGATGTGGTTTAAGCAGCTGGAAGAAGGATCTATCAGGACTTGGAAGGAATTGGTGGAAAGGTTTTTGGGACAGTTTCGGGTTCATGTTAAGAGACCAAAGAACGTGATGACATTGACATCGGTAAAGCAAAGGATCGACGAATCGCTTAGAGCCTTTCTAACTCGATTTAGTGCCGCAGTTGCTTCGGTGGATCGGCCCGATCCATCGATGGTTTTAATGGCAGCAGTATCAGGAGTCAGGGAGAACTCGGATTTCAAGGTATCTCTAATACGAGATCCCCCATGGGATCTCGACGAATTCTTTCACGAGGCAGAAAGGTTCCTTCGGCAAGAAGATGCGAGTACGGATTTAAAGTTAAAAAAGGTTAATGCAGTTGAGGTTGGAGGACCATCCAGCAAAGGTTTGGATCAAGACAAAGGAAAAAGGAAGTTGGACGATGGTTCTAGAAATGCTAGGAAGCAATGGAAGGATCCAAAATTTTCCACATACACAGGATTGAACGAGACGCTGGAGCGGATATACCTGGATACTCGGAATCGCCTTCCCTACCGAAGGCCGGCTAGGAGAGAACCAACAGAACGGAAAAGAACATCAGGAAAGCACTGTCTCTTCCATGATTTGGATGGACACGACACCAACAGCTGCAGGCACCTAAGGGACATAATTGAGGAGCATGTAAGGAATGGACAGCTGCCACAATATGTTGGACGTCGGAATGCAACGGCGGGGCAGGGGCAACCGCCGCCTACCTCAAGCTACGATGGCGGGAGGCCCAGGAATGATGGTCGGTTGATCATCCATTGACCAGGTTATTATGAAATAAGTAGCGAACTATTAGCAAGCAACCAAGTCATTTACACATGTACGGGGACGGAGATAGCCCCTAGGCATGCTCTGAATGATGATAAACTGCAATGCTATTGTTTGTGAAATTTATCTTTTGCTTTTGGATTGAACACTGCTTTTGTTTTTTGGTTTTCGGTTTTGGAGCTTGGATTGAGCTCCTGGTTTTTCTTGCTTTTTGATTTGGATTTTCCTTTGAATGATTGTTTTCGGTTTTGGATGCTGATTTGGATTTCTGGTTTTCTGGTTTTGATTTGGATTTTGGATGTGGATTTTGATTGGATTTTTATTCTAGTTTTCTGGCTTTGATTTGGATTTTGGATGTGGATTTTGGATGTGGATTTTGGATTGGATTTCGATTGGATTTTTATCTGATTTTTGATAACGGTCGTCGGGTATGGATTATGCCTGGCAAGGGGTGAGTCGCTTTGCCCGAACGTGGTAAATTGACTCATTCAGGTCGTCAAGTATGGACTATGCTCGGCAAGAGTCCGGAGTGACCAGGATTCGGCCTAGGACTTAGGCCCTATATTATCAATTGTTATTTTCAGGTCGTCGAGTATGGACTATGCTCGGCAAGGGTCCGGAGAGACCAGGATTCGGCTTAGGACTTAAGCCATGGCATCGTACATCGTCCAGGAACACTGGACCAAGGTCGTCAAGTGTGGATTACGCTTGGCAAGAACTCGGAGAGGTTAGCTCAACGTCCAGGGACACTGGACCAAGGTCGTCAAGTGTGGATTACGCTTGGCAAGAACCCGGAGAGGTTAGCTTAACATCCATGGACACTGGATCACGACCGTCAGGTGTAGATTGCGCTTGGCAAGAGCCCGAAGAGGTTATGGATTTGGATATCGACCCGGAGAGGTCCTGGATTCGGTTATTGGCTATTGGACAAGGATGGATTGGGATTCGGTTGCCGAGTTCGGATGGACGTGGAATTGGCTCAAGCTTTGGTTATTGGATTTGGAATTGGACATCAACTCGGAGCAGTCAAGGATAACATACTCAGGCAATATGATTATGGACTTTGGATATTGGACTCGGAACTATTCAAAACGCTCCTTGTTATCACAAGGCATGTTTTGGGGGGCAAAGTGTTATCCCATTTTTTGGTCAAAACTGGAATATCAACAAATTGGTAAGGAATGTTGGATATTGGGGTTAAGCTCCGATCAGGACGAAATTGATTGGAGATGATGATGAAGATTAGGAGAGGCTATGTTTCAAATTTCAAGTTAATCAGAGTTCGTATGAAGGAGATATGATCGATGCAAGGTAGGAAGGACATACTGTTCGAAGCCACCTTCCTCTCACTGCCGAACCATTCCCTGCTCCACTTCCTACCGATGCAAACCCTCTCCAAACAAGGCCGGTCCAAAGCATAGCCGAACCAGGCTCCATCAACTCGCCACCGAATCACCTTCACCGAATCAACCTACTCACCACTTCCTATGCACCACCGAACCAACCCTTCTCCTAGGTATCACCGAACCAGCCTCTACCGAACCATGCTACTACCGGTCCAGCTCCATCTCTACGCTACTACCGGTCCAAACAACATACCACTCACCGCCGAACCAAGGTGTTGCCGAACCAGCACTGCCAGGCCAGATTGCATCAGCCCAGGCCCACCAGCAGCTATATACATCCAAGACCTCTGCCCCCAGCCTCACTCTATAAATAGAGGGGCAGGGGTACAACAATGGCAGACAAGTTTGAGAGCTCAAGCCTGGAAGGAACTTTCAAACAACTTTGATATACTTGTATTCAAAGCTTTGTACTTGTAATCGGATCGGAAAAGGAGAATAACATATAAAGTGGACGTAGGCACATTCTGGCCGAACCACTATAAATCTGCGTGTCTTTTACAGTTTAGTCCCTGCTTTTTACGTATTTGCATAAACCACCCAAATCACTACGAATAACATAAAATCAACTAAATTGCTGAGATCTGTGATTTGTGTTTGAATATTGCTGTGTTGTATTCATACACTGGTGCTTTCACGGTATTTGGGGTTTGTGGCCAATTTTGGCGCAAACAGATGATAAATTGTTATCTATTGTGTTAAATAGACATTATACGTCGTATATTAAGCGGAGGTAATTTATTAAAAACATATACCGCGATAATTTCACCATAAAGTGGAATTGGTATTATATATGTACTTGGAGTTGATTTTCCCGCATTATATAGCGGATGAGACCCTATTGCACCGCATAATAGAGGATAATATTTTATAAATCTCATATACTGCGATATTCCGTATTGGAACGGAATTGGTATTGTGCTAACATCTTTGGATGCAGGGAAACAGGTAGGAGGGATCCAACTGGATTCCTCAACTGTATTGATTTATTTACAAATATTGTGATATTTGTTGATTATCATATTGATATATGATATTTTGATTGTCGTAATTGATATATTGTTGCTATTGCCGCATTGGCCTATTTTTGGAGTTTAAAAATATTAAAGTAACGATTTTGAATTTAAAAGGATTTTAAAGTGATTTTTGAAAATATACGTTTTATTAAATTTTGGAATTGATTTATTTTAGATAAATAAACGTTATAATTTTTAATGCTATAAAAATTATGATTTTTGTAAAATATAACCGAAATGTGGTTTTTGAAATAAATAGTTGATAAATTTATAAGATGGTTTAAATTGGGATTTTTTGAATTATTATAAACGATTTATATAAAAGATTTATAAAATTGATATTTACAAATTAAAATATTGGGATTATAAAACGAATTTTTATAAGTGTTAAAAATGAAGTTTGTACATGGATTTATAAGTAAATAAGAATTTTAGATTTATAAATTGATGATGATATAAAAGAATGAATTTGTGAATAAATGGATTACAAGTAATTTACTTATAAATTGGATCTCGACATGTAAATGAAATATGAATAGAATTGGTAAATAAAGGAGATTTATAAATCGAAATTGTTATAAAATATAAATGGAATTTATAAACATTGTTTTATGAATCCGAAATCAATTGAATTTGATAAATTAAACATAGAAGTTTATTAAAGGAGATATATTCGTGATTTTGGACAGCGAATTATCCTTTAAGTTAAATGTTGTAGTAATAAAAGTTTGGTTAGAAAGTATATTCACGATTTTGGACAGTGAATATATTATTAAATAAAATGGATATGTTTTGGGAAGTGATATTTTAAATAGAATTAAAATGATTTAAAGATGTTTTAAAATGCGTTAAGTATCGAATACATAGATTTCAACATTTATTGTTGAAATAGACGTTTTCGAGAAATAGAAGGAAATAGTGGACTATAACACTGTTGTTATAGTAAATGATTTCTGAAAGGAAATGTTTTATATAGTATTGGGATTTATATATCTATCTTAATTTCGAATCCCTATACTAGTGATTTTGGGTCGTCGTAACGATGTTTTACGCAACATTCGTTTTGACCCAAATAAATGTGTTTAAGAGAAGTTTTCCTTAAAGAATGAAACATATACTTAATTTCGATATAAGTATACTGAATATTTTCCAAGTGCTGAAAATAAATGGATTTGTGAATTACTTATTATTAAATAAGTATGGAAATGTTTTCCAATATGAAGTGAATATTTTGAGATTTTATCTTTTAATGATAAATTGAAAATGAATATTAGAAATCGATTTGAAAATCGTATATTTATAGATATTTTGGAATTGTAAATTCACTATGGAATTTATAAAAGAAAGGGAAATTTGATTAAAAATAAACGTTGATTTATTTTTGAAGTGTGGAAATAAATTTACGGATTTGGAACGTAAATGTAAAGTAAATCGGTAAGGATTTATTTAATTGGTTTAAATGAACCATTTTGAAATGAAAATGAATAAAGATTTGTGAATATATCCCGTGTAGGGAAACGATTTGAAATTTGTTTTCAAAAAGTTATAAAGGTGAAAAGTGATTTGAAACTTGTTTTCAAATGTTGAAGTGTGGAAAATATGTATCCTGTAAAGATATTTTTGGAAAATAAATAATTTGGGAAATTATTTGGAATATGGTGATGTTGTGCATGCCTATTGATAGTTAAATAACCGACTATCAATATTTACCTTTGAATGGGTATTTGTGGTGATTTGCTTGAATTTGAATGCTACACTAATTTTCAAAATAAGCGCTCACTATTCGGTTTAGCCGAGAAAGGACCTTTGGGTCGTATAATCCATTCTGAATATGTGATACGTCGTTATGGATTGCATTTGAAGACCGGATATTTTTGAAAATGGAAGGATTACCGTCCAATGACTCTGCATCGGCTGATCTCCGATATAGAGGTTTTATCACCCTTAGTGACGGGAAGTCCGGACGTGATTAGTGAATATCCGAATTGCAAGGACCTCTTTGTAAGTGCCTTCGGTTCCGTTCGATCCTAGAACGGACTTGTATGGATGTGTGTATGACGTTACAATTTGAGATGTAAAGCTGGTTTCTATCAAATATATTTCTGTTGGTGGCGGAGAATTTATTCTCTTAGCTTAACACCCTTCTCTGAGACATACGAGCTCAGAGGTTATGTAGTTGATGGTTACTAGTGATACATTCCCAAATTGGTAATGTGGCATACGAAGTGCTGTTGAGCATTTGATGATCAATGCACTGCTTTTGTATAAAGCGTGGCTTTGTGGACGAGACTTCGTCGGACCTCACACCCCAGAAATGCTCAAAACGGGAAGGATGCAGCAAGGTTATTAAGGGGTAGCGCCCCTTTAGTGTATGCCATTCCTTCTGGATAGAGGTGGTATCATGGTATGGAGCCCAGATACTTAACCTATGTTGTTGCTGCAAATTTATTACTTTGTGGTTGTTGGAATCGAGGATCCTCGGATATAGATCGGTTACAATCGGGGGATGGCATATTCGTGTCAGTTGTTACCCAGTTAAGGGTAACCCGGCCTTGTGTTGGCAGAGATCTAACCGTAACGTTAGGTTCTCGGGTCGTCTTTCCAGAGGCGTACCCATGTGGCAATGGAAGTTCCTTGGCCCGACCATTTGTTGGAAATCCAAAGAAACAATACGAACCTTGTACGGTTTTAGTTGTAGAACCTGCCATCTAATATGGTAACTATAGTAGGCATAATATAATGGTATCTATGCTGGCTAAGATTTATATTCTACTTTCGAACTTGTTTTCTACACTATGCACTAATAATAATATCAAAAATGATTTGATTTTGCGTAGTAAGCATCTTTGACTAACATAAGAAGAAATCTCCTCCAAGTTTGCGTTTGCATTGTGTGTGTGGCGGGAGGCCTTATGGTAGTTTCATTTTCCAAAAGCATTGCGGATCTATTTTTAAAATACTTCCTTTATTGTTGTTTTAAAGATAAACTATTTTAAGTTCTCACACCAGTCCCATGACTGACTTGGAGTTTATTGTTTTCCTTCCTAAACTCTGGGTGCCCACCAATTTCCACACGGGCAGTCTAGAGTCAAGTTATAAGGATATTCTGGAATTCAGGAGTTGCTGAAGGCAAGCTGGATGGCATGGCGTATAAACTAGTATATAGTATTTCTTTTCCGCTGTTTGTTGTTGTACACTCTGATAATGTAATGTAATGATGATGTAATGTAATAACTGATATAGTTCTTTTGTTTTAATGATATTCATTTATCTATTATATGTTGTTCCGCTGCGATTATGAGATTATGATATTGTTCTGTTGTTTCTTTCTGTTATGTTCTATCTTTCTCTCTCTTCTTTTATCTTTTTCTTCTTCTTTAACCATAACGGTACGGTTTTCCGGCATTAAATTGCTCGGCAGTTGATACAGTGGACGTATTAATGTCGATTTTCGAGCGTCGAAAAGCCGCGATCGTTATATTTGGTATCAAAGCATATGGTTAAGCGACAACTGTAACGTTTCGAATTTTGCCCGCTCGAAAATCGACATCCATACTTCAAATCGTATTCGAATGCCATAGATTCGACCGTTCAAATCCGATTCGCCGGAGCTTATAACAACATTAAGTAAATAACACAGCAGAATAAAAGAATAATACATTGATATACAGCTTTGATACAATATCTGATACAACAGATGATCCAATAGATATCAATATACATCAGAGATATGATACAATAAAATAGCAGCGGAAAAGAAAATAGATGACATCTAGCAGCGGAACCACTAACTCTAAGATAGTTTTCAAAAGAGAACTCCGAGAACTGCAACTCCATCTCCAAGAACCAATCCAGCAATAGCTCGAACTCCCAATAACCATGCACCAAGCTAAGCAAGACTGGTGTGGTCCAAAGACTGAACTAACTCCAGATAATCTACTGAATCTAGCTATCTAAAAAACCCAACTCTAGACTGCTCGTGTAGAAAATAATGAGCACCCAGAGTTTAGGAAAGAACAATAAACTCCGGATCAGTCGTGGGACTGGTGTGAGCAATAAAAATAGTTTATCTTTAAAATAAAACCAAGAAGTATTCAAAAATCAATTCGCAATGCTTTTAAAAATGAGACTACCATAAGGCCTCCCGCACACGCACACAATGCAAACGCAGAATCGGAGGAGATTTCTCCTTATGATAGTCAAAGATGCTTGATACGCATTAAAAAGAAATATTTGATATTATTACTAGTGCATAGTGTAGAGAAAATCATTTCGAAAATAAAGATATAAATCTTAGCCAACATACGACCATTATCGTATGCCTACTATAGCTACCATCTAAACAGTGGGGCGCCACCATAAGTAAATGGCAGGTTCTACAACTAATACCGTACAAGATCGTATTGTTTCTTTGGATTTCCAACAAATGGTCAGGCCAAGGAACTTCCCATTGCCACATGAGAACGCCTCTGGAAGGACGTCCCCGAGAACCAAACCGGATCTCTGCCAACACAAGGCCGGGTTACCCCTAACTGGGTAACTACTGACACGAGTATGCCACCTCCCGGTCGTAACCAACCTTTAACCGGGGCCCCAACAACAAATCACAAAGTAATATATATATATATATATATATATATATATATATCTGCGATATCAACATAAGTTAAGTATCTGGGCTCCATACCATGATACCACTTCTATCCAGAAGGAAATGCACATACCCTAAGGGGTGCTACCCCCAATAACCTTGCAGCATCTTTCCTGTTTCGACCATTTCGGGGTATGAGGCTCGACGAAGTCTCGTCCACAAAGCCACAATTTATACAAAAGCTGTGCTTTGGGTCAACAAATGATCATAGAAATGATCACAAAGATAAACGATCAAACAAATGATCCTATCACAAATGATCAACACAATGATCATTTCACAGCAACACTCAGCATGTCACATTACCAAATTGGGAATATATTGCTGATAACCTTCAACTACATAACCTCTGAGCTCGTACGTCTCAGAGAAGGGTATTAAGCTAAGAGAATAAATTCTCCGCCACCAACAGAAATATATTTGAAAGAAATCAGCTTTATATCTCAAACTGTAATGTCAGACATAACAATCCATACAAGTCTGTTCTGGGTTCGAACAGAACCGAAGGCACTTCCAAAGAAGTCCTTGCAATCCGGATATTCACAATCCCGATCGGATTTCCCATCACTTAGGGAGTCTCTATACCGGCGCGACTCGGTGCAAAAACAATCGATAGGTCATTCTATCGCTTTCGCAAATACCCGGTCTTCATCACCGGTCTTCAAATGCTATCCATAACGTCGAATCACATATTCGGAATGGGTTATACGACACAAAGGTCCTTTCCCGGCTAAACCGAATAGTGAGCACGATATTTCAAAAACAAATGGATAATGGGATTTCAATTAAGTCACAACTTATTACCCAAAACTTTTCTTCAAATGGATTAACGAATTACCATTTTCAATCTTTAAACAAAAAGATTCATTTTCACAACCTTTAACGGTTTAAACAATTTTCACATTTTAATCTTTTAAACAAAAGATTCATTCACAGATTTTCCAAATCAATTTTCATTTCAATTTGATTAACTCGTTAAATCTTTAAATCAAAGATCTAACTTATAGCCTTCAAAACAATTTCATTTCAATTTGATTTACACAAATCATCAATTTAAATCTGTTAAAAATAAACAGATTTAATTCATAGCTTTCAAAAAGAATTCATTCATAACTAAGGAAAATCATTTCTCTATTCAATCTTGAAATTCCCCTAATTAACTGGAATCTCAGTTCTTATCTAAAAGTGTTAATCATTTGGAAACAACGGTTTTCATTTTGGAAATCTGATTCATTTATACGAGTTGAAATCCTTGGGTTAAATTCAAATTCCCAAAACCATACCTTTAAAATGGTTTAAATTCATACAACATGTTTATAATATCTTTAACCATAATTTCCAATCATCGAATTCAATTCCAAATATCGAATTCAAATTCAAATTGAATTATTTAAATTGGAGATTTTACCGAGTTATTCAAAATAGCTTTTATCTGTGAAAACCTTTTTCAAAAGCTTTACCGTTTAACCCAAATCCATTTTCAAAATCAATTTGAAATTAAAACTTTAATTTCAAAAACATTAAATTTAAATTATCTGTGACTTAACCGATTTCCTCGTGAAATTCATATTTGTGTGTGTATGGTGTAGTCCAGGGGTTTAACACAAAAGTGCAACATCATTCAATCATCACAGATTAAAAACACATAAATATAATTGATAAGCGATATAAACTATAACGCTTATCGTCCATTCACAGATTCACAGATAATATATAGATGCAAATAAATATACACGGCTCAAAACAAAGCATCACTTATCAGGGGTATCAAACAAATAATTATTCAGCCAAGTCCAAATATTCACAAATGAATTTATTAATCAAATAATTAATTGAAATCGGATGTATCAATTATTAATCTGGGTTAATTATCATAATTTAATTACAAATTATTTGAAATAAATTCCCTTTCACAATTTATTTGTTAACCCTTAATTATTAACTATCATTCTTAATTAATGAATCAATTAATCTTTAATTATTGAATCAAATTTATTTATATATTTTTAATTTACCTTAGTTAATAACCTTTATTCACAATTAAAATTTCTTTAATTGTTTGCTAAAGAAATTCACTCACATTGATAATTGTTGATTTTAAATTGAATGACCATCGAAACATATAAATTAATTCTAATTTTTTTTTGTTAATTAAGTACCTAATAATAACTAAATTAATTCTTAATTTATTGACCGATTTATTTTCAAAAAAAAAAAATTCTCCTAACTTATCTAATCTTATCAAATCAAAAATCTTTAATTTACAAATTAATCAACTTAATAAATCTTTAAAACCGTAATTTAACTATTCTTTAATTATAAATTAATTAACTTATTAATTTTTATTAATTACTGCTTAATTACTCACTTAATTGATTATTTCTTGATTATAAATTAATAATCTTAATTATTAATTAATAAAACTTAATTACCCATTTATTTATCACTAATTACTTAATAAATCATTAATTACCAATTAATAAATCATTAATCCTCAATTAATCAATTAATCAACCACTATTAATTTATTTATTAACTTCAAGTAGTTAATTGAAAATTCTTAAGTTCAATTTGGTTAAACACAAAATTGATAATATCAATCTTTAATTTCGAATTCATTTAACCTCAAATACTTAGTTAATTATACTTTTAAATAAATTTACATTCTTAATCATCTTTCAATTTAAATTAATTAATTTGTAAAACCTTTCTTAATAAATTTAAAACAAGTTTTTAGCTTGTTTAATTTCCATTACAATTCACTTCCATTTTTGAATTCAACTAATTTGATACACTTCATTTCTTTGAAATTATTAAGCCAAAATGAATTTAAAACTTATGTCATATACAAACTAATTTCCAATTAACACTTGAATTTTATTTACTTTTCGACTTAACCTCAGTTTTTAAAACCTTGTTTTAAAACTTGAATTTGTTCAAAATTTTCAAAAGCAAGAAACAGTTCCAGGAAAACTCTGTAACCACTTCTCCTTTCAACTCAACAACAATGCTCTTCCCAGGCAAATGAATACTCAGGCAACACCATATCCAGGCAACCCAAGCTCGTGCTCATGCACATCGCCGTTGGCCATCTTCCGGCCTCACCGCGACGTCAAGCATATCGACCATCCTCCCCCGAGCACGTTCTGATCCCTCGAACTTCACCGTTGCCTCAAAATCGAAATCGAGGCAAAATCCCAAACCTGGAAACGAAAGTACCCACCACCATCCAAACCTGGCAGCGCCTCGTTCGCCACGCCCCGACCATTAGCCAGCCTACAACCTCGGCCATCGATTCGTCGACACCCCCTCTACCATCCTTTAGAAGCACGTTGAACTCGATCGTACGTCAACGATAAGCGAGTCAAATTCCTCGGCCATGCCAAAATTAGGTTAAAAAAATTTAAATGTTCGTCGCCGCCGCCGCCGCCGCGTCCGTCTTCGCCACCTCCGGCCATTTTTCTAGTCAACCCTGTAGCCTCCTCCATCTCCACAAACAACCCTGACCAACTCGAATCACCCAATCACGAGAAAATGATTTAAAGGCAGATTTCGTTCCACTGTAAATTGCTTAAGATACATACAACTAAAAATCACTAAATTTGTTTTAAAAATCCTAGCTTGGGCTGTTAATTCAGGCTATAAGATTGAATCCATAATTCAAGATATTTAAAATTTCCAGGAACTTAAGTTTTTACTGTAAACATTTGATTTTTCTACTTCATATGCATTTATATTCCACGAAACCATTTTTAGGTTATAAATCATTCTTAAATTCGACTAATTTGTTCTAAAACCCAAGCCTAATATTGATAGGAAAAAAAAGAAATTGAAATTTCTTTGTTGTTCTGCATTCTGAAACTAAACAGAGAAGTTATAATATTTCTAATGCCTGCATACATCAAACTTCAGAAATTCGCAAACACATATCTCAAAAACAATATTGATCATAGCAAAAATGTTCAACTATATCACACTTTAAAATTTTGAAGGTGGAGTTACTCACTTTCCAGATCATGTTGACTCCAAGAGTTGAGGTTGAAATCTGTTTTATCTGAAGCTTTTCTTTGCTTCCAAACTGTCAAGTTTTGATTGATTTGAAAAATGTTTTATGTTGAACGATTGTTTGAGTTAAAGAATGGCCTTTATACCTCAGTTTATAATGGTGAACAAAACTTAGATGAGAAGGTGATGTATATAAATATGAAGTTATATATGATGTTGTAGTGTATAGGGTGATGGTTTATGTTGTACAACAGTCATGGCTGAAGATAAATTTAACTCCTATTCGTATGTACTTTGATTGGTCTTCATTATTTTGCAAGTGCATGCATATATACTTTCCTGTCATATGTATATCAGAGGTTACTTTATAAAGGAAGGCTGCAGTGATGTTGTACTTGTTTATTTTTGTTGAGATGTAAGCATTCAATGCTTAAGTCCTTTATGTTTTTTTTTTACTTATTTTATTTATTTATTTATTTTATTTTTATGTTCATAAATATTTTTTTCATTACTTTGTTTAGCCTGCATATTACTTTTATATTTGTTTGTATTTACTTTGTTTTGTTTATGTTTATATGTGGATGTATTTCTTATTTTAATTATCCTTAACTTACATACTTGTTTTAGTTATACAAAAGATATTTATATCTTTACTTTGTTTTGTTTACTTTATTTCATTTTATTTTTTTCCATGTTGCTTTTTTACTTATGTTAGTGTTCATACTTATTGCCTACAAACATTTTATTATTTTGTATTTTCTAGATAATGTGTTGTTTTAAATTTAGCAAATTCGTTTATTTTTATTTTAAAGACTTCATTTTGAAATTTTCAAATCAATTAATAAATAAATTTCACCATTATTAAATCAAACTAAAAATAATTTCATCTTTAAATTATTTAGTTGAAACAATAACTCAAACTCAATGTATGTTAATATATACATATATATTCATATTACAGTAAATCCATTTACTTGAAACTTAAATCCAAATCACATATGTACAATCTTTAAATTCATATGATTTAATATATATTTTTATTTGAGTCTAGGGAAACTCGAATCAATTTACTAATAAATTTTATAGATTTAAATTCAAAAATTAATTTAATTATCAATTTAAATTTAGTAAAAATTCAGGATCGTTACAACAACCATGGCTCTGTTGGGTGGTACTCATTAGAGATAGAGTTAGTAGTACTCTAGAATGAGTTTGAGTGTAATAATAGATACGAGCGCGTATTTGTTAATGGATATAAAATGTTTTATATTGTGATGATTGGTTTGTTGAGTGGTATATGGATTCTGGTCAACACGAGTAATTAACGTTGTTGATAGGGATCTCTAAACACTTGTACAGAACAATTTGACACAATATCGTTTTAAAATAGGGTAAATGAAATAATTTTACCTTGATTATATTTTATATATAAAGGAATAATTTTTCAGAATTATTAAAGTGTGTATATATGACTGTTTGGTTGTTGAAAATGTAAGAATATATACAAGTTAATAAAGGATGTTTGAATAATTTAAATAAGAAAACAATTTTAAAAGAATGAAATTATATAAGTAAATGAATTATAAGTGTGGAATTATAATCAACATGATTTACAATTGTGAAATAATCCTGTATATAAAGGTGAAACTATATGAATATATTTATTAATATGAGTTGTAAATATAAAAATGAATATGGACTATGAATTTGAAAATTTTGAATCCTGTTTATTTTGGAAGTTATTTTTCAAAATTAAAAGTTAAATAAATTGATTTGGATTAGATAAGCTATTGAATTGTTGAATATAAGTGGATAGAGTTTTGAACTTATAATATGAGTTAATAAATTTAGCTTTGGTAAAAGTTAAATAGAATTTACTTCAGAATTGAAATCTGAATTGGATTTATAAGTGGAATTTTAAGTTAAGTTAAACAAATGATGTTTGAAATGGAATATAACTTAAGAGATGTTGAATAAAGTTGATTTTGGTGTCGAAGTAAAATAATAAGTGAATTAATGAAATGAAGTCATTAAGAATTTGAACTTGAGTTATATAAATGGAATTCAACCTTATTTGTAAAATGAATTAGCAATTGAATTAATAAATGAATGGATTGAATGTTAATCAATAGAATGTAAATAATTGATATGAAACAATGGATATAAGTGTTAATTCATTTAAAGTTAATTGAATAATTGGATGGAAACCAATTGGAAGTAAATGAAAATGAATTAATGAAATGGAAAGCTATAAATCATTGAAATCAAACTGGAAGTTAAGTGACTCTTAAATAGAATTGAATTTGATTTGGAAATGAACCAACTTGAATATGAATAAATGAATGATAGTAAAAAAACATCCAATGTTAATGAATCAAATGTGATTAAATTGAAAATCAATCCAATGAATATTAATGAGAAGTGAATGTAATTGATTTGGTTATGGATGTTAGTTAAATGCTAGTTGGATGACGGTTGGATTTGTTGTTTTGTTGCATTTGCTATATTGGCATATATAGTTGTTGATATATGCTGTATATTGATATCACTTTCATATATACATGTTTCTCATTGTTTGTTGAGTGTTTAATAGGTGCGGATTACGCTTGCTTCGCATTTGAAGCTCACTTTCGCGATATATTAGCCGTATATGCTCGCTAATAATATATAAGGTACATATCTCGAATTACATGTCGTACTTTTACATTTTTTTCCCTACGGAATGCCTCATCACTTGATGAGATGTATATTTGCGATATATATACTGTCATTTTTTTTCGGATCGAGCCGCGCAAAGGAGGTTATGGCGAAATTTTCCGAAAATTTAAGGCGTTAGAATATTTTTTGAGAAATTTGGAAATTTTGAAAAAGATAACTAAGTATGATTTGAAAACTTAGTAAAGATTTTGTAAGAAGTTTAACTATGAATTTTGGGAAAGTTAAACACTTAAGAGATTTGAAAAATCCAATTTGAATGGTTTGTTTTGGAAAGTTAATGGATTTCAAGACTTTTTCTTACTTGGTAATTTCGAGGACGAAATTCTTTTAAGGAGGGAAGTTTGTAACGACCCAGAATTTCTGTCAATTAAAATTGTATATTTAATTGATTTAAATATTAATAAGTGAAATTTATAAGTCAAATAATTTTATTTCGAATATCTGGATTTAATTGGATAATTAAATTGATAATTTAATATTTGAAATTTCAGAAATAATTGGAAATTGGGTTTAATATGATTAAAATTGATTTGTAAAATTTTATTAAATCATATTGGAGTTAGAATGATGTTATAGAACTTTTAAAATCGAATTAAAAGTTAATTTGTGAAAATTGAATATTTTAATATTTAATTGACGAGTTAAAATAGTCATTTTTCAAACAGTCTCGGATTTCGACGAAATCAGTTTCATCGGATCCATAACATTATATTATTGTATGGTCTCAAATTTCGTGTCAATCGGATTTACCATTTGTCCGGGGCAAGCCAAAACGCATAGAAATTTGATAAACCGATTTAATTTAAAATCGATTGTTTGTTGCCGTAACTCGCACAGATGATCGAATTAGCTTCCGAAACCTATTCCATTGTGTCCGAAACGCGGGTTAAACCTTAGAAACGCTGGTCACCGCGCGAGATTTGGAGTTCGGAAAATTTCGATGAATAGTAATTTGGGCAATTTTCTATAAAAGGACTTGCTATCTTCACATTTGCAAACAAAAGAAATAAATTAGGGTTTTATGAGCCGGCCGCCTCCCTCTATTTACAATGGCTGGAAATGAATCTACTTCTTCACTTGATCTCTCCAAATCCTTCGACAGTTAGCTTAACCTTCAAACTAGAAAAACGTAGAGAGCATCGATATCTCTCTATCCAACGGGTACGATCGAATTTGGAGCAGCAAATTGGTGGAAAATCGAGTATGAACATTCAACGTTTGCACACGGTTTTCGAGCACCACCTGAGGCCGAGCTTGATGCTGTTGTAGCCGATAGTGGAGCTCGTTATGGCGAGTTGAACGGCAGCCTTTGATCGACGTGAAGATGATCGTAGGTGGTTGCGTGATTAGGGTTTGGTGCGGCCGGTTGGGTTTGTTTACGCGAGCGAACGTGGGAGGGGAAAGGGGCCGAACGGCCTGGATCTAGTTTCAAACGTGCGGCCTGTATTGAATGGGTATAAAATATAAAAAGAAATTGGTTTAATTATTATATTAATTCGCTTAAAACTTTAAAACATTGTATCTCTTTCATACGAGGTCAGAAAATTACAAAACAAATTGCGTTGCAATCGTTTTATCGAGCACTACGCAATGGAGCTGGATTGGATTCATTTGGAGCTGGTGAAAAATTCGAGTAAAATTAAACGCGCGTTTAATTTTATTCAGAACAAACGCTGAAACTATTATCGGAAACTCAAGGTGAGAACTTCTCACTCAATCGAACTGTTTCGATTTAAATTTTAAATAGTTAGATTTAAAATTGTTTGATTGTGTGATTGGATGATAAATTGTTATCTGTTGTGTTAAATAGACATTATACGCCGTATATTAAGCGGAGGTTATTTATTAAAAACATATACCGCGATAATTTCACCGTAAAGTGGAATTGGTATTATATATGTACTTGGAGTTGATTTTTCCGCATTATATAGCGGATGAGACCCTATTGCACCGCATAATAGCGGATAATATTTTATAAATCCCATATACTGCGATATTCCGTATTGGAACGGAATTAGTATTGTGCTAACATCTGTGGATACAGGGAAACAGGTAGGAGGGATCCAACTGGATTCCTCAACTGTATTGATTTATTTACAGATATTGTGATATTCATTGATTATCATATTGATATATGATATTTTGATTGCCGTAATTGATATATTGTTGCTGTTGCAGCATTGGCCTATTTTTGGAGTTTTAAAAATATTAAAGTAACGATTTTGAATTTAAAAGGATTTTAAAGTGATTTTTGAAAATATACGTTTTATTAAATTTTGGAATTGATTTATTTTAAATGAATAAACGTTATAATTTTTAATGTTACAAAAATTATGATTTTTGTAAAATATAACCGAAATGTGATTTTTGAAATAAATAGTTGATAAATTTATAAGATGGTTTAAATTGGGATTTTTTGAATTATTATAAACGATTTATATAAAAATTTATAAAATTGATATTTATAAATTAAAATATTGGGATTATAAAACGAATTTTTATAAGTGTTAAAAATGAAGTTTGTACATGGATTTATAAGTAATAAGAATTATAGATTTATAAATTGATGATGATATAAAAGAATGAATTTGTGAATAAATGGATTACAAGTAATTTACTTATAAATTGGATCTCGACATGTAAATGAAATATGAATAGAATTGGTAAATAAAGGAGATTTATAAATCGAAGTTGTTATAAAATAAAAATGGAATTTATAAACATTATTTTATGAATCCGAAATCAATTGAATTTGATAAATTAAACATAGAAGTTTATTAAAGGAGATATATTCGTGATTTTGGACAGCGAATTATCCTTTAAGTTAAATGTTGTAGTAATAAGAGTTTGGCTAGAAAGTATACTCATGATTGTGGACAGTGAATATATTATTAAATAAAATGGATATGTTTTGGGAATTGATATTTTAAATAGAATTAAAACGATTTAAAGATGTTTTAAAATGCGTTAAGTATCGAATACATAGATTTCAACATTTATTGTTGAAATAGACGTTTTCGACAAATAGAAGGAAATAGTGGACTATAACACTTGTTATAGTAAATGATTTCTGAAAGGAAATGTTTTATATAGTATTGGGATTTATATATCTATCTTAATTTCAAATCCCTATACTAGTGATTTTGGGTCGTCGTAACGATGTTTTACGCAACATTCGTTTTGACCCAAATAAATGTGTTTAAGAGAATTTTTTCCTTAAAGAATGAAATATATACTTAATTTCGATTTAAGTATATTGAATATTTTCCAAGTGTTGAAAATAAATGGATTTGTGAACTACTTATTATTAAATAAGTATGGAAATGTTTTCCAATATGAAGTGAATATTTTGAGATTTTATCTTTTAAAGATAAATTGAAAATGAATATTAGAAATCGATTTGAAAATCGTATATTCATAGATATTTTGGAATTGTAAATTCACTATGGAATTTATAAAAGAAAGGGAAATTTGATTAAAAATAAACGTTGATTTATTTTTGAAGTGTGGAAATAAATTTACGAATTTGGAACGTAAATGTAAAGTAAATCGGTAAGGATTTATTTAATTAGTTTAAATGAACCATTTTGAAATGAAAATGAATAAAGATTTGTGAATATATCCCGTGTAGGGAAACGATTTGAAATTTGTTTTCAAAAAGTTGTAAAGGTGAAAAGTGATTTGAAACTTGTTTTCAAATGTTGAAGTGTGGAAAATATATATCTTGTAAAGATATTTTTGGAAAATAAATAATTTGGAAAATTATTTGGAATATGGTTATGTTGTGCATGCCTATTGATAGTTAAATAACTGACTATCAATATTTACCTTTGAATGGGTATTTGTGGTGATTTGCCTAAATTTGAATGCCACACCTATTTTCAAAATAAGCGCTCACTATTCGGGTTAGCCGGGAAAGGACCTTTGGGTCGTATAACCCATTCCGAATATGTGATACGTCGTTATGGATTGCATTTGAAGACCGGCGTTGAAGACCGGATATTTTTGAAAACGGAAGGATTACCGTCGAATGACTCTGTATCGGCTGATCTCCGATATAGATGTTTTATCACCCTTAGTGATGGAAAGTCCGGACGTGATTAGTGAATATCCGGATTGCAAGGACCTCTTTGTAAGTGCCTTCGGTTCCGTTCGATCCTGGAATGGACTTGTATGGATGTGTGTCTGACGTTACAATTTGAGATGTAAAGCTGGTGTTTATCAAATATATTTCTGTTGGTGGCGGAGAATTTATTCTCTTAGCTTAACACCCTTCTCTGAGACATACGAGCTCAGAGGTTATGTAGTTGATGGTTACTAGTGATACATTCCCAAATTGGTAATGTGGCATACGAAGTGCTGTTGAGCATTTGATGATCAATGCACTGCTTTTTTATAAAGCGTGGCTTTGTGGACGAGACTTCGTCGGACCTCACACCCCGGAAATGGTCAAAACGGGAAGGATGCAGCAAGGTTATTAAGGGGTAGCGCCTCTTTAGTGTATGCCATTCCTTCTGGATAGAGGTGGTATCATGATATGGAGCCCAGATACTTAACCTATGTTGTTGCTGCAAATTTATTACTTTGTGGTTGTTGGAATCGAGGATCCTCGGATATAGATCGGTTACGATCGGGGGATGGCATATTCGTGTCAGTTGTTACCCAGTTAGGGGTAACCCGGCCTTGTGTTGGCAGAGATCTAACCGTAACGTTAGGTTCTCGGGTCATCTTTCCAGAGGCGTACCCATGTGGCAATGGAAGTTCCTTGGTCCGACCATTTGTTGGAAATCCAAAGAAACAATACGAACTTTGTACGGTTTTAGTTGTAGAACTGCCATCTAATATGGTAGCTATAGTAGGCATAATATAATGGTACCTATGCTGGCTAAGATTTATATTCTACTTTCGAAATTGTTTTCTACACTATGCACTAATAATAATATCAAAAATGATTTGATTTTGCGTAGTAAGCCTTTGACTAACATAAGAAGAAATCTCCTTCAAGTCTGCGTTTGCATTGTGTGTGTGGTGGGAGGCCTTATGGTAGTTTCATTTTCCAAAAGCATTGCGGATCTATTTTTAAAATACTTCCTTTGTTGTTGTTTTAAAGATAAACTGTTTTAAGTTCTCACACCACTCCCATGACTGACTTGGAGTTTATTGTTTTCCTTCCTAAACTCTGGGTGCCCACCAATTTCCACACGGACATTCTAGAGTCAGGTTATAAGGATATTCTGGAATTCAGGAGTTGCTGGACGCAAGCTGGATGGCATGGCGGATCATCTAGTATATAGTATTTCTTTTCCGCTTTTTGTTGTTGTACACTCTGATAATGTAATGTAATGATGATGTAATGTAATAACTGATATAGCTCTTTTGTTTTAATGATATTTATTTATCTATTATATGATGTTCCGCTGCGATTGTGAGATTATGATATTGTTCTGTTGTTTCTTTCTGTTCTGTTCTATCTTTCTCTCTCTTCTTCTTTCTTTTTCTTCTTCTTTAACCATAACGGTACGGTTTTCCGGCATTTGATTGCTCGGCAGTTGATACAGTGGACGTATTAATGTCGATTTTCGAGCGTCAAAAAGCCGCGATCGTTACATACAATCTTGAAAAGAAGCTATCAAAAATAATCAAAGTTGAAGAAAACAGGATCGTTGGTTGGATCATTTTGGTTAAAAGTGTGGCAGGAGGTAGGCGCTCAAAATCATAATTCATCTTCTCTTTTGGTGACATATTGGATGGTTGGATTGGTTATACCAATTCTCATACGGGAGGTAAAAAATTATTAAATGCATCGAATACTTGTTTAACTTTGATTGAGTGCTACTAACCATCAGAGTGTAGCAAAATATATCCAAACAGTTGGTGTAACATATTTTAATCAAGTCCGGACTTTGTTTTGGCAATTTCGGGCCATGATCTTTGCATAATTAATTTTCACTTATTGCATCTATTTATTTTTGTAGATATATTTTCAAATTCTATTTTAGGACATAGAACATTAACAGAGATCCATCACTACTTAGTGTGCCACATGATCTAGTAAGTAGAGCAACTCCACTTGAAAATAAATGAATGAAATAACAAAATATATTTCAGTGCTTAATGGTAATCAATCTCATACTCTATGCTTTATAATGATATGCACTAATTATATACATTACAATCATATTAATGTCAATGTCTTCCCTGTATGCTATTTGGGAGCATAAAATTTATGCTTGTAATTTCAATGCCTTTTGCCTTAGCTAGCTCTACAAATTTGTCTGCATATATTTATAAGAAAAACAACTTGAATAATGTATAAGAATGCATATAACTTATACCTTTACATATGGAATAGATTAGACTGATGTAGGTTCTACATGCGATTAATAATTACACCAAACTTCTTAGTGGACATGTACTTTTCCTAATTATGCGATTAATAATTACACCAAATATGCCAATGAACTCTTCCCTAATTCTAACATAATCAACATTAAATGTCAGATATATTCAGGAAAGTGGACATGTACTTTTCTTGGATCGATGCAGGATTGAAATTGTATGAAAAACTATAAAGCGAGATTTCCAAACACAGCCTTTTAGATATAAATTTTGGTTAATCTGCAAGACTGTTTCACATACAACCTACAAAAAATTACTCTCTCACTTCATCCTCTGTAATTATCCCAATTTTGATTTTTTCTACCCTCAAATCAAGCTACTTTTGATCATCAAAACGCAATGAATAAACAAATAGAATAGTCGTCATGAACAGATGAAATTCAACTAAACAAAGTTGTGAACAAAAAATTCGATCCAAAATTTATGACATCGAGTGTTAGTTTAACATAAAAATAGCCGATAACTTACCTCGGCATAGGCTTTGGGGCAGAAGAAATTCAAATTCAAGAAAAGCAGAAACAATGACAACATAATGGATTCATTAAAAAAATAGGTTTTTTACCTCCAATTGGATACAGACATAGGAAAACAACACGAACAGCTCCTCTACATGTTTAAACGCAAGCCGACCAAGCATGTCCGAGATCCGTTATAGTGAAAGCAGACGTAAAACAGTGGCAAGCAAGGAAAGGCGACAGTGGAAACAGATGGAGAGGCAAAAACGGTTTTGACGTCGAGGGTAGGGTTTGTATAACATTGGACGATGTGGGGCAGAAAGCGGGGGTAAAGGAACGGCTAAGCTAGAAATCGAAGGGAATTTATTGATTCCCAATGAAACGAAGAAAAAGGGGGGAAGAGGACAGAAGCGGAAGGGATTCGATCGATTTCTGGTGGAGGAAAGTGGGAGGAGGAGAGTAGAACTGGAGAGAACGGAAGGTTTTGGTGAATGAAAAGAGGGAAGATAAAAATACATATAAATTCCGAGACGGTTCAGATGTCCAAATTCGAGGAGGCTTTTGTGGCCTTGAAACTAAACTCACTAATATATAATAGTGTAGATGTATGATGCGTTTTACTATTAACATGCATTATAGTTTTTACTATCTAGGCCGTCAGAGATTCTGCATAAGTATAAACTTAATTTGCAGATATTATTCTAATGTACACGGTAACAAATATTGAAAAAAAATTCATTTGTATGCAATTTGTTGACTCATGTTTATTTTAGTACGTTTATTATATTTGAAGTGATCGTTTAATTTAGCATCAGCCGCTTCGAAAACCATGATGCATCGAAGGCAAGGACGCCTCAAAGACCCTGCTATCAACTCTGTAAGTAGGACGCTAGGGGTACTGTTTCAAAGGCAGATTCTTCATTTCTTTAGTTGTACTCAGAATTGTTCTCTAAGAAACCCATAATTTAGCTGAATTGGGGAATTTCACATTATAACATTGATCATACAATATCAATAAAGGTTCAATTAAATCGTATAAAAATAATGTGATTATTGCCAATCATCGATCATGATCACTTTATTTTCTCTACCTCAAGTTTATCCTAAACTCGTAACCTCGACAACCTCAAGTACATTGCAGCGAACCTTCTCGAGCATCCTTTAGGTTGACAACATTAGGAAACTTAAATAGAAAATAATTTTAGAAATATAAAAAACTTTATGGTGGACCTTGTAACTAAAATGCAACATTAGAATATCATTTAAACATTCTAGCGTACTTCATAGCTAAAATGCTACATCAAATGATCATTTCAAATATAATAAACATGTTATTAGAATTTGTAAATAAAATGCTATATTAAACTATCATTTTTTAGGAATGCATCTCAATTCTATATACCATTGTAAGGAGTGCTACCAATTATTTCAAATTCACTGTGAGGAATTCATCTCAATTTGTTATATTCATTCTCTATAATGCATCTACATAATACAAGCAACATTATATAAAATGCATGTCAATTAGTTCATATGCATTGTTATGAATGCATCTCAATCTTGGTGTATGCATTCTCTATAAATTCTTCTAAACAAAATCATATTAGTTTGCACCATCAACTACAAAGGTGTTCGAGTCAACCTCCAGTTTATTTTAAAAATTGTTTCGCGGTTTTTTTTCAAGTATATTGTTGAGGAATGATCTCAAAAGTTAGGGGATAAAAATGACTTAAAATGATTAATAAAAAGAGGTTCTTCACTAAGGATTATTAAGACGTTGTCAATTGCAAAGCAACAATTAAAATGATTGTAAAAAAATACAATTCCGAATTATTAAATATTTCATGATGTATAATGATTACTATTAAATTGAAAGATGTATTCATTATAGAGAAACCGACAGGCTGCCTCGGCATTATAGACGGAGTAATTAGTTTTTCAATCCAATTAGTAATTTAAAACATTTATCTTTGCCAGGATTACTGATATTTATTTCATGAAAATAAATAGCAGTAAATCAGTTTCACTTCTATTTTCAAAAGTCATGATATACAAAAACAACAAGAACCAAACTTTCAAAGCAAAGTAATGATAATTAATTGCATTTTCTCAAGTAGCAATAGAAGACAACTTCAGTTAGCATAAGTAGGAAACTTTTAAAACAATAATATCTATGTGTTATTTGATCACTTAGAAGCGAATCCAGAGAAATGAACATCATAGTAGTTAGAGGAAAAGAAAAAATGATTCCTTTAGTAGTGGTGAGCGAAAGGGGAAAAGCCTAAACCAATTGATTATCGATTGGCATAGCTTGACCCTGTTGTATGGGATGTAGGACAAATATTTCATTAAGCAGTCCTGTGGAGCACCTCATAGCTGCTTATAATATCAGTAATCTATATAACGAAAAAAATAAAATACATATATCAGATTTTAACTTGAGCTCAGCCCGGACAGTTATAAACACTTGTCCTTACAAATACTAAAAAACAATAAGCACGGTGAAAAATTAAACTACATCCATAGGTTGATGAAAATCATCAGTTCTTCGCTTGAAATTCCACGCAACTTTAGCTAAACCTGAAACTACTCGGATCTGACCCGAGTATTAAAAATTCCAAGGTCAATCTGGAAAACCAGCACAATAAACTTGAACCATAATCATATGATGGAGTCATAGATCAGTGTCAAACAAACCATTTTGAAAGAAAGGGTACATCATAAGATCACGCTGCACAAAATATAGACGGGTTTTTACTTTATGATAACGAAAATATTTTATACCGAAATAATTTTATATTATCATTAATAACCAAAATCCTTCTGTTTAGTCACCTTGCATCCCACAGACGAAGGCTTTTCAAGAGATATTACTGACTTCGGAAGACCTAGAACATAATAGGCACCGGTCAAGGTGTGTATCACCCCATCAAACATGCAAATC
Organism: Allium cepa; assembly: GCA_030765085.1. Lineage (NCBI taxonomy): Eukaryota > Viridiplantae > Streptophyta > Magnoliopsida > Asparagales > Amaryllidaceae > Allium > Allium cepa. The sequence continues at coordinate 228,398,109 of CM060939.1, forward strand.
CGCACGGTATCCTCACCAATAACTCTACAACTAGCATCATTTCGCATAAGAATCTTCTTTTCCCTTTTCCTTTCAAAAGACCTGAAATAATTCTTATTAGGCATCACATGGAAAGACGCTCCCATATCTAGCATCCACTAGTCCGATACATTCGATCCTACAGTCATCAACAAGTCATTGGATTGCCACAATCTGAATGGTACCACCCATTCTACCCTACTGCGCATAAGGGTAGTTCGAGCCAGATGCGGTACCACTCATCCTACCTAGCATACCTATAGGAGGGACTATTGGAATCTCTAGGGCTATGGGCAGCCCCTTATTGGTAATAAGGTATTGGCAAGGAAATTTTGAGTCAAGGATACCAGATCTTTTACATGTAAACCTATTACTCGTGCAATTTAGGATCCTCATTTTGGTCAACTGGCCGTAGAAGCATTTACTCGAGAAGGTGCTACTGACTTAGTAAATATCGCTTATTTTGGTCTTTCTCGGTAGTGGTATAGTAAGTTCTCATACTTAAAATATTTTCTGCTACTTATCTTCATTAATAGGGATCAAACAAGTAAATGTAAAGACGATGATAATTTCCAACTTAAAAGACTAATATTTTTTGACAAAACCAACCAGTTTTTATTTAATCATTGATGCATGGATATCCACAACGTTTCAATATTACAATATGAAATTTCCCCAATTCAGCTAAATTTTGGGTTTATTAGAGAATAATTCTAAGTACAACTAAAGAAATAAAGAATCAGCATTTAAAATAATACCCCTAGGGTTCTATTTATGGAGTTTGATAGCAGAGGCATCCTTGCATCCGAGGCAGAATGGTTTGTGAAGCGGCTATTGCTACGTCAAACGATCATTTCAAATATAAAAAACATACTATTGGACTTTGCTAGTAAAATGCTATATATATATATATATATATATATATAGTTCTACATAAGGTGAAGATGAAAAAAAAAATTAGCTATGCAATCCACAAATCGATGTACCGAATGGTGATTTTCTAGAATAACATTACTTATTCAATATATATTGGTTTGTAAATGGTTTTATGTACCTAAGCATTGTTGTCCATTAATCTTATTATTGTAGCAATGGAACTAGTATCACGTCAAAGAATCGACCAGAGCTACCATACTACTTAAATATTAGTTTGACGTGATACTAGTTTTGAGAGTATAGGACACTTAAGTAGTATTTGACGTTATTAATTTATTGAGTAAGTAATAACTGATTTTTGTTAATTAATGTATAGTGGTTTATAAATGGTTTTAGTATTAAATGAAATACTAATGATGTAATTAATTGTGGTTTAAAATGAAATCAAGTAAAAAAAATTGTGTAGTTAAGAAATCAATGGATAAATAAGTAAGTTGTATATCAGTCATTTATTTGTGTAGATGTTCTTAATCCAGATTCGAGTACACGATTTGGAGTTGATTTACACTGGTCCGAGTTAGGATTTTCACTCGATTCTTCATGGCGAATACTTAATACGAATTTTTGATTTAATTTTGAACTTTTATATCATAGTATATGGCTATGCAATAAGAACTGAGGTTTCTAATCACGAAACCCGATTGAAGTCTGCACTAGAAAGTCGAGTGAGCGATACTAGTACGGAGGTGAAATTTATTTAATCGGGTGAGTGATCGAGTACGGTATTGCGTACGGATAACATATGTACATCATATGGGCTTTAATATATTTATATGCTTTTGAAATTAGAAAATGCAAGTTATATGGTTTGATGGCAATTGTAAGGGAGATATAGGTTCATGGAAGCAAAGGCTAGTTTGCTGCTTTTGGTTTCATGAGTAGAGTTTTATTTGCTCAACTAATAGGTACACGTTTATAATATTGTTGATGAATTTATGTCATAGATCTAAGAAACTACTTTGAGCTTTTGTTTTCTTTTGTTGGGTTTGGCCGTTGTGGTGAGTTGTAGTTTTCTAAATCGAGCCGCACAAAAGAAGAGCCACCGAAATTTTTCATAATATTTAAGACTTTAAAATTTTAATAACATTACAACTAATTTATTTTGAAAACTTAAAGGGATTTTCCAATTTTAAAAAATCCATTTGTATAAATTATTTTTTTAATTTTAAAAGTAAGAAGTTTTCAAACTAAGGGTATTGAAGGCACTTTTCTTCCTTTGAGAATTTCAGGGACGTAATTCTTTTAAGGGGAAGGGGAGAATGTAATGACCTAAAATTTTTAACGCTTCAAATAGTAATATTTAATTAATTTAGATATTTTGATTCAAATTTAATAAATAATATGACAATTAATTTTAATAAAATAACTTACTTTCTGATGATGTATATTTAATTGATTTTATTTAATTTTTCAAAAATTTTAAATTTAGAAAATATATAAATTTATCGTTTGACGATTTTTTGACAAACAAGATTTTTTTGAATTTTACAAAATGAAGTAATCCCCCTTTGCACTCTACTAGAGCTGGCAACCATACACAAGATTTGATCGAATATCATAATCGAAATATAATTAACCAATTAAATGAATTGAAAACTCGTTTTGAGTCATACATGCAAGAGTAACTAGCTAAAGTTCACAATGTAATTAAGGGTCTGGTAATGTGTTTTTATTTTTTTAACTCGGTTATCATAATTCCAAGTACAGTTTTTATATGTAGTTTTGAGTTTTGTGTTCTTGATTGTTTTTATATTACATATATGTAAAATTCTGCTTATCCAAATTTCTTAAAGTAAATATATAATTAAAAAGTATGATAAATACTCAAATTTGATAAATATCCAAATTTGAGTATTTTCGTAATTATAAAGTATTAGGTTTCTTGATGTTTATTTTTTGAGAAAACTATTCCTAATTGTTAAAAATAGAAACCAATATCCAGATTATGCATTGTCTCAATAAAACTAAGCAGTATATAAAATACACATTTTTTCATATAATCATTACGTAATTGGATGAATATAACATAAAGGAGCATATAACTAAACGGTGCAAAAATGATATTTGCTTTATTTTGTATACTATCATGTGCCTAAATCAATTCTCAAGTTTTAAAAAAATAATATCAGTTTTATCTTTATAAATTATGGGTAAACTGGTTAATAGAAAAACATTTAAAATTCACAATTGAAACACTGATCATTCAAAATGTGCTAGAAACTAACAAATGAACTATAACAAAATGAAAACAAAAAAGACAATTCACAAATGAATAATGAGCATTAAATGAAATATTAAATGTTTGTGCTGTTTTTTTATTTTTTATTTTTTATGTTCTTTTCATTTATTAATTTAGTTTATTGCTTACATTATTGGCTTTTCAAAATGAATAGTTCTATTTGATAATGTTCAGTAATGAAATATAACGGCGAATTAAACATTATATACTTAAATAAATAGTGACGGTGAATCCTGTCATTTTTATTGCTTAGTTAATCCGACGTCTATAATGCCGAAACACTATAGATGAAATACTTTATAATCTGACATTAAATACTTGTAATCCTGACCTAGGATCATATAATACATTATTAACTATAGACTTATAGTAAAGTTTTAATTGGTAAATGAAATATTTAGTTAATGATTACTCCGAAGTTACTTTATAACCTTAATTAATCCTTTATAATCAAATATTATTTATTTAATAGTAATCAAAAATTAATAACTATTTGGTTTTAAATACTTGTAACCATTATTAACTAAGTAATTAGTAACCCTTACTTAATGATTACTCCGATAGGCTGTTCCTAAGTCATTTTTTTAATTAGTATTCCGAGTTAGTAATTTAGCAAATTAATAGTGATTTGTTAAGCACTAAATTATGTTTCTTTATTGTGCATCATGATGAAAAATTTAGTAATGGACAAAATTTTAACTAGCATTCAATCTAATTTCATAGTGTAACTCACGTCTATAAGATCTTGATGCAAAACTCTGCGTTCGCTTTGGACCTAAAACGAAAAGTTATTGACTGTGTAAATTTCTGATTTAAAATAATATAATAGCTTTACTTAACAACTCCATTATCAAATTAATTACCATAATTAAAATAAATTTCTATTCTTTCCAAAAATCGTTTCCCGCTTCCATACATTAAAGCCGAACCCATCATAGTGCCTACTCTCCTCTCTTACTTTCTCGTAGAAATAAGAAACCACCCGAAACCTTTTCCATTCCACTCGGCTTCTCCTCCTCTACTTGCTCAACACCACAATATGACGTCTCCAACCCCAAATAAAGTTGCAACACCTAAGTATTACACGCGACAACAAAGTGGTCGCGTTGCCTACACAGTGATCAGACATAACCTTATTTTCACCTAAGATGCCACTTCACCCAACAATCGTCATTTCATGCTTCAATCACAAAATCAAATACTATAACTTCAAAAATTTCAAGCCATAGCCCGTATCCATTAACTGTCGAACTCCTCCATGATGTTGTAACTTCTGCAAAGCATATTCAACCATTGATCTAGAGTAAGGAAACCAAAAATATATAAACTTTTATTTTCCTTGAATTTCTAAAATTGTTCTGATTGATTTTTTTTAAAGAAGAGGATCAGCTGGCGTTTTCTTTGTCTGATTTCATTTGCTTGGTGTGAGAAGAACGAAATCTGTGAAGATGGATAAAGTGATTTTTTTTTCATTTTTTTTCTTTCAAAACATGAAAATAGAAACAAGCAGAATGGGGCTGAATAAATGCAGAGAGAAAGGAGTGGAATCGATCTTTGAAAAAAAAATTAATATACAAATTGATTTTTTTCATAAGTTTCTGATATTTGAATAGATGAGGTAAACAACAGATGTCTACGGCAAGTACGAAATGAAGACAAAAAAATGAGCAGGTAAGTGCAAATTGTTGGGTTAAAGGTTTGTCTTATCTCAAATTTTCGGTGTCCTGCGACACCGCTTTCCATTCGCGTACGGACTACAAACTAATGAAACAAATACACTGTCGCGATCAGAATAGCAGCACGAGCCCAAAACATAAATAATATACATTGATTATTAAACTCTTTAAAATTACAAAAAATGCCGTTATTTGACGATAAAACGTTAAACAGATATCTTAATATTTTCTAAATTAAAAATTATGAAAAAATCGGATAAAATAATTTATAATACGTCAACAGAAATTGAGTCGTAAAAATAAATACATATTGTCTGATTATTTTTTCAGACTGTTAATTGTTACAAATACAAATTGATTTCATTTTTATCGTTCTTTTATTAAAACTGTTAAATGAGTCGATTACACAATTTAAGACTAAAAAGAAATTTTGAATTACCATTTAAGTGTAAATTCATAGTCCAATTGTATTTAACAATGATTATATTTGAATTCGAAATATTAATTTTGATTTAAACTATATTTAGAAATTTGAGTTATTAGCTTTTGAAACCAATATTTAAATCAATTAAATATCTCAAATTCAAATGACCAAAATTCTAAGCTGTAATATTTTTTTCCACTTAAAAAAATTTCGTCCCCGAAACTATAAAGTAGAAAAAATGTCTCTAAACCCATTAACATTCCAAAATTAATCAGTTGAAATAGATTATTAAATTTCTAACTTTTAAAGTTTTCGAAAAATTTCAACGGCGTCTTTTTTGTGTGGCTTAATCGGTACAACTACAAATCGCCACTACATGCTCAAACCAAGTAAAAAAAAAGCCAAGCTGCTTCTCAATTAGGGACATAAAACTATCAAATGCAAACATCAATATAAACACGTATTTATTTGTCGAGCAATCAAATCTTATGAAATCAAAAACGTTAACTACCTTTATTTACATACCTGCAATCTCAATTACAAATAATATCTAAACATATAATTTATAGTTATACAAATTATTTAAGCCGTATGATGTAAATATATAATACATATGCAATACCCAATATGATCGCTAGCTCGATCGTACAATTTCACTTTCGAACTTATCTTTCACACGAACATTCTAGTGCGGACTCAAATTCAATTCTATGGTTAGAAACTGTTATTCTCCTATCATAGTCATATACTATGATGGAGAATATTAGAATTAATCAAAAATCCAAATCCAGTTTTCGCCATCAAGAATTGAGTGAAAAACCCTGACTCGAATCTGTGTAAATCACCTCAAAATCATGTACTCAAGACAGGATCAAACAACTATGATTTAATTAAATTTTTATTTATCTTTTATTATCGATGTTAAAATATGAAATTTCCTCAATTCAGCGGAATTTTGAATTTGCTAGAGAATAATTCCTAGTACAACTAGAGAAAATAAAGAATCGGCATTTAAAATAGTACCCCTAGTGTCATGTTTAAAGAGTTTGATCACAGGCTCTTCGAGGTGTCCTTGCGTTCGATGCAGCATGGTTTTTGAAGCGGCTAGTGCTACATAAAACGAACATTTCAAATATAATAAACGTACTATTGGACTTTGCAACTAAAATGCTATATATTTATCATTTTACATAAAAATAAAATTAAATAATTTTTTTTTAATCCACATGTGAATGAGCTTACAAAAGTTAAAACTTAGATTAACTACTAAAAATTATGAATATAAATAAAAGTTATATTATATAAAATATGTTTAACCTTATAACTTAATCCACCGTGCATTAACATCCAAATAATTTGAGGGATTAACATGGAAAGTGGATGTATTAACCAATCTGGTGGGTAAAAATAAAAGTGCACCAAAACTAAATTTTTACCAAACCTAACTAAAGGCACAATCAAAGTTTATATTAGATCTCGCTTAACTTTGATCATTAGCTCTTGGGATGGGCCGTCTGCTTCAAGCAATGTGAAGTTGGGTATATATGCTTGTATATACTCGAAAATGAGATGCCTCATATGTAACATGTATATACATCTTATTGTTTAACAAAGCTTAAATCACAATTAAAGTTTGCATTAGATCTCGCTTAACTCTAGGCATGAGCTCTTAGGGTGTATATCCTCAAAAATGAGATATCACATATGTAACAACCCTGGTATTGGTGATTACCTGAAATATTATATTATAATGATAGTTATAGTTTAATGTTGAGAATAAAAATAAAATGGAGGAGATAAATTGGGAAAAAAATTATTATTTTAAATAAACAATGTGTTTGAGAATAAACATTGGGCTTGAAATTTGATTGTTAGGAGATTTGGTTAAATAAGATGAAAATATTGGAATTTTGTTAGTTTGAGTTAATAAATTAAATAAGAGATATATTTCAACATTTAAATTGTTGAAATAAATATGAATTGATGAAAATAAAGTTTTAAAAACTTTAGTTTGTGAATTTGGAGTGAAAATAATCAATTTGTAATTTTATTTGAGTAAATGCAATAATATTGGAAATTAATGCCAATATTAACCATTTATTGATTTTAAAACGGGGGGAAAATGAAGTAAATTTTGTATTTTATTAAAATAAAAGATGAAATATTGATTGGAAACAATATTTTAATGATTCAAAAGAGTTATAATATTTGTTGTAATTTATTTGACAAGAAAATAATTTTTGTACAAATTGTTGCATTAAAAATAGTGTTTTCGTAATAAAATAGTGTAAATTATGTAATATTGATAAAAATAGGTTTTTATTCATAAAAATAACTTTTTATTGTTGAAAAAATATTTTATTTCTTTTAGTATAACAATTTTAAATTACATACATTTGGCTGTGTACATTTTTCTTAGCTTTAAAATAAGAGAATTAGTGTGTATGTTAATAAAAATGGGTTATAAGTGTACATTCCTTAGTAATTTTCTCTAAGTATATTTGGTCTTGTGCTATCAGGATAAGATTTGAATCCAAAACCCATTATCTGGATCCTTCTGCTAAGAAGAAATTTACAGTTCGTAGTTTTCTTCTTTCATCATCTTCTCAAAAGTTATTTACAGTAAATAGAAAATAAGAAACCATGGTCATCCTCTTGTAAATTCAATTTCCACCCAAAATTGCCGCTTATTCAAAGAATAAATCACCAATACAAGAAATGCGGAAGATAATCACAACCAATACTATAAAAATTTCATCAAAATCCATGAGCTTGATATGAATTTGTTTGTAACATGTTCTATTACTTTTGCATGTCTCTTTTCTAGCTTCTACATGTTACTGAGGATCATTTCTCCACTAAAAGCCATCATCTTCGTCTTGAAATCACACAAAAACCTTTGTTAAATCACCAGGTTAGTTTAGTACTCACAAATGCTAGCTAGAAAGGTTGAATATTGTGTAAGTTATTCGTAGAATTACTTATTGTAAATATAAAAGTCTCTGTTCTTTGTTATCTAAATTCCTTTTTTCTGGTTACCATTTTGACTAACCATATCTTTCACGTTTCTTAACCAAATTCAATAATGTTGGATGTGCTGGAAAGCTTAGACATAAAGCTAAAAGTTTCATGTTTTGAGTTTTCTAAAATTTTGATGTTTGCTTGATCAAATTGTGCTTGTTTGTTGCTGTCCCGAGAGCAAATCGACAGCAACAGCAATCACAGGCCTAAGAATTGTTTTGGCCATAACTCTTTCCTTTCTTAACCAAATTCAATAATTTTGGATTTTTTAGAAAGCTTAGACATAGAGATATAAGTTTTATGTTTTGAGTCTTTTGAAATTTTGAAATTTTCTTGATCTAAGTTATGTTGTATGTCTCTGTCCTGAGTGCAAAATGACAGGAATAACAATCATCAACCTTAGTATTGTATTAGTTCGTTTTTGCTCTCATTCTCGTTCAGTTTTGACGTTGTTTTTGAGATATTTTGAGAGTTATGATACCTATCAGTAGGCTGGCTATATTGGAAGAATTTGAAATTCAAATTTAAATGGAATCTGAATTGATTTTGGGATAAATTTGAACTGAATTCGTATTGAATTCAAGTTATCGATTTTGAGATATCCTTCTTAGTTTTTATTGTTTTCAAGAACGGTTTTCACTAAACCATTTTTAAAATATATGGAAATTTCAAATTATTATTATATAGTATTTTAAAATTATTTTTCTAAATAAAAATATATTTATTTCCTATAATAAAGAAATTTCAAATATTGGTTTTAATAATCGTTTTCGAAAAATCGTTTTAAATTCATGTTTTTCTCTAATAAAATTATTTTATAAATATAATTACTTATTTTTATGAATTTCGGACATATGAGAAAGGCAATTAAACGATAAGGTAAAACATGTGGTATGAGACACATGGATTTGCTTTATCGCTTAATATCGGACTTATACGATCGAAACTCTTTCGATGAACTGTTTGAGATGATTTAAGATGTTATTAAATTTTGGGCAGATTATATGGTCCGAGAACTTTAATTTAGGAGTATATTCGATGAAGGACCATTTTTAGATGTATTTCTTAATCGCCGATGAAATGAGGCGAATTAAGGGCTAGAAATTCCTATTTGGAACTATGATTGTAAATAACCATCTAGATGTTATTTTTACTTGTCGATCAAATGAGACAAGTCACGATGCCACTAGTACTCATCAATGAGATGAAACGAGTAGGGCATTGTATTTACTCGCCGATGAGATGAGGCAGAGTATATTTTCATGATGTTTATGACGTTTTACTAGTGTGGTACCAACTAACGGCTAGTAAACCGTTAGGTGTGAACGTATGGTATGGGGATGTACATTAACGCCTATTGGGTTCCTATCCGAGAAGTTGAGACACATTCACTATGTTTACTAGTATTATAGACCACGAGTACTCAATTATAGTCATCATGATGTAGTTGCGAATCCGATCATCATGATGTTATTAACTCGGATCTTTGTGACTGGGAGTCATTATGATATTATAGACTATAGTCGTCACGATGTTATGATATTACTTGACTCCAGTCATCACGATGTTTATGGTACCAAATATTAGTACTAGTCACGATGTAAGCACGTGCAGTTTTCCATGAAGTTTTAGATTTTTTTGATTTTACCTTTTTATGAGGATGTTTATTATAGCCTTGAGTAAAATGAAGGCTTACATGTATTGATGGTTTTATGGTGATTTCTAATATGATGTTTTGAACTCTCATTGAGTTCTATTATGATGGATTTATGAGGTTTTAGACCATTTTATGATGATTATTTATATGGTTCAAATCCTTGCCTATTTCGCTTATATAACTATAGAAGAAGAACCATAGTTAGATAACCAATTGAATTCCCTTATGAAATCATGATGAACCCATAGATGTCTCACCTTAGAGATGATTTTGATGATACTTATATCGTTCCGTTGGTAACAACGGAATGATTCTCCCTTTTCTCCTATTACTGTTATCTTTACTAATGATAAGTTCTATCTAGCCCGACCCATGTATTTATTACTCGGGTTAGACCGAGTTGCAGGTTAGGTATGGATTTAGCTCACTCCTTCTTGGATCTGTTAGCTTGCTTTTATCTAGACCACTTTTTTTTGGACTTGGACATTGTACCTATTATTTTGTAGGATGGTTGTGTATGTATATTTTGTAGTCCATGCTACTTATGTATGTTGTATTATGTATGATGTATGGAGATGTATGTATACTTTAATCTGGGTTTGCTGTTCTACGACTGTTTATATTTATTTGTATATTGCATTTATTCTGAAACGGTCCTAAACCACCATGGTATTGTATTAGTTAAGGACTTGGTGTGTCGACCATATATGAGGTAATGGAAAAAAATATCGACATACTTAGCTCTTGGCTAATGCATTATCATGAGGGTTGCCCTTAGCCAGCCCTATTCTCTACATTAGTGGACAAGATTACTTTGTAATTCTCTTTACTAATGTGGATCTTGAGGTAGGGCGTCACAGCTTGGTATTATAGCAGATATATGCATAACAGTAAACAAGATTACCCTACATCAAATATAATACATTTGTACACATTCATCCCCAATCGTGATCCATCTTACTTTGTCCTTGTTTTTATTCGTCTCCCTTTTCGATTCCTTTGGGGTAGATAGAAAGGAAAATGTTAATCTAAATCTGTATTATTCCTTAATTTCTCCATTTGGATTGCTAATATATCTATCTACCCTATGAATAATCCTATCTTATCTTATCTTTCAGTTATGTCTGGTAGAGGTAGAGGACGCTCTTCGATGGTGGGATCGTCTAGTGGTTCTCGTCCCAAAGGTATATATATGTCTACCGATCAGATTCTCGAGCTTATTAGGAGCACTCAGCCTCCCGTTCCAGCTCGATCTTCTTATCTATGAAAATCCCATTTTCATGCATGTGTAGCGACTTTACTCATCTTGGTGGTAAGATCTTTAAAGGCATCGAGACAGTCTTGGAGGTCGAGGCATGGCTCAGTTCTTGTGAGCGCATATTTAACCGTATGGAGATATCTAGCCATAGTCGCGTTCTTGTCGCATCGAGTGTGTTGCAAGAACGTGCATTGAATTAGTATGACTTTCTTATGGCAGAAGTTGATGAGTCTACCTTAGAGTGGAATCAGTTCCTTGAGAAATTCAAGCTTAAGTTTGTTTCTGAATCGGAGAAAGCTATTCTAGCTCGACGTTTCCTTGATTTCAAACAAGGGAAGTCGATAGTTTCTGAGTATGTTGCATCTTTCGAAGCCTTATCTAAGTATGGTCTTGAGCACATTACTACTCCGTATAAGAAGAATCTTAAATTCGTCTCTGGACTTAAATAAAATTGAAGAAATCCCTTATGCTTTGTCTTGAGCTTTCTTTTGAGAAACTTGTGGATGTGGCCCTTCAGCTTGAAGCGGTCGAGAAAGAGAAGGATAGTGATGTTGAGGGTGAGGTTCGAAGAAATCCGAACAAGAAAAAGTTTTTTCGCAAGTCTAAGCCTTTCCACCCTAATAAGAAGAAGAAGCAAGGTGGATCCTCTTCTCGGTCTCCAACAACTCCTTCAGCTAAGCCTTTTGCTTATTTCAATTGTGGTTCGTCTAAACATCCTGTGAGAGAGCGTCCCAAGCCTAAGAGATAGCTCTATTGTAAGAAGGTGGGACATTTGATTTCAGCTTGTCCCAAGAGGGAGAAGAGTTCTCGTCAGGGTCATCTTAATGTAGCTACCACCTCTGTAGATGCTTCTCAGTCTCGAGGTATATTCTCTTCCATTTTATAGGGTTCTATTTTATTTCACGATCGTTCTATTCGAGTGCTCTTTGATACGGGTGCTTCTCATTCATTCGTATCGAAGGAACTCATCGATGCTTTATAGTTAAATGTTTCTTGCATGCTTAGTCTTCTTTGTGATAATGTTGAGATTATGATTTGTGGTTTTTCTTTCCATGCGAATCTGCGCGTGATTCCTTTTATAGATTTGATATGATTTTCGTTATGGACTGGCAAGTTGGATACGATGCCAGGATTCTTTGTTTGGAGATGGTTTTATATCTTCATCGTCCCGATTCTCCTACATGGTTGTCTCTTTTGCTTCAAGAGTCGGATCATGACTCCATAGCTTCTTTATTTGTTCTTGATTCTCGAGACGATGATGATAATGTGTCTCGGATTCTTGTTGTTCATGACTTTCTAGACTTATTTGAGCCTGTTTTGGGATTACCACCCAAGCGGGCTATTGAGTTCCGCATCGACCTTATCCCAAGTGCACAACCAGTTAGCCATCCTCCAACGAGGATGTCTACTAAAGAGAATGAGGAACTCAAGAAGCAACCTGTAGAGCTTGAAGCCAAACATTTCATTCGATCTAGTTCTTCACCGTGGGGAGCCGCAGTGGTATTCGTGAGGAAGTCCAATGGGACTCTTAGGCTATGCGTCGATTATCATAAGCTTAATGAGTTGACAATCAAGTACTTATTCACTCAGAAGGAGCTCAACATGCGACAACACCGTCGGCTCGAGTTTCTAGCTTCATATGATTTCGACATTCAGTATACCCCTGGTAAAGGGAATCGAGTGGCTGATGCTTTGAGTCATAAGCATTCAGCTATTGTTTCCATGATGATTGCAGAGTGGAAAGTTCTTGAGACTCTTTCCATGTGTGATATTCTTGATTGTGCTTCCACTTCAGATTCACCTATTCTATTGTATAGCATGGAAGCTCATCCTATTCTTCTTGATCGGATTGTCGAGGCTCGGTGACAAGACTCTAATATATCTGTTCTTATTCAGAAGTATAAGTCTGAATCCCATAATGACATTGAGATGAGGGATTTCAGCATCGATATTCATGGGTGTCTTTGAAAGAAGAACCGTCTAGTTGTGCCTTCTATTCCAGAACTTAGGCGGGACATTCTAGCCGAGTGTCACCGTTCTAAGTATGCTATTCATCCTGATAGCAGCAAGATGTATACTGATATACGTCGTCTCTATTACTGGAAGGCATGAAGCGAGATATAGCAAGTTATGTAAGCAATTTCATGACTTGTTAGCTTATTAAGGCCGAGCATCAACGACCCAGTGGCCTTCTTCAGCCTTTAAAGGTTCCATTGTGGAAATGGGACCAAGTTTTTATGGATTTCATCAATGGCTTACCTCGTTCGAGGTTAGGCCATAGTAGTATTTGGGTTATTGTGGACCGTCTCACCAAATCCGCACATTTCATTCCTATTAAGTCTAATAGGACGGCATCTCTCTTATCGAAGCTATATATTAAGGAGATCGTGAGATTACACAGTGTTCCTTCATCTATTGTATGGGATCGTGATCCTCTTTTCATGAGTCACTTCTGGCAGAGTCTCTAGCAAGCTTTGGACACAAAGCTTGATCTTAGCACAGCTTATCACCTACAGTCTGATGGACAGATTGAACGAGTGAATCATATCTTGGAAGATATGCTTTATGCTTGTACCTTGGATTTTTGTGGTAGTAGGGAGGATCATCTTCCTTTAGTTGAGTCTACTTATAATAATAGCTACCAATCTTCTATCGGCATGGCTCCTTTCGAAGCCTTATATGGAAGGCCGTGTCGTTCTCCATCATGTTGGATTGAGTCGGGGGAAAATCTCATTCTTGGCCCCGAGTCTATTCGAGAATTATCTGAGAAGATCTGTATTATCCAAGAGAAAATGAAAGAGTCTCAGAGTCGACAGAAATCCTACGCGGACAACCGTAAGAGACCTCTTGAGTTCTCAATTGGCGATCTTGTTTATATTCAAGCTTCTCCTCTAAAGGGAGTGATACGCTTCAGCCAGATAGGGAAATTGGCACCATACTACATTGGGCCATTTCCTATCACAGAGCGTATCGGTCCTGTTGCATATCATGTAGCACTTCCAGATCAATTTTCTGGAGTTCATGACGTATTCTACGTCTCTTAGTTGAGGAAGTGTTTACGAGATTCAGATTCTGTGTTCGATTCTCGTGCTTTAGAGAAGCTAGAAGTCTCTCCTGATCTATCATTCTTGCAGCATCCTGTGAGGGTTCTTGCTTTGGAGGTTAGACGACTTTGCAACCAGAGTATTTCGCTCGTGAAGATTCAATGGTCCGATAATCTCAATGACTGCACTTGGAAAACCAGAGAATTCATCGAGCGATCATATCCTGGATTCTTATCTTCTTATGACGAAGGTAAGAATATTCCATTTTAATCTATTCAAATATCCTTTGTTTGATGAAATAAAGTGTGTTGAATACAGATTTCCTCTAAAAATTGTGAGGATGCAATCTTATAAGGGAGGAGTCTGTAACAACCCTGGTATTGATGATTACCTGAAATATTATATTATAATGATAGTTATAGTTTAATATTGAGAATAAAAATATAAAGGAGGAGAAAAATTGGGTAAAAATTTGTTATTTTAAATAAACAATGTGTTTGAGAATAAACATTGGGCTTGAAATTTGATTTTTAGGAGATTTGGTTAAATAAAATGAAAATATTGGAATTTTGTTAATTTGAGTTAATAAATTAATTAAGAGATATATTTCAACATTTAAACTGTTGAAATCAATATAAATTGTTGGAAATAAAGTTTTAAAAACTTTATTTTGAGAATTTGGAGTGAAAATAATCAATTTGTAATTTTATTTGGGTAAATGCAATAATATTGGAAATTAATGCCAATATTAACCATTTATAGATTTTAAAAAGGGGAAAATGAAGTAAAATTTGTATTTTATTAAAATAATAGATGAAATATTGGTTGGAGAAAATATTTGAATGATTCAAAAGAGTTAGAATGATTTGTTGTAATTTATTTGACAAGAAAATAATTTTTGTACAAATTGTTGCATTAAAATAGTGTTTTCGTAAAAAAAATAGTGTAAATTATGTAGTATTGATAAAAACAGGATTTTATTCATAAAAATAACTTTTAATTGTTGAAAAAAAATTTAAAAAAAAATAATTTTAAATTTCATACATTTGGTTGTATACATTTTTCTTAGCTTTAATATAAGAGAATTAGTGCATATGTAAATAAAAATGGGTTAAGTACTCATAAAATGTTAGCTAGAAAGTTTGAATATTGTGTAAATCGTTCATAGAATTGCTTATTTTAAATATAAAAGTCTCTGTTCTTTATTATCTAAATTCCTTGTTTCTGGTTACCACTTTGACTGACCATATCTTTCATGTTTCTTAACTAAATTCATTAATTCTGAATGTTTTGGAAAGCTTAGACATATAGATACAAGTTTCATGTTTTGAGTTTTCTGAAATTTTGATGTTTGCTTGATCAAAATCGTGCTTGTTTGTTTCTGTCCTGAGAGTAAATCAACAATAACAGCAATCACGGGCCTGAGAATTGTTTTGTCTATAACTCTTCCGCTTCTTAACCAATTCAATAATTTTGGATGTTGTGGAAAGCGTAGACATAGAGTTACAAATTTCATGTCTTGAGTTTTCTAAAATTTTGATGTTTGCTTGATTAAAATCGTGCTTATTTGTTTATGTCCCGAGAGCAAATCAACAGCAACAGCAATCACAGACCTGAGAATTATTTTGTCCATAACTCTTTCATTATTTAACCTAGATAATTTGGATGTTCTGGAAAGCTTAAACATAGAGCTACAAGTTTCATGTTTTGAGTTTTCTACAATTTTGATGTTTGCTTGATCAATATCGTGCTTGCTTGTTACTGTCCCGAGAGCAAATCGACAGAACGGCAATCACAGACCTGAGAATTGTTTTGGCCATAACTCTTTCGTTTCTTAACCAAATTTAATAATTTTGGATGTTCTGGAAAGCTTAGACATAGGGCTATAAGTTTTATATTTTGAGTCTTCTGAAATTTTGAAGTTTGCTTGGTTGAAATTATGTTGTATGTTGCTATCCTGAGTGCAAAATGACAGCAATAACAATCATCAACCTTAGAATTGTATTAGTTCGTTTTTGCTCTCATTCTCGTTCGGTTTTGATGTTGTTTTTGAGATATATTGAGAGATATGATACTTATCAGTAGGCTAGTTATATTGGAAGAATTTGAAATTCATTTAAATGGAATCTGAATTGATTTTGGGATAAATTTGAAATGAATTCGTATTGAATTCAAATTATCGGTTTTGAGATTTCCTTCTTAGTTTTTTTGCTTTCGAGAATGGTTTTCACTAAATCATTTTTAAAATATGTTGACATTTCAAATTATTATTACATAGTATTTTAAAATTATTTTTCTAAACAAAAATATATTTATTTCCTACAATAAATAAATTTCAAATATTGGTTTTAATAATCGTTTTTGAAAAATCATTTTAAATTCTTGTTTTTCTCTAATAAAAATTATTTTATAAATATAATTATTTATTTTTATGAATTTCGGACGTATGAGAAAGGTAATTAAATGGTAATGTAAAACATGTAGTATGGGACACATAATTTGCTTTATCGCTTAATATCATTCTTATACGATCGAAACCCTTTCGATGAACTGTTTGAGATGATTTAAGATGTTATTAAATTTTGGGTAGATTATATGGTCTAAGAACTTCAATCTAGAAGTATATTCGATGAAGGACAATTTTTAGATGTATTTCTTAATTGCCGATGAAATGAGACGAATTAAGAGCTAGAAATTCCTATTTGAAATTATAGGTAAAAATAAACATTTAGATGTTATTTTTACTTGTCGATGAGATGAGACAAATCATGATGCCACTAGTACTTGTCAATGAGATGAGACGAGCAGGGCATTGTATTTACTCGCCGATGAGATGAGGCGGAGTATGTTTTCACGATGTTTATGACGTTTTACTAGTGTGATACCAACTAACGACTAGTAAACCGTTAGTTGCGAACGTATGGTATGGGACGTACGTTAACGCCTATTGGGTTCCTATCCGTGAAGTTGAGATACATTCACGACTTTTACTAGTATTATAGACCACACGTACTCAATTAAAGTTATCACGATGTAGTTGCGACTCCGGTCATCATGATGTTATTAACTCGTGTCTTTGTGATTGGGAGTCATTATGATATTATAGACTATAGTCATCACGATTTCACGATGTTACTTGACTCTCGTCATCACGATGTTTATGGTATCAAATATCAGTACTAGTCACGATGTAAGCACATGCAGTTTTCCATGAAGTTTTAGATTTTTTTGATTTCATCTTTTTACAAGGATGTTTATTATAGCCTTGAGTAAGATGAAGGCTTACATGTATTAATGGTTTTATGGTGATTTCTATTATGATGTTTTGAACTCACATTGACTTCTATTATGATGGATTTATGAGGTTTTAAACCGTTTTATGATGATTATTTATATGGTTCAAATCCTTGCCTATTTCACTTTTATAACTATGAAGATGAACCATAGTTAGACAACCAATTGAATTCCGTTATGAAATCACAATGAACCTATGGATGTATCACCTTAGAGATGATTTTTATGATAATTATATCGTTCCGTTGGCAACAACGGAATAGTTCTCCCTTTTCTCCTATTTCTGTCATCTTTACTAATGATAAGTTCTACCTAGCCTGACCCGTGTCTTTATTACTCGAGTCGAACCGAGTTGCAAGTTAGGTATGGATTTAGCTCACTCCTTCTTGGATCCAAGTTGCAAGTTTACTAATGCTGAGAATAATAGATAATGAAACCCAAACACGAGATGGAAACAATCAACGATGAAAATCTAGAGAAAGACGAGCAAAGGATCGAATTAGGTCTGAAATCGTTACGAAGGAACCATACTTGATTTTTCTGCACGTAGTCATCTGTAGTGTACTTACTGCTCGTATCATGATGCAAATTTTAGCAGATAAATAAAAATTAAAGATAAATAGTCATATTGAATTAAATAAGACATCTATTTAATTATTAAATAGTATAATTGCGACTAAAAATTTAAAATTCTAACCAGGGATAAAAGAAAAATACAGATGTAAATAAACAAAACCTAAAATAAAATTAATGCATTTTTTAATTATAATATCCAATTATACTTTTATGTGGAGAAAAATCAGTTTATTTGGCTACAATGGTAGTCATTATTGACTTCAAAGGAATAAGTTTAATACATACAATATACACTTAAGCTTTCTATGATCGCTATGTTCGGTTGAGTTTATATAAACATATATTATGCAATTTTTGTGATCTGTGTGGATTATGATTACTGTAACCTTTATGATAAGTTGAGAACATGTCTTCTATAGCTTTTAGGATATTGTTATTTTCTACTAACTTTAGATACATTTCAGTATTTAGTATTTTCTACTAACCTGTTTTTTTTATATGAGACCATATTTATTTACATTGTTATATATATAATTGTGTTACATTATTCTATCGCCATTTGTTATTAAATATAGTCTGACCGTTTATAATGTTAATAATACTCGAATCAGGCTGAGCCTTTTTCAGGTTTCAAGATGTTCAAATTTTGGTAGGCATATTATTATACTGGATATATGTATTTTGATGGTAAGAATAATGTATTTTATTGTGTTTGACACATTTTAATACGATGTTTGATTTTTGATGATGATTTGTATGTTTGATATATTGTGAGGAAATGTTAGATGTCTGTTGATTAAACTTATGATTTTGTTTTTTTTGATTTGTTGTAAAAATTTATGTTGGTAAAATATATAATTCTAGTTTATACATACATACATACATACATATGTGTGTGTGTGTGTGATTTATATATGTGAATTCGAGTTACAATATATACTGATATGTAGGTGTTGTTTGAAAATTAAATGGCT